>JAOXNO010000001.1:117272137-117286132 GCA_028565335.1 Limnodromus scolopaceus
CCCCCGCCTCCCAGCCGAACTAACCCCAGAGCCCTCCTACCTGTGCTTGCTGGGTGGGGGCCCTGCCCCGGCCCGACGCGACGGCCGGGGTGCTGGCCGCGGGGGCCCCGCTGGCTGGCGGGGAGGTGCCGGCGGCGGGGGCGGAGCGGGGGCGGCGACGCCGCTTCCCGCCTTGTGCGGCGACGGCGGTGGCCCCTTCCCCCGCGGGGCTGCCTGGGGGCGGCGGCGGCCCCGGCTCTCGGGAAGGCGGCTGCAAGGCTGCTGGGGGGCTCAGGCGCTCGCTTTCCGCTTTCTCTCCTTCATCTTTTGTTTCGCTTTCCCCCGTTTATTCCTCTGAGGCGGTGAGACACCCCACCTTCCGCCGCCCCGAGGGGGGACACCGCTGGGTTTTGCTGGGGAGTAATTGTGTGCTGTGTGTGAAATGGCAGGTTACACGGCCCTTTAAGGTCCGCGGCCGGTGGGTTTGGCGGTCTGTGACTGAGGTGCAGCGCTGCGGGGTGTCGGGCACAGGGTGACGTTCGGGCTGCCTGTGTCTCAAAGGCCCTTCCGAGCCCTTGAGGGACACCCTCATGAGGACACAGAATTAATGTCAGCCCTCCAGGGCAGGCTGTGTGCCCGGCCGGGCAGGGGCCGGGGCCGGGGCTGGCAGCACCTGGGGTGGTAAAGGCCGGTGACAAATGACTCCTATTTCCCTGAAACAGGGAGGGGGCGGCGTTGCAGCCGGGGCAGCGGGCAGCCTGGAGAAGCGATGCGAAGTTTGTGAAGGTAAATAATGGCTTCAGAGTAAGTTACCGGCATGCTGCTGTACGCGTTGCAGGGCGGCAGGGAGGGAAGCGAAAGTTATTTGTTGGCATTGTTTCAGGTAAAGTAGTTGCTGAAAATGAAAGAGCGTTGGGATCAGTTCGAGTGATTGGAGTTCGGCCTCGGGCTTCGTTAGCGAAACGGAAATACAGAGGTTGTATGGGTAAACTACCGGTTATGTGTTGTGTCCTGTTAATGTCATTTCTGAGGAATAGCTTGGTTTTAAAATCTGGTTTAATCTACAGCAGGATGTGATCTTTATAACCTGTTACCACAAGTTTTATCGCCACAAGTTTCTTTGCTTTTGTGGAGGAAGCTCTATTTGTTTATTAAAAGCATATGAATGTTAGAGGAGCTTATGGATATATGGGGACAGAGATAAGCTGTTGACGAGGAAATGAGAACTCGGGTCTCTCAGCCTGCGGGAGACGAAATGAAATCAGCCCCTATGAAATAGAGTCGGGGGCAGTTCTCTAAATGCTGCTCATAGTCCAGTCGGCTTCGGTAGGGCCTTGTGACTCGGGATTTGGGGCCAGGATACGCTGTTAGGAGGTGGTGTGAATATGGTCTGTGCGGCAGGTGCACAGATGTGCAGCCTTGTGTGACCACTTAGCATTGAAACCACCTTTTTGTAAGACATGAAGTCTTTTTCCACTTACACTAACGCTATTTAGTACACCGCCACACGCTGTTAAATAGTAACACGCTAAGCAATTACTTTTCTGGATGGCAATTGCCTTGTCCCATTGTATTTGAAGGGAATTGTTTAAAGAGGTTTATTACGTCAGATTTTTGTTCTTTGCTGGTCTCTCATTTTTTTTCCCAGTAGATACTTCTGTCACGTCACCTAAAGTGTGGTCAGTTAAATCATAGTTTCGGTGTTTGGGATAACTGTGAGAGAGGAGAAACAGGGTTTGGGATCACCCCAGAACAGATGTATTACTGCTGGAAGAAAAATTCACCCCTACTCTGGGCTGCTTGTGCCCACCTCTTTTTCCTCTTACCTCACCTCCTCTTACCTCACTTTATCTCACTGGAGCTTTCCACAGCTCATTTCAACCCAACACGAAATTACTGATGGCCAGTTGCTGGTTTGAAATTAAGTTCAGCTGACCTAACTAGCTAGCCAGGGCAGTCCCACCTCTAGTTCCTGCTGCTTCGGATTCATCCTACATAGCAGCTTGGTGGCCTCAGAGCGAGTTAATATTTTCTGTTGGATGTTCTCTGTTTTTCAGGGCAGGTTTTCTGAGGCATCAGCCACCCGAACCATGGCTGTATGACTACAAGGTCTGACACAGAGGGAGGCAGGACCTGCAGCTGGGAGGGGGGGACTAGGACGTAGGGCTGCACTTTCCCTAACCCCTGCAGCCTCAGAGAGAAGGTACCTTGGGTGGGAATGATTATGGGGTTTGCTGATTAATTGCACCAGCAGTTATCTGATTCAGGGCCTGGAGGAGGAGGCAGAACATGCCAAACAAGATTAGCAAGTCAATTCACTTTTAGGGGGAGGAGGTGTCAAGCTGAACCAGGCCACTGTGCAAAAATTAAAGGTATGACAAAAATGTGTTAGCATAAGGGAGCAGACCTGTGATCTTTTGGAGGGACACTCTGTTACGTGAAGAGGTGGCAGTTTCCATCATTCTTGGGGGAAAAGCCTATGTGGACAGTGAAGCTTTCAAGTTGCCAGCAGATACTGTTTGGTGGTGTCATTCAGCCAGCCGAGGAGGAGTAGTTTCGCTTTCTGTAGTAAAATGGGGGAATAAAGATGAGAGGAGAGAGAGGCTCACACCTCTGCCTGCCCGGTGGCAGCCTCTAAAATTCCCAGGTTGAGACAAGCCATCGGTCTGGGCAGGTGTGTCTTCTCAAAGGAGATTTTGCTTTAGCTCACCTCCCCGGGGTTTACCGGGAGAGCTAGTCCTGTATCCTACCACCTTCCCATCCAGGAGCGTGGCAGTGGATGGTACTGGCGTTAAGCCCTCTAGCTGAGCTACTGAGAGGGCAGGGGTTATGTTGCAGACCCTGGTGTGTTATTTGGCATCCTGCTGCGGTGGCTCTGCTGTTAGCACACAGGGAGGCTTGGCTTGCACGCCTGAGTTGCAGTCACACCTTTTGCCTACAGTGCCTTTTGTCGCCTTACTCACCAGCTGGCTCAGATTTGCTTGCGAAGTAACAGTGCAGCTAAGTCCCTCTCGCAGTGCCCGTGATAAAGGGTACTCTGCATCTTCTTCTGTTGAGGGGCTCTGGCCTGAATTTGAAGAAACAGGAGGAACTCTACAAGATTTTAAACCAAACTGAATTGATGCTGCGACAGGCTCGCTTTTCCCTGCGTGTCATGCACGCACGTGAGCCTGCCTTCTCCCTTGTGCTGGATGAGCTGCTGTGGGGAGCTCAAGTGGTGAAAAAACTTTTTTTTTTTTTCTCTCTTTTCTTTTCCAAATTTTCTAACGCTGTGGTGCTTTGTGGAGCACTGATACTAAGACAGGGAAATGAGGCTGGAAGAGGGAGTGCTGGTCAAGCCCTGCTGGCAGCGTTATTCAGCTGCACCCACTCTCAAACTGAAGTCTCTATTCTGGGTTGCAAATACTGCAGTCATTTTTGAACAAATTTCAACCTCATTAATGTTTCTGATGTGTTAAGTTAGATCTTTGTGCAGTGGGGAATTGCCTATTTGTAGTCTTTCTGGAACAAAAGTAGTGTTTTCATGTCAGATGGTTTTGTATCATGTTCTAAGTGCATTTTTTCCTTGTGTCCCTGACTGCTTTATACTCTCCTGACTTCTCAAAATAGATTATACGTGATAAAATTCAGAAAAAGCTGCAATTTACATTGGCTTAAAGTTCTCCATTACATTTTTGATGTCTAGAGGGGTAGTTACGGTAATTACTTGTTTCTGAAATAGATAATTACTGATTCAAGTGTTATGATTAGGGAATGTTATAATAACTCGATAAGAATATTTACTTATCAGCTTCTCTTATTTGAAGATCAGCAGTAAGCAAAAGCAGTGTGAAGAATTTGCCACGTCGTGACTGAAGGTATGTGAAGAAAACCTACAGGGAGATCAACTCCGCAGCATATCTTCCACATTTGTTAGCAGCCTACCATCCCACTGCTTTGGGAGGATCTTTGTTACGCATTCTGAAGAACAGAGAACGTTGTCACAAGTACATAATTGTGTCACCTAAAACTTCATACCAGCTGTAGAGTAGATGGCTCAGCTTCCCCCTGGGATTCGCTTCATCACTTCATTTTCACGAGATCAGTGGTAAGTCTTGGTATGGTACTGGTCTTTGCTTGGGACAATGTGAGTTTGTATCTGGGGGAGATGATAGTGTTGCCTTGTTCTATTTTTGCTTTTTCATATTATTCATATATATTATTATTTTCATATATATTGCTTAATATATACAGCAACAAAATACAGTCAGTGGTACAAAAAAATAAATATTATTGACATTGGGGGAACCAGACACCCTTATTAGTAAAGTGTTATAAAGAATAAAGCCTTTTCTTCACAAGGTGAATATTTGAAGTGTTAAATTTCAGCTTTTTATTTTCAAACTCTTTGGTGGGAGGAGTGCTCAAGGTTAGCTTTCTTTTCTTAACCAGAAGTGTATTTTCTCCCTCATAATTTGATGTGTAATACAGACTTGTAGAATTATAGTTTTAATTCTTGCTACTGCAATATTAAAACAAACAAACAAAACCAAACAAAAAAAAAAACGCAAAACCTTTTTCCTTTTGGAAAACTAATCCTGGAAGTCAGATGGCATCAGTTCTTGTGCTTTCTGAGATAGAATACTGAGTCAATTGTGTGTGAGTAGCAAAAACATAAATGAAATACCAAACGCTTCCATGTGAGCAATTTTATCCCATGCTTTCTCTAGTATAGCAGCAAGGACAAAGTCATTTTAGTTTTATCATTTTTGAGGATGCCTTCAGTTATGGGGGTGAATAACTTTACTAATGGTTTAACTTGCTGGTTTTTTAATGTTTCTGTGAGTATGCCAAAACTACAAACCAAGACCCTTGTTATTTAAAGTTTGTACGGCAGAAAATGATTGAAAAAGTTTAATTAAAAATTTGAGA
The DNA here is from genome assembly GCA_028565335.1 of Limnodromus scolopaceus. Taxonomy (NCBI): domain Eukaryota; kingdom Metazoa; phylum Chordata; class Aves; order Charadriiformes; family Scolopacidae; genus Limnodromus; species Limnodromus scolopaceus. The sequence goes on from JAOXNO010000001.1 coordinate 117,277,028, forward strand.
CAATAGTAGGCTGTGTGATATCAGACTTCTGTATGTATATAAGTACTTTTATTTAAAGATGTTAATTTTAAGATCAAGGCTAGAAGGAGCCAGTAAATACACTCTGATCTCTGTGTGTTGTTAAAACCACAAATCCACAGAACTCTCTCCTTCTTAAACAACTGAAACATGTGCTACAGGTAGAAAATAGAATAGATCAGATTATCCTTTTTTAACCCTTGCAGTGACAGGGAGTTTGAGTTGCCCTTTTAATTCAGATGAACTGCAGAGAAAGACCCAAGGATTCCAGTGGGGTACAAATGAAAATTCCTTCCCAATTCCAAAGCTGCTTAATTATGTTCATGTACTCCAGCTGACAGTACACACGGTCAGTGTCAGTCTCTCAGTCCACCTCCAGAAGTGGCTGATTTCCTTTGTTACAGAGGAAGGCAGAAATAAAGCAAAATCCTAAAAGCAGTAAGGAAAGAAAGAAGTAATAACCCACAGCAGCCAAACTGACAATTCAAAGAGCCATCATTTAAATCCTCTTCGTACCAGACAAGCAGATGAGACAGTGAAATGTGAAATCTGATTATCAGTATGTTTAATGTTGAACTGCCTTTTAATAGCCCCCAGGGGAAGGTTGTAAACAAGGCATATCAGCTCTGTGGCCTCCAGAGCACTGCCGTGTGATCCTGCCCGTACCTGTGTGCTACCAGGCTCCCTCTCAAAGCCAGAGCAGAGCAGATGTTGTAAAGCAGCGTAAATGCTAGGGTGGTTCTTCAGGCTGTTGGAGAATGGAGAAGAAAGCTGTCTTCCACTATTGCGAGATTAACAATGACTTGTGTAATGTTTTTGTGTAACTTAGTGCTAAAAGCAAATCTGAATAAAATAAATTTCAAATACTTTTTTTATTTATATTGTAGGTATAGAGCCTTCATTTTCTCTCTCACTTTCTTGTTGTACGCCAGCTTCCATTTATCAAGGAAACCTATTAGTATAGTTAAGGTAAGCAAGGTTGCGTCCTTGGTTAAACATCCTTCTGCTCCTGTCAAACACGGAAGTAGTTTTCTTTTTCAGTATTTCCTTTTGTGAAAGGCAGTGTTTAACTTGGAATGGTTTATAAGATGAAAAACTGATAAAGCTAGTATGCAGTGACATTTACTTGATAAACTTCAGTGAGACCACACCTAGCATATTGCATGTATGTCTAATCTTTGGGTTTAAGACTTGAAACAGCAATGCCTTTTAATTCACGTCAATGAATCTAAATTATAGATATTTAAGAGTTTACAGGTTTGCATTCATATGTTTGAGAAGAGTTGCTCATACCTGATGAGTCAAAGACTGTTCCAAGTACTGTTAAGCATCATAGTTGTAGTTGTCTATACACTTGGGACTCTCTTCCCAGGAAAGCTGCTGGCAAAATATCTAATTCTAGTTCATTAGTTTATAATCTTCGACCTGTATAACTTGCCAAACACAAATCAAATTCCCCAGGGCTGTATTGTATATAACGGATGAGTAACGATGAGCAAAGTAGCTTGATGTTAGTGAAGAATTTTGAAATTCTGCGTTATCAGAAACATGTTTTTGCTGTAATATATTGTTTCTAACCACATAATTACTCTTTCATGTGGTGGTGGCCCCACCCAGCAAAATACCAAGTAGTTAATAACAGCTAACAATTTTACTGATTTCAGTGGGTTTGACAGGGGTTCAGATAGAGCTAGAATTCTGAAGTTTGTTGCTGTATGGGGATTAACAGTCACAAGTGTATTTTCCATTTTCAAATTTCCATTCTGTGTCAGGGAGAGCTGCATAAGCATTGCGCTGCTTCGCATGAAGTTGAACTCAACTCCTACAAAGAATATGCTGCCCAGATTCAGCCTGTCAAAAAAACATCTAATGTATCTCAGTGCGGTTGGGAACCATTTGGTAAGGGTTGTTTTCTTGGGTTTGATTTTTTTTTTTTTCTTTCATAATAATGAGCTGATATTCATAATTAGGTTATTTGCCTCTCTTGCTATTTCTTCTTCATGTGTGGAGGGATTCAGGAGATGTGTATTGTTTTCCATGTTCTCGTTGATTTTTTCCAAAGAAAGTTAAGTTGTGACTTACCTTATGATATCTTTTCTACTTAAAGTCACTTAAACAACCGACATTATTTTACCTGTTTATAACTATGAGATGGTTTCAGTAGATCAGTTTTCAGTCAGAAAATGGGATTTGTCTTTAGAATGTCTATTAGGGAAAAGAAAGGTGAAGAATAAAATAAATCATTATAATTTTCTGCTGTTTTAATTCAAGGTCCAGCAATCATTTAAATGAAATTACTTGGTGTTTATCTAAATTGGAATTTTTCAGAGTCCTTATCTGCCAGAAAGAATATTTTTCTTCCCATTTCAGTGTAGAAAAATGAAGGACGTTATTGCAGAATAGAGTTTACAACTTACTGAATAGCTTATGGACCTGGCCTTTCACGTCAATATTTGCCTACTTACAATTAAACTTGAATTTAATTGTATATGAATTTAATAGAGATCTTGAATGATTCCTTGACACTTTTATCACTACCAAGAACATCAGTGAAGTAGAATAGTCCATTCTGTCAATGTGCCGGTCCACTCCAGTCTATCTAGCCATCTGTTCTAATTCTTCTTTAATTAGCAATTAAAAAAAAGTCCTACTCTGTTCAAAGATAATTAAAGATCTGAGCTCTGGATTTTCTGTGTGTTAACTGCCTGGTGCAAGATAAATCAGTCTATTGAAATTACTTAGTCCCACGGGTTTCCAAATGTATTGGGATACAGCTAAACTTGATTCTTGTGTCTTGTCCCTGGACAAGGGGAGGCTGAGGTTCCTTGTCTGAAATACTAGCTAGCTTTCTTAATGGAGGCTTTCGAGCTCCAATGTCCTCCTTTTTCCATGAACACACAGGTTATTGCAAAGCTACCCCTTTGGGATGGCACTCCAGGCTTGTTCTTTCAGCTCCGTTTTTCAGGCAGCATAGCTGGCGAGCTGGGAGTAACACTGAAAGAAGGAATGCTTGGGTAACTGTGACTTTATTCCCAAAGTCAATGGGAATTGTGGCGCCTTGCAAATACACAAACTGTCTGTCTTGGTATGAGATCAGGTCTCTTGAGACTAGACTTGGTGTTTCTGTCTGGGTGGAGTCCCTACTGCTCCCTCCATCCTGCCGACACGTCCCATTTAGTTGTGATTCTGCTCATTTGCTGTACAGAGCAGAACCCTGTGTTGTTTTTTTTATAAACAGGATTTCTGTCTCTGTGCCTTATGAGTAGTTGGAAAATGAAGTGCAAAAGGCTTTAACCATTTAAAAATATATATATATTAAGCTGATTCCTTAAAAGCCTGTATGATGATGGGTTATTTTAGCCATTTTGGCTGTTACAAGCTCACTCATCTGCAGCACATCTTTTCACTTTTGATAAAGTCTGTAAAAGTTTTGGTTTTGTTTTTGTCAAAGGAACTATAAGAAAAAGGCACCTTGTTAATAGCTAATGGTTCTTCCCTTCCAAAATGCTGTTTTGAATAAGGTGGAATTAAGAATGGGCCCACCAGTATTTTCCTAATATGCTGCAGATAAAACAATCAGTTGTAAAGATGTGTTGGTGTTGTTTTCTTTTGTTAAATAAAATGTGTTTTACAAAATGGATACTTAAGTCTAAAAGTGCCCTTTGAAAATTAAAAGTCAGTGCACGTCCACTACCATTTTTCTTGTAGTTTGTAAAATTACAATGGTTGGGAAGTTACTGGTACATTTAAACTGATAATTTGTTTTGATAATTATTTTTAGATAAGAACAACTACAAACAGTTACTGGGAGCATTGGATTACTCGTTTCTGTGCGCATATGCAATTGGAATGTATTTAAGGTAAGTATTACTTTCTTGGAAACCTGCTTCATCCTTTACTGTTATTAACAGTACGAGGCTGTACTACGTCTGAGATGTTGTCCTTTCCTGCTCTAAAGTTTCCGCAAAAGAGAGTGAGAGCTTGGATGTAATCATCCCACCTCTTTACTAGTTGCTGCGGAAGAAAATGCCTCATCCTGAGTCCCCAGTGGTATCATAGCTGTTGGTACACAGGAATCTTCCCTAGCCTTCCCTGTCCTGCCTTGTGCAGGAATGCCTTCCAGCTCGGTTGTTCCTTCATAGGCAATATGAAGGAATAGATGCTGGAATGTATATCGTCAAGCCTTACCTGTCTCCAGCTTGCGCGTGTAGACTAAGCTGATTGTCCTGGCTTTCTCTGTACTTGAAGGACAGAAGCAGGCACCTCCTAAAAATAATACTGATCACATCTTAAGATGGGCAGTATTAGCTGCCATTTGGAGATGCATCTTTTTGTTGACTGAAAATAGAACCTTCGTAACTAGAACCATCAGCAAAGGAGACAAGTCTTGCTTTAAATGGCTGGAGACATGTCCCACCTTACAGGTCACTTGGAAAGTGACGATATAAGTAAATCACTTCAAGTAAGTCCCCTGTGCTTCAGGGTAGCATCTCCCCAGAAGATGGTTGTGCAGATGTCAGCTCTTGGCAATTAGCGAACATGAAATGTTTGTTGTGTTTTCCCCTCAAGTGCTAAAATTTGCTCATGTGCTGCTGTGAAGAAAAACAGCAGCTACCAGTAAAGTTTCTCCTCAACCAGAATTAAACAACACAAAAATGTTCTTTATTTGTGAAGGCTTGGGGTATGATCTGGTTTTTAATTATCACCTTTCTTTTTATTTCCTTCCATATTCCAAGTGGAATAATAGGAGAACGGCTGCCTATCCGGTACTATCTGACAGTTGGGATGCTTGCTAGTGGACTCTTCACTGCAATGTTTGGATTTGGTTATTTCTATAATATACATAATCTGTGGTTTTACATAATGGCCCAGGTAGGCACGATGTTATTTGGATACTCTGAGTTTCCATGGTGCTGTTTAGTGTTGTGTTGGTTTTTTTTTTCAGTTGCAAACAGTGATTAGTGGTTGGATGGGAATATGTAAATGCTGGCATATGTTGTCATTGATGACAGGCAGAAATGATAGAGTGGATAGCCCCAGGTTTTGTTTTTAAAAAATGTTTTGGTTTTTTGTTGGTTTTTTTTAGTGGAAGAAATCTTTGAAAACAAATTAAAACGTTTCAGTCTGTGTCAAATCAGTGATCAAATCTTTGCAAGCTTAAATGTGGGCGAGTTTTAAAACAAACGTATTTACTTTTGTCAGTCTGCCAAGACCTGAGTGACACATCCTGGCTTTCTCTGCAGGAAAATTACATTTATGCTGCTAATGATGAACAGTCTCCCACGTTGGTGTGGCTGAGAACAGGCAGCTTTTGTAACGAGATTCATCGTGTGGGATTTTTCAGAGCGCTTGTAGGTCTAATCAGGCATCACAAGAATATTTACCATTGACCTGACGTGGAATTTAGGCCAGGACCAGGATATGGTTAGCACTTCCGAGTCCTTTTGGACACGTCTGCGCCTTGTGCTGCTGCTGTCTTTGTGTCATTGCAGTAGCACTTTCACCGCTGGCACCTTTGCATGGCATCGTGCAACATGGCATGCAGCGATACTAACTTGGGTACTGCAAGCTCTTGTAACCGTTTCACCAAGTCATCCCTTTAACCATGTCACTGCCCCAGCCCTCTTGGCTTATGTGGTTTCCAAGAACAGGAGCTGGCTCCTTTAGGGTTAAGCTGACTGTTTCTACCAGTCCCTCGGTGTGGTCAGTGAATCCTGTAATACCAAGGATAGTCTTGCACCACCAGCCTAATTGGGTTTTGATGGGTAGAGTGAGGTTGTTTTGTTGCATGTTCAAATGCTCATTGTACATGTGAGTTATTGTACTGTGATCTTTGTGTTAATGTGTAATTCTAGATAGGGAGGTTTTTAGGAGGTGAGACAAGTTAGGGTTATGATCTGTGCAACATGGAGGCTGAAATAGTTCTTACTTCAGCCTAAATGTAGCAAGTTAAGTTTCTTCTCTCAGTTTATTTACAAGTGTCTGTTAAGCATTTTTAAGTTAATGTTCAAAGTTATCCAGTCTCCCCTGAAGTTTTCTTTGCTTCTTTTCCACTTATATTGCAAACGCGTTTTGCTTTATGTTCAATTTGAGATAAGTAGCAGTATGTTGCTGCTTGAGTGTGGGGAATTTATTTCACTGTTCAGTTCAGTGCAATGTGACTTTTGGTAAGCCTGTGATTGAATTGCAATTCTTTTGTGGTTTAAATCATAAAATAATTGGAGAGATGTAGGTAGAGGGAAGAATTTCTGGAAAGCATTGTAACTTGTTTATTGTAGGAAAAGAATGCTTTCAAAATCCCCCACTAAATTTCTAAATTCAAAGCATTTGTCTAGGCTTCCTTTTCCCAATGCAGCACTCGGCAGGAATTGTATAGGAACCTGACTTATTATAGGGTATGTTTATTTATTATTATTTTTATATACTTTCAGATAGCTAATGGGTTGGTGCAAACTACTGGCTGGCCGAGTGTCGTTACATGTATTGGCAACTGGTTTGGAAAAGGAAGGTAAATAATATGCAATCCAAAGTTTTGGAAATACAAATCAGTACATTCTGGGCTGTCATAGTCAACTTAAATATCTTTCTTTCGCTTTGGATGTTTTTTGGGGATGAAACAGGCAGTTGGGTAGATCCTCGACAGGAATTTTCTTTGTTACAGTGATTAGTTTGAAATAGATATGTTTGAAATATTCTCTCTCATGTCAAAACAGTGTTCTGTGGTAGCTTTTTAGTCTGATGTTTAATTTTTCAGATGAAATATTTCAGAATTGAATTAAGAATAATTCCTGCAAATATTAACAGTCTAAACCCACTTCTAATAAAGGCTGTTCTGACATTTTAACGTGGAATTTCCCATGTTTTCATTTGTGTTTCAAAACAGTTGTCAGGTTGTAACTCTAAAAGTATCTTTTTGTCCAGTGGCTTTTTTTCTAACACACTTACAGAAACCTGAAAATTTGTTTTAAAAAAGAAAAATACATATGGCAACTGATTTTAACCTTTGTTTTTGTCGCTTTCTTTAAATCATCGTTTTGGTTTTTTTTCCTTAATCCTGCATAGACATCACTCATTATGTTTATGGTCATACCATACAGGAGTTTTGAATAAATTTTGCATGCTAAATCCATTGGCTCTGATAATGGTTGATACAGGTAGTATTGTAGATACATACCATTGAATGAGCATTATTGTCAATTGGTTCAAGAGAAGAACATACAAAAATAAAGTACATGCTTTCTGTATAAAATCATGGGCTAGTTAAGAAGATGTAGGCTCACACTAGTTTTTCGTAGTCCCTGCGGCCTTTTTGGTGAATGTTACAAACTGTAGAGAATTATAACTCAGTCATACAATACTGAATGAAACTGGTGAGTCTGTGCAAAACAAATATGTCTGTTTAGATTTTGCTTTGTGCCAAAGCAACAGCCTTTACTTTTAGGAGGCTGCATAGTGGACTGGTGGATAAGGCTCTGGTTTGAATGTCAGTGATCTGGTTCTTGTTTTCATTTTGGTACAAATTCCATGAAATGTGAGCAGACCTCTTAGATCTTGTCTTTGACCAAAGGAAAAGATTTGATTTAGTTCAAATTAGGTTGCTCCAGGTAAACTCCCGCTGAGAACAAGGCAGTTTTTCCATGGCTTACAAGGGGAAAAAACAGCTGCTAACTGTCATGACTTCAGTAGGATTCTTATGGTTTACGTTAGCTCAGCTGGAGCCTGTTCTGCATCAGCTCTAATCTGGATTTCCAGGCAGACAGCAGTTTGATGTGTCTGTTAGCCAAGCTTGTGCAGGTGTTATCTTCTGCTAGTGCCTAGCAAGTCCAGAATGTGATAAAAAAATACTGAATTTGCTCTACCTATTCAGTACAGATTGTTTTCTTTTGCATAAGCCTCACATATCCTGAAAGCATCAGGTTATTTGTGCAATGTGTTTCCAGGAGGACTTCCATTCCCAGAAGCATCAAACTTAGCATGCATATGCTACGCAACATCTGCATACTTGTTTTTATCAAAGAAACGCTATCCGGAAATACACAAGCCCTAGTGGTGCCCCTAAATGCCATTAAATGCAGGACGAGTTCTGTCATGCACAGAGGAGTATTTAGAACACTTCTATTAATATTTAGGTGCCTTGAAATTGCCAGATGAAAGACTGTAGCATAAGGAAGTGGTCAGTTAAAGAACAATAAGATTGCAAATATTTAACTGACACCACAGATGAACAGTCATTTTTGATACATTTTTCTCAAGATAGTAATGCTTATTCTTGGAATAATAAGAAATATTTGTGGTTTTTTTTAAATGCAGGAGGGGTTTGATCATGGGAATCTGGAATTCACACACTTCAGTGGGAAATATCTTGGGATCCTTAATTGCTGCTTATTGGGTTTCTACGTGTTGGGGTCTCTCCTTCGTGATGCCTGGTGTTATCATTGCTGTGATGGGAATTGTTTGTTTCCTGTTTCTTATTGAACGTAAGTGTTTTAATGGGATAAAACTGTGGAGGGCTCATTATGGTTGAAGAACACCAGCTGTTTAAGATAAATGACCCAGTGCAAAGTATATTCTTTGAGCTATGCTAAAGAAGTTCTAGAACATTAGATGGAGAAGAACCTCTGGGCATCTAAAGTGTTTATACGCTCAGTATATGCTGAGCTGTTATGCTGGTATACCTGAGAGAGTAAGACTTCAGAATTCAGCCCTGTCATTACTTCCGTGTCTTTATAAATTGTTCAAGTGTATCTTAGCAGAGTGTCCCACCTGGCTGCAATGTATATCCTGTGCTACCATTCAATCCATGCCATCCATATTCTGTGCTACGAAACACAGAAATCAGCTGGTAGAGCAAGGTTTGTCACTTTTAGTTAGAAATTAAAAAGAAATGCCCTGTCTTATCCCTACATAGACTCAGAGATATTAGTATAAATACTTATTTTCCTGTAACTGTCCTATCTCAGGAAGTAAAAAGTTCTGCAGATATAACTAGAATGCTGTAACAAGCTGGACTGCCAGAATAGCACTTAATGTGGTTGTAGGATGGGAAAGGTACTATGGAGCACCCTTTTCTTTTTCCCTAAAGCTACA
>JAOXNO010000001.1:117286232-117315129 GCA_028565335.1 Limnodromus scolopaceus
TATAAATACTTATTTTCCTGTAACTGTCCTATCTCAGGAAGTAAAAAGTTCTGCAGATATAACTAGAATGCTGTAACGAGCCAGAATAGCACTTAATGTGGTTGTAGGATGGGAAAGGTACTATGGAGCACCCTTTTCTTTTTCCCTAAAGCTACAGCTACACATTTTTACCAGAACTACTTCTGTGTTATCCGTGCTGTTGTTTATTGTCTGTAAATTACACTACTGGTGTTTTAAGAGCTATTCGTTATGATTGTTTTCACTAGTAACTATGTGTGGTATTGTATTTCAGATCCTAAAGATGTAAATTGCTCCTGCACACCATCCAGTGTAAGTGAATGCTTTTTCTATTTTGATTTTTGCCTCCTAATACACATGTTTATTATGATAGTTCTGGAAATCAGATAAGCTGCATGCCTTTTTTGTGCCGAGCTGTTATAACTGACCCTATACTTGAGGGAATGATTGGGCTTCTGGGCTTCACTGGTAAACCGGTAGCTTATTTTCTGTCAAAGCAATGTGAATCAAGAGGTGAATGTGTTTCTTTTAACTTAAGTTTTGGATTAGGTGATCCTACTACAGTAAAGGAAGAAAAAACCGCTCATCTATTATTTTCTTTTTTTTTCTTTTTTTTTTTTTTTGAGGTCTCTTACTTTCCTCCAGTCTTCCCAGCCATCTTCAGAACATTTTGACCTGTTCTACTGCTCTTGCCTTCTTTTCTTAGGTATGGCATAATGAGATAGTTGCCAGCCATATCCCGTGAAGGGTCTCGCTGTGTGAAAACCCTGTATTAGGCATTGCAGAAAGTAAAGAGCAAGCATCCTTTTTGCTGACATAGCATCAATGAACCATGCATCTGTGGGCTTGGGGACGGAAGGTGGGATGTTCCCTTGGAGAGAGGGAAGGACAGTAGGAACACGTCTCTCGGTAAAAGAGGAAGCAAGGAATGGATATGAAGCTGAGGTGAAGAAATTGGAGCAGTTAGTCTGTGACAGGGAGTGTAGTCATGATATAATATGGCGTTTCTTTAACCAAAACTGGCATTAATGAAGAGATGTGAAAAGGAGAGAGAAATAATCTCTGCTTAGTAGTATGGGTCACGTGACAAATCAATGCTTTAGTTTTTGTAGCATCACAGAATAATTTAGGTTGGAAGGGATCAGGCCTCTGGATGTTGTATGGTCCTACACTCTGCTCATAGTAGGTCTAAATTTGACATAGGATCAAATTGCTGCTGTCATATTTTGAAATCCTCAAGGATGGAGATAGTGTTTATATGTAGATGACTTTTTCTTTTTTTAACATACAGTGAGTTTTTTAGACTGCATCAATCACAAGTTTTACTGGCATCGAGGCAGTGGATCTTGCTATTTATGAGAGCTTATACTTCAAGGGCTTAAACTTTGGCAGCTTCACGAAGCTGCAAATATACTGTCACCCACACAAACTGTGTAATGGATACTGCCTGGATCACAGGGGAAAAGGCAACTCTTTTGACATAAAAGTTTGAAATTCCAGCATCAGAGATTGACCGCTCAAGGCATTGCTGAAGCAGGACTGAAGAGTGTGTGTGCAAATGGCTAAACTTTCTTTGGGTTGCTGAACGTTGCGTGTATACTTCCTTGTGCCATTGTGGCAGCAAAACACACAATTTTGATTGTTTCTAAAATGAAATCCTTAAGTATTAGTATAAGGTTGTTCAAAACACTACTTGAAAAGTAGGTTGGAAGTGGTTAAGCTCTGATACCAAGATGTTTGCCTAGTGGTTTTGAACCAGAAGTTCATAAGGCATTTTATGTACTCAAGTAATGTAGGAAGCCAGGCCAATGGCAAAATGATGTGCCTTAGAAAGCTTTAGCTACTACATGAGGAGGTGATTCCTTCCTTTCTTGCCTGGTGTAGCTCTGACCCAAGAGGAGGGAGGCAGTCTGAACAAAACGAAAGAAAAGGACAAGCAAGGAAAGGGAACAAGAAAGAGCATTAGGAAGACCGGCTGCATATAACTTCTTCTAATAGACTGTCATTGGTAGCCCAGTTTTGTTCAGGGGTGCGTTTGCAAGTTCATCTCTGTTTCATGTTCCTTAAGACTCTGGTATGTGTTTGTCTCTAACAAAAACCTAGAGCAGCTTGTTGCTCCAAGCTCTTTCTCCTTTGGCTCTCAGGAACCTGTGGGCAATCGGGTCTGCCACATTTTCAACTAGTTCTTTGGAAGAATAGTAAGGGGAGACTGGCAAAGAAGGTCTTAAGGTTTCCCATCTGTGAGGGCACATCAAGCCTGTTAAGGAAGGCATTGGAGGGAAAGTCCCAAGGGAATCCCACGTTTTCCAGTGCTAGGGGATTGCACCTGGAGATTGTCTGCACACGTAGGTATATGTGAACTATACCTTGCAGTTGCAAGTCTCACAGGTAGGTTGTACAGGGATCGCGTATTGTCATGGAATTGTCAGAGTTGGAAGGGACCTCTAGAGATCATCTAGTCCAACTCCCCTGCTAAAGCAGGGGATGATTGCTGGTTTTTTATCACCGTCCCCAGTAGTTTCAGGTAGATGGCTTTTATGTTTTAAATGCTCTCTTCTTGAGTAGTAACTGAAAGCAACTTTTCTAGCCTGTGTTATCTCCTCTTTACCAGTTAATAGGCTTTCTCCTCATGTGAAGTACTCTTGATAAAGCTTCTGAACACTTTTAATGGTCTGTGGAACTCCTATTCTTAGTTTGTTATTGTGAGGTAAGGTGTGCTCACAATGCACTCTATTTTTCATTTAATTCTTTTTCATTTTTTAAAGGTGACTTCTGTCAAGTATGAGAATATTTTAAGTGACTCTTGGAGACTTCTAACAGGAGGCATTTTTTTTTCTTTAGCTTTTATGTAGTGCAGAAATGCTCTCATGAACACTTCAACTGCTGTTTGTAATACCTAGAGCATAATGTTTACAGAATTTGCTGTTAAGCTTTATGGAAGTAAATGTTTGTTATTTGTTTTAAATACACTTCCACTGGAAAGCATAACTAATAACTCACATGCAATATCCACTTACTCAGATGTTTTTAACAAAAAGGTAGTATTTTAGGAGCTTTCCCCCTCCACCTTCCATTCACCACTGTTTCACCCAGTCCTGGAAAGGGGCTAGCATTTGACTTAATCTCTAGGACACCTGCAAGATCACTGCTCCAGGTGCAGTGTCATTGTGTAAGGATGCATTTGACCTCTGTTTCCCTGGAAACCTTGCTCTCCAGAGCAAAGGGCATCGCTTCTGCCTTCCCTGTTCTGTATGTTCACATCTGCAGATCTTGTAGGAGGGTTATAAAAGTGCTTCCCCACCTGCCTTGGACCCTTCTCAGCTTAAGATTTGCCATTGTCTTGGGAAGCTGTATGTCACTTGAATAGCTCAAATACCTCTCTTTGGAACTGTATGGTCTGCAAAGTACAATGGATTCTAAATCCTTAGTGAACAGGGCTCAGGGCTTCTGTTTGCTGTGGGTAGGGTGGTTTTAGAAGTAAGGAAATTAGTAAGGTAAGAGCAGAAGTTTAAGGAGATCTACACATGCAGATGTGGCAGTGACCATGTCTGTGTAAAAAGAACAATGATTGCTAGTTGAAGGAAGGCTCATCTAATAAAATAGACTGTGTTATTACTGGGAACAAAAAAATTCAGTGGTGCTGTAAAAGGTGTAGAATTTGCTGGCAGGCATAAAATGCTAGCTGTCCTTTTTTGCTCAGTTGTTTCAGTGACAACCTGAACGATTTGTGTGCTTTTGCAGGTAGTTAGAAATGTTTTTTCTAAGAAATTAAAGAAACGTACTCACTTGCTTTCCTCATAAAGCTGTAGTAGATCACTTTGGACAGATATCTTGGTTAGGTGCAGGCAGCTCTGCCACCTCCTGCCAAAAGCCAAACCTCATTGTGGAAAAATGAGGCTGGTTAAATTTAAGCACAGCTAAAATAAATGTTCAACGTGAGGGAAGGACTTAGGGTAGATTAATACTAAGATTTATAGATCAGATTCATCTCTGTGGTATCGCTATTTTGGAATAATTTGGTCTACTGTTTATTTGCAGCATGATTGTGAGCCAAATATTTCTACACAGTTTGTAGTGGTGAGTAATCAGATTTCACTGAGTTGTCCAGAAGCACAGGCGGCGAGCCAGCCCCAGAGCCTTGGATGCATGGTTCTTGTTCTTCATTCACCGATTTCTTGGGCTGTGTTTTGTTTGCTTGTATTCAGATTGGCTCTGATTTATAAATCTGCAATTTGTTTCAAAACTGATATTTGAGTACAATAAAATGCTTTCAAGTGCTAGCATTGGAGGCTTAATCTATGACTTTCCAAAAGGCTATACCTGTGACAAATGCAAGCGAGAAGTCAGTGCGCTTTATTAATCACCGGTATACTTTCATAGTGAAAGTTAAAGAGTAGATTTACAGGCATTTTTGAAATATGATGATTTATAACTGGTTTTATTGCTTCTCATCTTTTCTCCCTGTACCCTTTTTTTTTCCCTAGGTAAGCATGTTAGTTGCGTCATGTTCATACAGAGCTGTCTTTATGTTCTAGGAACTTTCTTTAACCTCACTTTGCGTTTCCAGGAAACTTAGTTCTCTTAAGCTCCTATGGCAAAGTGCTTCTGCATTTAAAAGATACCAGACTGCAATTTTTATCTTCTGAAAAGGAGAAAGAAGTCTAAATATTAAATGTGCAGCCTCTCAGTCTAGTCCTTTTCCCCAGACACTTCCTCCTTACCACAGTAAATCTTATTTTTGACAGTCAAATGAAAAAATCTCATTTTTTTTTCTGTTGAGCTGCTGAATAAAGATGTAGATGACTTGTCTCTAGATAATGGATTTTCTTCCCCACAGATTATTGTAAATCGCTTTTTTGACAAGAGCCTAATTTTCTGTAAGATAAAATTTAAAAATCTGTTTCATCAGACACTGTGGTTTTTAGTGTTGTTTATTTATTTTGGGAAATATATGCCCAAGATATGCCTGAGGCCTGCATTGAGCAGCAGAAATACTTTAATTTATCCTCAAAATTTTTTTGCCTTTTTAGAACGATTTGGTTGATGAATGGCAGTTTGTCTAAAGAATACTGCAATACATATCCTTGTGTTTTTGTTGGGGAAGAATTGCCTAGTGATTCATTTTGAATTAAAGTGTTCAGTGTTTTATTATTTGTGGTGGTGGGGGGTTGGGTTTTTTTTTGGGGCAGAGTTCGGGGGTTTTGTTTTATTTTGCTTTTTTAACGTGGCATCCAGAATGTGATTAGATACTTAGACAAACATCCCATCCCTGAGGAATGCATAGTGCCTCTTGTGGTCTTAGCAACAGATTGTCAGTACCCAACTGCAAACCTACATTGAAGCTTTATTTGGTGGACAAACGTTAATGTCCTTGGCAAATCTTTTTAGACCAAGGATGTCAGAATTATATTTTCTGATGAATACAATTTTATTGTGAACTGATGCACTAATGCGCTTGTTAATAAGTAAGTATAAAAAGCAGGCCCATCTGGGGCCCAAAATACAGCTTGTTGCCTCGATTTCTGTACTGAGCATGCTGGAGGTGCTCAGACTCTTCATTATCCTTTCCACCCACAAAAGCTCGGTCCATTTCTGGGTTAGAAGAATAGAGCGAGCATAAGCTAAATAAACTTTTATTTTAAAGGGACAGGGAAATAAAGAATCGAGGTTTTCCTGAAACAAATCAACTTCTGTTGCTACTAGGATCATCGTCTTATAAGAAAAAATTAAGTTTGCAATGTCAGTGAAAGTTCAGTAGAGGAAAAAGCAGATAAAGATGTTAAGAATAGTGTGACTGTGCTCTGAATTCAGTATGCTGCTTCTGTATAAAACCAGAATGAAGTTAGCCTTCAAATAAATTTATGATTGCATTTTATGTACGTTGCCATAGGTCTGCAAAAGAACTTTAAAAACCCAAAATACCCAGTCATTAAATGAAAGATGCTTCATTTTGGGTTATGTTTATGTTCCAATGCATGGAGGCCTTTGTTGCCGAGAAATGATTAGCTCTAATGCAGCCCTTTAAAAAGCAAGCAACAAATGTATGGGTTTTTTTGGTTTTTGTTCATTTTTTTTCAGAGTTCTAAAAACACGTTGAATGGTGCGTGTCGATTCAGAGTCCAGATGCCAACCTTAAATGCTAAGGAAACCAGCAAACCTCAGGTAAAATCTAACATACTGTAAAATAGTACAGAAGACTTCCTAAGGCTCACATGGAATATTCCCAATATATTTATTATTGGTAAAGATTGCTCTTCATTTTATTATATTGAAATCTAGTTCCATCTTTGTACAAAAATGTAACTTCATGCAAGGGAACTAAGCATTATCTAATGTAAATACTGCAAACTAAGCTGAGTAAGACAGCATGCTTACTCAGTTGGTCTTAACTTGTGGTCTTCATATAATTCCAGCAAAAGTACTGCACTGCAAAATATTTGAAAGATAGCCATTTGAAATTTTTTAAGTACTGTCACTGTGTTTGTCCCATCCTTGCAGTCTCACTTCTCTCCCTTTGTAATGTAACAGAAGTACGTAGTTACAATATTACATATGGAGACAGTGTTCTAAACATGAGCAATTAAAACTTGTAACCATAAGTGCTGGTAATTCTCACTGGAAACAGAATTCTGCATTTGCCTATTTGTCAGCAAAAAGACATTTTATGTTGCGATGGATATTAACTGCAAATTTCCATTTGAAATTTTGTATTTGTATTCAGTACACTTGGCACATTGTATCCTGAGAGGGTAACTTTTTAAACTTCTTTCAGACCTTTACAGGAAAACAGAAACTTCCTGTTCTTTTCATCCTTTGCCCACAAAATAATAATCACCATTCAGAGGGTATAATAATCAGTGTTGACGAAAAGGTTTTGAAATTTTTGTTAAGGAAGCACTTTACTCAGAATTTCGATCAGTCCAGCTTAAACCCCCTCTGTACTGAGTTTATTCGTTTTCATTTTGAGCTGCCCAAGAACAGTCTTCAGCCTGGAAACCATTTGTCAATACTATTTCACAACCAGCTGGAAGACAAGGGGAGAAGATCTAACAACATCGGTAGATGTCTTTAGACAAGTCATGAAGACAATTAAAATATAGTCAGGAAATCAGTAGACAAAGATTTCACTTCTAACTCTGTTAGTTCCTCTATTTGGCACCCTCGCTATCAGCCTGCACAGAGAGCCTCCATAGCAAGTGGGCACAAAAGACCTATCCCCGCCTCCTCTCACACTGACTACTGCTCCCTTGTGAGCAGGACAGAGAGACAACACGGACAACAGAGCATGAGGGCACTTGCTGGCAATCCTGTTAATATTCCTTTTTTTTTTTTTTCCTTCTTGCCAGCTGGGCCTTATCTTTATAATATGGAGTACTAACAAGTCTTTAATAAAAAAAATCAAAAATCCTTGTTTGTCACTGTTTGGGACCTCCTGATTTTCTGCCAGTGACAAAAGGTACTCTTGCTCTTGTCAAAGTGGAGTTGAACATCTTTCCTTTCTACAGTGGTTGTGCTACAGTTATGCTGATTATTGCAGTCAGCTTTTGTGCCCGTGCAAACAACAGATGTTTTGGATTTATGAGCTGGTCTCCTCCAAGCTCACTGGAATGGCAGCTTTAACTGGTTTTTCATTGACCTCTTCAATTACTGTAAAAAGAAAGCAAATATTCAGGATATGCAGTGATTGAAAGCAGAATGTGTTTTTGGCTGCGTGACCTGAATACCTCTGTGTGTTCATTACTGCTTATATGAGGTTGGACTCTTAAAAATTGCAGAAAATCAAAGGATAATGAATCCTTCCCCAGAGATCAAGAGTCTGCCATATGCCTAATCACACTCTATGACTTGCTGACAAGGCTGCACAATGCCAAGCATTTGCCAAGCACAAACCGCTTGCTTTATTTATCATTTGGCTATGTGCAATATAAAAATCCCATATTGTAGATAAAAGTTTCCAGCATGAATTGCTAAATAATTTCTTCCAACTTTGGTGACTTCCACTTCAATATTTAACCCTCTCTTCTTAAGTAGGCTTAGAGCTACCTGTCTGAGAAATGAGCAGCATTACCTTGGACAATCCTGATTAGGTTTGCTGTGCAAATTGTGCAAGAGATGTTCACTTAAGAAACTGTCTAGACCCGTCTTCCATTGAATCCAGTGGGGAGCTTGACTGCATAAACAGCCCTTTTTTCCCCCCCTTTTTTCCTCCATGTTTTTTATTGTTAGTAGCTGATATGGTTTGAATTGCTACTGTTGAAATAGTTCAAGCTTTGAAGTTGCTTCAGTAACGCAGAAGATAAGTACTGATGATGATGCAGTGACTCATGTGCCATAGCATAGGTTTACAGTGCTGTGTTAGAGGTCTCTAGGTGTTTTCCCTGTCTTCTGGTTCCTGCTTCACCAGGGTGCACAGTTTCCCGTAAATGTTGCATCTGATCTACCAACTCTGTACAGACGTTATGGATGCTATATGATAGCTTCTAAAATTATACTGAGTGCCTGGGCTCAGGTGCCCAGATGGATCCCTAGTGTTTTCTCCTAAATCAAGTTCTTTAAAAACAGAATTTACTTAGAATCACTGAGTGTTAAATAGCAGGATTGAATTTTAATTTTTCCAGCACTTAATATTTTTTTTTTCTTTCTTCCTCCATCATCTTGCCAAATATTAATCTGAAAGCCTTCATCTTCGTAATAACTATGGGAAATAGAATGATGTGCTGTTTGATCTTTACCAACCTATAGCCAAATATATATTTGAGGCTCAATTCTTTATTAAGGCTTTATTCAAATGCACAAGAAGTGGAAGAAAGTATGTAGAGTACGTCCATAGCTAGTGAGAGTACACATCTAGATAAGCTTCTCAGTGAGCAGGTGAAAGAGGAAAGCCTGGTAGACTCCAGGCTTTTATAATTTGTGGATTGCAATGCTCAAATGAAACAGACATGAAAAGATAAGTGATTGCTTAACATAAAGCACTCGGTATCCATAATTTGATGGGAAAGATGGCCTGTATTTCGATCGGTGAATAAGAAGATGTTACAGAATCTGAAAAATGGGCTTAATATTTGTACAGGAGGAAGACAGTAGCATGCTTTTGTACAGAAATGCGTCGTAGTACTCAGTACTCATTGTTACTTTCTTTTTCATATGGTGTTGCTGGGGGAAATTGCAGGATCCAGAGATGCAGCACTTGCTTATTGACAATGAAAATTGCAGTGTGTCACTGGACTCCAGCCCTGGGGCCACTGGGGAAGGCAGACACAGGACATCAGCTATCAGCTTCCTTGGGGCCTTACGAATACCTGTGAGTACATGTGCTACTCTTGCCAGTTCCTGTAAGAGCAGGCTTTGCCTCAGAATCCATATTACTGTGAAGTTCTAGATGGAGTGCTAGATGACATTAACTTTGCATCACAAGCGTTCATTGGCATGTCTGGTGTATATAGGCTAAAGCAGATCCTGGTACACAGGATAAGGTGTGCCATTCTCAAAGGAGGAGTGAAGAATCAATACAAGAGTACTCTTTTCCCCAGTAAGCAGATGGCATAAGCTCTTTGGTAGCATCTTAGAAACTATAGGCATCTAGGCTTCAGTGCTCATGTAAATGGCTTGCTTTTTTTTTTTCGTCCTCATTGTGAGTCATACTAGAGCAGTGTATAATGTAATAGTTTACTGGTCTTACTTAATGACACATGGATATTAAGAATGGAATAGCAAGCTGAGTCTGTGAGCACTTCTCTGCGTCAAACCTTCCTTCCGTGGCTTCCCTCTTATACGCGTGAAAATTGTTTTTAAAAGCTTTAATTTTAAAATTTTTTGTGTGGTTTATATTGAGAAGTTTAAAATGGCCCAAATATTTGGACTGCTTGTAAAAGCAAAGAAAGGAAGTTTCTTTTAGGTCAGGGACAGTTGGCCTTGATTGTCCTTTCAACTTGAAGGCTAGCAGCTTTAATGGGATGCACAAGTAGCATTATCTACAAATTGATTTGGGCCAGATATAAAGGTAAGGAAGGAAATTCCCAGCACTGTATTCCTGCATCCTCTCGTTCTGTTCCGTCTGATCCTCGGTCTCAACCGTTTTTCCTGTGGCAAAGTGGAAATAACGGGAAGATTTCTGCTGCTGACACTTGTGATCTCTGAAACGGCAGTATTTTTCCTGCCTGTTATTGGGAAGGGTCACAGCTGTATGTGAAGTAGAGCCAGCTGTGTATGTGTGTTGTCTGTGCAGATAACTGCAGTACTCCATACCAGGGACTTAAGAAATCCTGTCTCTAACAAAAAGATACCAGATGGGGAGGGGAATGAAGGTAGGTTAATATGGCAGTTTAGTTGCAGCTCTCTGCAGTAAGCATACTTTTCATATACCCAGCAGGAAAGAGGATGGAGCAAATTAGTGTTCTAAATAGATGTATGCACTGTCTGTAATGTACTTTTACCACGTATCAATTTGAACTGTGTCATAGTGGTTAACTGGCTGTTTGTAAAGAGTTAAACAATAAGGGAGAGATTGTAAACCCAACTGAAGGATTGATCTAAAGAACACAAAAATATGCCCATTTCTCTGGAATACACTCCAAACCTGCTATAATGCCATATACAAAACCTCTTTATATGAGGAAAATAAGTGATGCGGGCGTCCGAAACAGTATTAAATCCTTCCTGTTCATTTTAATGTTCTCTCTTCAGTCAATTTAGTACAATTACAAGAAGAGAAAACCTAAGTTAAATACCAGTCTTCTCTGGTTGTCAGCTTTGTGCTGTCAGCGAAAGAATGCTTTGTGGGAATTCGTAAGAGAAAAAGAAAAGCTGAAGTGCTTCTTAGAAACCATTTTCATAATGGTCTTTGAAAGTAGATAGCAACCTCTGTGAAGATACTAACTTCCTATTTCCTTTATTCTCTTAGGGAGTCATAGAGTTCTCCCTTTGTCTTCTGTTTGCGAAACTGGTGAGCTATACTTTCCTCTTCTGGCTTCCCCTCTATATCACAAATGTAGGTAAGTATCACAATAAGGGGATAGAGAATTATGACTACAAAGTGTCTGGAAATAAGAGCTTGAAAATAAATAAGAGAATAAACATTACTGCTTCTGAAATAGTGTACCTTTGCCATAGAAGCAGGAGAGTTTGAAGTCACCAACTGACATATTTCTCAGTTTTATGAATTCTGTATTATGTGAGGGCATTTTCAAAGCAAACAAGGAAAAAGAATCTGGCTTATCTTCAACAATTCCAAGCATCAGTGCTGTGGCTTTGGCTCTTGCAAACCAATCAAAAAAGTTTACTTTCTAATAATGTTTTTAAATGTACTAGTGCCCTGTTAAAACATATGACAAAAATCTAAACAGGCTTCTTTATCTGTTCAGTTCTGCTGGGGTTTTTTTTGTGCTGTATGGTATGAGGAAGGAGTTCTTAACCAGAGAAATTCATGTTCTTGTGAGTCATGATGTGACCTTTAAACCCCAGGTTAACAAAAACGTTGTCCTGGACAAGTATGGTGGTAACAACCAGCAGGGAGAGATACATTGAACACCCTGTAAAACACCTAAAGCTGCAAATCCTATAGCTAGATGACGTTGTGTGTGGACTCTACATAAGCAGTGCTCCTGCAGGACTGGGTACCTTGAAAGCAGTGGGCTTTTAATAGAAAGGCTAATGATATTTATCACAGTACTGCCATCTGTGCTGTGGCAGATGTTGATGAGTTTATGGTAGTGCCACTGCTGTTTTGGCACATACTGCTCTTTCAAATGTATTTCAGAGGCTTAAAAAAAAAAAAAACCCAAAAGATTTAGAAATTCAGTTGCTTTTGAAACTTCACAGTGAACACAATGGGACTTGGATGCCAAACTTCCTGATGTACTTTTGGAAGTATTACCCCATAGCGTACCAGTGACTACACTAGACTAAATATAAGTATGTGCAAACAGTGGTCTGCACTGCCCGTGGCAAACAGGGGAGTTGAGGAAATCACTGTGTCTTCATAGTCCCCATAAACTGTGTGTTGCATGTTGGGCAAGGCAGGGTGGCCAGACGTAATTTGATGATGAGTATTACTGGTCATGTGATGGAGGTCTCAAGGATGGGGGTCTGTAAGTGATCCAAAGGTACGCTAGTCATGGCTTTAGAGCACAGAGCCTCACTTAGGAGCATTGGTTAACTGCTTATGATTCTGTGGCTATTCACAAATGGGAATATTGTTATAATATAGTTAAAGTGGTAAAGTGTCCTGCCATGGGTGTAATTGCATTGAAAAGATTGTATCCTTGAATAGTCAGTTCAAATACATTCTTATCTGTCGAATACATTCTTATCTGTCAAATACAATGACACATTATGGTAGCTTATTCCTATGAGCAAACAACGCTTCTGTAAGATACCTTTACCCTAGCATGACAAGACTGTGTTGGGCATACTACATTTTATAGTCTGGATATGAGATGAATGTTTTACTTCTGTCACTAGAGCATCTTGATGCCAAAAGAGCTGGGGACCTTTCTACACTGTTTGATGTGGGTGGAATCTTTGGTAAGTTCTAATGTTAATATTTCATCCTTAACCAGGATCTAGATTAGCTCATTTCCCCTGGTTGCAGTGCGACACAGACAGAGCACTCGAGAGCCAAGTTTATTGTTGCATGTGAGGAGCTGAGACCAGTGAGTAGCTGGGCACAGCTGGATTCTAGGGTGCCAGAAGTGGGGCGCCGTGAAATCTGGCAAAAAGGCTTTATGCATTCAAAAGCAGCAGAACAATGATTTCTAAATATTTCTTCCATCTCTATTCCGCCCCCACCCCTGTCATCTTGGATGTTCAGTTAGAAGAAACAATGAGGAAGAACAACTGTCTGCTTCTGTTATCTTCCAAGTCAAAAACTGGTCGGGTTAATAAGGATATCGCTAAGTGCAAATTATGTTGTCAGTCACATGCTGTGTGTAACTGTACATTAAAAGTTATATTGTGTTGTTTTAATCTGGGTTGGGTTTCCTTAAGTATAACTGATGTCTTCTGTGTAAAACATGGACAGTGCTTTCTTCACATACCTCTTTCTTTTTTCAGGTGGAATTTTGGCAGGCCTGATTTCAGACAGGCTGGAGAAGAGGGCATCAACCTGCGGCATGATGTTGTTGCTTGCAGCACCCACAGTAAGAGTTTGCCCCTCTCTCACAGCTGTGGCTGAGACTTTGACAGCATTCCTTGGGAAGTCTTGCAGGCAGCATCTTCTAACTTGGGTATAAAGAGTTCGGACCAAGTTAAAAGCTGGCACAAAAGGTTGAGCATGGGAGGAAGTATAGATATCGGGACTGTCTTTACTAAACAAACAAACAGATCTAATGTATTGCTTGTTGTAGCATTATATAGAAAGTTTAACACTCTTGTAAAATTTGATGTTCAGTTCTTAGCCAGAACTTCAGCTGCTCAAAGGCTAAAAATTCTGTGATATAACTGTTGGAAAACTGGCAGTTAGACAGGAGAGATGCATTTTTCTTTGTTTCTTTCGTGAACTGTGCTTTCTGTTAAGTGATTCTTTTGTGAACTGTGCTGTGTTAAAGCTGGTGATTTGAGGGTTTAAAATTGCGTGGTCTCATAACACAGCCCTTTTTGCTAAAAGGACATATTGGGGAATATCCCTTATTTCTCTCTTCTGTCCAATCAAAGAACCATCCTGCTGTGGTCTAAAACGTTTTAGTAAAACCTGGAACTAGCTTTCATATAATACCTACTAAGATATTTTGTAGTTAACATGGGGAAAATGGAGAACCTAGGATTAGTCCATATGTTGGTATTAAGTGAGTTTGGTTTTTTGTCTTTACAGTTGTACATGTTCTCTGTAGTCAGTAAAATGGGCCTTGAGGCTACTGTAGGTGAGTATTTTTAAATTATTTTTTGCTTGGCTTTCTGTGAACTTTTCAGTTATGATCCTTTGGTGCTCTTTCCTTTTTTTTTTTTTTTTTCTTTTATCTTTTCCCTGAGAGGAGGAAGTCTGGAATCAAATTCCCTAGGCTTTGCCTTGCAGGCTTTTTACGGGATAAGGAGGGGGGCAAGGAAATAAGTAAAGGGTGGCATAAGAACTGTAATTCACTTAACATCATTAGTTGTCTTTTCTGGAACTTGTTGTGTCTGCACAGGCTTTACAATATTTCAAACACCCAAAGTCAGAGGTGTTTAAAAGTTACTTGTAGCACTTTTGACAGCAACATTAATTTTACATATATAGACTTAATTCATTTTCTAGTGAATTTCTAGCTGTTACCTCAAAGCAGAAGTTGATGTGCAAGACAGTGTCTCACCTGCCTGAAGGCCTTGTTAAGTTTTAGGGCCCTCTGGTTCTTGATGCTGTACAAGCAGAGAAGAGGCTTATGAGTGGCTCCCTGTGAGCGTCCTCTGCTGTTTTAGACAGTTTGGTCGAACTTTGCCCTTTCTCTGGCCTACCAGGATCAGTAAAGGCCCTGGGAAGTGCCTTTTGACTAATCTCTGTCTCCTGTTATATTTGAGAATTCACACCATGGAGTAAACATTGCGGGGAGATACAAATGTATGCTGCTTTTCCTCCTTTCCCAATTCTGTAATGGGGTGAGGGGATTCAAGGAAGGATTAAAGCATTTGAGAACCACAGCCTATGATGTCTCCTGTTATTATGGTTAACAGTCTTTCAGGCAACTCATATTTCCTGTTTTTGTCCAACTTGCAACAGTGATGCTGCTTATCAGTGGTGCCCTGGTGAATGGCCCTTACGCGCTGATCACCACTGCTGTCTCTGCCGACTTGGTAAGTTTGGCTTCCCCTCTGCTTCCAGTGTAGCAGCTTTGGCCTCCACAGAGAGCCCTTTGACTTCTGCAGGGCTGTTGGTGAACGAGCTGCGTTGTCCCAAAGCAAAGGAATAGGGAGCTGGATAGGCAGTGCTGAACTCAGCCATTGAGATTGTTTTAGAGATCATGCATTAGTACGAATGAGTGTCATGCTTGAGAGAGGATTCTAAATTACTCTTGCCTACTCAAAAGACAATCCGAATCTTGAGGTGACAGCCCAAAATGAATGTGAAGGTTGCATGCAAGGCCAAGTCTCTGTACAGGTGCCTTCTCCCCTTTTACACTTTGCCTCTTTAAATTGGGGCCAGACTGTGTCTGTTTAAAAGATGAGCTGGAGAGTGAATTCCTATCAGCGTGGAAAGCTATACCTGACACATACCCTTACTTTTGTCCATGCTACCTTCTGCCCTTTCTCGTACTGTTACTCTGGTTGCCAGCACTTACAGCTGGATCAGGTCAGTCAGACATAAAAGCTGTGTGAAAACATTGACCTTGGCACCTTTCATTAGCTAGGCTTTGAAAGGTTGCTTTCAAAGGTGCTGGTTCCTTAAGGCAAAAGTCCTTAAGTTCCAGAGGCAAAAGTCCTCTAACAAAAAGCTGTCTACATATAGGAAAAGGAGAGGGATAGAAATCTCCAGACTTCCTCTGGAGCCCTATCTTTGGCCTGGAGATCTTGGCAAGACAAGGCAGCCACTATGCATTGCCTGTTTTAGCCTTAGCTTTCTTGAAGGGGCTTCTAGCTAGAAAGTGGGGCCTGACATTGCAAGATCCCTACCTGGCGCTTGGGAAGAGAGTTGAAACTGCCAGCCAGTTCCTCAGATGTCAGCAGTCAAACATCTGACATGAACAAATATAAATCAGTGATTCCCTGACTATATTCTCCTCAGTGTACTGGAGATAAAGGATTGTCTCCTCTTATTAGCAGTTCTCTGAACTATCCACTTTTTCTGGCTTTCTAAGTCACTCCCTTTATCAGTTGTTCTGTTCTGAAGACGTGGCTTCTGCAGTTGGGCCTGAACAGCTTCTCTGGGCTCAAGAATTATCTGAATTGGCATTTCAGTATATATCCATAATTCTGGTACTCTAGTATTCCTGTCACAACAGTGATCTTCATTGTTCCGCAGAGCTTTTCTATATTAGCAGGGGAAAAGATGGCTGTGGAAACAGCATGTTTCACTTGCAGCTCAAGTGTTGTCCTTGTTGCTTGAATCCACAGAGCAGAAGGCTTCTTGGTTCCTGTGGTTTAAATAACATGACTTAATAAAGGAGAACGCTGTAGGCAACAGGTTGATGGAGTAGAAGGCTTTTTAAAGTAGTGATAAAAGGGTTTGAGCTAGGACATTTAAGGCAACTTCACTATATACATCTAATGTGGAGGGGTGTGAACTAGATGCCACTGTAGGGACTTTATCTCAGTTCGGCTCAGATGGTTCTAAGCAGCCTTTGTCACTTCAGGGTACCCATAAAAGCCTGAAAGGAAATGCAAGGGCCTTGTCCACAGTGACAGCGATCATCGATGGAACAGGATCTGTAGGTAAGCCAGAGCTGTAAGGTAACCTGCCTTAGTTGTGGTTGATTAAAACAAAGGATCTTTGAGAAACTAGGCTCTGTCCAGTTCACATTTTGCTAGGACTCGCTACAGCTTTGGGAGTAGAACAAACAGCCTTAAACCTCTCTAGTGGTCCCACACCTGAGGGAGGAAGGAAGGAAGAGGGTGGTAGACTGGTACTGGGCACAGACAGCAAAAATAGATGCCATTGGGCTTTTACTGAGATCAGTGATATTTTATTCATGCCCTCCGCACTGGTATGTGGAAGGGAAAATTAAGTAGGATTCAGCTTAATACTGGGTCGGCATTTTGTTGAGCCAAAGGCAGACGTTTCTCAAACTTCTAGCCTTTCCACTTCCCCTGCGTTAGGTTTCCCATTGGCTTGTGGCTGTACCAGTAATGTTTTGCACTTTCTGGGACCTTTTCATACATAAGGTAATACTGAATTAACTAGGTGGAGAAATTGATGTTCTAATTCAGAATAACTATCAGCAGAGTAAGTCTTGCATTGCATCATTCTGACAATATCAATATTATATTTTAGGTGCAGCTTTGGGGCCTCTCTTAGCTGGTCTTATTTCCCCATCTGGTTGGAACAACGTGTTTTACATGCTCATAGTGGCAGATGCGTGTGCCTTGCTAGTAAGTTTCCATGTATTTCCTTCTTAAAATGCAAATTTTCCTTTTGCAGTTTCAATACTCCATCTTTATAAGAAACTTCCAATTGTGTAGGAAATTCTCAATTAAAGAGCAGATTTGCTCATTTTGAAATTCTCATCTAATTTTAATCAAAAGCGCAGATAAGTTCTGATGCGTTTTAATTCCTGAGCAAATGCACATCTGTTAATTGCCAGCTGAGCAGATTACAGCAGGCATAATTGTAAGTAAACCTTCAGATGTAGACCCTAGAAGATGCCTCAGATTCCACTCACTTTTCTTCAAAGCCAGTTTAGCAAAGCAGTAACAAATGTGGATTTTTTTTTTACACTGCTGTATTACAAAATCGTGGCGATAATGAAGCTGTTGAAAGTTAATACATCACATTCTCCAGATGGGCCCTAAAACTGCTGTACTAGGTTAGATGAAGAATTGGCATCCTAACTTTTGACAGTAACCAGGAGCAGATGTTTAGGGGAAAGGAGTGCAACACATGCGTGGTGGCTTCGTACAAAGCACATCCGTTTTCCCTTTTTTCCCCTGTTTGAGATCCTGTCTAGGAAGATTTGAAAAGGGTTTTGGGGTGGTTTTTTCCACTTCTGACTTGCCCTACTTTGCTTTTAAAGACTAAAGAAGGCGTGAGATGAGGCAAGGCGAGTCTTGCTGTACCTTTGAAATCAGTCTTGCTGCACCCACCTGTAGGTTATGTTTTTGCGTTTGCCACAGATTTCCCTTGCAGTCATCTGTACGAGCCTTGTCCAGCAGAGCAGAATGCTGCTATGACTACTTCAGAGGTGTCCTGAATGTCACCTGTTTATCCTCTCCTTTTGAAGTCCTGGGTAGGAGTGCTCATGTAAAGGGCAGGGTGACTGTGAAACGCTTCGGAAACGCTCCTTCCTCTGTACTGGCTGTGCTCAGACACGGTATTGCTCTGAGCTCTGTGCTCCTGCAGAGGAGCTAATGCTGAGTGTGTCAGACCACTTTTTCCTGACGGAAGAAAAGCAGAAAGTCTTGCTCTGAGATACGATTGAGACTTTTCTTTATAAATTGAAGTTAACCCCAAAATTTTTAAGTAAATTTTTCTACATGTAAGGTCTGAAATCCCTGGAAATTAAGTAAATAAACTAAGTAAGTTAATAGTTGAAGTTTGTTCCCGCTGGTAGTCAGCAGTTCTATGAATCCTTATTTGCGCTGTTTTCAGTATGATGTATTTCCTACTGCAGGGTGTGGTTTGGGAGATTGTTGTAGTTTTCCCAAATAGACTTAAATTTCTGGGCTTTTTTTCATTTATAGTTATTTATTAAAACGAAATGAAAAAATCCTGTGTTTCTTTGCAGCATCAGTTAAACTGCCTTCGTAAAACTCTTCTGTAACTCTTGTTCTGCTTTTCCTGTTCTTTGCAGTACAGCTATGTGCCTGTGTTTAACTGTTATTTCTTCAAAGATATTTGGAGGGGCTTTAGCCTCCTGTATGGTATTAATTCTGTCATGCTTGGCCACTTGCATACCTGTGAAATGTTAGGCTTAACTTCTACAAACACCAATACTTATAATGGTGAAGAAACTTCTATTTATAACAGTGAGACTCTGAGGATAAGGAAGCCTGTAACAGTGAGGAACCCTGGAGGTTCTAATTCCGTCTTTAATGTATGTGGGAATCACCAAATTTTATTTGTGAAGTCGCTTTCTTGGGTACTATCCTAGTACACCTTTGAAAGTGCACTTGAAATTCCTGAGCCTGCACACAGGAGTAAACATGACGAACTTCATTAATCTTGACTAATTGTGCAATTAAGGCTTTTCACACACTCACAGCTGTTTTTCAGAGTAGCACCTAGAATACTTTTGTGCTCCAAAATTTCTATCTGCCATGTCTTCTTGAAGTCTTGGGTTCCCTCTGCTGGTTTCTTTACACATCTGCTGGTAAACTACCTTCAGAAAGCTGTTCTGGTTTGTACAAATTGATCTCTCAGATGCAAAAGGAAGTTATTTTCTTCTTGCCTAGTCATTGTGAAAGCTCCTCTTCCAAACACTGACTGAGAATCTGTAAATCTTTTCTTTTTTTTCTTTTTTATTTTTTTAGCCGAATTCAGCACTACAGGGTAATGTTTCGAATGAGGAGCTCTTTAAAGAACAGTTTACATCTTATCCTGATAATGAGTTTATTTGTATATCTGTATAGATATTAACACAGATTCTGTGACTGTTTTTACAGTTCTTACTCCATCTTATTCAGAAGGAACTTCGGTGTAACGCACATCGTACCCTGTAAGTGTTACTCATGGCTATTGCTCTTAAATAACAGTTTAAAAATGTGTTGCCAAGCTTTTGCCCTGTAATACCTTGATGTAGACTGAACGTGTTAATGTTTCTGGATGTCCATTTCTGTCTCTTTTAATTTTGCTTCAAGAGAGTAATCTTGTTTTGCTTTTCACATCATGAATACTATTATTTTTTTAGAACATCTTATTTTGAAAGGCATCTGCAAACAGGTTTCTCTGTCATGATCTCTTAGTTACTGTTTTTCCCAATTATGAAATCTTGTGGTTTTTCATTATAGAGCATCCACATGGGG
Source organism: Limnodromus scolopaceus (assembly GCA_028565335.1). Taxonomy (NCBI): domain Eukaryota; kingdom Metazoa; phylum Chordata; class Aves; order Charadriiformes; family Scolopacidae; genus Limnodromus; species Limnodromus scolopaceus. The sequence continues at coordinate 117,305,835 of JAOXNO010000001.1, forward strand.
ATAAGAAGCTTGTTCTGTATTTGTTTAATAGCTTCAAAGGTAACTTTTTCCAAAAGGTTCCCTTAAAAGAAAGGGTGACTCTGACTTCACAGTGTTTTGAATTGAGAAAAGAAATTCAGTGAGTTAATGGAGTTACAGTTGCATAAACAAAATCTAAGTTGGTCCCCTCGGCTGTAGTTTTGGAGAAGTAAAATGGCCAGAGAATAGAAAAAGCATAGCAAGGGATGGATCCTGCATTTTTGAGTTAGTGACTGTTGTGCCTCACACCTCAACTTCTCCTGCCTGATTGCTGTTCTTTCCCAGGTTTAAAGAACACTGAGCTAAGAGATTTGGAATAACGACTGCATAGCTGATCAGAGCTCTTCCCTGAAAAAAAACGTCATGGAATGCATTATTCTATATTTAAGAGATTCTGTTTGGTGAAGAACTTTGCACGTTTACTGGAAGCAATGTGAGAAACGCAACTGGTAAATCCCTGAAGCTCTTATTTTTGCACATGAATAAGTACCTCAGGATGGCAACTATTCATCAGATGAAGAGACAGGAACTGTGGGAAGGTTTTAGCAGCGCGCCTCAACTGAGCCAAAGAGAAATACCAAGTGCCTTTTTATTTCTTTTGATAGGATGTTTTTAATTAAAATGCCGAACTGTGTGTTTTCCAAAACCAAGTCAAAACTAGAGCAGAAGGAAATCGAAATAATACGAGACAGTCTAGCAGTGAAATGTCCCAGTGTCAGTGAGCACAGTACGTATCCCTTATGTCATCTTGCGCACATTGAGGGCATCGCTTTATAGAGGACAAAACCAGCTGTTTATTCAGATGCACTGCTATTAGTATTTGGAAGCTGCTCAGACAATAATAACCTCACCATGTTATTGGTTTTTAACTACCGCACTACTTCTAATCCCAAGGACAGCATCCAGCCTTTTGATAGGTAGCGAAATGGAATTTACTGCTGCGGTGTACTGCAGTTAGCAGTTTTCACAGACTCTCTGGATGAATGTTAGTCCTCAATTAGGATTGTGCAAAAAAAAAAGTGTCCTAGGCAACAAAAAGTAGATTGAGTCAGAATTTCCAGTGGGGCGGCTCAAGTGATTTTCAGGGCATTAAAACTGGTCGTGCAAACGTCACGTTATTGTTGTGCTGCTCCTCTAGGCTGGGTTGAACGGAGAGGTTGTTCCTCTGGGGTTGGTAGGGAGCTGTGAGCTGTCATACGTGAGCACTACAGGATTGGGCAGACGAGCTGCTTTAGCGCTCGCTGCCACAGGCGTCTCTGTTGGATGCACCCTGGTTTCAGTGCTGGTGTGTGCGTGTGAAAGTCATGGTCAGATCAGGGCCTTAATAACCAGGAGTCTTTCAAGTGTCTAATTCAATTGGCAGTGAATCTCCAGATTCAGAGCCAAAATATATTTAAGTCAGAGAAGAAAAATGATCTAGGTGGTAGGTTGTAAGAGAACATTTCAGTAACTATTGTTAGCTAGCAAATAGACAGTTTAATGTCTTCAAAACATATCGTTTCTTTGTACAGCTGTCTCCTTTGCAAAACAGATGTTTCTGTGATATCTTTTTTTCAAAGATGTACAAAGTAAAAAGGAAATTTTTTTGTATGAGTTGTTTATACTTAGATCATAAAGGCTAGATAATTTAAACTGTGTATTATTCTTAACTGTATTTATTAAAACTCTAGGCATATGTCTTGTTCTGAACTGTTCTCCCAAGTTTTGTGAAACAATGCAGTAGTCTTTACACTTGATTAACAAAACAGCGCTCTTTAAAATAGTCCTGCAAAACATGGAGAAGTGTTCTCCATCAGCTGCTGGTGTTGTCCATGTGCTGGCTCAACACTTCATTTCTGGGACTGTTTTGTAATTCTTCAGTCTTTGATCAGTTATTTTGCTGCTTTGATTCAGCACGTGCTTTATGCTTGACTTGAACAGCAGAAGAATGTGTTAATTTTTAACTGTTTTGCTGAACAGAGAAACAGGGAAGACCTCGGTCCCACAAAGACGTAAGGAGAGTACCAAAGTCCTTGCGAGTGAATGCTCCATGTAGACCCTGACCCTGCAGTTAGCCAGATGAATGGTTACCTTCACGTATTTTGAGTAAACCCGTTGAGTCCAGTGAGGGTACTCAACATGTGTGTTTGTAAATCTGTGCTGTGTTTGGACTTTAGGCTGTAGTTAAATGTGACAGAATTCTGCAGCAGTGTTACTTGAAAGGACTTCCATCCCGGTGGCAGAGCACACTGCCCCTCGCTCGGCCAGGCTGACACTGGGGGCCGGCTCGCCAGGCCCGGGGAACTGATCTGGCCTCTGGGGGTGGGGAAAATAACATTACAACAGAACAGCCATACTGGGACAACTTCAATGGCTGTGTTAGGAGGGAGGGATGGAGGACTTCTTTAGCTGAAGATATCAGTCCCTTCCCTGCGAGAAGGTATGTAGAGCTACATACTGGTTTATTGAAAAAAAATTAAACTCTTAAACTCTGCTGCACGCAGATTTTGAGAGGCTGTTCCCTGTGGGCTGAAGTCTTAAGTTAAAATGCTTTCAGCTGTATTTTACAGTTACAGGTTGTAAAGATGTTTAACTGTGTTTTGGATTTGTCATGTTTTTCTTGTTGGGACTGCTGCTGTTATTTATTTATTTATTTGAATAGCTTTTGCACTGTAGTGACTTGAGCATGGGATGAGGACAATGTTGGAAGTGCTGGGCTGAGTCCTTCCTTCCTTCCATCAGTTGCAGGTGGGAGGTAGGACTCTCAGTGTGTCAGTATCTCCTTCCTTCCTAATGTGCAGCATTTCAGTTCCCCCCAACTACGAATTTGTCGGACAAAAAGATAGAGGTTCGCTTTTCTTTCTGAACAACCCTGAAGATCTCCCAAGTTGCGAATAAACTGTGTGTTTTGTTAGTATTGGGTGTCAATATCTATTAATCTGGAAATTAGCAACGTTTGATAAAATTTTGTATGTAGAAACGTGAGTGGCCAGTAGGTAGAGCCAAATTTAAATATGACTGCAGGGTTGGTTTGTTGTTTTTAGTGCTGGTTATTGTGAATTTTATTTGTTTACTATCCTATGTTGAATAAAATTAGATTCTTCTTTAAAACGAGAAATGTTGATTACTTCATCTTTTACATCTCTGTGAAGAAATGCTCCTTTTATTGGTTGGAAGAATAGACATCCCTGCTGGGAGTGCTCCTAACCTCTTGTGAGGGCAATGAAAATGGTTCATTAGGAGAACAAATTAGAACCTTTATTTTTAAAACAGTGCCCTTCTCAACTTGAACATGTGGGTTTTTTCATTTTGGGGGATTACGGGTTGTACAACATCAGTATTTCTAATCAGCTGCATCAGATAGGTATATGCAGCCTCCTTATTTCAGTGTAGTAGAGCGGAGGACACTTACCCGAGTCAGGGACTGAGTCCAGCTCCAGCAGCATAGTTTTAAGGTGACTTTTTTTTTTTCTACTTCACTTGCACTTCAATTTATATGGAATTGAAATTGGAAAGCTTCATCTTTTCTCTTTACCTGTCATCATCTTTAACACTTATAGTTTTGATTCTGTTACCATGTTTGATAGGATCTGTGTGCCTCTACCAGAGATGCGACATCCGAAATGACAGATGTGCTGGGGAAAAACTGCTTGGAAAGGTAAACAACTCCTGGTTAGAAAAAGGTGTCTGAGGGTCTTGGGCAGAATTTCTCATCGAAATGTGCTTGAAGTGCCTCCCGGGAATAGGCAAATAGTAGCTGGAGCATCTTATAAAGAAGGGAGACTCAGATCCAAGTTTCTGTTTTGGCTGATGCGGAGCAGGAACCGCCGGGGGAGTAGTTGCACGCTCCTGAGCACCCCGGCTGTTGCTGGACGTGCTGCAGTGGAGGTTTGTCTCCATTGTGCGTAGGGTTTATAGGGTGGGGAAAAGATGCCTAGGTAGCAGGGAAGGCGGTGGTGTATTCACAACTCACTTTGAGACTTCTTATGCCTCTAGGTTGAACCACTAACCTGCTCCGTGCACTGATACACCTATTCCTATATGTTTTGCCAGTTAGGAAATTCCAGAAGCAATTCTGCCATATGCTTCAGGAAGTTATTCCATGTGGTTTTGGCATAATATCCTTAGAATAACAATGGGAATCGTCCATGTGTGTTTGTGCCAATGTCACACTGCCTCACGTTTTGGCTGAGTTCATCATGTTTACGTTTGGGAGTCTGTTTGGTTGCTGCTGCTCCAGTGACTCATGTGTGGGGTTGTTTATATGAGAAGTGCTGCTCAAAATTAGGGAGATGTAAGATGGCATAAATGAAATCAGAGGACATTTAGAGCTGTTTGAGGCAACTGTTCTTCATATGGAATTAATTTGAGGAAGATTGTTTACAATCCCATCAAATGCTGAGGCCCAGCATTGGTGACGGTGGTGTTCTCTGGTCTGAATGAAGTTTTATTGCCTGCATGCTATATAGGAGGTTAAATTAGATGACTTCGTGATTTGTCCCAACCTCGGAGTTTATCTGATAGGATGTTCTGGTTGCTGAACTATGTCACTTTCACCTTACAGTAAGTCTGTTTTGATTTTTGCCCTGCTCGCTGCTAAACTAGCCACACAGTGGTACGGACTCTTCCTCCAGCCCTCGGCTCGCAGCCTGCCGTGCCGGTGGAAGGACCACAGACTGGTCACTGGGAGGTCTGCGCCCGCCTGCTCTGGGGCTTTGGTAACCTCGAACTGCATTTTCTGCCATGCTGAGTTAAAAATCTGACTGTCATCCTTAAAGCTGAGGCAGGGGAAGGAGAGGCTGGTATGCTTCAGCCTCGTGTCCAGTGACCCTAACGTTGTGGTGTTTGTCACGCTGTCTCAGAGTTTATTAAACTCAGTTGCTATAAAATGTTGGGGTTTCCCCTTTTTTGCTTCCCTCCTTTCGGTTAGTTTCCAGTTTGGAACAAGGAGAGAATTAGTTAACATCACCAGCTGATGCTTCGGGTTTATTTTAATTTTTTCCTCTGTATTTCTCTCTTGGTCTAGTTATACCAGTTATCCTTTGCTGCAGAGAAATTATCATAGCTCTTCCAACTGTGACCACAAGATCCAAACTTTCTTTAGGTGTATTTCAGGGAACCTGCTCGTCTTCTGCTTCAGGAGATCAGCTGTCAAAAATGTGTTGAAATTCTCTTTTGATGCTGAACTTAACTAGAGGATTCTTCTTTACTGTGAGAGTGGCAGAGCCCTGGAACAGGCTGCCCAGGGAGGTGGTGGAGTCTCCTTCTCTGGAGACATTCAAAACCCGCCTGGACAAGTTCCTGTGCATCCTGCTCTAGGTAGACCTGCTCCAGTGGGGGGGTTGGATTAGATGATCTCTAGAGGTCCCTTCCAACCCCATACGATTCTATGATTCTAAGGATGATTTCTCCACCTTGTGATGATGCTGTGTGTAGGGTTTCTCTCCCTCGTTTTCCTATAAAATCACTTGACAAATATTTAGCCCCATTTTCACAATGCTCCCTCTGGTCCAGTTCTTTTTTTTTTTTAGGCAGAGGAGGACACTAAACTGACTTCAGTTGTACTGCCCTGTAAGTAGAAACATTAAAACGCTGTTAAAAAGGCTGATGCACTGAGTAATGTGTCTCACTTGGATGGGATTGCAAAAACATTTCCTTCCCAGTGGTTGAGTACATTCTTCACACCAAGCTTTTCCAGCCGTTCAGGAGTGGAGGACATTTAAGCACTCTTTTCATGAAAGATTTATGCTGCTACTTCGCATTGTAAGGGACTGTCTTTCTGATTGAGAGTTGATATTCTGTGCCACACAATAAAGGTACGTACACACCCACCCGCAGAATCTCCTTGCTTGTGGCTGTTAAATAACTATCTAGGTGTAAATAAATACAACTGAGTTTGGAGGTTGTGGGTTTTTGTGTCTGTCTGTCTGTCTGTCTTTCATGTCTGTCTGCATGTTAGTGAGGTTTTAAAAGAAGGGAAAAAAAAAAAAGGCAAAGGGAAGGGAAGTACCCATTAGCATAAGTCAGCAAAGAAGGCTGCAGTCAAGAGCTTAAAACAGATTTCATCTGAAAAAGGGCAAGGGCCTTTTTGAATGAAAAATTGACTACAGATAGAGAAAGGAAGTGCGAAGACAAAAAGGTGGTTCAATTTTGGAAATTAAAAGAAAGGGGAGTACATCAGCTGATGGCACATAATTAAAATGTAGGGTGTAATTGGGATGCTATAGAAATGCAAATGTGGGATGGGGTAATGGTAAAAATGCAAAGACAGCAAAGCACAAAAGGCTGAGTTGAGTGGGAAGCTACAGAGAAGGGTGAAAATCTGGTGTTGGGATTTAAAAAAAAAAAAAAAAAAAAAAAGGAGGGGGGCTGATAAGAGCCACCTCACCCCAAAGATCCTGGGTGCTGAGCAGCGTTTCTGGAGTGAGGGAGCTGCTCGCCCCTTCTGCCTCTGGTGGACACTGGGCTGGCCCCAGGAGAGCCAGGGGGCTCTGAGGGACATATCCAAGGGGAGGGGGCTGCCCCGGCTGGATGTAGGGCTGGTCAGCTGCTGGGTCCTTTCTTCAGTAGGATAAATAGATGCTTTGGCCTGAACCACCTTCAGATTTTTCAATTGCCTGAGGGTTCATTTGAAGTTTGGCATTTTTGTGCCCACATCTGTTACTTTTTTTTTTTTTTCCTTTCTTTCTTTTTCTCTCCAGGAACTAACTGGTGCCTGTGCTTGTAAGAAACACCTGGGAGGGGGTCCTGTCTCAGCGTTGTAGCAACCAAGGGTTTGTGCGGGTCCCTGTGGAGCTGTCAAAGGACGTGGATCCAGTAGTGTTCAGTTGGTTTTTCACTTTTTGGCATCAGCACGTTCCTTTGCCCATGTGAAGGCAGGTTGGGCATAGAGTTAGATGTGCAACTAATGGAAAACCTGAGGGGGACTGAAATTTTGGATATCCCTCCCAGGCATGGTGCAGGCCTGTCCCTGTGGAGCCCAGTTTGAATTACTGCCATCATAGAATCACAGAATGGTTTGGGTTGGAAGGGACCTTAAAGATCATCGAGTTGCAACCCCCCTGCCATGGGCAGGGACACCTCCCACTAGAGCAGGTTGCTCAAAGCCCCATCCATCCCCAGGTTACTGCAGTTTCTTGAATCTGGGCTTGGGGCTGGAGGGAGTGCTTCAAAAATAAACCTCTTAAAACCTGAATTACTCTGATATTTGCATTTATTTACTATTGTACTAATCGATTTTCCTGCTCTAATCGCATTTTAGTGTGTTTTTAAAAATACAACAGAAAAAATGGAACTAAAACCTATTTCTCATGTTTTCTCACTCATAGAGGTCACTTTCGTGCATAAACCTGGCCCCAAGCTTGTAAGGTTTCTCCCAGTATTGCAGGGTGTGGATTTTGTGTTTGTTTGAAAATTAGCTTTTTGTGGCCTGCCCATCTATGACTGTTATTTTTTGTTTGTTTCACGTGAATATCCATAGAAGGCAAAACCTTGGCGAGGTGTTATGGGATAGATGAACGGTGGCAGAGCGGGGTGAGGTAAGCTGTTTAACCTTTCCCAACTGTGAGTACTTTGGCAGTTGTACGCCCGGGCTGCAGCGAAGATGTAATCCCTTCCAGCCTTTACTCCTAGGAACCGATTGCCCTTTCGCTTGTGTAGCTCGGGAGAAGCATTTGGAGAATCCGAAAACTTGTAAGTCCTTGCCATCTTGGGCACAGTAGTTTTTTCAGTTTGTCTGATACCCAAATCCTAAACAGGTGGCCTGAACTACTTGGGTTATTCAGAAACCACCAGCAGCTCCTCTTATTGAGGTCAGAACTCAAAGCAGCAGCCTGAGTTCATATGCTAAATCAAGAGGGATACAGATGCATTTGTGTGTGTGTGTGTATGTATATATATACACGAGTTGCATCGTGAAATGGGAATAAGCTGAAACGGCTGGATTTTACTACCCAATAGGTGCAGGGAGTCTGGCTCAAAAGACAAGTGACAAAATGTTTGGTAGCTCCTGAATTCTCCCCTTCTCATTCTTGTGCCAGGAAGGGTGGTTGGTAGAGGCAGCCCATCGTTGCTGAGTGATGCACAGGCAAAACTTGTGGAAGGGAGTGGGTTTCTTCTGACTCCTCTGCCAAACACAGCGATGTTATTTCTGCAGCAGAGGATGGAGTATTGTATGTGAGTCTGAGTCATCCTATTTCGCCGCAGGCCATGTGAGACTTCAGCTTAATAAGTACAGCTGGGTCTGAATCTATTCTTAAATTGCTCTGATCATCTGGTAGGAAACAGCTGAACATTGCATTGTTCTGTGGCAGAATTTGCAGGTCCTGTTCCATACCGATAGGTGTAACTGCAAGATTCAATTTAGCCATCCCTGTTAGAAGTCTTTATAAAGCTTCCTCCCCCATTTTCCTTTGGCTGCAGCTTTCCAGTTACGTGAAAGGAAGAAAGCACGTTAATGAAAGAATAGAAGAGGCCACAAAAAATTATCAAAAGCACATTCTCTCTCCCAAATAGAAGAAAGAGCTGAAACGACGTGCAAGGTCACCATCACTCCACCGTAGCGTGCATGTGTTCAGCTTGGTGCCAGCTCTTCTCTTCCCTCTTGGCTGGGTTAGGGGTTTAGAAGTTTGCTCCCCTGCTCGGAGGTGAGTGGAATCCACAGCTGGTCTGCCTGTCCGCTTGCAAAATGGTGTGGTTGCTGGAAGTTTAGAGAAATAGTAAGAAACCTTCTGGTTTCCTTGCTGTGATTTTCAGTGGCAATTCTCAAAATAGGGGTCACCAGACCTAAAAGGCAGAATTGGGCTGTCTGACGCACCCGGGGTGCAGGCAGAGAAGCCTGAGAATGTGTGTTTTAGGACTGATATTTTTATTAGAGCTACATTAGACAAACTTCCCGTACACATTGCTGTCAGGCAAATCACAAGACTCTAAACTTGCCCCAGATTTCAGCAAATAATTTTTTGAGGAAGATGAAATCCCTCTCCAGCAAAGCACCTAGAATCAGTGAGTGGATGAAATCCCCTGAGCGTCTGAAGTGGAACTAACACCGCTAGTTCTCAGAACAATTTTCACTGTCATTTGAAATGAGACCTCTTGGTAGAAAGGTTATATCATCTACAGATGATGTAAGTCATACAGTAACAGAGAAAACAAAGCTCCTGTATTTGTCTGCCTGAATTCCTCTAATAAAATAATGCATCTGTTGGAGTAGCATCTAAATGCTTATCAATGCCTGTAAGTATCTAAAGGGTGGTTTGAAGGAGGAGGGAGCCAGACTCTTTTCAGCGGTTGCCAGTGA
>JAOXNO010000001.1:117315229-117351069 GCA_028565335.1 Limnodromus scolopaceus
TGGCAGGGGAGTTGGACTAGATGATCTCTATGGTCCCTTCCAACTCTAAAAATTCAGTGAAATTCAGTGAAATGTCATTTCTGTGTGTCATCAGAAAGGAATTGTTATTCCTAAGTCCAGGCTGTTTCCTATATGCAGTTTTTTCAGCCTTTCCAGACCCATAAAAGCAGTCAAAATGGATGATTAGCAGCTCCTGTACAGTCACCTTATGCATCCCTGTAAACATCAGGAACTGCCTTCTACGTTGCTTCTGCTGTTGCTGTTGGTGACATTGTCCATGTAGGTGGGTTCTGCTGAGAACAACAAAAACAACAAAAAAACACCCCATGATAAACTATCTTGCTAGCCATATTTTTTTGGGCAAAAAATTGATCTAGGAAGCAGTCGGGTGGTGCGTGACTTTCCAGCAAGTTTAGTATTCTGTGGGACAAGTCTATTTTCAAGCAAGTTTGTCCCAGCAATTACTGTGTGAATTACATTTCGATTCTCCCGGAATCAAATGCTGGATCGTTTCGGAGCCTGCAGCCTTTGCTGGGCTCTGCCTGTAGAGGTACCCGGGCTGTCTGCGTCCCCGCCTGCTCCCCGGGGGAAGGCCAAGGGCAGGATGCTTCCACAAAGCGATCTGTGGTGATGGATTTTGTGTCTCGGGGGGGGATTCGACCGTGCTTAAACCTCCTCGCCTTTATAACATGAAGCAGAGCCAGCTGTTGAAGCTGGCAGGCTCCCAAGCCATCGCATCGCAAGAAGCCCAGAGCGGGGGCACCCAGAGAGCAGCAGCAGCAGTGGCACTGGGGGAGAAATGGGGCTCCAAAGGTGTGAGAAGAGCCTGCGGCTCCTCTCGGGTAGTGGTGGGATGTGTTAATCTTGTAGAAGGTTCGGATGTCCTCATGGAGGACTCCGTGGAAATTCCTACAAGTCTTAGTCAGCAACGCAGAAACAGCTCGTAATGGTTTCACACTTTGCGTATTGCAATATGGCGCCGTGGCTCCCTAGCAATATTTAATTCATGGTAGCCATCACCAGCCTCGAGGAGGGGTGGTGTTGGGGGAGAGCAGGTCCATAATGCATGCTATAACTTAAAGGTTTATATAGCCACACACGAACCAGGCACACCTCTGAACGGCAGCTCTTCAGCAACAGGCGCAGTTCTTCAAATAAAACTGTCTCAGTTGCTCACTTGGAACATGGTGTGATTGGGCTGGAGGAGGGGAGTGGCATGTGTAGAAGACAAATAGACCAAAAAGCACCATTTTATGAAGAGAAACAAAGTGATGTGTTGCCTTCGGCCTTCTCCCTAGCAAGCGTGAGGGTCAAGCACTGATATGCTCCAAAGCAAGCAGGGCTCGGCATCTCTGCAGGAATCCTGTCTTGTCGGTGAGTGATTCTGGCTCTGTGGCTTTTCTGCTGCTCGTGGACACTACTTTTTTGGGTAAAGGGATGATGCAGAGGTGGTTGCACAGTTGGCAGGAGAGCCAGATGGCAAACCGCAGGGAGACCGTGCCCCTTGGATGAAACGGAGCGAGCGGACACCCAGCCCTGGTGGGTGAAAACATTGGGGCAGATAGTGGGGAGCAGAGCACTGGTCAGAGGAGACGATGGTGGAAGAGCAGCAGGAGGAACCGAAAAAAAAAAAAAAAAAAAAGAATAAAAGTGCAAGGAAAAGGTGTGGGGCTGGAGAGAAGAGATGGGGTCAATGTCGTACCCGTTTAAGTGGACTTCTATTACTTCCATTTCATTCTCTGTAATACTTCAGTGCTGCCCTTTCTCCTGACTATACCATTAATTTATGATATTTACTGTTTTCCTCAGGAAATGAAGTCTTATTATTGCATGAAAATCTCAGTTCAATTTCGTTCCTTGGTGAAAGTTTCTGGCTTTCAAAGTTACAGAGGAAAGCTCACATATGTGACCTGGATGAACAGTCAAGTCCAGAAGATAGGAAACAAATCAAAAGTACAAATGTGTTATTTGAAAGCAGACACTAATGATTTCTTTTCCAATCTTTTGAGTTTCTTTGGTCATGACCTATGATTTTTAAAAAAGGTGACAATGTTAATAGAGAGACGTGCGATGGGTGATTGTCTAGGTAACGCTCCTGGGGAAAAGCGTCACTGAACTCATCATAATTTTGGAAACTGCAGGAATAGTTAAAAGTTTCCCCATTTCCTGCAGCCTTCAGTATTCTGGTGGAGTGGATTAGACACGGTCAGTGCTACCTGAGGCTTTTGTCGTCCTTTTCACGCAGCATCTGTGGCTCCTTTCTGGCCTCCCAGCCTAAAAGATGGGAATTTTTAATGTCTTTACTGAGAAAATGCATTTCTGCCCATTATAATGGAAATGGGACTGAATGATCTGTGCAAACAGAACAAATACTAGAAAATTTGTTATATTGTATATCTAGTATTGTGTATCTAGTATTGTTAATACTAGAAAAACATTATAGAAAAATGTTATATATTTGAGGTATTATCTAGCTATCTATGAAGGTCTGTATTTTTAATATCATGTTAAAATAGTCTGATTTTTTTATGTACTGCAAAGAACGATGCAAAGTCCAGTCCCTTTATGCTGGACTCTCAGGAATTCATGTGGCTAGCCCTGATTTTTATGGGACACAGGTGTGATGCAGTCGAGGTACAATCTCCCGCCCGGTGTCCGAACTTTGCCAACTCACCTATCTTGCTGAAAAGCAAGAAGTGAAACATTTTGTAGCCGTTCCTGCTGATGTGACTGTGGGTCAGTGTTGTAAAGAAGGGGTGAGGGGCAGCGTGCAGACGAGGAGGCACCCAGGGATGAGTCACGGATGCAGCAATGATTGCCTCCTGCTCTGCCCATGTCAGGTCTTTAGCCCAGACACAAATTCCCCAGGCCCCACATCTGGTGAACGTGTGAAATACGTTGCGCCAGGCTGGCACCAGTATTAGCAACCCTGGGCTAAGCTTCAGGTTGCCAAGACTTTAGGATGTCTGAGGTCTGCTTGTCAGAAAGATGGAAATAGCTGATTTATGGTGAGTCACTGAACAGCTCTGAGCTGCTCAGATGGCAGTCTCCCAAAACAGGCATCTGAAGTAACTTCACTTTCCTGCACCACATAAAATGCCAGGCAGTTTTCTTCAAGTCGAGCCATGTGTCGCTTCCCTCCCATTTGGGAGCACGGGCTGCAGCCCCTGCCCAGGCTTCCCTGCCAAGACCATGAGCCAACCTTGTCCAGCAGAGGGAATTGACTTTTCCACTTCTTGGCTCTCACCCCTCTGAGTGATCTAGCGGGTGACTCCAGACACAGTTAATTTAATTATTTTTTTTCATTTTTTTTTTCTCATCAGCTCTTGAAAGTTCCAGTTGGGTCTGCTAATTTTTTCTGTAACCTTATGAAAAACACAGCTTTTATAGCTGGGCTTTCCCAGAAGCTCTATTCCAGGGATCCGTCAGGCTGACTCGCGTGTGTCGCTAGCAGCTCGTTAGGGGGTGTGTGTGTGTGTGTGTGTGTGTGTGTGTGTGTGTATGTATTGCATGCTTGGTGTATACAGCGGTGCCTAGGGCAAGATGATTGCAAGGCGCTCAGGTACTCTTAGCTCCTTTTTGATACTTTAAATGAAGGCCTAGGAACAGATAGCTGGATTGCAGAGGCGGGATGGGAGTGAGAAATGAAGGGAAGAGGTGGGAAGTGGAAAGCAGAGAGGGAAAGGAGCCTGAAAATCAAGCAGAGAGGTTGCAGGGGAAGAGAGTGGAGCCAAGGCTCTCCGTAGGCAGCTGGCAGCACACACCGCACCGGGGCACAGCGATGCCCCAGGTCCTGCTCGCTCCTGGCAGGGAGGAGGAGTCTCCCGGGGAGGTGATGCCAAAGCGCTCTTAGCAAAACCAGGACATTGGGCTGTCTGTGCCACCGCGTTGCAGGGCCCGTGCCAAGGACCTGATGCTGGCCCTGCAATGAGAAGAGCGGCTTGTGGAGGCTGAGCTTCCTCCACACCCAGAAGGGAGCAGGGGAAGGCAATGGGTTTGCACCGCTGGGAGACCTTCAGGAAATCAGCTTTTGGGGCTGCCAGGTATTGCAAGTGCTTTAGAAAACAGCTTACTAAAAAAAAAATATTGCTAATGTAGAGCTGGAGAAAGAAGGCTTTTACTTCAGTAGACAAAAGAGGAAAGTCAAGAAATGCCAGATGTTGTAACAGACACATACTTTCATAAAAGTGGAAGCATTGCCTGTGGCTTGAGATTGCTCTCCTTCTCCAAGCCAGTACTGCACACATGGACAAGTATGTGTGAGTTAACAGGGCTTTCTGTTGTTACTTTCCCAGGATTTGAGCCTGTTAACTGGTGTGTGTGAGTGTTGAGACACAAGCAAGAACTACCGGTACTGGAATTTTAACAGCAATTGTAAACAGAATAAAGGCACCATTATCTACTGGGGTGGCCAGCATTGTTAGACCAAAGAACAAGACTGGTTCCCTAGTGAGTAATACTATGTCTCCAGCTCACAGGGCTCTATATCTGCATTCAGGTGCCCCAGACCAGCCATGTCAGGAGATGCTGCACTCCCTTCCAGCCCACCTACCTGGGGGTTTGCCATGGAAACCAGGATGCAGGTGATTACGGCTGCACTGCATGGGATTGGGGCTGGGGTGAGCAATGGACTCCGAAATGGGGCTGGAGCCAGGAGTGAGCTGGGGAGCTGCTCCACTGCATGGTGAAGGGCCAAACGCAGGCTTTCTGGGGCCACATAGGCAAATCATATAAAGGTCTCAGTATTAATGATCAGTCATTCTGTAATTAGTATTAAATATGATCATTTCCAGGACTGGTCCTGTGGAAACCTGGCAGTGTATAAAAGAAATGTGCGAAGAAATGAGCTAAAATTTCCATAGACATCAAGCCATACGCTTTCCGTAGGCTTTTGGACAGGAGTGAGAGCTGAACTGAAAAGGACAGTCATGCTCAGGCACGATGGCAGAGCTCAGGTTGGCATAGCCATTGGTTTAGCTGTTAACAGAATAACCGCCATGAAAAGTTAATTCCTGCATAGACTCAACTCTGAATTTCATGTTTGTGGGGAAGAAAGATCTAGAAGCAAGAGTGGCGAAACACCAGACTGTGAAAGGAGGGAGAGAAAACTGAGTGAATTAGGGAGAGGAAGAGGAGCTGGGGGAGTGAAGGGGAAACCCTCCCAGCTCCAGGGGTGATCAAGTGTTTTGGTAGGTTTGAGGGAAACAGCATGGAAAGGTAAAGCAGTAAGGCAAGGCCCTGTGGGAATGTAGAGACAGACAGACATGTGTGAGAGACCTTTAGCTGAAGGAGGAGACCTGCAAAATAAGGAATTAGTGGGCAGAGGAAGCAGCTGAGAGGTTTAGATAGAGAGTAGGTTAGGAAAAAGTTGGTTTATTTAAATTATTATTCTCTACTTTTTCTTCTAGGCAAACTTTGTTCAAAATATATCACCTTCCTTAAAATACTTGGCTTGACTCGTGCTCTGGCTGCCCATCCTTTCAAAGGCCAGGCTGCACCTTCCCAGTCCCAGTGGCCAAGGAGGCACTTCCAAATAGAACCTTATACCCTAAGTAGTCCCCGTCATAGCCACTGGGGATCTTTCTGTGCTTTGCACAAAACCTAGGGTTTTCCCTCCCCAGCCTCCACCCCAGGCACCTCTCCCTGCCCTTCAGGTGGGGCGAGCTATTTGGTGTTGAGTCCAGCCCCACACAGCTGCAGTGAGAGCGTGGGGCAGGGGCAGGCACCGCAGGTAGGGTACCAAGGGTCTTGCTCCATCACGGAGGGCAAAGAGAGCTGAAGGGTGACAGAGAGCGAGGAAACAGGGTTCAGTGATGACTCGTGGAAATGAGTTTCTCTGAGGGAAAGTGAATGGGAGATTATTCACTGGAACATTTAATTTATCTGGCTTTTTTTTCCCCATCTAAATCCCTTTGAAGGATACCTTCCTGTACTACCCCGGTTTGGATGTGCATGTGCAAGGGACACTTGATTTCTTGAGTGTCACAGGAAAACTAGGTTTTTGAGAGGCTGGGGGTCATGGTCTGCAGCAGGTACCACCACATGAGCACAGTGACTTCAGGACTGGCGAAGCCAGTCCCATGGCTGTAAATAGGTGACCGTGGTTGATGGGGGTGCTTCAGAGAAAGGATGGATTTTGGGAGGCTATTCCAAAAGGGTGTTGCCACCTCAAGATGTGTCTGAGAGGGGCAGCTCCTCAGGGGGTCCACACAGGCTGGCAGTCCATGGGAAAGGTGAGTGGAGACAGTGGCAGTGCTGTCCCTGCCTTGTCCTTGACAGCTCGCTACCTCGGTCCCTTCTGCATAGTTGCAGCCTTCGGCAGGGGGACAGAGCAGGCAGGGGTGGTGCCATGCCACTCCATGCCAGCCATACATGGACAGTGGCTGGAGCAGCCATCTTCATCCCTAAAGCTTTACGCTCTCCCTTTAAGCAGGGTTTGCAGCAGGGGGGGGATCTCAACCCGTGTAAAAGCAGCGTGGATGTTTTGTGCCTTGACGGCAGCGAGTCCAAGTGCAAAAACCGTGTGTGATCTGAATATCCTCCAGTTACGCCTTGGAAACTCTAATAAAGCCAATACGTGGAGCAGACGCCGGGACCGGGAGACAGAAGCACCTTTCTCACTCCTTGGGAGCACCCGCCGGGGTAAGTGACACCTGGCTGGGGCACCGCCAGATCGTCGGGCCAAAGGCTCAGGCCCCGCAGCCCCCTGAAAGCTACCTCTAGTTTTAAGTGTTGTGTGTCCAAAGCGGTGTGTGTTGGCCTCGGTAAACAACTCGTCAGGCAAGGCGAAGCAGAGCCGTGCAACACGCGACGTGCCGCCTGCAGCCTGGGGGATTAATAGCTTAGTGCTGCCTGTCGCTGGTCAAAATGCTCCTTCAAGGCAAATGATGGAGAAACGTCGTCTGGCGCCGTGCTGCCAGGATTTGGCCCGGCTGATGAACCGTTAAAGGGTTGAATAAGATAGAGTAATGCTTCCAAGTAATTTTTGTCCCACGTTGCAAGGCGTGTAATGAAATAAGGAGATTCAGGAGGGTTAAACCAGCTAAAAGAAGGCAGCTGTCTCTTGGAGCTGCACACACTCTTTGATGAACACCATTTTTTGGTTGCCTTTCAGGCGGGGGTCTGGGCTGTGCCTTAAACTGTATCAGGCTTTTACCGTCATTTCTGAAACCTCACCTTTTGTAGATTCAATTCTACATGAAAAGTTCTTGAAAAGTGCGGTAATCAGCAATTTTTCAGCAAAGAAATTTTTTCAGCCAGTGTTAATGCAATGAGGAGGGGGTGGGATGCGTGCTGGAGCTTAAGAAACAAATTTTAAATACACAGGGACAATAGATATGGCAAGGAGGATGGAGGGGCAGGAACAGGATCATCACCTGGATTTATGAGACTGTCTTTTTGCTGGCTGGAGAAGCTGGTCAATTTTTTTTAATAGAAATCAAAAGGCGGATGCTCACCGGTGTGAGTTTCTGACCATTAGGTGTCACAACGATGTGTGATTAAATCCTGCAGTGCACCAGTGACCTCATCCTACCACTCCTGGAGTGGGTCATCACAAGGGAGATCTCAGCCTCCTCCTCTACAAGACCAAATACTCCATGTGCACCTCCCAGTGTGAGCGCTCTTGCTGCCTCTTTCTAAATGGCTCGTTGTCATGGCCATCTTCCTCAGGTACCTGCTGCTTGTCAAGGTCAATCAAGTCACTCGGGAATGAACCATGGTAAAATGGGGTTAAGGCAATGCTTGGCAGAGCAGGGTATGAAATGGTGGGTCACAGAAGTCCTGACTGATGTTCAGAAGCAGTGGGCAATGGCTGTTGTGGCAGATGCGGAAAGGCTGTGGCAGTGAGAGAGGCTGTGCCCATCTCAGAATAGCCGTGGGGTAGCCTAAGGGTTGCCCTAGGGGTAGCCTCCAGGATGGCTCACAGGGTAACCTATAGGATAGACTGCAAAATAGCCCAGAGGGCAGCCTAGGGGGTTGCCTTCAGGACAGCCTACAGGACACTCTGTAACATAGCCTAGGGGACAGCCCACGGGATAGACCCACAGTGGGAAGGGCACTCTCCTGGAAGACTTCAAGTGCCTGCTCCAGGTTGGCAGAGAAAGCATGTGAAACAAAGGTTTGCACCTCCCAAAAGAGTCACCTTGCTGGTCGCAGGCTCTGAGAACATTAGGAGTTCCACTGGCTTTGGTCTGAAAGGCCAGCCTGGCTCTGGCTCCCAGACTGGCTCTGGGACCCCCTCAGCCCTGTCAGCTCTTACGAATCCCCTTCCCACGGTGAAGGAGCCTTGCCTGCCTGTTGCAGGGGGCAGCCGAGGCTGCACACCATGCCACGCCATAGCCCATTGGGCCACGCTGGCCTCCTGGGCAGGTGAGGAGTGCAGCGAGGGCCTGGGGCGGGCAGGGAAGGCAGCCCCAACCCCGCTGCCATGAGCCCGACTCTCACTGACCGCAGCGGTAAAGAGGCCAGA
The DNA here is from genome assembly GCA_028565335.1 of Limnodromus scolopaceus. Lineage (NCBI taxonomy): Eukaryota > Metazoa > Chordata > Aves > Charadriiformes > Scolopacidae > Limnodromus > Limnodromus scolopaceus. Next base: position 117,323,700 of record JAOXNO010000001.1, read on the forward strand.
AGATGTTTTTGCGGCTCCTCCATCAGAAGCCTCAGAAAACACCCAGAACTGACACTCACAGGAGGAGCTGTTTCCAGCCGCTGTGCTTGCTTGCAGCCCATCCCACAGCCTCTCCCCTGCGAGGGTGGAAGAGACTCTGCCTCCAAAGCTCTGTCCCCTCCGTGACCAAGAGTCACCCACCGCTGCTGCTGCAGCTCCCCGCAGGCGCAGGCACTGCAGCAGGGCACAGACATGCAGCAGATGGCATTTGGCATCTGCTCAGAGAATCGACCACCGGGTACTTCGCTCTCCCTCCCCGTTTTCGGCTGTGCCTTCCCATGGGAGGTGTCTTTGCCAGGATACTTCACTTAAATGACACATTCCTTTGCTCCGGGGGTGGCACGGAGGGTGTTGGGCGAGAGCACGGGCTTTACGCTTTCTCCGTGCTTCTGGAGCTTACAGAGGGGGGGGAAAAAAAAAGAAAAAAAAGCTGCTGGTTTTTCTTTCTGTCCTTGTAATGATAACGGGAGGGATGTGGAAATTAAGCTGCCGAGTTTGGCCTGAGGGGGTCTGAGCCCCAGCGGCGGTGGGTGTCTGAAAGGACAGTCCCAGCGCAGGGCACAGCTGGGAGCCTGTCACCCTGCCGGCAGGGTACCGGCAGCTCACTGGAAGGGTTGCCACTAATTAATAATTACGGTCCTATTTCACCACAATATCAAATGACACCTCTCGCCTCCCCGATAAAGGAGGTTTCCCCTCCCCAGCCCACCCGGGGATAAGTACCGCTTGGTCTTGTGTGTGACAGGAGCTGGTCAGCCCCGGGGTCAGAGCCACAAAGCGGATGCCCAGCAGCTCCCAGCCCCGGAGCCGAGAGGGGTTGTTGCTATGGGAATCGAGAGGGCACTTGCAGACAGCATCTGGAGCCTGTGTCATTCCTTGTCCGAGGCAGCTGGACGTGGAGGGAAGCAAAACTAGAAGGGGGTGGCAGAGAGAGACAGAGGCACAGCAAAATGCATGCATGTTAGAGGAGGGACCTTCCCAGAATGAGAGTACAGTGGGATACAGAAGAGCGGGGACACCAAACTGTCAGGCAGTGGTGGCTCGGCTTGGTAGGATAAGCCTTATTTTCTGCTCTGTTTCACACTGGAAAAAGGTCTAGTGAAAGCCCAACTGTAACAAGATGGGATCTGCCTCCTCAACTTACCGGCCCAAGTGTATTTATTTGGATGTTGATGGAAGAATTCAAAAGGTACTTTTGCTGTTTTTCACAAAGTGGTGTCTCCGGAGGCAGCAGCGGCTGGGGGCTGTGTTTGCTGCAGGACCTAGTTCTGCAACGCGAGTTGGACGCCTCTTTGCATTTCAGCGCCGTGGCGGGCTTCGCATCGCTTTTTAAGGGGGGAGGGAGGAGGGGGATAATCTTGAGTGGCTTCTGCTTTGTACACGGGTGTTTATTTAAAGGGGAAGGGGAGGCTGGCGGCAGGGGAGGGCTGGGCACTGCCAGCTCTGGCTGCTGGTGTGGGGATCCTTGGCTTAGCATTCCTCGCCCGGAGTGGAGCGGCGACGTGTTTACAAAGTTTTGCCTGCGGAGAGGTTTTCACCCAAGCACTGGGAGCTGGAAAGCACGGCGTGCCGAGTAATTTGGAGGGGGATGTGTGTGTGTGTGTTCAGTGATGTGCATTTTCCTACCGCCAAGCTGACTGGCAGGCAGGTGCCCGGCTGTTGTGCGATGGGGTGTGCTGCTGCGTCGCCGGGGGGGTTGTGGAGGGGGGCTGCGGGGGTCCCCACCACCTTTGCCAAGTTGTTGGTAAACGGTGATAAATGTTAATTGAAACTTTCGCTTCCATTAGCCTGCCTTGTTTGCTTAGCCACGGTTCACAGCACAGGGGAAACTGTGGGAGAAACGTGTTCTGGCTAACAGGGAGAGCTTGCACGCTGTCGAGCTGACAGCCCACTGCTCTTAAACAGAAACGATGCCCCCACATTTTTGTAAGTCGTCTTCTTTCTTCTTTTTGTCAGCAATTCTTTGGCCACAAACCAAGTGCCTTTTTTTTTTTATAATAGAAAGCTGCTGCAAGGCTGAAGAGCAAGTAAACTCTGACTTGCAAAATTCAAGTCTCTCTCTCTGTCGTCCTCCTGCTCTAAATTTCCGTTTCACCCAGCCTCGCCTTTTGTTTCTGCTTTAAAAAGAAACAGCAAAGATACCCTTTTCTTTCCCTTCCCTTCCCTTTGCCGTATGAGTGACTGCAGACACGGGGTAAAGGGAGAGCTGATACTTACAGTTCCGTCCCACCACACACGCCTCCGTTGCCTATGGTCCCCTCTGCCACTGCCCTGGAGACCCACCACCACTGCCAGAGTCCTGTGCTTGGGAAGAAGACCTTGAGGAATCCAAATCAGCAGCAGGTCCCCCACAGCAGGCTGCTCCTCTTCATCCATCTCGGGGCTTAGGCATGACGTGACGGTGGTCCCTCTGCCACCATGGCTCCTCCATACCGGTGGGCAGAAGCGTGTCAGCTCTGCTGAGCTGAAGACGCCTCTTCTCTTTTGCTGGGGCTTAATGAATTGCTCGCCTGGCAGCCCCCAAAAGTAAGGCTTTTGTACGGAGCTCCCTGGCACCTTTACCGTTTGGTACGAAAATGCTTCGGTATTCTGAAAGGGTGGCGAATGTTTCCGTAGCTGTTGTTTAAAGCACATCGTCTGTCATCTACTCTGCTTTTTAAAAAAGTAGCATTTTGCAGAACCAGTCTCTGGAGAGTAGTTTTGACACTGAAAACGCAGAAGAGGCACAAATACATGAGCAAGAAAATGCAAATTCAGGCGGCAGTAAGGGGTTTTTTTGCTAGATAAACGTTATCAGTTTCTTTTGTCAGATGTGAAATTCCATCTGTGCAATGTTTGGAAGGATTCCTGCAGTAAAAATGCCGTGTAAGTGGGGTTCACCCAGGGGTAAGCAGGGCATATCTCAGATTCTCATGCCTCCTTGGTAACAACATCATTAGAAAGAAAAGAAAAAAAAAAAACCCAACCCTTAATCTTCCAAGGAATGCAGTGTTGGAGGCTTCTAAAGGGAACTCATTAAATCAATGCTAAGCTACTCATCAACCCAGTAATGAGCTATGAGCTTCATTATAACACTGCTTGTTGAGTTTGAAAGGGCTCAGCTCCAACTTGCAAGTGGCTTGCTGGACACCGCAGAGCCATGCAATAGAACCGGGCATCCTCCCGAAGCGCTAGCTGTGATGGCAATTATTCACAGGTAATTCTGTCTTTCCGTGGCCTCATTCTGAATCTCCACCGGTGCGGCCACAGGGTGTGCTACCGGCTTTGGGAGAAGTTGTTTTGCCTCGGCGCTGGGGTAAAGGAAGGGACGCAGCAGGCTCGGGGGGCCGCAGTGCCGCCTCCCCCGGGAACCTGCCCGTGTCAGCTGAGCGCTTGGAAGCGCTCTGCCACGGCAGTGCCGAATTAAAAGCGAAGTAGGTTTGTGTGTCAGCAGATCCAGAGGGGCACAGCGGGGAGGGCAAAGGAACAAGGCGATTGCTGGAGGAGAGTTTGCTGGCTTTGAAACCCTCAGTGACTGCTGAAATAAAAGGAGGCACCACCAGCGGGGGTTGAACGCAGGACCGTGCCCGAGGCCAGCACATCCCAGAGGAAGGGCCACGGTCCATACCTGCAAGGCCAGTGCCATGAACACCCCCGAGTCCAGTAGCCTCCTAGGGGAGGCTGGTGGGAGGCCGGGGGCAGCGGGGAGGCCAGCCCAGTGCTGCTGTGCATCACTCCTACGTCACGCTGAGGAAGCCTAGCCCTTGCCTCAATAACTTCCTCGGCTCCTGCCCTTTCCCCTTGGCCCCCATCTCACCTGCACCCGCAAAGGCTCCCAGTCATTTGTCACCATTTGATAAACTGACCTTTCAGGGCCATGGGCAGGCACAAAATGGTCTTCACCAAAGCCGACCGCCGGGAAGGGCTCTCCTCCAGTGGGCAGAGTTGACTGAGCATCTCCCCACTCCTGGGCAGCAAGGGCTGTGCTTTGGGAGGGACATGACATGACCCACCCTGGCCCAGCAGGCACCAACTGTGGAACCCCCCACAGGCACCTGAGCTCAGGATCCCCAAAGGGGTGCCTTTTGTGTCCACCAGGGGAAGGACTCAAGCTGCTGGTAGCTGATTCCTGGCTAAGGGACAGAGGATGGGGGTCTCCTGTGGACCAGCCGCCTGCCGAGCCAAACACAAGGCAGAAGGTGGAGGGAACAGCCATGCTGGGGCTGCTGGAGAGGAAAGATCAAAGATTTTGCAGCGTTACAGCCGTGTGCTGAACCGGGGCTCTGTGCAAACCAACTTCAAAGAGGTCACTTGGTCTTGGAGCTGGTTGAAAAATGAAGTTACAGTGTTATGTGCTTTCAATCCAGCACCTACATAAAGGGGATGCACACCCTGGAGGAAACAAGCACTGCTTGGTTTATTTATTTTTAAAGGACCCTCTCACCCAGGGACACCCAACAGTTCATTACCCGCTTGCCTGGACACACACCTCCCTCCGCGCTTCACACGCGTGCCTGGGGCTTAGCACGCCCATGAAACACGTCCATGTCCCACCCCTGCCACAGCCTGGTCTGCTGCCAGGCAAAGCAGAAGCCGGTGGGACAGGGGAAGCTGTGAACGTGTTTCATATAGGATAAGGTGATTTTGCAGTACCATCATGGATGGGGATTTCTCGTTGTTCCTGGAGTGCCGCTAGATGGGGTCAAGCACCCAAACCCCCAACCTACCAGGCGAGAAGTGAGGTTTGTTCTGCCAAACTTAAGCCGGACTTGGAGTCTTATTTTCCTTCATAATGTTGTTAACCCTATGGCTGCATTTTTAAGAAAAATTCCTATTGAGTCTGTTTCAAATTAAAAATCCACCAGCAAGAAAATGTTCCCCAGCCCATGCCCAAATCTTTTCCATGAAGAAACTACTGGGGAACATTTTCTTTTGACCTTCAAGATTCAAATGGTAGCAGAGCCAAGCCAGCCAGTGGCCATATTCCCAGATGGGTGGCTTCATGGCTCTCATTTTCAAATGTCACAGGTAGTGGCTTTGCTCACAGAGTTGTAAAGAGTTCCTCTGAGAAAAATGCTAAATTCAAGAGGACTTCTGTTTCCAGTGTCTTACTCAGCATCACATCTGTAAAAAGGGTGGAAAGTCAGAGGGGCACAGAGCCTGAGCTAATTGGAAAAAAGAAAAGGACTGCTGCCTTTGTCAAGGATTCAAAGAAACCACTCAGGGTGGTATTTTCTTCCTCTTCAAAAAGCAAGTAAAGAATTTTGGAGCCATTTTCCTGGCTGACTGAGTCATTTTGGATGCCAACCAGAGAAATTAACTTTTTTTTTTTCTTTTCTCAAAGAAATGTATTGATTTCAACTTTCTGGGTGTCTACTGTACAGACTTGTGGAGCAGGACATCCACCTCCATTGTTCCTCTTGGCCTAAGGTCCACGATGAACAGAGCAAAGCCAAGACTGCATTTTGGTGCTGTGGTTATTGCATTGAAACGTCAGCACATAGAAATTGTTTCTGTCATGTGAGCTTTTCTTTTTAATTACAGCAGCAGCAACTGTGGTATAAATGCAAACCCAACAGATTTTTCCAAAGCTCTCCATGCTATTTTTAACACGCCAAACTGGATACAGATTAAAAACAAAACACAGCAGAAAAATAATGGCGGGATGATCAGTTCAAGGTGATTAAATATTTTTGCTTCCCCGTGACTCTCTTGGCTCAGCAGGACAAGCATGCTCTGTGGTGCCCATGGACTCAATTCCCTCTCTGTTTGGACCAGGGATTTAGGGCAATGCTCTTTCGGCTGGTGACTGTCGGAGGGGTGCCTAGAGGGGGGGGTTCACGGGCAGTCAGGACATGGACTCCCCTGGGGGCCACTTTGCCCTGCCAGTGTTCTCAGGTTCCTACCACATATGGACAAGCTGCTGCCAAAACCCTTTTTAGCGTACTGAGGCATAAGTATGTTTTTGTGGGATCAAGGCCATTTTCTTAGTGCTGGCAGATCTCTGTGGGTGAGGAAAGGTGCAAGATAGCACAGCCTGAGCCTGGCCAGTGCTCTCAGCTCACCCTGGGTCTCTGATTTTAGCTGGCCCTGGTGAATTCAAGGCGGCTGCTAGATGTTCTTGTTGTAAAGTAGCAAGAAATGAACAGCGAGTTCTTAAAACTCCATCATGTTACAGCACGTAAACATTTTAAAGAGTACAAATGGCTTAAAACCAGACTTTTAAAAAAGTTAGAGAAAATGTCATATTTGAAGCCTCTCTCTCTCCTACTCCCCTTTCTCTTTCCCCCCCAGCAAGGGTGCCGCAGAGCATTTAGAAAGCCAAACCATAATCCTAGCATGGTTCCATAATTCCAGCATAGCTCCATAATTCTTCTGTAGCTGTCACCCAAAAAGGCTTGTTTACTGCTGTTTATCTTTCTGAAGTCACATGCAGTCTATATAGTTATTAGAGTTTGTGCTCTTGTTAGCCAAGGCAAAGTGTAGGTCAAACACTCTCCTGCTAGTCTTACCTATGGATTCAGACAAGCCAACCGTAGCAATTTATGCTACTCACATACAAATGATATAAACGAGAGAAAACCGTTTTGTTTCTATCACCTTTCTAGTGAACTACGAATTGGCCTTTCATTGCCCTCTAGCCATACCTGCTTTTCCTTACTCCATTAACTAAACATTACTCTTCTGACAGTCTTATATTATCGAGCGTGTGGTAATATTAGACATTAATTGTGTGAGTGGTTTTGAAACATGCAGCCCAGCTTCATTCACATTTAGCGAGGACATTTGGTGCTAAAGCATCCTTATTATCCAGTTTACAAAACATTTCAAGCTTAATGCATTTATGTGCTACAGGGTTAATTGCACTTACTACTCCATTAGCAGCAATTGTGTGCTCTTTTTATGTTAAGTAAAGCCAGAGTATAGACATTCCTATTATTTGTCAAAGGTTGAAACACTTTTATGTCTGCTGCAGAAAATAAGAAACTTTCAGCTCAGCCTCTCACAACAAGCCTTGCTGGGTCCTGGTTACATTCTGCCTTTAATCATTAGTACTGAAAGACTGAATAGCAGCAATATGTCCCTTAAGTATATTCAGCAGGCTGCACAAGGCTCTCTTTAATGTAACCTGGATTTCTCTACGGGACTCAGCTGCTCTAAAAAGTAATGAGATCCTTCCTTGCTCATAGTCACACAGACAACGCCTGCCATGCTGTCCCTCTCAATGGACATCCAAGATTGCCCTGGAGGTCACACATATGAGTGTACCATAGACATTTTCACTTTCCTGAAAAGTGAAAAATCTCTTTTCCCATAGTGCTCTGTTCAAGGATGTTATAAGGATGGTAATTGTGACTTACCATATAGCTACATGCCTCGGGATCCCGATACGTCAGCTCTGTCTGGCAGCTCCTGTTTCTCATTGTAGGGTATTGTATATAATTAGGAAACTAACAGGATTCACCTCACTTAACCATTAACTGTAGCCATCTAAAAGTTAGTGATGACTGCTTCAAGCTAGTCACACAGTTTCCCCATAATCACTGGGGAGGCGGGTGGTACCTCCAGAGGATGATTCATCCCATCATAAACTGGGTTTTGGAGACGTGTGGGCTGACTTACCCTTTGGAAGTTGTCCTCTTTCTCTACTGGCAAGAGAGAGAGTCTAGCAGAGCAACATGCATGAGATGCCAAAGTTGTAGATGGTTGAAGTTACGTCAGCTGAATCCCACCCGTACATTTCGCTTAGGTGTCATGTTGAAATGAATGTTGTCAAGCTGCGCATCACTGCCCAAAGGTAAGTGTGAATCAGCAGGACTGCAGAGCTCTGGCTGTTGGAAGTAAAGCATCTACTGTGCTCCTCATCCTCTAACAGAAGAGGTGTTTTAAGAGCTCAGGGGAGCCTTCATTTTTGCTCAGACTCTCAGCTGAGGGCTCTCACGCTTTCTTCCCCACACATGCACTTATTCTCTGTTCCCCTCTTAGAGAAACTCCTACTGCAACAAACAGATGGTAAATCTGGCATACTATTTTTAATACTGCTTAACATTTGAAGCTCAGATAAATGGAGTGGTTTTCCAAATATCAGCTGTTAATTAGTACAAGAAACAAAAAATAGGTACTATGGATATAGCTGGGCTCATGCTATGCCTGTGTCTGAATTCAAAGAATGAGAAACCTGGGAGATGTTTAGATGTGGGGTTTTAGGTAGGATTTCTGTTGGAAACTGTGACTGATAAGATCATTTATCACCCTTTTTTGAGGAAGACCTATTTGCTAACACATTTAGAAATATTAATTCCTTCCAGTGATTTCTGCAAAGTGTTATCTAACAATTCTAGATCCTGCTTCATTTTGATATGGACAACAAAGACCACTGGAGAGACAAGGAAAATCACAATGAAAAATTTCACATCAGCGTTCTGCCTTAGCAATTCAGAAATCCCCAGTCAAAGCTGCTATTAGAGAATCATAGAATGATTTAGGTTAGAACGGACCTTAAAGACCACCTAGTTCCAAATTTTCACAGTCACTGCAAGATATGTAACTGAGTTTCACCAGACTCTTTTCTGAAACACTCTTCTCCAATCTCATTAGTGAAAGATTGTAGTTTCAGATTGTTTCAATTTTGCACTTCCAGCCCCGACTCTGAACATTGCTCAGTGAGCTGAATGAAAGACATCACCAAGTGCTAAAAAGTCTGGAACACAGCAGGTTGAGACCAGCAAAAGGAGGGAGGACAGGAAACTGAGAATAGGCTGGCTTTGAAAATATGGCTGCATTATTTATTTAGGAATTTTACTAGGATAAAAAAAAAAAAAAACAGGAGTTAAATTCTTGGAAAAAAACCCAATTACCAACAACAGATCCAAACAGGATAACATTCTGGATGGGGTTTACAGTTTACAGAGAGGATTAGCTGTTCTGAGGATCAAATATAGAACAGAAATTGGACTTGTAGGCTGTGTTTTTACCCATCCTATCTGAAAGCAAAATATAATGTGATTAGTTGTGAGCTGGGGGTTGCAGAGTATATGCACTATGGTCCCTTAGTAATATCTCCATCACAATCCTTAATATTGAACTGCTCCTCTGAGTGGGAAAGCCAGTCAGAGTAGCAGGGATCTTAATCCCTACTCTTTCTGAGAGGGTTTTTAAAATCCTTTTCCTCAGCCAGAGGTGTATGCTATAGATTAAGAGACAATGAACTCTAACCTGAGAGGAAGATGTTTCCCGAAAAAATGCAGAACTGTCTCCAGGAAAGAAACCAGTCCTGCAGAAGTGAGCTCTGGGCCAGGAAACAGACATCCCCATCGAGTCACCCTGTCCTACTTGCAGTCACTGCATGCTTCATCATAATATTATTTCCACTCCAAAAAGCCTCAGTTATAATTCATTCTGCCTTTCCCTCCTTTGCTTCATATTACTTTCCAAGGCAGGCAGACAACATTTCCCACTTAAATCAAATGGCTACTTCTTGGTCTTGATTGAGAATTACTGAAATGATCAAGCTGAGCACTCAGGGAAGACGATTTCCTGTCATTTTTTTCTACACATGGTAGAAGTTTTGCTAACAGTCACAAGGACAGAAATATGAAATAATGTTAACTCTAAAACAGGGGAAACAAATTGTTTGCAGATGCTGCATCATTTTTGAGGAGTGCATTCTTTTTCCTCCTGGCACAAATCCAAGGGAGATGTAATTAACAGGGTTTATATACAGCTGATTTTCCTCGTGGCATTTAGTCATCAATCTGCTGGCTGAAGCAGAAGCTTCTGTTTCCCTTTCCCATGAGGTGTATCACCTCTGTGACTCTGCTTACATGATTTTGGCTCTGCCTTTGCTTTCAGAAATGACACTGGCAAATAAGCGTCTTCTGTTGTCCAGTCTTGCAGGAGACTCTGAATACCCTCATCAGGCAATACTGGAGTTCCTGTGTTCACTCTTTCTCATAGGAGGTGTGCCAGGAGCTGCGTATCGGGCTTTTTTGGGCTGTGCTGACCTGCATGATGACTGTGTACTCTTTTGGCACATATTATGGGCAAACCTGTCTGTTCCCTCTACATGCATGATCTTAGCCCGGTACCACAGCTTTAGGAACTGCTGTGGTCTCCTGCCTTTGGCCTCTGTTATGCTCTGTAGCAAGGTCTTGGTCCTGTCCTAAGCAATGATTTCTTCCGTTGGTGGGCATTAATGCAGAGAGCGAGGTGCTGTGAGACATGTCCAGCAGTGGCTTGCCACCCAGGAATAGGAACAGGGACCTAAGCAAGATGACTATGAGTCAGATACAGTTGAGACAGGTCTGAAGGGAGATAAAGTCCCTCACTGCTGACTGTGGGTATGGACCAGACCCACAAATAGTGCCAGAAAAGTATCATAATGGAGACCTGGGCTGAAGTGCAATGGCTTCAGGACATCTGCCCAAGTAAGGACATCTTCACAGGACTGTGTAAGCTGCTTGCTTCTCCACCTGATGCCAACAGCACTGCCTATCCTCAAAGCTGCAGGTCAGCCATCTTCCCTGGTCATGGGAGAAAACATGTGTCCTATCTGGCTGAAGTATGGCTGCCAGCCAAATGTCACTGCCAAATGCCTTCATGTTGCTAATGTCCCTGCAATGATAATGGACTTGAGGCAAATAGGATTCCTATACTGTTCCAGAACCATCAATAGTACGCATTACTGTCCTCCTGTCTCTCCAAAATACATTCCGATTGTATTCCATCAACACAACTGACATCGACTTTATTGGGAACATAAACCTGCAGGCAATAACAGGAACAATTGCACATTGCTGGGAAATGTCTGAGGCTGGCTGCTTTCTTTTAGAACAGAAGGAAGTTGGTCAGAAAAGCTCAGCAGGTTGCAGCAGAAGAAAACTTCAGTAGCATATGCTCTTTGGTTAAAAAAAACCCGACCAGCTGAGGACAACCATCCTGAGATGAGTATCAAAGTGCGGTGGGTGATTCACAAATCCAGTTTTAGCAAACTTAAGTAAAAATACCAAGTATGGAAAGCTAAAAAGCATGTATGGAGACAGCTCATAATCTAGAAAATAGTATCTACAGTCTTTGTTTTGCTTCCCACTCTTTCACTATTAGATGGAGTAAAGGAAGCATTAAAATTCATCCTCAATGCATTGAAAGCTCCTGCTTCTTTCTATGAGTCAGGCTGGCTTTCTTACCTTTAATGTTTTTCAATATTTTTTTAATCTTTTCCTCTCTTATCTGTCCCGGTCAATAATAATTGATTTCCAGAATAAGAAACCTCAATACCTGAAATAGCACTCTCGGCACATCACAGGCCTTTACCTTCTGTTCAGACGCAATTAACATCATCTCCTCAGTTACTGCATGTACCAGTTGTTGTACCCTCCAACACTCTGTCAGCCAATTTTAGCAGCTGTCACTCCAGTAGGATGCTGTGTTCTGCTAGGAGTGGGGTTTCAGCCCTTTCTGAACTCAATTGGCTATGTTTTATTGCTTTGATTGCTGCTGTATTTTAATAACCAAGGGTCAATCACTGGGCAAAGCAGGCTTTTAAAACATACCCAGGCATTAATCCCACCCATTGCCCTGGTAGCAGTTACTAACTACCTCAGCAACCAAGTGCCTTGATATTTCATAAAGTAAAGATATTGCCTGGTGTAATCTCAACTGGGTCAGAAAACAGGGAAGGTGGGTGTACACGCACATATAAGCCACAGCCACCTCTTGAGGTGACCAATACCACTCTCTTCTCTACCACAAAACCCCTGACTCTTCCCTCAAGAGTAAGAGGGCTCCTCACCACCAGTGAAAATGGAGGTATGAAGCCTTGCTTCAGCATCAGCTTGAGTGTTGGTGTGTCACAGCCCAGGCACAACAGGACTCACCTGGGCTGGCCAGATCTTGCCATTTTGTCCTGTCTCTCCCAATACTTCAAGGCTCGCAGTGTTCCTGAGCTGAGAGCAGGCATGAGAAGCTCCTCGCTGGCAGGACATCCTGTGGGCTCTCCCATGGCTTCAGCCATGGGTCTGGGTCAGCATCACAAGACACCTCTGAGTGAGAGATTTCCCCTGGGGTCTGAAAGGCACCTTAGGAAAGGCACAGGGGAACCGTGTCATTGCAACGCTATTATGATTTAGGAATTAAAGCACTCAAAGGCCAAGACTGCTGGGGTGAGGCTGCAGGTTTAATTAACTCCTGGCACCTACGCCTTTCAGAAGAGTGTTTAATTGGATGATGACATGCTACTTCTCCAGCTTGGCCCTCACCTTGCAGAACACGAGGCCTGCTTGATCAGCCAGATCCGGGGAGGGTGGCAGCAGCCCCCATTGCTTGCGGCCCTCCCGCTGCCCACAGCCCCTGTCCCAGTGAAAACAAACTGTTGGAAGGACGTTTAGGGTGACATGTTCCTCATTTTCTGGGTCACCAGCCTCAAGGATGATCTGTGAGCATGCACTCCCCTGTACTGTCCATAGACAGCAATGGAAACTGTGTCTGAGAATATGGGATGTTATGGGTGGTCGTGAAGGGTGAAAAATAATGTTCCCAGCAGGGCATCTGAAGGAGAGGAGACTTTTGACCTTGGCCACCCTGTGCCTCAGACCTTGTCTGTAAAATACGACTTTCTTGCTCCTCCTGAGTTTTATCATTAGGTCTACACAAGTCCCTTTGAGCTGCTCATCCTGAACCCAGAGGCTCTGTGGCTATTTCTTCTTTGGGGGTGTGAGGAAGTTGAGCTTCAGCCCTGGCCAGGAAAGCTGCACGGCTCCACATCACCTCGTCCCCCTGCCTGCATCCACTCACTGTTGTTCCCGGCTTTGAGAAGATGAGCCAGGCCCAAGGGCAATGAGACATTTTATTTCCATGCTGGTTTCAAAGCATCCACCATAGGCAATCAAAGGCACACAGACAGGCTTTCTGCCCCCCACCCTGGCTGCAGAAGAGCTTCTCAACCAGGGATCAGGGGAGATGAAGAGGTGTTTTGGGGGTGTGGGAAGGTAACAGTGGCAAATTTTGTAATTCAAGGTCCGAGCTCTGACCTGACAGCAGGAACGATACTGCCTGATAGACTGGAGGAGACCTGGCACAACGGGTGGGGAAAAAACCCCCTCTGATCTGTTTAAAGTTAGCTTAAACTGATGTTGTCCAAAATGCAGTGCCCTTTTATACCATCCAAGGACCTCCCCAGATCTGGGCTGTTTTCTTTGCGGATCTGGGCTCTTGCATCCTTAAATTTGCAGCTGTTACCACCCTGCAACAATACTGCACTATAAGATACCTTTTGCTCTCAGTTTGCATATATTGTCGCTCTACTTCTGAACAGCACAATTAGGTCTCCAGAGCTTGCTGGCTTTATCAAAAAAAGCACCAGGTATTATACAGGAGCAGGGAAATATTCCAGCTCACAAGTCAAATCAGATAATTGAGGTGGTAGAGTAAACTTTAAAATTAGCCCAGTTCATGCCTGAATAGACTTCATATCTCACTGGGAACTAACCGTCCTTTCTCTTCTTTGTCTTCTTTTTTTTTTATTCCCTGCTGCTGTTTGGTTTGGAAGGTGATCTTTAGTAAATACTGCAACTCCAAAGATATCATGGACCTCTTCTGCATTGCAACAGGGCTACCAAGGTAGGTCTCTCCTTTCATTTGTGACTTTCACTTCACTTTTGTGGCTTTACTCCTGGGGACAATTTAAAGACAGGCCCCAAATGATGCATTTACCTGTTATCCAGGGTTCTTTCTCATTCTAGTCTATTGGAAGAAGAAATCAGGGCAACCCAGAGAACACCAGCTAGAAAAGTGCACAAAGCCCAGGCAGGCATTGAGCTGCCTCAGTGCTGGCTGCACCTGAGGAACAGAGGGGAGTAGAGTAAAACAGAAGAGATATAGTCCAAAAAAACAAAAGCAAGTGCATAAGCCTAGCACCACATTTTTGCCCATATTGAGTGAAATGTAACCGTATGTTTAGAACCTGTGTTTTAGGGAAAAACTTGGGGCCAATGAGAGGCATTGGTGATAAGCTTTATATTCAGACATAGTGCAATCTAATCCCAGGTATGGGATATTCAAACACAAAGTATCCCAGCAGAATCATCTTATAGAACATAAATATCCCTAAATCCATTGCCCAGGCCACGCCTTGCCCTATTTATATTGTCCAGAAAAGTCCATGCATCTCTCCTGCTGTAATTTCCTGGAGGGCTTGTTTCTCTTACCCTCAACCTGGACAACAGCATCCAACTTAAATCTATGTTGTGAGGGTTGGGTGTTGGTGTGTGTCAAGGTGGGAGAGGCCGGCGTGTGGTGGAGGGTGGCATAGTGTAGCACCCAGCCACTTCTGCACTGCCTGTCCAGGGCGGTGGTGCAGGGGGAAGGAAGCCCCTTAGTCCTATATAGAAGGGGGTATCTTCTGTCTCCATATGGGCATTGAGCAGCATGGGCCAGATGCACAACAGCATATATAAACCATAGTCTTTACTTTTGGACATACAGGTTTACAATGCAGAAAAAACACTGGGAAAAAAATAAGCCAATCTTTTAATCATGGGCTTATTGCATGACTCCAGTTCTGGGGATTGAAATATAAAATTGTCTATATTGACTCAGAATTTGCATAAACTATGGACAGAATTAATGCCCTTTGCTGTTTATCCTGGCTATTTCTTTCAGTTTCACATTATAGAGGTTATTAACTCTCATTTGCATATAATGTCAAACACTTCCACTCCATCACCCAGGAAACTTTGTTTAGCAGTTTTAGTCATTCATAAACAGGGTGTTCACTACATATTTGCAATTTTATTTTCATCAGAAGACTTCTACAGAACTGTTCATTTCAACCAGGCTCCTGGAGCCCCAATAAACCTCCAAGGTTTACATTTGAGCCTATGAGATCTTATCTAGCACAGTATAAAAAAAAAAAACAAAACGCCCTGTATTCAGCAAGAAGTTTGTTTTGTTTGTTTTGGTAAAGGAATAACTAGAGACATTCATAACATCGGTAGTCATTTGTATAGTGTGAGTCAATATGCCTTTATGCAAAGCACGTATCATGCCTCTATGCAAACACACGATAGCATAAACATGAGGAATCAGAGATGCTCATGCTCCTGCAGGGCTGTGATCTCATTGGCACTACGGAGATGTGGTGGGATGGCTTCTATGACTGGAGTGTTGGAATGGAAGGATACAGACTCTTTAGGAAAGACAGGCAGGGGAGAGGAGGAGGGGGTGTCACTATCTATGTCGATTGGGATGGATAAGGAGCCAACTGAGAGCTTACGGGTCAGGATTAAAGGGAGGGCAGGGACGGGTGACATTATGGCAGGGGTCTGCTACAGGCCACCTGACCAGGAAGACTGAGCAGATGAGGCTCTCTATAGACAGACGGGAGCAGCCTCACGTCCACAAGCCCTGGTCCTCATGGAGGATTTCAACCACCTCGAGATCAGTTGGAGGGACAACACAACAGGTCATAAGTAATCCAAGAGGTTTCTGGAATGCATTGATGATAACTTCATTCTCCAAGTGATAAAGGAACCTACAATGAGTGGAGCTATGCTGGACCTTGCTCTCACGAACAAGGAGGGGCTGGTGTGGAATGTGAAGCTCAAGTGCAGATTTGGCTGCAGTGACCATGAAATGGTGGAGTTCAAGATCCCTAGGGTGGCAAGGAGGGTGCACAGTAAGGTCCCTACCCTGGACCTCAGGAGAGCAGACTCTGGCCACTTCAGGGATCTGGTTGGGAGAATACCGTGGGATAAAGTCCTGCAGGGAAGAGGGGTCCAAGAAAGCTGAGGTACTCAATGACTTTTTTGACTCAGTCTTCACCGGCAAGTGCTCTAACCACACCACCCACATCACAGAAGGCAAAGGCAGGGACTGGAACAATGAAGAATCACCCACTGTAGGAGAAGATCTGGTTCAAGACCATCTAAGGAACCTGAAGGTGCGCAAGTCCATGAGCCCTGATGAGATGCATCCATGAGTCCTGAGGGAACTGGCAGATGAAGTTGCTAAGCCACTAACCATCATATTTGAGAAGTTGTGTCAGTCCAGTGAAGTTACCACTGACTGGAAAAGGGGAACCGTAACCTCCATTGTTAAAAAGGAAAAAAAGGAAAACCCAGGGAGCCAGAAGCCAGTCAGTCTCATCCCTCTGCCCAGCAAGATCATGGAGCAGATCCTTCTGGAAGCTATGCTAAGGCACATGGAAATATATGGGGGTGATTGGTGACGGCCAGCGTGGCTGTACTAAAGGCAGATTATGCCTGTCAAATTTGGTAGCCTTCTACACGGTTGAAGTGTCTACAGTGTTACAACATCAGTGGATAAGGGAAGAGCAATTGATGCCATCTACCTGGACTTGTGAGAATTATTTGACACTGTCCAGCATGGCATCCTTGTTTCTAAATCGGAGAGTGTTGTGGTTCAACCCCATCTGGCAGCCAGAACCACGCAGCTCTTCGCTCACTCCCCACCCCTTGCAGTGGGATGGTGGAGAGAATCAGAAGAGTGAAAGTGAGGAAAAACCTGTGGGTTGAGATAAAGGTAGTTTAATAGGTAGAACAAATGCCGTGGAGGCAAGCAAAGGAAAACAAGGAATTCACTTGTTTCCCATCAGCAGGAAAAGAGGGCTCCATCACACGTAACGGTTACTTGGGAAGACAAACGCCATCGCTTCAAACCTCCCCCCCTTCCTTCTTCTTCCCCCAACTTTATACACTGAATACGACATCATATGGCATGGAATATTCCTTTGTTTAGATGGGGTCAGCTGTGTCCCTCCCAACTTCTCATGCGCCCCCAAGCCTACTCGCTGGGGGACCTTGAAAAGAAAAGGCCTTGACTGCCTAGCAACAACCAAAAACACCAGTGCGTTTTCATCACTGTTTCTCACCCCAAATCCAAACCACAGAGCTACAGTAGCTCCTAGCAAGAAAGTTAACTCCATCCCAGCTAAAACCATGTCAGAGAGATGGACAGACCACTTGGTGGATAAGGAATTGGCTGGATGGTTGTACTCAAAGAGATGCAGTCAGTGGTTTGATGTCCAAGTGGAGACCAGTGACGAGTGGCATTCCTCAGGGATTGCTATTGGGTCTGACCTAATTGGGGCTGTTTAACATCTTTGTCAGTGACATGAACAGAGGGACTGCACCCTCAGCTGCTGAATCGATGTATCACAAAACATAGCTTTTTAATAGAAATTATTAGTTGATGAGTCAACAGAATACATGAGTTAGCAGGAAGCAAAATCTGCTCTGAGATCAAAAATGATCACACTTAACGTTTTGCCAGAAACATCTCAGGTAATTGAAATAGGGGAAGCATCAAGCCTACCCTGTTCTGTGCTTTAACCCTTTCTGCACCAAGGTAAAATGGGCCCAAGATAGTGTCAGGCCAGACCAGGAGTGCTGCAGCAGGGAAGATGTCTGTGCACCATATACAGCACCACAGAATTTCAGGCAGCAATTCTAGGTCAAATAAACCTCTTTGAAACATGCTTTTCAGGAACACAACAATCTCCCTTTTGACGGCAGACAATTGTATGGTATCCATTGATCCGACAATGCCTGCAAACTCAGAAAGGTAAGCCTTGCTGCAACCTGCTCTTCAAAAATGGGGTCAAGCCCAAGGGAAGGGGTGGTGGTTGCCTGCAGATGCCTTTTGTGTGCAGCGGGAGGTGAGCAACTCCCTGGAGAGAGGGAGATGACAGCAAGAATTGCATGCTGGCTTATAACATTAACGTCTGCTGGTTTTGAAGATTTTTGCTTCAAAAAGTAGGAGCAATTGTGTGAGGAAAAAATACTGCTTTTAAGTGTTTAATGTAGAACATCTGTTCCCCTCCCACCCTGTTGGCTATCAAAGGTGAAATACAAATTGCTTTGTGAGTGTTGCTAACATCAACCCTCTCTGACTCTTCCAGGTCTCCATACAAAGTGATACCTGTTGCCACTGGGCAGCTCTCAGGTAAAACGACCCTTTTGAATTGAATTTACTAAAGCTGAATCTGCGAACACTTGCACATGGAAATTACATGGCTATAATGCACGAAAGAAAGATGATGGTGTCATGGTTGTAGCTATGGCAGAATAAGAAGTGTTTGATTACAGTGTTCTGGAGGAAAGCTAAAAAAAAAAGAAGTCCCCAGATTTTAAAGTATTTGAGGATGGGGAGGAATGCCTGGGGTCCAGGGGACTTTCACGGTGCTTAGTTCTGGTCTGACTCAGCACCACTGATGTCCTGGGGAAAGTCTCGCATAGAGCAGTGGGTTTTTTTCAGGCAATGCAGAAAGCCTGTCCTGCAGTGTTTTGCTAAACTTGCCCATCTCTCAGCAAAGCTCTGCTGGAAAGCTGAGCACAACATTTGAACCCCCTGTTATTTCCAAATGGCTGAGGAGAGAGCATAATTTCTGGTGTGGGCATGGTAGCTCTAAGTGCAATAAATATTTAAATACACCTGACAAGATTAAAGAAGGCCTCAATGAAAGAACAGGTCTGGAACACATTCCCCAGTGTATGGCACCGTTGTACTCCACAGGCAGGACCGAAGTGGCACTTCTACCATTTCCCTTTGCCTGCCAGTGTCATGCTCAGGCCAGTAGCACTCACGCACTGGAGCAGAGCATTTGCTTGAGGCAATTCCTGTAGAGCATCTGGCTCACGGTTTCTCTCATCTGTGCAACTCCAGTGTCTCCTGCCACTTGCTCAAAGGCAACCTGTGCAAGAGCCCTAGCCTGTACACTGTGGAGCTACAGGGAGAGGCTGGCTGCTGAGGCAGGGTCTGCAGGAGGGTAGGAGACATCAGCTGGGGACACAGTTTGGAGCAGTAAAATGAGAAGATAGGAGAGACAAGGGGCAAGAGGTTAAGATTATCTTGGAAATGTACACTGCACAGAAAGAACAGGAGGGAGCCAGGAAGTCTGGGGCTGGAAAAAGCAGTTTGCAGGAATGGGTGAGGCTTTTAGATTTGGGGCAAGGCAGTTTTGCTGGTCCTAACTCCTCTTCTTGCTAATGCTAGTTGCAGGTCCCGCCTCTCCTTCTTGCTTAGGCTCCTGTGTTACACAAGAAAGCATAGTGTCTCACAGCAGCGCCTTCTTTTTAGATGGGGAGGCGGAGGGAACCAAAGCCACTCTCTGAGGTACATGTCTGCTGCAGCAGAAACATCTGTAGGAAAAGGTCACAGCAAGGCAGCGTAGGAGGCTGTGCGGAGGGGGCAGAGAGGCAACAGCAGGGAGCTTGTGCATGCAGAGAGCAGAGACAAATGGAGAGCACAAAGAACGAAGAAGCTAGGAAACGAGGAAGAACTTTATCACAGTAAGATTTGTTACAAGCCCATAAACAGGTCCCATGACAATGACTGCCGCCATTGCCAGAAGGGGGTAGTCAAAGCCGAGGGACGCTTGCGACTGCTAAGGGAAAAGACTGGCTCCTAAACCATTTCCTTATTGTAACAAACTCTCCTGGAACATCCCTCTTCCAGGCCAGGAGTCCACTATTTGCATTATCAGATCAGAAAAGGTGGGGCCTTAGCTGCAGCCTGTGTCTCTGTAGCAGCCGGCGTGAGTAACCAATAGTCATTTGACCTAAGGTGGAGAATGACCAGTGAATGGAGCCGGCGGGGCTCCTCCAGGGAATGCCACTCTGTTTTACCAGCTGGGAAGCTGGGCAAAGGGGTCCCTAGAAAATCTGCCATTTTTTTTTCCTAATGTGAAGCTAACCGTATATTTTTATAAGACCATGTATGACTTTTCACACTCTCCCAGGGCCCTCATTTTTCACCCCAGTTGACAGCACATGGCTCTGCTTTGTGCAGAGCGCAGCTCACTGTGTCAGCAAGGTCTCTCTTCCCTCCCTGCTTTTTATAAAAAAAGGATTTCCAAAGATCTAAGCTGAAAAGGGCAAAACAAATTCTGGCAGTAGCTTGCCAAAGCATAAGACAGAGTTCGCTATGGAAAGAGGAGGAGAACTGAGCTGAGTGTGATGGAACTAATGTTCCTCGGTATCTGTTTCTCTTTCACATGGATTGTCATTAATCTTAAGCATTCCTGACATTTTGCTGAGAGTAGGAAGAATAAACAGAGTGGGAAATTGTTCCTCTTCATTAAAAGAGAAAAAAAACATCTCTGTTCTAGTCTTCACTTCTTAAACAACTCTGCCTGCGTGATTCTGCTTCCCAAAGCAACTCATCCAAATACATGCCAAAAAAGGGGTCACCCCAATTTTCACAGCAGTGGGAGGTAATGCACCTCTTTTCAGCAGTATCCAAGGCAGCTGGAAAAGAGTGGTGCACACTCCAGTGGAACAAAGGCTGTAAAAGGTGGGACTGGAAAATGGAATCCTTTGGGAGGAAAATATAAGCAATGGCTTTTATCCAGCAGAAGAGATATCCACTGGAGTCCTGCTAAGAAACCGTTCTTCATTTCCTGGCCATAGTCATGGGAGAGGGTGGAATTAAAAAAAAATTATTATTCCAGTGAGCGTCCGTTGGACGCAGCGGCGATCGCCGTATCACCACGGGGTCAGCTGTCTGCGAGGCAAAGGCAGGGGCCCAGCTGGCCGGCCCTGAGCCTGTGAGGCCATTGCATCACGTGCTGTCCCTCCTCCTGCAGCCCCAGACCAGAAGGTGTGTGGCTATCCAAGCCGAACATCAAACCCCTGGTGCCAAATCCTTTCTTCTCTCTAGGGTGTTTAAACTCCCAAGCCCATCGAACGGGCATCTTCCATCTCCTGACAGGGAAAATGCTCTGGTCTGTGTCCTCACAGTGGAACAGGCTCAAAACTTACAAACTGATGGCTATGCTGTAGCTGTAATTAGTAGGGTTCAAGCACTCTGCTATATTGCTGGAGATGCCAATTAAATGAAAAAATCCTTCTAGTGGCACACTCTTGAGAAATAAAATTGAAGTCTCTTACTTTTCTGATAGTGCAGAGAAAGGAGCTGTTGTGGAGTTCAAGTGAGCCTGATCCACCGTGGTCCTAAACTGGGGGGAAACACGCGCAGGGGCTTTCCTACTGCTCCAAAGTTAGGGCAACAAAGCACACAGGTAGCTGAACAAGCCCTCAAAGATCTCACCAGGGATGTAACCTGAAAGAGCTTACATGTGCCAAGCTCAGACCCAGCCCGCTCTGCACCTCTGTCTGCAGCTTATTCTGGTGGGTCCATCAACACAAGCATCTCTTCATCCCTGATGAAACGGGTGAGGAAACCCAAACAGAGCAGTGCCTGATCAGGATGGAGGCCAGCACACAGGGACAGCTTACCACCTGCCACTCCTTCCTCAGCGGCTTCAGCGCCAGGAAAGCCAGCCAGCGTGAGAGCCGCTTGGCCAGGCTGAGGCTGTAGGCAGCGACTTCGCCTCCCACTTCACTTGCCGCTCCGTTTTTTGCCTCTTCAACTAACAAGCTATCTATCTAGCACAGAATAAACCCCATGGGTCTACCCAATTGGTTTGCAGCAGGAGAGCTAGCTCGACCAAGAGCTGTGACGTGTGTGGCTGCCTGCTAGAAAGCCCACATCTGAATGGGTGCTAGCCCTGCCCTCCCCACTGCTGAGCCCACTAGAGAGGTGTACAGCTGCACCAGAGGTCTCTGGGGACTGCTTTTTCCCCCTAAATGATAAAACACGCAAGATCTTGTGCAGGTTGCTATTGGTAAAGTGACAGAAGCTTGTCACTGTGTCTAAATCTTCTTATTTGGGGATCTCTCTCTTCTCCTTTTGGAGGCATATTCACACTCACAGCTCAGGCAAGAGGGAAAAGGCAGAGACTGTGAGAGAAAAAAAACCCGCCTGCCTGCTGCTCCTTACATGCATCCCACGTGGATGCGTGCCTCGGGATGGGGGCAACTGCTCCACTGCTTCAGGATTACTCACATAAGCAGGGACTTGCATGCAGCAGCCCAATTTAACCTGAGCTGCCCAGTGAATTTGGCGCTCGGTATGACGTGATCCACAGACGTGGGCTTGGACTTGAAGCACCCCCCTTCCCGAGGCTTTTGTCCACCTGGCTGTTCAGTGGTTTTTTTGGTTTATTTTTTTAATTCCTCTGACTGCCCAGATCCAAACAGACCACAGAAAAGGAAATACAGATGGGAGCCTGAGCCAGAGGTACAGGCACACGTGAGAAAGGGACCGTGTGGCAGGAATTCACCAGCTTGATGCTGGCAAGGAAAGGCAGACGCCCACGTCCCCACAGCCTTGCTTGGCCACAGCAGAAAAGACACGGGGGAGGAAACCAACCTGTCCCCACAATCTCATGCACTCCCCGCTTGCACATCATTGAGGCTGGCAGGATGGCAAGGGGAACCGGAGCGGATGGGAGGATGGAGGTGGCTTCCTGGCTGTGATCCCGGCGCGTAAGATGGGAAAGGAAGAGTCACCGCCAAGCAAGGCAGTGTGAAGCAGAGGGTGCACACCAGTGGGTTATCAGCCATCTGTGTCCATGCATGCACAACCTGAGCTGCCGCAGCATGTCCCCGTCTGGCAAGAGGAGGTGTGAGGTCCCTGCCAGCTCTCCAGTCCTGCTGCGGCGGGAGCCACAGGAAAAAAAATGCTACCCTATTCCCCCACACCTGCTTTCTGTCCGGACCTGCTGGAGATGGGGCTGCAGGGAGGGAGGGCAAAATGGCTCCTTGCTCTGTGATGTCCCAGCCAAGCTCCCTGTTGAGCTTGGCAGGGGCCAGCAGGCAAGGAGCCCAAGTCCCTGCGCCCTCAGCGAGCACGGGAATGAGCTGTGGGAAGCCCAGGAATGCCTGAGCTGGCCTGTCCCCTGCCCTGCATTACAGTATTGCAGCATCTTCCGGAGGGGATTTTTCTAATTTTCATTTGTCAGCTCTAAAACACTCTGCGTACTGTGCAAAATCTGACTTGCTGAACACCTGTATTTGCAAACGTTGCATGTTCATGGTGCCGATGGGGGATGAGCTGAGAAGAGGGTTGCTTTCAGCTTTTGGCTTTTTTGGCTTTTCAGCTTTTGGCTGGGAGCTGGCGACCCTCAGCAAGGTGTGCAGATTTCCTTCGCCCGTGTTATGTGCAGTAGGATTTCCTTTTCCCAGAGGGAATCGCAACAAAACAAATGAAGCAACTGAAGGAAAAGATAGCTGCGTGCACCTGGGATATCTGCCCTGCCCAGGGGTATAAAAAAACCGAAGACAGAGGATAATAAAGGGAGTGAAAGGACACCTACCCTTCCTGTTTTTCAAAGGAGTGGGAAAGAGAGACTAAATGATGTTGGTGTGATCTCTCCTTTTCTTCAGAATTAGGGGTTAGCAGGGGTCTTCTCCTCAGAAAAGAACAGGGCAAAGAAATGGATCTTTGTCTCTTTAAGATGAGACGAACTGCCACTCTTAGTCATATATCTTTACTGCACCCTAGGGTTATAAAAACATACATCTTCGTTTTGAAAGTCTTTTATTACATCCATAAACATCAGATTGCAGCTGACTGTTCCCTGGATGAGAATGTCCTAGTGCTCCAAGTGAGTTTTGACAGGGGGAGGGAGTGAAAGTAAGATTGTTTTTTTTTTTTTACTGGAACGGTGTTTATAGGGAACTTGTCAGTCTCTGGCATGCTACAGCCACTGTCAGAGAGCTGAGCGGCACCGAAGTGAGAGGACACGGGTTTCTCTGCTTATTCTCACTGTTGGACTCAGGTACCATCCCAGGTGCTGCATACGGTAAGCTTTCCTCCTGTCTTAAATAGGGCGCAGCATTTGCTTTGCTTCAGTGCTTGGGTTTTCAAATGGGTTTTGTCAGAAACCTGAAAAATGGATCTTTGTGAAAAGAACT
Source organism: Limnodromus scolopaceus (assembly GCA_028565335.1). Lineage (NCBI taxonomy): Eukaryota > Metazoa > Chordata > Aves > Charadriiformes > Scolopacidae > Limnodromus > Limnodromus scolopaceus. The sequence continues at coordinate 117,347,495 of JAOXNO010000001.1, forward strand.
AATCTCTTCATTTGCTCTGCTCTGCTAGCTGCTCCAGTGGGAGTCAGAGTGCAGGGAAAAAAAAGGAAAAAAAAAGAGGGAATTAGATCTGAGACTTTCAGAGCACAGAGTGCTTGCTCCAGTTTAGAGGCACAGGGGTAACAGCCAAATTGTTTTGACCAGAAAAGTGAATGCTCTTGACAAGTACTTCTGACGTCTCTAATACCTGAGGAATTGCAAATCCTTTCAACAGGTACAAGAGCTATTATTTAGCAATACAGTGTAAATGCTGAGCTGTATTTCTGTCTAATGTGTTTTGCCTGGGTGATTGCACTCATGAGGCGCCACGTTCCCTCAGGCAAGTGCAAGAAGTAGCTTCAGAGATGCCACTGGGGTATGTCTGTATAGCGTATAAATGGGTGTCTGTAATCTGCAGTGTGTATATGAGAGCATGCGATGTTTCTGTTCCTTGAGCACGAGAAACCAAGAGTACATCCACGTTGCAGACATGAGAACGACTGCAGCACAGTGCAGTTTGAATTAGCTGGTGGGGGAAAGTGGGAGCAATCTCGAAGCAGCAGCTCACAGCGCAACAAAGGGTGATTTGTGCTTCCCCTGTCTGTGTGAATACAGTGTGGGTAGACTGAAAGATGGGAAAAGACTGCTATCATACTACTTCTTTCCTAAAGTGTACTGCTCCCTTGAAATCTGGGGTCTTGTTTTAAGGACTCGTTTGCTTTTCCCTGCATTAGTGATTGCAATCCTGTGATGGTCTTGGGAAGGGGCTGGGGCTTCACCCATGAAAGGCTGACTTTCCCATGCAGGCTGAAGCAGCTGAGCACTGGAGTTGGCAGTGGGAAGTGAGGAGCTACTAGCGTGAATGCTCCCACTGCCGCAGCAGCTCAGGCAGCATTGGGATCCCCATGGGATCCCCACAGTGGCTCTGTCCAAGTTATGTTCTCAAGGAAAAAAGGGTTGGGAAACTTGTGCCCTGCTGTGTCCATCCCACGAACCAGGAAGGGTGGATCTCATTCTGCAAGGACAGTCATTTTGGCATCTCCCATTTGCCTGTAGCTTAAGCGTAGCAGAACAATCCTTATGAATTTGCACCAAAAAATTGGTCTCCAGGATAAAGTAACAGTGTAAATCCGAAAGGTAAGTTGGGTTTTCTTGTGTTCATGTTGTTCATGGGCACTCTGGCACAGTGTGCTGATGGTGTAGAGGCAGTCCTTGTGAGCCAGCCCTTTCAAAAGCAGGGGGCAATTCTGGATGTCCCAGCCAAGAAATGCAAAAGGGGTCTCCTTTCAAGAGAGTGCTGCCTTAAAACAAGCACCTCTCAGAGATGCAGCACCCCCCAAAAAAACCTTCTGAGAAACCTTGACTGTAATCTGCAGGCAGGGGAAGGCAGGTGAGACAAGGAGTAATTCGCAAACACTGTTACTGTTCAAAGGGCAAGAATGACTTTTTGGATAAATGCCTCACCCTCAGAGCTGGAAGTCTGAGGACGCCGCTTTGCAGGGGCATTGAGGGTGTCTGCTTTCCTCTGTCATTTTCTGTTATGTCTCCCTTCTATTTCTTTCAGAGAAGGAAGAATTGTTCCAGAATTTATTAGGACAGATTGCTGAGCAGTTCTCGAGGTAAGAAGCTGAACGTAATTATTAATTTAAAATGCTATTTCTTTTATCAGCCTGAAGTGACATTTTCACAAGAGGCAGAGAGGCATTTAAGATCTCTTTCAAATCCCGCTCTTCCTGCCAAATTTAGGGCTGGTACACACGTTATTTCCTGCTGACAGCAACATGGTAGCTTAAGCCAAAAGTGATTTTGGCGATTATCTTTGACCTAAAAAGGAGATCATGTAGTAAATATAAATGTTCTTATTGTGCTCCTGCCCTCTTTGGAAGCAAAAGAAATGCTTCTTCATTGAACAGTCAAATAATCTGATTTGTTTCATTTTTCCCTTTATCACCAAACACATCTCTCCTCCAAGAGGATTTTTCAACATCTGTACAGCTGCTTAGTTTATTCTAGCTGGTTTCAATAAGATAGATCAATTCCACCACAGCTCAGCAAATCACCAGCATAACTCGAAATAAGTTGGGCTTCAGAGTGTGCAGACACCAAGATGCTGCTGTTAGGCAAAGCATTATCAATATAACTTTGCATCCCTGGGGGGTACAATAACAAGTCACTGCCGAGCGAGGGGTTGATGACGTGTTGCAGAACCACAGTACATTCCCAGAGCCCTAACAAAATCATTTGTTGTTAATTTTTTTGAAAATTAAGCCCAGGTGTATTTTCTGCCCAAATTTTAGCATTTTCGCAGAGAATTTTCTTTTCCTTACGGCAACTGTGTTGGACAGATCAGTCCTCTGAAAAATATAGACATTTCTAGCAAAAGTCCTTTGTACCTAGGGTACGTACGGCACTAAATGTATAACATTAATACATGAGGGTTTTCTTTTCAGGGTTTTTAAAATCAATGAACTGAAAACGGAAGTAGCTAATCACTTGGCAATGCTGGAGAAAAAGGTTGAATGTGAGTGTCCCTTTCTTCATATCACAGTGGGAACTGGTGTCTCAGACCCCCCTCCCCGCCGCCTTGCTGCCCTCCTTGTACTCCTCCCTCTGTCCTGCTTCTTACACCCCCTCTGCTTTCTCCAATTGCTCATAATTTGGCTGGCCTGGAGCCCTAAAGTCCGCAGGCCAACCCAGGGTGAGGTGTGGGGACAGCAGGAGCCCATGGTGGCACCCACCAGTGGGGTGAAACCGAGGAGGGACTGTGTTGCAGGCATCCGTGCGCCTCCTGGCCTCCCCTTTGAGGGGCCATTGAGCCCCTCCGCCGAGCTTTGGGCCCTGGGGCCATGTCCTCCTGCTACCGTGTCCCCACAGCAGGTCTCCACCGCCCACCTCCCCATCCCCTACCTCCAAGCCCCCTCACACCCCACCATGCCCTGGCCCCATCTTCCCTCCACCCAGCACCCATGCCTCTGCACCAGGCGCTCCCCTCACACCCCCAGGCCCTCACCACCATTCCCCGCTCACACCCCCGGGCCCTGGGGCTGGCTCCTGCACCCTGCAGTTAGTTACAGGAGGGTAACGCAGCTGCCTGCCTTCTGCTTCGAGTCGCATATTCGCATAGGTCTGTCCAACGCGTCGCCTTGCAAGAGAGACTTTTCTCCCTTCAGGACTTGTATGGAAACAGTGGGGTCGGTCTCTTTGCTGCTGACCAAAGCCCGGTGCCAGCACTGAGACCCTGCCGCCATCCAGCATGACCTGAACAGGCTGGAGAGCTGGGCAGAGAAGAACCTAATGAGGCTCAACAAGGGCAAGTGTCCTTGCACCTGGGGAGGAAGAACCCCAGGCACCAATATAGGTTGGGGGTGGATCTTCTGGGAAGCACTACTGGGGAGAAGGATCTGGAAGTCCTGGCGGATAGCAAACTGTCCATGAGCCAGCAATGTGCCCTTGTTGCCAAGAGGGCCAATGGAATCCTGGGCTGCATAGGGAAGAGTGGGACCAGTAGGTCAAGGGAGGTCATTCTCCCCCTCTGCTCTGCACTGGTGAGGCCACAACTGGAATACTGCATCCAGTTC
>JAOXNO010000001.1:117351169-117365997 GCA_028565335.1 Limnodromus scolopaceus
CTGAGTGATGTGCTCTGGGCAACCCTGCTTTGGCAGGGGAGTTGGACTAGATGATCTCTAGAGGTCCCTTCCAACTCAGACAATTCCGTGATTCCGTGATTCTGCTTGGCGCCATCTCCTACCGCCTCCCTCTGCCGGGAAAGGGCCCGCCATGGGGCGAGGCCGCTCCCCGCCCCACGAACAGCAGCGCCAACGCCCAGGCCTCCATGGACAGGCGGCACCTGGAACAACACCTGAGGAAATACAGCCGCAGGGCCACGCAGTGGCTCCCGGGCTGCAAAGATGGGGGGTTCACCCCGGGCTGGCCATAGTGGACTGCTAGGCAGCATCAATTTCCTCCTTTCTTCAGTAAGACAACCCTATTCAGTTACTGGGCAACAACCCAGTTAACTTCATCTGGTTAAAGAGGTCCTTTTCATTTTTTTTCTGTTGTTTTCTTTTGTTTTGTTTTTTGTTTTTCCCCCAAGCAGCAGCTGGCTTGCTGTTTTTCAGTATGTTACGCGGCACGCAGGTCCCAGAAACCCAAGGAGGGGGGTATAGATAAGGCCCTGTCACCCAGCACCATTTTTACACCAAAGGCTACATCCTCGCTGAATCGCAGCATTCCAGTCAGGAGCAGGCAGGGTCTTCCCCACCACAGCTACAGCAAGAACTTTCTCATCAGAGCTGGCTGGGGAAAAAGAAAAAAAAAAAAGGGTTCTAGTTCATGGAAGAAGTTGTTTTCTTGAAATATCCCCTGACCAGAAGCTACCTTGACCCTGCAGCTGCTTGGTGAGACTGATGGCTTTGTCAGCAGGGAGAGGAAAAAATGTTCTTATTCAAAGAGCAGCTGCAGGGGAACCCCCTCCAGGGGCCACCCCAGCCACAGGCTCCTGGTGGGGTGGGAGCCCTCTGGCAATGTCCATGGAGGGGGCACCCTATGGCATGCCTACTCCCAGCACAGATCTCTGCGCAGAGCCCGGGTAGCAATCCAGCAATCCTTCCTAATCTGCTTGGCTGCAGTTTACCCAAGGCTCCACTAATTTATTCTTTTGTCCAAAAGAATTAAAAAAAAAAAGAAAAAGAAAAAGAAAGAAAAGAAAAAAAAGGCGAAAAGAAATAAAATTAGCTCAGTCACTCTGCATTTTCTGTGAAACTTCTGACCAACTCCAGTCCTCAGGGCTAAATGCCACGGACTGAGGAAAGCGTTCCTGTGGGTCTTCCTATCCCCTTGGCAGCCCAGGCAAGCAGCTAATCCCAGCCAGCTAGGGGCTGCTTTCGGGTCTCTCCGATGACCGCCTGGAATTCCTGGCTGCATCCTGCACACATGCTGCCTTTCAGCACTGGCACTGTGGAGGGAGATAACGAAGATTTGGAGATAACGAAGGTTTGCATGCTGCTGCCGGTGGGGAAGAGCTCTGCACTTGTGCTCTCCAGCACTCTGTTGCTGGTTTAGGGAACTGCCATGCCGTGCAGGTGAACTGAATTCACTGGTCCCCAGACAAGGCTTCTTTCTGTAAGTGGGTCTCACTGCTGATGGAAATAGCAGGAGATGTAGCAATATGCTGCCATTCTGCCTGAGCGCTCACGATCCCTTCTCCAGCAGCCTCAGCCTGTGGGAAGGAGCTCCCTGGGTTGCCTGTCTACAAATGCGCCCATCTGCTCAAAATTGGACTTCCAGAATTTGCAACAGAGACAAATCTGAAACATTTTGAAATAATCTTGGGCTTTTATATTTAAGAAGCAAAACTGTGAGAGAAAGGGAGTGTCCAGCCTCTACACTGAAGCTGGGCTCCCAGAGGTTGCTTTAAGATCTGTGCTTCAGTGCTGGATTCAGCCCAAGGATTTCTTTAGACAGCACAGGGTCTTTTCAGAAGGTATTTCTTATTGCAGAAAAATATAATGGGCCTTAATCAGTGCACATGACAAGGCCATTTATCATTTACGAGCCAAATGTGAAAAGAATTGTGTTTTTTATTTTCTCCTACCTCCTTCAGAGATCCCTTTTCCACCACTTTCACATGTGACCTCCAGGATTTCTTCCCCAGAGGGGATATGTGCGTGGGGATAAGTGCTCATGACAGCGCTACATCTGCACCTCACATAAAATGTTCTCAGCTTCCTTCCCATTACTGTCTAGAGACCACATTGCAGAGATGTGTTTTCAAGGAGCCAAATCTTTTAACTGATTTTTAAATCCCATCTAAAGCTCGTGACTTCCCCTTAGAAAATGGGAATGCTTAGTCCCATGGCTTGACTTACTCTGCTTCAGTGTTCACACAGCAGCCCACACATGAATAAGGGAAGCTGGCAAAAACCCTTCACAATTTGTAAGCATATCACATCTACCTTAAGAAAATAATTATGTAAATTTTCTGCTCCCCTGGAGAGGTTTTGGAAGAAAACTAAAAAGACGCAATACAAAAAATTGCTCAGGGCTGCCATTTTGCACTGTAACTCCTCTTCTCTCTGCAGTTGCCTGCCCCACTACTCTGTTGGTCTGATAACTCTGCTTTGCTCCCACTGACTCAAATAGGCACTGGCCACCATTTAGACAGTTTGGCAAATGGGCTACCCATGAACTTCTCCTGGATGAATGCACCGGGGTGGTACATAGCAGCGCAGGGCCCTCAGGTCAGCTGCAGCAGGTCAGCTGCAGTTGAACAAGTGCCCAAAGAAGTGCAGCCAGATATCCAGAAGGAAGATATTGAATAAGCAGGACAGCATCTGGCCTATATCATCACATTGTGATCACCCAAAGAAATTGCTTGTAATTATGCTAGACAAAAAACATTAATCTGGAAATGGGATTCTTAAGTGAGGGGTATTGCTGTAATCAAGTATAAATCAAAACGCTTTCCCTTTCCTCTCCTAATATGTGGCATTTTGGACTCGGTTCAGAATACCTCTCTGTTTTTCCCCTTTCCCAGTTCCAACAGCAATCTTTGTTGTTGCTAGCATAAAGAAAACAAAACTGAGGTCTCTGCTTATCTACAGAGTTGTGCCCTTCCAAGGCAATTTTTTATCACTTACATGCTACCCTCCAGATAAGTGTGATTTTGACTATTATTTTCTAAGAAAGTCACTGAATACTCATTGTATGATTACACATTCCGAGTTCCTTGAACCACAGCTTGTCCGTGCAAACAATGAGTTCAGTAAACAAATGAGCTGTGAAATGATTGCATGTGAATGACATGTACTTAATAAATGGTGCTGTATTATGTCCTTGAGCATGCTGATAGTTCAACAAGAGGGAAAGAGAAGGGAGAATATTCTCATATGTGCACTGTGTTAGGTTCTCACGGCTATGTGGAATGAAGTGCATTGCTGCATAAACACAAGGCAATCAAACTTTTTGCCTCGTGGCCTTCATAATTACATACAGAAGGGGAATATAGGATTTTTTGTGCCGTATGCAGAAATAACCTTTGATTACAAAATTGACTGGCAAAAAGAAGTGACAGATTTTCAATAGCTAAAAAAAAAAATCAATCACTAGAGCAAAACTTTTCAACATTTCTCTCTCTCCTGCATTTTCACTTTGATTTCTCTGTATCTAGCAATGCCACTCAGAGCTCCTTAACGTTCTGCATGAACTTTCAAATTAAAACATTTTATCTTAATGGGAATTCTAATCATATCAGGACGTGTTTGCCGAGCTGCGCTTATCATCCCATCACGGGAGGGGGTTTTTTTGCTCAGGATTTCCTTTGATTCGTGTTCTACAGCAGAGAAGTGAAGGCACTAGAACCATTGACTGCTGCTAACAATTGTGGAAAAGCTGAGACGTTATAGCCGTTCTGTGAATTAAAATACTGTAGCTATTATCTAAAATTGGCAGCAGAGAATTCCTATGGGTTTTCAAGATATATCGCTTTGGCAGCACCTGCATATGTGAGAACCGGGGCAGACCGTAAGAGCTTGCTGGCTCACTGGATAACCCCACTGTTAAAGCCCTTTGAAATTTTGCACAATTGTGAAACAAGATCCTTCGACTTTCACCATGGTAACACCCCTGTTGTTTTCCTTTGTTGACAGTGGAAGGCCTGAAAGCAGTGGAGATTGAGAAATGCAAGAGCGACATTAAAAAGATGAGGGAGGAAATGGCAGCAAGAAACAGCAGGTAAGTTCTGCTTTGGACCTAAGCAAAGAAATAAGCATCTGGTTACAAACCCTAATGCAACATTTCTGTAGAATTGAGTTACCTTCTGGGCTTAGAGGTAGAGGAACAAGGAAACCAATAACCATTACAGACAGAGGCTTTAATTTAACATTTGAAGATTTATAGCCATTCATCTGTTAAAATAGCTCAGGCCGCAGGAAAAGAGAAAAAGGTCTCGCAACAGAGAGTTATTTTGCGCCATAGAGAATGGGAATTCTTCATCCGGATTTACTAGGATAGAGGGAAAGGGAAAGGAACTTCTGCAAAGTGCGGTGTTTGGTTGGGAACAAGCTAATGCTCAGATCTGGTCCAACATATTCTGGGAAAATATAAAATAAATATGTAGCAGCTCTTCTAATTATGATCTCATGCTATTATAAAATATCCATTTCAATTTCATCAAGAAATTGGGAATTTACTTTGTAATTCAAGGGCTCACTGTGATTGTGAAGCTTGGTTTCACTGTAATTAAAACAACAGCAGAAAAAATTGCATTTTATACAGTATGTGGTCTCGGTTGGAAAGTCTGCCCCCTGTGTCACTGAAATACCCCATTAGGACAAACAAATAATCACTGTGAGATTATGACTACTTCTGTGAAGGTTGCTGAAAAGGGATATACCACAGTGCTCAAAGTGTGGGTGAAGAGGATTTTTCTCAGCAAATATAACTATGCTATCTTGACAGCCCCTCTCTTTTTCTTCATTTGGGGTCAAATTCTCTGACCTTTAATCAAAGTTATTTCCTATTGAGGGCAATGGGAGATTTGCTAAAAGAATTAAGCTTTATAATCACTCGCTTTTATAAATTTTGCTATCCAGATATGCCAGGAGGCACAGTGTTAATACATCCCTAAGGCCAAATTCAACTGTCGTACTAGCATAAATGCAGAGTAACATTATTAACCTCAAATCTGCTCCAGATTTATACCAGTAGGACGTATTGCGGTTTACCCTGTGACTTGCATCATTTCTTGTTCAGGTGGGGGAGGAAAACTCATTAGAAAAATCAGAGATCAGACTGGCAGCAAATGCAAAAACATGTACGCTGATTTGTGCTGGGTGCGATGTGAATAACATGTGTGCCCGAGCATGAGTCTTCACTTTTCTTCAACTGTTGTAGGGAGCTGGGAGAGCTGCATTTATGAGCATAGTGATGCACGGGCAAATAAGGAATTAAACCAACAAAAAAACAGTAGTTGTGGCAACTTCACATTTGCCCAGTTGCTGCCACACACATGAGGAAATATGAGACTGTCCCAGCAGCAGCCGTGACTCATTCCCGTTCCAAATCTTGTCAACTTACAATCTATATTTTGTAGTATAAACAGCAATCTGTTAACAAGAAAAACAGGAATGGGGAGTGCTATGTCTGCCTAGTGCAGCCAGCTCCAGCTGAGGTGTAGTCTTCCCTGAGGGCTTGTAGTGAGATACAACAGCCGCCAAAAGCCAGAGACCAGCATGGAGCATGATGCTGGAAAGCTGTGGTCAAGACTGGTGCAGTTCTCAGCAGCAGGTAGTACTGGGCACCAAAGCCCAAGCTAGCTTGCTCTGAGCTCACACTCTGTAGCTGCGTTTGCTGAAGCAGGAACCTAACTTGCTCTGCTCAGCATCACTCCGTGCCACTGAGTGTGGCAGTTACCTGTCACAGCTCTTCTTGTTTGTCTTGAGCTGGGTCTTCCTCTTCCCAGCTGCACAAAAGCTCCTCCTCCTTGTACACAATTTTGCCCACAATTATCTGTACCCTAAGGGCTTGGATCTCAAAGCAGTAGCTAGATGTGACTAGGTTCAGTGTATAACTAGGGGTGGCTACGAGCACCTCTTTTTTGCTGTAAGAGGAGAGGATGCTCCTTGGTGGCTGGCCATTAAGATGGACCCCATTGGGAGCTGCTGAGGAATGAGCTGTGGCTCCCTATTTCTGAGTGACCACAGCTCCACAGGAGCCATGCCGCTAGCCCGCAGTGGCCCCAGCCTACAGGTGTTTCATGTGGCTGAGCAAGGTCTCTCCTGTGGGCATGAGATATGTGCATGCTGTGGGGGGAACAGAGGCACCCCAGGGCAAGTGGAAATGGTTTTGCTTCTGTTTAGACTTGTCATCCCTTGTGCAATGTCATTTACTAGATAATGCGTTATAGTTGCGATTAGGGATCACATCTAAATTTAATTAATGAACATAAGTATGTGTGAGTCCAGTTATTACTTCAATAATACCACAGTGTACACAGCTGTATTCTTGTATGTTTACTTACACTTGCTGTTATATTACCAAACAACAGAATAAGGATGAACAGCTAGGTTTATAAAAGTCATCACACACTGTAAATCATGCATCTCCTTTTCAGAAGAGCAAAGCAGCCCCACTTGCATCCCCGCAAACTGCTTTTTTGCTAGTCTGCGTTTTGTGCTCACCAGTGGCAGATGCTAATAACATTATAGTGTCATTTAAAATCATGATCATTTGCAAATACGGTTTTACATTTGTAAAGGTCTGATGCATCCTGGCTCTGGTGTGTTCCCCAGTGTGGTAGCATGAAGGCTTCAATGTCTTACTACAGCTGGGAATTAGAGACAGTTGGCTGACCCTCAGCTAACCCTGGCAACCAGCTCCAATTAGGGCAAGGAATGCCCCAATCTCACTATTTTTATCCTAGTAATACCCCGTACAGTGGAGTTTTGAGGAAACAGCTTTAGAAAAGATTAAGACAGCTTTTTACCAACTGAGAATCTCCTTAAACAGGGCAGGAAAAGGCAGCTGGTGAAAGCCAGTTGACCACCATGAACTGTAAGATGACATAACTTTCATAGGATTCAGACACCACCATCAGAAATTATAGCAGACATCAATGTTCAGAAGAGAAAAAAAAAAGAGACCTAGACTAATTCACAACAGAGAAGAGGAGCACTAAAAAGAGATGCAATACAGAATATGCAAAATAATTTAAAAAGAGACAATACAGTTAATGCAATACTTTGGTTCGCTTCTTTTGGTTTTTTTTTTTTTTTAGCTTCATTTGGCAGGAGGCTTGAAAAATTAGAAAGGATAATCCAAATGTTAGGGATAAATGCAAAATGCAATCTGATCAACCTCACATGAGTTATTAAAGTCCATGTGACCAACTACCTGGGAAACACATGCTGAGTTAAAGTATCACGATGGCCACCGGTGACACCACAGATGTCTTAGTTTTATTGTACCCTCTGTGGCTGTAAGGCAAGAAACTGCTCTCACACTGCAATGCAGCAACCTAGATGTTCTGCAAAGGTTGTAAGGCTGGTATGCACCTCCCACCATCACGGTCCTCTGCTCAGATGGGATAGCCTCAGCTTGGCTCTTCTACATGCAGAGAAAGGAACAGTAAAAAAGTGGCAGTGGGTGCTGGTTTTAATAACCAGGTGAGTGTTAATTACCTGTAATTGTTGTCAGCAGCTCCCTGCCTCCAGGACCAGGGAGCCAAGCAGACTGTGTCTGTCGAGCCTGTGCCTTACTGCTGTTGTCCCACCTGAAGGGGAGCAGACAAGATAGTCATGGCATCAAAATGGATGATCTTACCCAAGCTTTTACAAGGCCTGGAGCTGGGCTGCAATAAGCCATGGGCTCAGTGGGTGCCTACACTAGTAAATAAGTACAGGCATGCCAGTGTCCATTCTCAGCCTGGCCCCTGGAAGGGCTCTGCTATCCTCAGACCCCTATGCCTGCCACAGACAGCAAGGAAAGGAAAGTTACTTGGTTTAAAGAGAAGTGATTGGGTATCCATGGATACACACCTGAAGACAGAGGCTCCTCGCTTGAAGTCAAATAGACAGAGAAGGGGCAATGAGGGTGTTGCACAAGTGAAGAAAATCCTAAAGAGGATCACGCTTTTAAAGCATTTGGGCAACACCGCATTGGAAAGGGAGAGGTTGAGGAGTCGGGTAATTCTCCAAGCAATGCCTACTGAGAGATCAGAGTACTTCTAGCATTTTTTGAGGCCCTGTGATTCTGCTCTCACAATGTTAAGAGCTGAATATTTCATTTCAGGACTAACTGTCCCTGCAAGTACAGCTTTTTGGATGAAAACAAGAGGCTGACTCCCCGGCGGGATGTACCATCCTACCCAAAGGTACCACTCAATTCTTGCTCTTCCCAGAATCCTACCACGCATTTGCCATCTTGACAAGTGCTGGTTTACAATTCATGACTTCCTAGCCATCGACCTCCTAGTTATTCTAAATCCACATTCTGATCCAAAATCCCTTGAAGCCAAGGGAAAAAGCTGTCCTTGCCTGCAGTGACTTAAAGTTGGATCCTCAGTAGTCTTTGATACTTGAAATCTCATTAGTGTTTGAAATGTTAATGAACATTTTGCATTCATCAACATTTAGTGCTCTTTTGTCTAGTTATATTTGTTTATTCTCCATGCTCACAGTGAATAATCAAAAATAGCCTATAATGTTGTACTCTAATTGAAAACAGTGCTGCTTCCTGTTTTCTCCTAATGGATTATTTTTTAATTTAAAAAGTACTTTATAGGGATGCTTCACCTAGGGAAACAAAGAGAAAATGCGACATTGGATTCTCTCCAGAATGATTCATTGTCCCTGTGAAAATGAGTTAAGTGTATTTTCTAGAGAAAACAGTAATGCTTAAAGAAAAATATCTACTGGACGAGTACAAGCACAAATCCACAGTGATGAATGAGGCTGAAATCATGAAACACACAGGATCTTTGGTCCTAGCACCAGCGGTCTTTGCCCACAGGAATTTTTCAAAGCTACCAGGTTATGTCTGCTCAGTGCCCAGCTCACACCTTGACAAAACACCAGCTTACACATGTGCAAATCACAGTTTAACAGTAGGCATTTGCTTGCACACACTGAAGCTGTCTCAGCCACTCTGAAGTTCATGTCGTCTCGTGTGATGCAGGTGTATGACATGAACACGCATCGTTGTATATTTGTCTTCAGAGCCATATATAGCAATGAATTATAAGTTCTGCCGTTTATTCTGCTCTGCCTAGCAAAAGTGACCTCTAGATCTCTGAAGCAGACATCATGAGACTGACATTTCTTTTAATTAACTTTTGCCCGAGGGGCTTGTGCTCCTAATGCTAACACATGTTTTCACAAAATGTATTATTTCTAAGCCAGACTTTTTGTATAGATGTCAGATCAAACTTTGATGTACCACTACATTAGGATCTTGAATTAACAAGTGCTACAAAGAGTTGTACTGGCTGACTGCAGAGTAAACTGGTAGTCTGTATTACTGTATTATCCCTAGACCAACTCTCATAGGAGTTTTGGTTTTAGGAGTTTAGGTTCAGTTTGACAGATTTGCAAAATTTGCTATCAGTTGTCAGGTGCTGGATTTGTCCAATGTCAGTGAGGCTAGGAAGTGATGAGTACACTGAAAGAAGATGTCATTACAACACTGTTATCAAATAAATCTGTACTGCTAAATCAGTTTTCTTGCAGAACGTCATATTAAATGTACATCATACATGCAAATGCAAAAATCATTGCCTTCTCAAGACAGAAAATTAATCTTCAGTGTTATCCTTCCTTGGATTAAGTACCACCAATTTGATGGCTCAGAAAATTTAATTCACCTGCTCAGTACATTAAGCCCAAACTAATTAGAGATAGCCATGGTAAATGGGCCAATCAAAGCTACAAGGTTTTTCTGTCCCAGAAAGACACCGATCAATGGAGTCTTGAAAAGATGAATTGGTAGAGTCCAGTTCTCCCTTGGTCTTTTAACCCTCCACATTCCTTTTTTTCATTTTGTATACAAATTGTAACTGGCTGATGAGCTTGATTTTGGTTTAAGCCTCTGAGTGTAATGATAAAAAAATCACTTGGATCTTCCAGGCTGACAACCAATTTGAAAATGTGGGCGTTCTTGAAAAATACTCAAAATGAGAGCGTAAATCATCCAAAAGTAAATATATCATACCCACCAGCTAATTTAACACTGTAAGCATAGACACTTGACACCACCCAGCTGTGACTGGCTGCATCGAATGTTGCTGATGCTCTGCAGGCAGCAGAACCAGTGCAGACGGGAACAGATCTGTGTCCTGTGCCCTTTAAATCCCCATGCTGGATTTGCCCACAACCCCATCCATAACACCTCTGCTCTCCTCCCTTTTCTCCCAAATCCTGCACCTCCCTGCCCTGCAAGGATCTCCAGCTGCCTGCCAGCTGGTGCCATGGCAGACAGCGAGCTGCCTGGGGGCTTGCTGCCTACCAGGCTTGGGCACTCTGCCATGTCCATGAGCAGCCCGGTGGGGAGGGTGAGGAGGGTTGGGCAGGCAGAAGGAGAGATCAGTTGCTCTCTCCTTGGGAAACGTGGCTGAACTCCACATGAATGGAACCCCAGGAGTCCCAAGGACACGCCAATAGCAGGTCCCACGCCAGGATGGGGGACTCTTACTTATGTTGACTGCCTCTTTGTCTGCAGTACATGCTGTCCCAGGAGACCATTGAAGCACTACGAAAACCAACATTTGACGTCTGGCTGTGGGAGCCCAATGAGGTAAGGATGCCACGTTGGCTGGGTTAGCACTCTTTCTGAGAGCCAACAAGGCCAGAAGGGCCCTTTAAGATGGTCTGCAGGGTTTTCCCCCTTTTCTGCCCCTTATTCTCTATGCTTTTTTTTATTTTCATATCACACCAGAATACAGTACTTTTTCCTAACAAATGCCAGGTAGATTATGCTGATTATCGTATCCTGACTCCTCTATAGTTTTTCTTTAATCTCTTCCTAGTAGTGTCCCACAGGAACCAGTGCACTATCATTGCTGCCACATGACTTCTCTCATGTTGTTTTACCTGAACAAATCGATCCCTAGCAAAGTGTATGCTTAAGCATATCATCAATAACCCGGCTTAAATCAATAAAGCAGTGTGCTGCTGTGTGAAGCCAGGCAGAGGTGCAAGCATTGATTCACACCCTTTTAGGCAAGGTTTTTTCTGCGGCATATTCTGAAGAGGTTGCAAAGCTTCATGTAGAGCCTGTTAGTATTTTCTTACTTTTCTTATTGCTATTGTTATTTTTCTTGTTGTTATTATTTATTGTTCATCACCTGTATTGGAGAAGGTTCTGGAAAGTCCACGTGTAAACCTCTGTAGAAACATGAAGGAGAAGGATGTTTCTGTAATGGCCAACTTATACTGTAAAACTAGATATAGCAAATATGAGCAAATCTCACTTAGGAAAAATGTAAGGGAGAACAGGACTAAACTAGGATTTTAGCTTTGGATTTTTCCAAAGGGAAAGATTGTGTCATTCTAGCAGCACTCACAGCAATCACCTTAATTACCTTCTCAATCAGATCTTGTGCATACAAGTGTAATTCTGGCTCAGCCCCTGTAGATCAACACAACAGGGAAAAATATCCCAAACCCACCCACAGTAACAGCATATTTCCTTCAAGATATTTCATCTGGCTGGTAGAGTAACAGAAAAACTCTCTGGTGGCTTTAGCTCCAGCTCTCATTCACACAGGCTGGCAGAGCTTCCCTTGTGTGGTCCATGCCAAGCTGAGGTACTCTGCAGTTACTGCTTCCTCTCCAGCCCCTTTTCTCTCTGTCGTGGCCATACAACTGCTCAGGCAAAATTACTCGTTCCTAGCTCTCAAATGCCTGTCAGGTCTTTACAGCAAGAGAGAATTACGACCTGCCAGGTGGACCATAACACTGTTGGATCATTGTTGTTGTGACTATTAAGAAAGAATAGGGAGACACAAAAACCATTATCCACGGATTCTTGTGTACTGAGGCATAGTACTTTAGCACAGTAACTCATTTAGAGTCCTAGGAAACACTATATGGTGGCATGAACGAGGCTAACAAGAGGGTGCGGAGTTTAGACATGCCCTGCAAGGAGGAGTGCTGCTCAGAAATAAGATACTGCACAAACTCTGGTGAGCCAAGCACCATATGGGTTTATGTCACCCTTTTAGCTCTGGTTTATGTTTACAGAGAATATTTCAATTCCATCAATGCTTGCTTAGCAATGAGCGTTTGCCCGCGTGCCCAACGGAGGGCAGGCAGGCTGTAAACCATAGTCTTCTGTAAGCAAATTACTAACGTTGTGCTCTGCAGCATCTCAGCAAACAGAGCTCCGCAGCAAGATTGTGTTCTTTCCAAACGCCCACTCACTTTCAAGCCTCAGAAAAGTCCTATATTCAAGCTTTTGCTGTTAACCAAGAAAGCTAAAAATGAAAACTGAGATTCTCATGTTCAGTGGCATGAGCTTTGGGACCCAGAGTCATCCTGCCACTCACCCAAAGCTCTCTTGACAACAGCTGGAGGGAGACAGGCATTTCTGAGGGTAATTCAGCCCTTCTGGATAAAGTTTATTGTCTAGGAAAGCCTTTTCTGAAACTATTGCAAAACATATTTTCTTCCCCAGGGACTAGGAGCAAGACAAGGTGGCCTACAGCAAAATGCTGTTCTTGTGATCTGAGCACAATTCAGATCATGACGTTTGTCCCTCAAGCCTTGCAGGAAAGTCTCCTTCTTCCTGTTCGGATGTCTCAAAACCAGCCCCCTTCTTATTGCATGAACTATGTATATTCCCGGGATAAATATAAAGTTTCATTAGATGAAATCATTTTTCTGGAGAGTTTTTAAGAGCCTAAATAACAGAAACCTAACTAAAAATGTCTCCAAGGCCGTATCTGTGACATTACACTCAGCACATTAAAACTCATGGATCAGTCTAAGGTCTAAGAACTGCATCTGCTAATATAATGGCTACATTTCATCCCCTGCGGATTTTGCCTTCAGAAAATGGAATGCAGATGCGTAAGCTCCTGAATGCCTGGAAGTCTGTTCATTTCTGACCAGCTGTTAAGTGCCCAGACACATCCGATTGTCAATACCTTTCTCTTGCAATATTTTCAAACCCAGAAGATTAATCGGGAGTGGTAGTGCTAAACTACCTGCACCCCACTTCCTACCACAGAGCAGAGGTTGTCTCAAAAGAGCAGCCCGCCCTTGCATTTCAGCTATTGGAATTCTTTGTTATAAGTTATAATCCAACCCCATGTGATTCTATGATTCTGTGATTCTGTCACAAACCTGCTAGGATTCTGTAGTGTTATAATGAGAGATCTTTTGTTAATCAAGAAATTTCAGTTAAGATAGTGGATTTAGGAACTCCCAAGAAGTCATAAAGAAAGAAGATATTGACACATATCTAGAATAAACATTTCATTAAGGATCTTTTATTTTCTGCTGATATTTTATATGCGGGTAGGGCCTGACCCATTTCTGTACATCTAGGGCCCTTGGAGTCAGAGATAAAACTCCCTCTGACTTCATTGAATGTATCCCAGCTGAATTAGAAAAATGGCAATACTTTTTTGTGAGAAGGAATTGCTATGATACACATGGATCACAGTTACTAAAGAGAGCTAGTGTGATTCAAAGCCCTGAACAAAACCTATGAAGTCAACAGCAATCTGTCTACTTCAAAAAGCTTTCAGAACCTTTCTGTCTCCCCTCTTGCACTGTCTTTAATCACGTAATCTTTGAACATCTTTCTTTCATCTTAACAAGAAGGTTCTGCATTTATTAGATGCTTGCAAGGAGGAAATTCACTCTGCAATGTATGGTAAAGTGAAGTGATAATTACCAAGCCAATAACCTATCTGTTCCTGGCTGCAGATGCTGAGTTGTTTGGAACACATGTACCATGATCTTGGGTTGGTAAAAGACTTCAACATCAATCCTATCACATTAAAGAGGTGGTTGGTAAGTATTTCAAATTACTGATATTTGCAATTTTTCAAATTAAAAAATTGATAAACGACCATCTAGTCATGGAATTAACTTGACTCACATGAGTAATCCCATTGAAAGCAGTCAACCTATACAAATTCTTAAAATGTAAGTACTTCAGCAAGAGTTTGCATTCTTGTGCTAACAAATGACTTTTTTTTAACTGTTTTACCTTTGTTTGCTGAGCTTTCTATTACGGAAAGCAGTTCATTTCTAGTGAATGCTCTTGGTACCTAACACAAATGGAGACAAGATGGGTGTTTTCAGATATGGTGAAAAAAAGCCAGTATGTGCAATAATCATTAGGTGTGCTAAATCACAAGGAGTAAAAGAGCAAGTCAGGAAGGAAAAGGAATTGCCGAGAAGTTAAATAACTTCCTTTTCCTTGGTTTTTAGCATTGACCAAGTTGCAGAAATGCAAGACATGATAAAGATGAGATCATACCAAAATTACGATGCCTAAAGAAGAAACAGTGGAGTATTTAAAAATCAATAAGCTATCAGGTCTGAGGGAGAGCATAAGAAAGAATTTGCTAAAAAGCTGAAGAATATATTGGCATTCTTGGAAAAACCCATCATGTTCCTAGAGAACTGTAGAACTGTAAATATTTTACCCATTGTTTAAAAAGGATCTAGGGATTGCCTGAAGAACTGTAGTTGGTAAAACTTACATCTCTATCAGACAAACTGATTGAAACAATAATTAAAAACATCATGATGTGAGGACGAGGGGCAACAGGCACAAGTTGGAACATAGGAGGTTCCACTCAAATATGAGAAAAAACTTCTTCACAGTGAGTGTGACAGAGCCCTGGAACAGGCTGCCCAGGGAGGTCCTGGAGTCCCCTTCTCTGGAGATTTTCAAGACCCGCCTGGATGCAGTCCTGAGTAACATGCTCTAGCTCTGGGCAATC
>JAOXNO010000001.1:117366097-117383117 GCA_028565335.1 Limnodromus scolopaceus
TAGCTCTGGGCAATCCTGCTTTGGCAGGGGAGTTGGACTAGATGATCTCTATGGTCCCTTCCAACTCTAAAAATTCAATGAAATTCATTGAAGTTCCTTATACAGATGTTTCCTAGGATTCCTGTTGTGAAGAATTATATCTCACTAATCTCTTCTAATTACCTGAGGAGTATGGACAGAATACAGGGAACTGTTTTGTGTGATTGATGTAGACTCCCAAAAGGGCCTGAACAAATTCCCCATATTCAGAAGGTGGCTAGAAAGCACAAAGCAAAACACTGGATTCATCACATCACAGCGTACAGCAAGAGCAAAAAGCACCTGGGCAGCAGCATAGGAAGGGCAGTGACGGTCGCTGCTTGTTGTGCTGCTGCCAGCTGAAGGTAACAAGGCATTAACTGATCAGAGACTGAAATAAGGGATAAAATGGACCAACGTTACCATGTCTCCATAGAAGGCATAAGGTTTACCTGGAACTTATGCTGGTTAAGGACTGGTTAACTCTTTTTAGAAAAATGGCATGACTACATTAAAGGAGATATAAAAAAGGATCAAGACCTAGGAAATCTCTCCCCGAAGGCGGCAGATGAAAAGCTGTTGACCCTAGAAAGCAGCTGAACACAAGAGTTGGGATGAAACCAAATACAATCAAGGCTAGCCCAGAGTAGATAAAAAAGAAAATTTCCTCCTCCTGTCTCACAGCCTGAAAACATGGGAAGCAAGGTGATACCTCAACACACATCAACATGCCACCCACACGCGTTACTGCAGGAAGCTTCCTGTTAGCTTGTAAGTTGTTACCACTAGTATTTAAGACAGCCTCTTTCTGAACAGCAAGGCAAGTTTGTTATGTGTTTTCTACAAAGGTAAGACAGGGTGAGATTTGCCTTCTGAAACATTAGCTTCACAGAAAGAAAGATGATTTTAAAAAGCCCCAAGGACTCTGCTTCAAACTATGATACTTCCCCAGGCACAGTATGGGCACTAGTTTGAACTTAGGTGGGTGAGAAAAAGCCACCTCATGCATGTGCTTACTTTCTTGCTCCCACATCCACTGGCTACAGAAATGTTCCAGAAAGGGGAGGAAAAGATGACTAATACAACCCAGTCACTCCAGTCCGTCAGTTCTCTGAGTCAGAAGTCCCCTGGGATGCTCTGGGCTCCACTGCTGGATGTATACACTACATCCATGCAGTGTTGTACAGTGTCTGGCCGTGACCACGGTGTCCAAGGGGAAGCTGTGAGATACTATCCACCACATGTGAGCCTGGCTGTCAACCATATTGTGCCAGTAGTTATTAATTTTAAAATAATGTAATATATTTCTAAAGTCCTTGCTGCAGAATAATCTGAACAGCTTTTGCAATGAAGCCCCCAAATATTGAAAAAGCATCGAAAACCCATAGTTCTTTTGACCTCATCCAGAACTTTGAGGCTTCCTACAAATCACGTCCCAGGCTGAAGGGTTTAATCCTGAGGGGGCTTGAGGACTTTTGAAGTAAATTCACTATTTACCTGGAGACGGGCACACTAATTCCGTCCATGTCCTTAATTCAGGTTCAGTAATTGAAGCATGTGCATAAGGGCTCTCTTGGGTCCAAGCTACGGAGGATTCAGTAGAAGGGGTCCAGCAGTGCTGCTGATGCTTGACTGGTTTGTGCAGGACAGGATACCAAAGGCTGTCCAGTGTGTTGGAAGAATGACTGTGGCATGTGTTAACCCAGCTGTGCCAGCTTCATACAGCCAACCCAGCTGACAGTAGTGAGGACACATGGAAAGACAAGCTTTTGCAATGAGGGCACACAGCCAGGTTCTGTACAAAGTAAAAAGACACAAAAATCACTCCCATGTGCCTATATGGCTAAATCTCTCCCGTGCTACCTGGCATAGGAAATCCACACAGGTATGCTGGTGCGTGTGCATTCACATCTTTCCTTTGCCAAGCAACACATCCCAAAGTGCCACCTCTGAGCATCTGCAAATTAAATAACAGCTGCTTTTCAGCCTTGAAGATTTCAAAGCTGCAATTTGCATTCAGTGAAAGAGGGGAGCGGGGATGCATTTCATACCTTCAGTAACATGGAGTCTTTACACAACTCAAAGTCACTGTTTAACTACCACACGGTTTGAAATAAAAATTCAGGATGAAAGCACAGAATTGTACCTCAAGACTGAGACACACTTGCAGCTGTGCTGGGATGCTTACCCACTGCTAGCTGGTATGAGAGAGAAGTTGCTATGAGCTTTACCTGCTGACAAATTCTTAAAAGGCAGTAATCTCTCACCCTCCCCAGGAAGGCAGAGAGTGTCAGAGGGCCTTATGATACCACTTTGTCCTAGCAGAAAATAATACTGGGCTCCACAGGGCTCCTGTAG
The DNA here is from genome assembly GCA_028565335.1 of Limnodromus scolopaceus. Lineage (NCBI taxonomy): Eukaryota > Metazoa > Chordata > Aves > Charadriiformes > Scolopacidae > Limnodromus > Limnodromus scolopaceus. The sequence goes on from JAOXNO010000001.1 coordinate 117,368,474, forward strand.
TGATTCCTGCAGTGCTTCCAGGGAGACTGGGAAGCGTATGTAATCATGTTTTTCTAAAAAGAGCTCTCCTGTCTCTGACTGTTTCATTCCCTCTCTCTGCAGCTGTGTATTCATGACAATTACAGAAACAACCCCTTTCATAACTTCCGGCACTGCTTCTGTGTGACCCAGATGATGTACAGCATGATCTCACTCTGCAGCCTCCAGGTATGCCCCCATCTCGATAGTGTCACTCCATTTCCATCATGGGGGACATGTTCATCCACTGGGCACCATAATACCTGTGCCACTTTTCTTGCAAAACAGGCCACCAGCTTTGTGGCAAGTGACGAGCTTTGCAGTGGCTGCACATGTTCAGTGCCTAGGGAAAGAAGGCGAAGTGTTGCATTTCCACCTCTGGCTGCCTGCTCAGCCATCCCATCTGAGACCTCAAGCACCTTCCCAGCCTTCTGACATTGCTGGGAAGGTACCTTCACCTCCTTGGTATCCCATATTTGTGCACTGGAGATCTTTTGACACTCCGATAGCATGAAACATCTATGAATCAGACCCAAAAGCCTACTGAATTATGATCTGTGGATATGGTCCTCATCTGTGATACAATATGTTCCCATAAGAGGTTTTCTCCAAATGTGTGCTTGCACCTGGGTGAACTACTGCAAATAATGTCTTACATGTACTGTACAGAAGATTCATATTTGACTTGTACTTTGTCCAAGACTATAGGCATTATCTATTTTCATTGACTGGATAACCTGTGTTTATACATCAATTTCATTTCTGTACAAACCAGACTTCATTCAGTTAAAAAAATGCTTTCTTCTCCATGGTTGAACATCTCAGTTAGTATTTCAATTTTCTTGCCAATAAGACTATGAAGAAAAACTTGCTTTAATGGAAGTTTATCCTATTCAGAAGCTGTGGGAACAAAAAATTTTTCTCACTCTTTTCATAACTTTAGTTAATGTAGACTGCAATGGCAACTAAGCTATCTTTCAACCCTCCCTTAACTAATCAGGATGCTCAAATGACTTGTAAGAGACTGTACTAATACCTCAGTGCTTTTATGTGATCTCTGCAGTAATAGCAAGTTTCAAGCAAATTGCCTCCTCTGAGCTGCCGTTATTTAATACAACAAAGGCAAATCTGAGTCATTTTTACTTGAAGGGAAGGCAGAATTCTCTGTCTTGGCTGAAGTAAATTGATCTATGAAAAAGTACTTAATTTTGCTCAGATTTGCATTCTCTAAAAAGTAAATGTGGGTGTTTTTTTCACATCCTTTCATTTATGGGGGTAGAGGAAGTAGAAATTGTAATACTACATTAATATTTTGTATTTTATAGGAGAAATTTTCCCAAATTGACATCTTGATTCTCATGACTGCAGCAGTATGCCATGACTTGGACCATCCGGGCTATAACAATACGTAAGTCTGTCTCTTGCTTTCCCTTCCTTTAAAATATATTAGGAAGTTAATACCAGCTGGCATTTTTTGGTAGATCAGGTTCTCCTTCTCACAGCTTGAGCTGGCCACGACCTTCCCCAAGGCCCTGCTGTTCACTCACACGTGGACCAAGGCAGAGCTTCATGCAGAAAACTCAGGTCTGGGTTGGGGTTGCCAGCTGTCCTTGGCTCTGTAAGGAAAATGCTTTTTCATATTTCTATTGCAACATTTCCCCCCTCTCCTGAGAAAACAAGGTAAAATGTTTTGCAGCTGAGAGGGCATAAATGATTACAGTTCCATTGACTGAAATGGAATAATTACACTAAAATGCAAAGAGTGATTTAACTTGCACATTACTTCATGATTATAAATCATTATAAATCATGAAATGCATATTATTCTATTTATTATCATGTGAGTAAATTAGAATTGTTGACCCATGGACACTTCTCTGTGCATGTATGTGTGCATGAAAAAGAGAGAGAATCTAATTTATTTGTAGACATTTACTAAATAAGGGCAGAACCAAATTATGACTGGGATCACTGAAAATCTCTCTGTTGACATGTTGACATTAGTGGGGGTTGAATGAAGCCCAGACAGTTCCTTCTGTGTTTGTTCTATATCATTTTAAGCTACAGAGACTTTTTAATTTATTTTTTTTTAAAGAATATCTACAGGAGAATAGTGCCTGAGATGATATTAAAGTAATAGCTATCTTCTCGAAAACTCTGATTTAGCATTAACAATCATAAACCAAACTGCAGCTAATTGAATAAATATTGAAAAGAATGTAAATAAAAATAAGCAGCTTGGTTTAGAGCAGCTGGTGTGTGTCTGCAGGAGTTCTCATTGTTTTTCTTCACATCAGCTATCAGATAAATGCACGAACTGAGCTTGCGGTACGCTACAATGACATCTCCCCACTGGAGAACCACCACTGTGCTGTGGCTTTCCAGATCATTTCCCAGCCAGAATACAACATTTTCTCCAATGTCAACCAGGACCAATTCAAACAGATAAGACAGGTATGAATGCTGCTCCCATCTGTGTCGTACAAACTGTTCCTGAAGATGTAAGCACGCACAGACTTCCCTGCTGTACAATGCAAGTGAATCATTCTCCCTAGAGGGTAGGACTGAAAAAGCCCCTCACACTGGAAGGATCCAAGAGGGATTCTTGGAAAATTTCCACCACAACACTCCCTGGAATGTCTTGCTGAGAAATAATGAGTACATCCTGACTATTAAAGCCTATGACATTTTTGGGGTTGATATTTATATTATTGAAGGAACCAATTAGCTCTGACTGGGAAAGGATTAAGCTCTCATGGCAGAAGTTTATGCTTTAAGAGAACATTGTATTAATTTTAAGAGGGGCTTCAAAATGGGAAAAGATTTACAACAGCAGAGCACTGTACTTTTGGAAGAGGCTCTGGTGGACTGGGAGTCATCACAGTTATCTCTGAGACAGTGAATAATGCTACAACTCCTACTAGAGCACTAACGGCCAAAATTTGGTTTTAGTTCCACATTATGCCTTCCTTACACACCAAATGAAAAAGTAGACCAATGTAAGGGCTCAGATACCGGTCTGGTTGGAGTTACTGATTCTGCCAGTGCATGGGAAGGCGGCATGGACCCAAAATGGATAGATCTGTATGAAAACCCACAACTTTAATTTAACCACATGTTTTCCCATCTTGAACTCTGCCCCTGACACATTGGCTGCATCTGGGTATTCCAAAGCCCTTAATCCAAGGAGGATAAGCACAGAGGATATGCACATCTACTGATCTTTGTCTCTTCTTAAGGCCACAAAGAGTCAGCAGCAAAACCTATAGTGATTTCCAAGGAGCCAAAAGTGGATCTTGGCAAACGGAGTGTAGCTTTTAAGATCCTGTTGTACAGTTTGTTTTTCCACAATTAGTCAATCAGAAAGGAAAAACCTCAGTGCCTCTAGAATATCACACCAGTTTTACAAATCAATCCAACCATGATTTTCATATACCGTGAACTCTTTATAAGCCTCTTTCAGTTTGCTTGGCAGTTTCAAGTCAGAAACTTCCCCTTTCAGTGTTAACAATGTAATGCATCTGAGGTTTTTGTGTGTAAGAAAGACCCTACTTTGCTCTGCAATAGTAGACTTTGTAAAGAATGTCAAGTTAATATGCAAACATGTTTTCTTTGCTAGGGAATAATTACGTTAATCCTGGCTACAGACATGGCGAGACATGCAGAAATACTGGACTCTTTCAAGGAAAAAATGGAAAATTTTGATTACTCAAATGAAGAACACATGACTTGTGTAAGGAGGATTTGTAGGTTATTATTTTCCTGTGCATAGTGGGAAAGCTTGTAGATTAACATTTATTTGCTTAAAAAACAAGATTCAATATACATTATCAAAAATTAATCCTTCCTACGTACTCTGCCCCACGAAAAAGAATTAAAACTTTTAAGTGCTCTATATAAATATGATTATAGTTTTAGAACTATAGTTTTAGGACCAGTTTTAGAAATCCTGGAGTCCCATTGAGAAAAAAATCTAAATTTACTCTGTCAGGATACAAATATTTATTGTCCATTGCTGTGGGGCAGATGGTATTCACAAGAGTACGAACCCTAGTCTCCTCTGCTTCCTAATCCAGTTGTCTTTGACATCCAGGGAAGCCTCTCCCCAGCTGCCCCTGAGTGCTCCACAAACAACTTCATGGTCATTTGTGGCTGAATCTCTTCATGCAGCAGATAAGCGCGCGTCTCACTGTGACACATCCCAGTGCTACAGGCAGGGAAACTGAGGCAGAGAGGGGATAAGTCATTTACACAGAGTAACTGAGAGAGTGGAAAAGAACCCAGATCATGTAAGACCTCTGATTTAATTCTAAAACTGTCCTTTCTGTTTGAAAACATTGCCTCCCATTGAATTTTAAAGACACAGGTTCTGGATAGGGGAAAAAGGTTTAGTGTTAAGACTGCAGTATTAAAGTATTATCCTCTTTCAGCTAAAGATGGTACTGATAAAATGCTGCGATATCTCCAATGAAGTCCGCCCAATGGAAGTAGCAGAGCCCTGGGTAGATTGCTTACTAGAGGAATATTTTATGCAGGTAAGAATGAGGGAGAAATGCAGTTGCACAAATTGCTGTTCTTCCTGAATCCCACCTCAGCTGCAGGTGCCCTGCTATCTTGACGGCCCAGTCTAGCTCTAGGTTGGAAAGGCTTCTTTCACTGAAAGTGGGAAAAGCTGCTCGGAAAGCAAGCGAATGCAATTGACTGTAATTTGCAGATGAAAGACAATAGCAACCTAGAAATCCTAATGGTAGCAGACTGAAGCTTGTTCTCTGTAAAGAGGTTGCTTTGCAAGTTTGTTTGATATATAAATGATTTTTGAGCCAAAAGGGCAAGAACAGTCACAAGAGAAAGTTGTCAAGTAAATGATATCAAATATCACACAGGAACTAGTTAAGATAACTTTCACTGTGTGTGAACATTTGCCTAAAGAGAAAGCAGATGACTTGCTGAGGTGAGCAAAGTCAGACTTTAAGCTCCCCAGAGCATTGCTCCTCACTGGATTCCCAGCTGGACACAGTTTCCGATTGCTTAAAAAAGGATCTCTGGAAGAGCAGCTCTTAATGGCCTCCAACACATTGGCTCCCGAGCAATGTGTGCATGCTGCACCAGTGGGATCTCAAGAGACACACACTTGCAATGCTCTGAGGAGGAGATGCCAGAGCTTTCTTGTGTGTTCTGTCTATACATTGATAGGGTGCATGCTGAGGAGGGCTTCTCACAAGAGACAGACCTCTCAGACGATCTGTCAGAAGCACTCCTTGCTCACTGCATCTGCAAGTTTTTACTCAAAATTACGGTATCTGTGTGCCTTACTGTTTTGGCCACCCAACAAAAGCACTATGTGCTGAAAGGCTCAATAATTGAGAGACAGAGTCTGCTACAGGGTATCTTTTTTGCACCCACGGTCTGTGACCTCCTTGCATGTGAACCCACATAGAAACAGCGAGTCAACTAGGTACCTTGGTAAACTCATTGCAGTCAATGGAACTGTTCTCCGTTGACCTAGCCAGCCAGAACTACTTTAAATCATTAGTAAAGAAGGATATGTAATTTCTAGTTCAGTAACTGAAAATAATCACTCTCTGGAGAGTGATGAGGAAATCAAAGATCTATTCCTTCTCTTCCAGAACGGCATAAGCCATTGCCACCTTTCTGAATGCTCAGAAATATTTTACCTCACAAGTCCCATGGGTTTGCAAAGGGAACCAGGTGGCCTCGTTGTCCTGTAAAGCCTGGAGAGGAATGTTTTCATGCCAGTACTGTGCAGATGTAACTGAACAGAGTTCCCTTTATTCAGATGCTTGCTCTCAACAAAGCAGGATATATTGGCCCGAGGGGAGCATATTGCTATTCTGTGCTATCTTCAGACACCACTGAGACCTGTGTCTGAAGGCTACTGCTCTTTAGCTAGTGATCTACTTGGTACATGACTCTCCTCACAGGCTTCTAGCTGAGATTATTAACTCTGGGTTTGTTCCAGAGCGACCGAGAAAAATCTGAGGGGCTTCCAGTGGCACCATTCATGGACCGCGATAAAGTGACCAAGCCGACAGCACAGATCGGCTTCCTGAAGTTCGTTCTCATTCCCATGTTTGAAACAGTAACAAAGGTAAGTCACCCAAGGCCAGAAGCAGAAGTGGGGACATGCAGAGCTTCAGTGTTTGCTCTGACAGGTGTTAGCCAGGGAAATGGAGATACACAGTTCACATCCTGTCTTTATTCCCTTTTCTAGTCTATACAAGTTAATGAATACAAAAGGAAACATTGATACTCTCTCTTTTTTCCACCTAGCTATTCCCAGAAGTGGAGGAGGTGATGCTCCAGCCCCTTTGGGAATCCAGGGACCGCTATGAGGAGTTAAAGCAGATAGATGATGCTATGAAAGAGGTAAGCTCTAAATCTCTCTTTGATAAAACAAACGTTATGATTGAATAAGTCAATCATTAAAATTTAATAACAGCTTAATTCTGAAACAGTAGGAATGCTTATGGCATAATCATAATAATGAAAAAAACATTCGTTACACCTGGCTGGAAAAAGTAAGTCTGCAAAAGACCATACCCTTGCAGAGTCGATCAGGCACCACACAAGTATGGCTTGCAAGAGAGGGACCTCAAGACAAACCCCAGAGATAACCACCCAAGGGGAGCATGTTAGCAAATACCTTCTTTCTGGAGGGAGCTGCCTTCCCTTGGGATGGAGTTAGCCTGGGCTAGACTGGAGCGAAGTGTCCTGGGGTTGGGCAGTTCAAGGCACTGCACCACCAATGCATAAGTTTGTTTTCTGGGAAGAAACTCCCACTCACGTGCCTATCTTCAAGGATGTGCTTGAAATTTTATGAGGAATCACCCCCTAACACACAGCACCCAGTAGGATTAAACACACGACCAACAAAGTCATCTTCTGGCCCAGGCTGAGTGGGCACCTCCGTTTACAGAGTGTCGCTCATTTTGACATGTGAGGCTTAGGGGAGGTAGGATATACCTGTAATGTAATCATGTTTGCTCTCTCTGGCCGTGTCTGTGTTGCCTGACGGGGCAGAGACCGAGGCCAGGCCCTGGGCGCAGGTGCCCCACACCCGCAGTGCAGCAGCCAGCGTGCCAACCTGGCTCCCGCAGCGCCCGGCAGCCCGTGACTGGGCCTGCACACCTTCTTTGCAGGCCAAGGCAGATGACAAGAACCTACCCAAATGACATCACACTGTAGGGGTTTTCTGACATGAACGAATTTATCACGGAGACTGGATACTATCAGTCACTCTGTCATTACAATAAATTGGGAAGTGCCCTGGAGCACTAGTTGTGCTAATGTTTGATAGGTGGGAAATGAAGGTTCATTCACTTGATCATGCCTGGCTGGATGCTCCCACCTCCTCCTAAGTGTTTTGGAGGAAAAACCCCTCAGCAGCACAAATACTAAGGCTGGTTAATCAAAAAGCACATGCTTTGAGGGCACTAAGTTATAAAGGAGAAGAAAATCTTTTAGGCATTCTTCAGTTTAGAGTGGAGCATTTCTCAAAGGATGGAAGAAGAACTCAAATATGACTGCCAGACTTTCTGAGTCCTACTCATCTTTCAAGTTGAGCTGAGATTTTACTTCTGGCTTACAGAAGCTGTCAAAACAGAAATTTTATCCAAACTGATGGAGCTTTAATTATGCTATATTGGCATAAAAGTTCTTCGGAAAATAGAAGATGCCTGAATTCATAAATAACCTGAAACAGCAGGAGTTAGTTAACAATCTGAAAGCCTAGCACAGCAGGTGATGAGAAAGACTGAGTGCTGTTTACTCAGGACATACATCCAGAGCTGTTTAGATGAAAAGGTGCCTGTGATATACCAAGCTGCTGCCTGTTATTTCCCAGGAAAAGTTGCACAAGCCTTGCGCAGAGATGAGCAGCAATGGAAAGCAGCACAGTGGGAGTCCAGGGTATTAATCCTGCTTTGCTCTTCGTTTCAGTTGCAGAAAAAGAAAAGTGAAAGTCTGACTACCAGCAGTACTGAAAAGTGAGGCAAAAGCATCTTGGAGCAAAACATAAGCCCTAAGGTTATTCTGGTTTTGAGAAATGCTGTATTTGCCAAACAGACGTGGTGGCTACATCAAAATCCAACTGGGACGATGTATGTGGCGAGGTGGCAGGCATGGATGCCCCGCCTGCCTGCCTGGGCGCCTTGTCTACAGCCTGCAACCTGCTCGGAGAGGCCCTACTGCCATTGGGAACCGAGGACTCCCCTCACTCTGTCATGCCCATTGCAGCCCCCTCGGCAGGACTTAACCCTGTGGACATAGCACAGGTTGCTGCACGGCTCAAATCTTCAGCAGATTTGCCTTTTTGGTGACCACGCTAACCACAGTCTGTAGAGACAAAGTGGAGTTTAGCTAAGGAGCCTTTTCTAGGAATTGATCCACTGGCATCCAAAAACAAAAGAAAAAGTTGTTTTAGCCAAGATACTATATATATGTGTACAACAGTATGCTAATTACAGCATAGCTTAACAGATGCTTATATTCTGACCAGGGTCCTGGCATATATTTTTGTTTGCCTAGTAGGCCCTAGTGACACATTTCTCTGTATTATACTCTGAATTTTATAGTCTTCACAGTACATGCAAAAGCCCAGCATAGTGGATGCAATTTTTGTGTTTTGTTTTTTACACTAGAAGAAATCAGAAGAAACCTTGGTGAGTTTGCAGGTTTGCTTTGTGGCCTGGTGCAGCTAGATGTCACAGGATCTTTCAGCACGAGCAAAGAGACATCACAAAGCTGAAACCACTGGGCAAGCATATTTCTATCCTCATGGATGCAAAAAACAACAAGAAGAAAAACCCTCAAAGATGTATAGAATTTTTTTTTACTTCTAAACTGATCCGCTAAATAATATATTCTTCTAGAGAAATGGATGTTGTACTTGTTTTCTTTTGCATATGCGTTCACGTGAGAGCCATCTCTGTTCCTAAAGGCAAATGCTTTCATAATGAATACAAGGTAAGGGGCTGCAGAGGAAAGGAGAGTTCCCCTCTTAAGTTCTACTTAAGAGGGGAAGCTTTAGAAACACTCTTTATGGTATACTTGCATCATAAGCTCAATACTGAAAGAGCTTCACTTCCCTTGATGCCTTAGTAAAGGCTGGGAGCCAAGCTCTGCCCAGAGTTGCAGTCATGTAACAGGCAATGCTGTGATGGACTCCTGCCCACCGCCTCGCCAGAGGGGAGGCCGGGAGAAATCCCCTCTAGGCATGCAACCGGCCGAGCATCCTGCCTGTTGCTCCACTCCTCCTTGGCTCAGTTCCCGAGGCTGCCACGTTTGCTTTGCTCGGTGTGTCAGCAATAAGGGTAACACTAGCGCTGTGCCTCTGCAAAAGCCAAAGCCGCGTGGGTTGTCTTAGCTTGTTTTTCAAAAAGAGATGAGCAGCTTGGGGCCAATCTTTCCCCCCATGACCCAGGAAACACCTTAGGTTCAGCCCCTCTGGCAGGTGTCTAGTACCAAGTTCACCTCTGAACAACAAACCCTGCCTCCAGCTCTGGAAATTCAGATTTATTCTCCTGTTGTTTCTGCACATTAATTCTGATCTTAACTCTTGTTTCTCCACTAGTGATCCCCAGAGCCTAAAAAACCCCATTGTCGCTCTCTTTCCTCTGCACAAAACTGTATCACTTCAGCTGTTGTCCAGTCTCTCGGGGAGATCAATACTACCCTGAAACATTCATCCCTCTGCCCTGTTATTCCTTGCACGTTTTCAGAGACCCAGGACAGACCCACAGCTAGTTTTCTCTGCCGGTGTCTCTTTCTGCCCAAGCTGCCTCCTCCTTTAAACAGCTTTTTGTGTGTGTGGTTTGGGGCTTTTCCCTGCAAACTGGAAAGGGGTCTGATCCCTGGATTTGAACAGTCCTGGAAGACTCCAAGAAAGATGGGAAAATCCAACCAAGCACAGAGTCAGCTCTAAGCTACACAGACATCTTCATGAACAGATGAACTAAACTCTAGTTTTGATTAACCTCAAACTTTTTATGCTTGAAAGTTGGATCTGAATTATGTGGTTTGGGCCTTTTTTCTGTGCTAAATCTTATAATCTAAAGTACATGGTGACCCAGATTGTTCTGCTGTGGAATTCTTCACTTCTTTTTCACGAGTAAATCAAATTTACCATCTCCATTCAAGCGGATTTCCGTCACAAATCAGGTCCCAGAGCAGATGAGCTGTGCAGGAGCTATAAACAATTGCTTAGGATATGCCAAGTCCTGCATGGAGCTAGTTACAGCAGATGAGAAAACCTGCTGTAGGAGCTTGACTGCACCCTCCTCCCGCTAAAACTGTTTGAGTTAGATCCTGATAGGAAGTTTTGTTTCGGTTGGAAGGATTTTCTCAAACCACAAACCCTAATGCAACAAGTATTGGATATTGCTGGATATCCAATGTGTGCTTAACTCCCACAAGCCTAGTTGTGGACCCTGGCATACAGTAGCTAATTGCATAGTGCAGGCTCTTTAGCTTTCTCTAATTGAAGTGCATGGGAGTTTGAGAATTAATGGCCCTTGGTGCTTGTTTTCGCTCCATCATTTTTAAGAGCACCCTGAAAACTGTTTATTGGAGAGAGATGATCAGAAGACGTTGGTGAAATCCCACTGACTTTATTGGAGCTGCATCACAAAGGTGGAGAAGGGAACGCAAGCCATCCTCAGGGCTGCAGAAGTCAGTGCCATGATGCTGCAACGTGCTGTGCAGCTTATTGAATGAATAGGCAACATCCAGGCTGCTATTCAGAGACAGCTGTAAAAAAGGCCACATGCAATCACAACCAGCTATTGGTATAAATGGGAATACCACGGCAATTTTAAAATTTCCTTTGCCTTTGTAATATTAGATTTCTAAGAGACAATCCTCCCAACATATGTTTAACTAAGGGGAATGCAAGGCATTCTCTCATAATTCTAGTTTCTTATACTTTTTCCATAATATTTGATGTTGTGATTCATATGCAAATTAACAGATTTGAGAATCTTGGCAATCAACCCATTAAAATGTCACACATTTTCAGGATGACTACACTTCGCATGAAAATAGTTTTTTGAGGCAGCCAGACAGATGTGATTTAATCTTTTCTGTCCCTAATTCAATGAATTAGAGTGAATATTATACCTCAGTGTTGTTGTTTCAGCTTACAATAAGTGCCTTACAAAGAACTTTCTATGATCTATTGCACATGCATCCCAGCCTTACATTACTACTCTTATACTTGTGATCAAAGATGAACATGGAACAGGTTATAGCTATTCCATGCCATTTAGCTTAGAAAACTAATGATGACTCCTGGGATTTTACTTCTTATTTTTTTAAAAATGATGAGATCCCACAGCCCCATACTCACTTCATTTTTTAGTATGGCTTTCATAATCGGATCAAACTAAGGTTGTAGTAAAACTGCTTGTCTTGGGAAGGAAACAGCTTTTAAAAACATGAATACCCCCACAGCAGCCAATTTGCAATGAAAATTTAGTGTGTGTTAAATACAGGGTTTATGTAATGCCAAAGAAGTATCTGTACATGGAAATTGTTAATCTCAGTGCTGCCTCTGAGCAGCAATAATAGCAGCATCTCTTCCATACGGGAGCAAAGCAGAGTGCTGGTGCAGAGTATGATCCCATCAGGAGAAGCACCGTCAAGCAGTATCCAATTCTCCTGTTTGAACAGTGGGCTTTTACTGCAAACTGCCCCTTCTGCCTGGAAACAGCTGAAGAACAAGTCTTATCTTCCTGTCTGGTTTGCGGTATTAAAAGCACACCCCCCCCACACACTTCATTTTATCCTTCTAGCATATTGTTCTGTTTTGTTGTGAAGGTTTTTGTGAGAGAGCAGAAACAGTGGGGCAAATCAACTACCCTGCTAATGCAAAATCTCCCTGTATTTACCTCTTTCCCACACTATCATTGTCATGATTTCCCTGTGGCAAGGTGGGGCATAAAACACAGCTACACACCTGTAGGTGACAAGGAGCACTCGGCCCCAGCCTGCAGGAAGGATGTATGTGAAAGGACAGCTCTGATGTGGGGCCATCCACCTGCTGCTCTGACTCCCAAGGTAAAAAAATTTCTTTCCAAGGCATTGCTCCGGAATCAGGCACATCCCAGTTCCAGACTGCGGTCCAGAAGACACCAGGCAGGTCCTGCCCTCCTGAGCCACCCCTCTATATGCACAACCCTCTGCCACATGCAGCACCCTTGTAATTAAAGCTGTTTAGCGTCAGCGAAATGAAGCAAATACTTCCTAAAGTGTGTTTAAAACTGCTTGGATGCTGCTTTTCTAGGCTACCTGGCGGTGCAGCAGGTGATCTCTCCTTTCTCTCAGCTCTCCAGGGGAGTGCTTAGGCAGAGGCAAAGTCTGTACTCTGAAAAACTGGTGCATTGGAGCCCTGGTCTGTGTGTGGATGCTATGATGGCACAAGAAACCACTACATCTTAATAATAAACCTAGCTCTGCCACTGGCTTCAAATACCACCTGGGGTGAGTCACCAAGCCAGGGCTTCCCTCTCCTTCCAAACACAGACCCACCTCTGTAAAGCACCTTGTGGCATACGGATGTAAAACGCTTCTCACTGCAACAACTAGGAGTTACTATTTTCAGAAAATATTACATCATAGAAACTTCTAGCCAAAAAACTTGTTAGATGTTCTCATAAATGAAGAAGCTGGGACTGACAAGTCAAAAATCTCTTTGTGACCATGGTGTAGTAGATATGGCTCTTTGCTATAGCTTCTCATTATCTCACACATACACAAAAGAGCTTTCTGACTATTTTGGCATGTAATCAGGAATTGCAGGTGTACTCAGGCACATGCACACACACAAAATGGCAATCTGTAGACTTTTTTATAATACCGCTCTTGGCTCTGTTGCAAGACAAACTTAGAACCAGGAGGGTTTGGAAAGTGTAAACTAGTCTTGTCACAGCCAACGTTTGCTATAATGTCTCTGAGGAAAAAAATCTCTGTTTTCCAAACTATGTGGAAGCACACTGACTGCCTGGCTGACAGACCTGGCAGATACTCTGCCCTAAAGAAAGCTCCAAGGTGACAGGGTCTTAGAGCAGCTCTATTTCTTTCTAGACAAAAATAGTTTGCTCTCAGCATGCTGATGATGTTCTGGGCTCAGGACAGCTGGGGTGTGCTCTGGGCTGAAAAATGCAAGAAGAAAATCAACACAAAAAAATGTATAAATCCTTCTCAAATCTGTGTGCCCAAGCAGTGCCTTCTAGCATGCTGAGTAAACAGCTCCCCTGGTTAACCCCTGCAAGCCAGATGCCTCTCCAGCTCACCCCACAACACTCATGCCACCAGGGAGCTGCCAGGCTCCACAGCCACCCCAGAGCATAAAATGATGTTCTAAAGCACCTGTAACTAGTGGGCTTGTACATGGATGTCTGAGTTATTTGCTACTCATGCATCTCAGTGGAAAGGCAGATTCAGACCCGTCCCTGGCCTGGCCTAAACCAGGAGAGGATGCCAAGTCAAGAGGGATAGGCAGCCAGGTCACCACGTGGTATGGCGACATAGCATCCCCTTCTAATTTTTCAGCATCAGCTATTATGGGTGGGATTTTTTTCAGGCTTTCCCAAGCTAGGTTTAGTGTTTAGCTCCAGGCATGGTGTCTCCAGCTGTTCGTTTGCTGCCTGATGTCCCTTCTTCTCCACCTCTGAGAGGTGAAAATGGCTCCCTGCAAAGGACTGTTGGTGACGAACACATTTGGTTCTGACCACTGTGGCTCTTGTGCACGTCCATGACCGCCCTCAGTGGCCAGCATTGCAAGGGCTTAAATGTAAACGTCAATGACTTGGTGAAGCGAAGGCCACACGAACGGGACCTCGGCTCTGAGGCCGTTCTGCTCCTTCCAGCTTCATATCAGGGACGGCTTTTTGAAGGGGATCTTCTTTTTTGGGGTGGATGGTAGGGGGGAGTTTTAAGCACTTTTCCACCTGGCCCCGCAGGGCTTGGTCTGCTTTCCAAATCAATGTGCTGGAAAGGTAGCGGCCATGTTTGCGTGTCACTGCAGTCAGGGCTGGGGGACCAGCCAGGCCTTCTGTCACACAAAAGCTTGTCAGGCCTTTACATCTGGGGCCGCGTAAAATGGCACCAGAGGCTGAAATCCCCTTTTGTACTCTAATTATAAACATAGCCTACAAGTGGGCCTGTGGCTCTGGAAAGCGTGTGGTGAGGCAGAGCCAGTGCCCACACCATGCAGCAGCCCGGACAGGGTGGTGGCAGTGGCAGCACAGCTCTCGCCAGGGGCACCGAGCTCCCCGGGGGACCACAGGGAGCAAAGTGCCTCTAGGCCACCATGGGAGCTTCTCAGCTGCTGCCCCAGACTCCCCCCTCAGACACATCTGCCGCTGCAGCCACCCGGGTTCATAACCGCAGGGAAGGAGGGGAGCGGTGGGGAGAAACCCTCTGCTGGCCTCCTCATGGCTTTGGAACATGTGTTACAGGAGAGGAGAAGGAGAAGGAGAAGGAGAAGGAGAAGGAGAAGGAGAAGGAGAAGGAGAAGGAGAAGGAGAAGAAAAGGAAAAGAGTTGGAAGGGACTTGTAGTGATCATCTCGTCCAACTGCCTGACCAGGGCTAACCAAAAGTTAAAGC
>JAOXNO010000001.1:117396222-117409929 GCA_028565335.1 Limnodromus scolopaceus
CAAGTAATCCAGTACAGACTCCTGCTGCAGATTCAAATTTGTTCAAAAATGTTCCAGTTTGCTTTGTATCAGCAGGAATAACTTCCTTAGCAACAATTAGCAAAAAAAACCCCAAACAAAAAACAAAAAAAACCCCACAAAACCCAAATAAAATAAACTAAAAAAAACCAACCAAACAAAGAACCCCCAAAAAACCCTACTCCGATCCTTTTCCTCCTGTCCTGTCTAGGTCACAACCCGTGTGAGCACTGGCCCATTTCTGGTAACATCATACTACTGAATTTGTGCACGACTGAAACCCTCACCTGAACAATCACAAAGCTACACCCTGGGGCCTGAGTGTCCTCAATTGCTTCCCCAACTGCTTTCCCTCTTAAATTAGATGAACACAAGAACTACAAAGTTTTAACAGCCACCACCAAACAGCAGGTATCTGTTTCCAAGTTACCAATATCAAGCACTTAAGACAGCAATTTCTCATCCTTTCTTGAGGACCACAAAAAATACGCATCACCAGTATCATACCAACGTATTTACTGCTCCAGATACACTCAAAGGTTTTCACCTCACACATGCAACTGTCCTTCAGAAGACTGAAATTACAGGGTTTCTTAATCGTAGCTTCTTGTCAGCATGGGATGTAGCCAGACTACCGGGAAATTTGCCTTCCTGTTGTTGAGCTCCATTACTGTCATTCAACATCTTCCACTGGAGAAGGGGAGGCTACAAATTGTCAGCAAACCAAGCAGCTGGGCCTCACATCTGCATTTGAGTTCTAAATTTAAGCCTCCTACCACATTCCCAACCTAAATATAGGAAAGCACTTGCTTCGCTTATATGTCATCACATATGTACACATATACAATGATGTACTGCAGAAATAATTACTTCTAATACAGCACAGTTAAGGACAGCCACCAGGTGTATGAGAATGTGATCCTCACCAATCAACAGTATAAACCAAGAAACTGCCCAAGCCAACTTCTCAACTTCTAGTAAATGGCAAGGACTCCATGTAGCACAAGAGCCTTCAGGCACTCAGGATGCTCAGACAGTAACCTTGTCCTAGGGGTGAGCCTCCACGCCGGGCCAGACCTCTGCTGTAACAGCCAGCGAGCCTCTCCACCAGGCCAGCCTGGTGCTTCAGGCACTCTCTTAAAAGACAGAAAACCACATGAGCTCAAAACTGTTTGCTCCAGATTATGTCAAGTCAGGTCCATTTATCTCAGCAGACTCACTAATAAAAGGGTTATTGTACCTGAGGGGGCAAAGTTCCTCATCAAGCCCAAATATACCCATCTACCACCTTCTCCTCTGTTCAAGACCCAGTGTAATCCAGGAGCATCCAATTGATTTGGTGATGCCCAAAGAATCACTTCCGATCACTGGGATGTGGATATTGGAAAGAGGGGCCTGAATTGCTACATGAGACCATAATCTCTCTGGATGCAACACTGCATTCTTACTGCACACATAGTAGAAACAACTTCATATTTTACTCATGCCAAGGCAGCTCCTGCCAGAATTGAGACTTTTAACCAGAACAGACAATACCACTCTTGATACCTCACATTTTTTGTCCAAAGGGACCTTTGCCAAGGCAGAGTGCTCTTTACTTGGAAGTAATCACCAAAATAAATCAGACCCTGGAGGTGAAGGACTGTCTCTGTGCTTATGAAGACACTTCCAAACAGAAGGAATATGAAAATCCATGTGATATCCTACAGCACAAGACAAGGTCATAGCCTCCGGGACACACAATAAGGACAAGACTCCAATTCTGAGCAGACATAACCAACAAGTTCTTAACTTCACCGTTGAATACCTGCTATTCTCAAAACAAGCTACATCTCAATGTCTTACGCATCAGTGTAACTAAAATTTGACTGCAAAATTTTTAAGTGTCTGGATACTCCAAAGAGAACAGCTATATAAAGAGACCCAGAGAACCATTCATGATTCATGGACCAATTCTGAATGCTTTTAATGGATTGTACAGATTTCTACATCTGGTTTTATGAAGTACTTTATATTCCAAATAGACATGATGCCATCTGGTAAATAAATGCCTATCTTCTGCCCCGTGATGAAGCAACAAGTGATCCCATAAGGCTCTTACCGATAACTTTTCCAAAAAATGTATTTCTTGGCACTTCTTCCTATAGAAATAT
This sequence comes from Limnodromus scolopaceus, assembly GCA_028565335.1. Classification (NCBI taxonomy): domain Eukaryota; kingdom Metazoa; phylum Chordata; class Aves; order Charadriiformes; family Scolopacidae; genus Limnodromus; species Limnodromus scolopaceus. Next base: position 117,398,394 of record JAOXNO010000001.1, read on the forward strand.
CCCACAAGTAAGAAGTAATGGATTAGAAGCTAGGCAGAATCCCTACCGTATAAACTGAAGGTAAAGGGTAAAAACAGAGATGGTGAAGTTTCAGCTAAAACCTTTCATATACAGCAAGAATTTTACTACATTCCCTTTCCAATAGCCAGGTACACAAAGTTACTTTAACTAACAGACCTTTTAAAAAGTTAAAAAACAAGCCCTGAACAAAAAGAAACAAACAAAAAAGTCACATCAACTTAAGTCTGTGCTCTTCCACCTGAAGAAGAAAGCCTGAACACAGTAGGCAAAAAGGAAATCCTGTTTCAAGGAAAATACCATCTCCAATATTCATATATTATGCATTAGAGATTCCTAGGACTGAATCGCTAACACTTGTATGCTGCTAGAAGCTTAGGCATGTCGTAAATACATTATCTGCTGCAAGCAGGATATTTTCATATCAGGCTACCTGAAAACCTGAATCTGAATAGAAGTTTAAACCAGTCTTCTTCCATAATTCATTTTACATTTAAAAAACAGTCCACAGTTGGATCAGTTCCTTTCAACGAGCCAAAAGTTACAAGCTAACAAGACTGTCATAGTGATGATTCTTCAGTCTTCATCTTTTTTGTTTCTCCATTCGAACCACGCTGCAGTTCCTCCTGCCTTTTCTTTTTCTGCTGCTGTAACCTTTCCTCTTTCCTCTGTAGGTAGTCAGCCATGTTATCAAACGAGGCCTTATAGAGACTGCTGTAATGCCTCTCTGTGCCAACAAAACCTGCAATTGGGCAAAGCAAGAACACAAGACAAGTGTTAAATTCCCCTCAGCGGTCTCAGCAATTACTTCTCGTACTGTAATTCTAGATAGTGGCATTTCAACTCATTCACTGCGGTCCTATCCACTTTATTTAATATCAGCATTTACAGTGCGGAAGCCTGATTTGTGTTGGTAAGCATCTGTCTTGCATTCACACAGCCAAACACAGCCTCTGTTTTTAGGCTAAAAAATTTGCATGGAGGCAAGCACCTGACCCTGAAGCAGAGAAGGCACACAGCTCTCTTTAGATGTTGGACACCTCAAGGCTTCTGAAGGCAGACTTCAAGGCTTCTGTTTCTAAAGCGAATGCTGTTGCGACTTACTGTTGGACATCCCACTGGGGTTGTACCCCAAGATCTACACACTGCAAAGGCCTTATGCTACCTAACTGTGCTTAGCTGACTTGCCTCCTAGAGTATTAACTTAAAAGAAGCCCAACGAAGTAGACTTCAAACAGTGAAGTCTTACAGTGCATACACATTTCTAAATATTCACCCTGTTAATTCTATTGCACCTTCTGTCAATTCAGTATAACATTCATCACACCATCTCTGAGACTACGTTTAGATGAGTTTAACAGGGAACTACCTACCATCCAAAAAATCCCAATCAGATTGTTTCTGTAGAGAATACGCAACAAGACCAGCTAGTCTAGGTCCACATTTCTAAAAAAATGTTAGAGTGGTACCTGACAAAGCCAGTTATCTCTAGTTCTCCTTGGGTTCCTACCTTTTCCCACTTTCAAAATTTCTTGATCTTAAAGGGCAAATGTGAGGAATCCAGTATTTGCTAGGGTTTGGTCCTAGCGTGCTGCTCCACAGTAATGTACATACAGCACTCCCTTGTTTCTTGGTACACAAAGAAACCAACTTTCCCTCGCTGGTATTCAGCAAAGCTCCTGCCTTTAATTTTGAGGGTCTTGCACTCGCATAGTAACCAATTTATTGGCCTTTGGCCCTGGGAGAAATTGCGTGCTGTCAGTCTGAATATCCATGCTACTCTACACTTGATCAGCCTGCACTGAATCTTGCTCCATCTTTTTCTGAGATCAATTAGAACAGAATGTCAAACTGTTGAACAAGTACTTCAAGACTGACCATAAATCCTATGGAATCAGTCAGGTGAAACAAGCTTATAAAAAGATATGCAGGCATTAATATTGGGTTTAAACAACATGATGATCACCTTTTTTAAAAGAAGTAACTACCTTTTCAAGCACTAATTATGCACCAGAATAAGTGCTCATCAAGTGAGACTCCCCTTACTAATTAACAATAATAGACCTTGTCATCTGAGCAGTCCTCCTTTCCCAGCTGCAGAAGCAGCCGGCTACTGTGTATAACTGTAATTTGCTACGCTGGCTAATTATGCTCAGAACCTCTTCCCCTGCCAGCTCTCTTTGCTTCTCTATTGCTTATTTTCACTCAGATCTCATACTTCTAATTATCTGCCTGGCTGTCACTATCAAGTCTGCAACACCTACAGGCAAACACTCTCCCTGCTAAAGGAGTAACTGAATTCCTTGTAGATTTCAAAGACTGCACCAACTTAATGATAACATCTACACCCTAAAACATCCAATACTAAGTATAAGGAGACTTTACATTAGAATGCATGTTCCTGCAGCTCTTCCATCTATGCGCGTTAATCACCTTTACGTATGACTACCAAGAACAGACCAAGAGATCAGTGGGGACTGTAACACCTTTTTCAAGGAAGGAGGCTCCCAGTCTCCCAGCAAAAGTACAGGAGAGAGATTTCAATTAATCAACTCTCAATACATAATGAAACATCCACTAGCACGTGCCACAACACAACCCTTCTCTATCCTGCAGCCATCACTGCTGTAATTTCAGCTTTTAAATAAAGTTGCATCATTTTTAAATACAAAAAAAATCCTGAAAACACAGGGTGCTTCTGAAATAGTCAATCATGTACTATTTTTCTGCCAGAGACCGGAGGTGGGGCAGGAATCAAGAACAAAATGAACAAACCCTGATGCCAGTCAATTTCATCCCTGATGATACCATCCAGGGTCACACCCTCCAGCCACAGCCAACTCCACATAATCTGCCTTGCCAAGGCAGACCCAAATCGCCCATCTTTACAGCAAAGCTGTTCCTCCCATAGCTATTTCAATTCTTACTATCTCCGCTGTACTTTTGATAAAGTGTCACACCCAGGTAAGAGACAACAAACAACAGTATTCGATGTCACAGCAGTAACACAGACTCCAGCAGCTCTGTCACAGGGCGTGTAGATACATCCCTGTGATAAGGTGTCTATGTAAAACAGTTATAAAGCTGCAATTCACATCTAAATACCTACAGCATTTTGTGGTAACAGTAACCTGAACGCACTTTCATGATCTACACTAACTTCCATACCACATGGAGTGATGAAATTGAGAAAACTGAACAGTTAAGCAGCTTCCAAAAGCCAGCTGAACTGACCTGAACTCTGATTTTTGCTCTTAAATCTCATGTTTTACCTGTAACAATTGCATTTCCTGGGCCTTTCTGACAAATTTCTCACCTTCAAACACTGTCCAGTTGTCTTGCAGATATTTTGACATCTTCTGTAATCCTTTGTCATCAGTTACAGGCTGGGAAAAGAAGGAACATCACATGATATTTTAGAAATAATAAACAATGTCAGGTTTCACACTGCACTGGAAAATTCAACAGCGCTCAGAGAGTACAGTGTAAGGAGAGTGAGTGTAAGCCCTCCATGATGTCTTTTAGGCTCCTTTTTTCCAGGACTGCTATAGAAACCCGTCCTGAGATCATGTGTTCTGCTGGGGAAGCTTTGCAGCTTGAAGGAAAAGAAAATGCATTCCCACTTACTAATCTGTGAGGAAAAGGATTATCACAAGGAACACATAAACATCAAAAAAGTTTAATTTAAAACCACTTCACCACTATATCATAATTAGCTGGGAACTTACAAGGATAACAAGCAAGTTTCCAGTTGTTTAATAGACTATTACAGAGAACTTCCCTCAAATTTGACTCCCTGTTCACAATGAAAATAAAAATCCCTTAATGCTTCCAGAATGCTTTGTTCCCCCCAAAGGATCCCTCAGAGGCAGGCACAGGGAAGGCTGTGTGGAAAGCATTCCTGAGCAAACCACAAAGGGATTTCAGTGTTTTGTAGGTTTTTTTAAATAATCGAGTATAGCACAGAAAGCACAGGCAATGATACAAAGTACTGAATACAACTGCTGACAACCACTCTGCTTGATCCTACTATGCCAGACGTTAGCTTTACCAGAGAAGACACTGGTACTCATAACGAGCTCTCAGCATCTTTGCATTATACCCAGGTGAAAGAAGTAGAATAAGATGCGTATTTATGACTTGTGCTCAGTCTCAAGACATAGAGAAGGGTGCCGCTTAGCTTTCATGGAACGAAGTTTACTCCATTTTTGTTGTGGCCTCAAGACAATGCAAAACATTCAGGATGTTAGCATAAAAAAAAGCATCTACCTTCCACTGTCCATCACATGGTCTGTACAGTTGAAGAGGAGCTTCTCTGTCCTCCGCCAAGACCCACAGATCTCCTGTTTCCTCAAACGCGATGTCCCAAATTTTATGTTTCAAAGAGATTTTCTGTCTGTGAACTAGCTGCTGGGCAATGGCATCAAGCTGAAAGACGTAGACTGCAGGAATACTTTTGAGAAAAAAAAACTTAATTACCATTATTACCAAATCCACCCACAGCCATCACTCGTACAGCAAACTACAACCACCCACTCTAATTCCAAGAAGAGCCAAATCAAAATCATTAGGAATTACAAAAAATACCCTAGTACTTCAAGTGCAGTTTGCTTACATGATCTGAGGCAGAAGCTGTGAATACCTAACATGTCAAATGGCTTTTCAAGTGTTATACGAAATAAAAAGCATTCAACACTGCCTTTTCTTTAAAACAAAAGGTAGCAAAGGGAATTTCATAAGGATTACTATGGATTTATATAGGGAGTGTTGCATCATAGCATGCTGGCCTACGGGGCTTCACTTGAAGGAACATCTAGCTAAGCACCAGTCAAAATAAAACAGGAAAGGAACTACATGCCAGGGAGAGGAGGAAGGAATGAGAGGGGCAGGAAACCTCAAAACGGCTGAAGAACAGGACTCCGGCAGTGCACTCATCTCCATCTCTCCCGTCAGCACTCACTCCTCTAAAAGCCATAGCATCTACAGGCAGATTCCTAACCTCCCTCGGACAGGTCCTCAGTGTGCCAGCCAGGACACTTCATCTCCCTTCTGAGTTGCCTACCAGGTCCACATGACAGCGCTGTTCAGAAACGCTGGGCTGAGGAGCTGGAAATAAAAGCCTAATGCAGAGCAGAGCATGGCCCCTGGGCTGAGTGACACAGGCACAGCCCTCAGCTGACATGGCTTCCCCTTCCAGGGCCAGTTTGGTTGCCCATGGAGAAGGTGTGACGGGAAGCAGCTACGGCTCCTCGCTCTGGCAAAGAGCAAGTTTACTGAGCAGACAAAGAGCTGATTTCACCACACAAGTAGCTGTGGCAATCTCTCCCTTTCCTGTTGGCAAGCTTTTGTCAGGAAGAACAGCTTCCTTGGCAGGCTTAAGGTGCTGTGGAAAGAGAGGGGAAGAGGGCTTGTTCATTCCCACAGGACATTTTCCTGCCAGTTGGATTTGTAAGGTTCCTTCATGCATGGGCCCTTCAGCTCCTGAGTGTTCTCTCCATCAGCAAACACATACACTTGAACCCAAAAGTCAACGTAGCCTCTCCACGCTTCTAAACCGAAGCAACTGTGGTTTTAAGCAGAATGGCCAAACACATTTACAGGAGCAGGAGATGGTAACAGAAGTTTGGTGCTGCAGCACCCTGAACAAAATGAGACCCAAAACACATGGGTCAGGCACAGTGATTTAGGGAGACAGCCTAGCACTGAGCAGGGCTCTCACTCATCCTAGCCTTGTGTTTCCTCCCGTGACGGAAAGCCATCACAAAGTCTGCAAAATTTAACTAAGCTGGGTAACCCTCGCACTCACCTCTGCACTCAGACCAAGTACAATAAGGACTCAGAGGCTCCCTGAGAGGCCAGAGGCATGCCTGGGATGCTCGGAGATCCACAGTACCAAGTACTTCAGGCTAGGGGAAAGTTCAGACAGCCAACAGGGAAAACTGCCCTTGCCTGTGCAGGAGCTGTGATGATTTTAGCCATTGTTCCATTTATTCTTACCGGTCACATAGAATGGCGACATAACTACCTTCACAGCAGTAGGTTATTCTTGACACAGGATATTTCTATTAGGAAAAGAAAAAAGAAACATCATTGTAAGTTAAGACCATTTACGGACAGAAAATTCACACTCCATTTCTTGTCTTAGCCTATGAAATTTAGCAGATGTCTAAATTTACAGTAATTGTACCGTCTACTGAATTGAAGCAGCGTTTGTTGTTTTATGAAGTTTTCCACAATTCTCCCTTCACAGCCACCCAAACAGAGATCAAATGGAAAGGTTTTAGTAAACTACTCTTAACAGACAAACTAACAGATATAGGAAAGTACACCTCAACCATTCTCCCCTGCAATACTAATGGCAAAAACATCAACATTAGGCCTGCTCAGCCAGGATACCAACTGGCAGTTTAGAGATTTTTAACACAAATCATTAGCTGCTGTTATGCTTGTTAAAAAAAAAAAAAATAGAGAGAAGATAGTGATGCATAGCTAATATCCTTGCTGCATTGTCTTTGTTTTCAACCCGTGCCTGAGTGAACTAACTGCTTAACCGAAAATGTGTTCTGAAGAACAAAGCAAGACTGACTGAGGCCATTTTCCTCATTAAAAAAAAAGCTCAAACCAGAAAAAAAAATCAACAATAACAAAAACCCCACACACCACACTCCTTATTTAGAAGATATATAGCTTCTTCTGGGAGAGAATCAGAAATACCTTTGCTGCACAAACCATACTACTTGAAATATGTAACAACTGAAGCCCCTTGAGAGGGAAGTAAGAACTTGGGAGGAGCAGGGAAACTGCAAGAAGATGCCCTAGGGTGCTTTTTGAAAAGTATCTGTTATATAATGTGAAAGACAAAACTGCAAAGGCAAAAGACTGGTTCTCAAGTAGATTTTATAAGGAGCGATAACACCAGCACTTCTGATTAATAAAACCTTCCTACTAGAGAAGTAGTGAGCTATTCACTTTACTGCAGGGAAAAATACATCTTTTCTTGACATTCTGCTGGCAGAATTCAGGTGCATCCTCAACTCCTCTTTCCTTTTACCCCCTTTCCAGCCTTCACCTCTTTCCCTAACACCACATTGGTCACTAGGCAGAACCTCTGTTCACCAGGTGAAGCTGGAATTTTACCCTTTGAGCTATCAGCCGATGTTTGGGCAGTCTCAGGCTGCTTGTTTCAGAATTTTGCAATCACTGTCGGACAGCAAAGCAAGCTGTACAGCTTCCAAACATTCAAGTCAGCAAGTTTAATACCAGAAGCTAACTATTTTGTCAACAGTACATGGTGCAACTACTAAAAGATAAACCAACTGCAGGAAAGAAAGTTAATTAATGGTATAAATATAGCTGAAAACCAGGGTTATACAGTACATCTCCAGCACATGAAAGAAACAAAAATAAAATCCATTGTGTGATACAATCTCCTGGGGGGGAAGCAAGAACAACGGCATGCACACACTTTTCACTCACATACTCGACTGCCTGTTTCGACAGAACAGGAGCTCTTTATAAAAAACATTATCAAAAGAATGATATGTTTCAGAGCTCTTGGGAACAGATGGGACTAATCTCTTCTTGCTCTGCAGAAATACTAAGCTGTTAGTTTATATTTAGCATTGGGACCCAGAGCCCCTGTTTAAGATGGACATTAAAAATGCTTATGGTTCCAAATACAGGGTAGGAAGAGTGGGCTGAATCAGAAAGATTCTCTGTGGCTAATACATCTAAATGTAGTTATTGCAGCACGGAGCCATTTACACTGCAGCTTTGGAGCAGAACTGACAGCTCCTATCGTAAACCACCAGGGGGTTCTTTAGACATTTAACAGAATAAGCCAAGATATATATTAAAAAAACACCAAACCTGTGGTATTTATTTCTAATAACAAAGCTCTGCCTCTCTGCCTGTCCCATGGCAAACATGCAGGGCAAGTGCAGCGATGGGAATTGCCCACCTACGCAGCTGAGTGCTTTGTCAGAGAGACAAAGGGTTCCGTGAACTTGGAAGTATGCAGCAGCTCTCCCCCACCCTCACTGGGGGAGGGAGGAGGAGGCTTTTTTTGATTTAAACCAAGTGTTATTCACAGCTGGACATCTTCTTTGCAAGCTCTTTCCTTTCCACGTGTGAGCAAGTTAACAATTAGCAAAGTGAATGCAAGCCCCAGAGTAGTATCTAGTTCAAGGACAGGCCTACAAAATCAGTGAACTTAAAGAACAGCTACAAGAGAAGTCTGTGATAAACAGATATTTGCTTGATACTTTCTGAACTTATTCAGCATTTATATGACTCTGTTATCAGCCTGCCAACACCTGAAAATTAACTTTTAATGTCATCTGTGAGAAGAGGTGACCCTATGAAAAATTAATGTACTGAAACACTGGGGTAGAGTTGTGCAATTCACATTCTGGACTTTAAACAAGCTTCTGCTATCAAGAGGATCAGATGAGGTGAAAACTCCAAAGCAGGAAAAAATATTTATATAGCACTACGAAATTAGAGAATTAGTCCCATTCTAGTGGGAAAATGAACTGGGGATCTGCAACCCATCAACTGAAACCAATGCTACACTGCTCAAAACCACTCTTATATTCCCAAAACAGACATATATTCATCATCTGCCAAGCAAAATAAGCCCACATTTATGTGCTGTCGTGACCCACCATTACAGAAGATTCCTTTACCATTGTGCTCCAAGTTGTGTTTGAAGCTTCAGTGCATTCACAGGGGTTATCAATAGTAAAAATGAAATGCAACACAAACCAAAACAAACCACTTATATGCCCATCTGATCTTTGGTTGCCAGGGTCATTTGCAGACAGCGTGCTAGATCCAATCCAAAAAGTGCTGACGAGAGACTGTTCCCTTAAATTCAGACTATAAATGTCACACCAGGTTGGGAAGATGATCTTTGATACACCTGGATGCACAACACAACTAAATACTACCACCAGACGTCATCTCTGGCATTTCTAGCACTACGATGTCAGCGAAACACAAGTCTCCTTTCCCCTTTGGTCCTGCTGGCCAGCGAGACAGTAATTGTTCTGACAGAAGTACACATTTACAGCTGTGTACAGCACAAAGGTGGCAATGCACCACATATTAAGGTTTAAATCTGTCATTTATCTGTCTGTAATCAGTGGAACACTGCCCAGTCACTGCAACTCTGGAATTCAACTGAGTCTTCTGCACCCCTCATGCATCGTGCAAATTTTGTCATTGGAAGACAAGAGTTTAAAAAGCCTGTAAGAAGAGTTGGTGGTAAGCAGAATTTTGCAGATTCAAGGAATCCCAAGGCTTCCACAAACACCATTAGGAGACACTAAAACATGCCAATGAGTAGAAGAACTGCAAAATACTGCAGGAATACAGTCTACTAACTGACATGTTATATCTATTAACTCAAGTTTGTGGGTTTACTCACACCGAGGTAAAGCAGCTAAACAGAGACTTCTCAGTCAAAGGGAACCCCAACCTTCTACTGAGAGACTCCATCAGTACACAGCATATCCTATGGAAGGGACTTTGTCAGGTGTGTTAGGAGGCAAGAGAAGTACTACTAAACTACATTCAAAAGTATTCCAACAGAGTTGGAGTATTTTGCCTTTTTTTTTTTAAAGTTCATTTTTAAATTAGTTCCTGCTTGCAGCAAGAAGTTTTTTCCTCCAAAATTTGTTAGCTTATGCAATGCTACATTCAAGGCTTATTATACAGTTTAGTATTATTTTTGATAAACTTGTTTGTAAGCAATGGAGTTAGGATTCAGTGTGAGATCAAGCACTGTTAATTTACATGCAAGTTATCTTACAAAATGCTAAGCCAGTCTAAGCAAAAAGTAGCATTTTTAAAATTAATAATAGGATTCCCCACTTCACAGCTAGTTGCTTACTAGTCCTCAATGATCCAATAAAGCTAGAAGGGAAAGTATTTTAATATAAAACCATTCTTCCCCCCAAAAGAAATGCCTTGCAACATTACTGCAGACATGGATTCCACAGCTATCAAGCTATGCTATTTCAAAAGAGCATAACACTAGAAAACTTTGGTTTTGAAAGTCCCTGAGACACTTAGTTCCAGAAGGCTATACATGACAAAGTCATTTTGTACATTTGCCTCAATCTTAATTCTCCCGTTCTCACTCAAACCCTGCTGCACCCAGACTACAAGAGGACACTGGCTATGTGGACTTGTTCCCTAAATCGGTACATGTTCTTGCTTGTGAAAAAAAAAAAACAAAAACAGCAGTAGCTATTTCAAAGATATCAAGTAGTAGGTTCAACCTGAAACGAGCCAGAGACCTCATGAATATCTAGGAGAGGTCGCTGGCTCAGGTGTGCTTTAATTTTTAAGTTCAGAAGCAGGTTAAACTGTCTATATAAATACTACCCTGAATTCCTGCTAACAGGAATTCTAGGCAAAAACCAAAATTTCCAGTATCTAAGCTTTGAATGCTGTGATGCAAACAGCTGCTCTCCTGGGCTTATGTACAGACAGAAAGCTGCATGTTATTACTCCAACACAAAGAACAACTTGCTGATGTCTTCTCCGCAGAAACAACCTCTGTCAGATCTGTCCCTAGGAGCTTGGTCCTTCCATGGGTTGTGCTCCCACTTCAGTACCTGGGAATCCCACTAACAAGATCAGGCCAGACCTACATAAACAGTGAAGAATCTCTGAGAGATGTCCAGGAATAGCTCCTGACTGCTGGGAGAGGCTGGGCACAACACACTTTGACTAACCAAAACCACAACAAAACACAAGGGGGGAGAGACAGATCTTTTCAATTCAATTTCAGCCTGGATATGAATTCCACAGTGGTTCTGCCTAAGAGTCGTGCATGGCTACAGGCTTCTCGCCCACCTAACAACTGGGAGACAGCTGTGGTCTTCAGAGAAAGAAGTATTTTTAGAGATTCACATGAAAAAACACACCCAGCAGCATGGGTGGTAAAATGAATAACTCTTAAATGACTCAACAGATTAGCAACTGGCTTAATATCATGTACAAAGCAGGGTACACAGAACAAGTGCTGTTTCACTGCTAATAGGTTGTATGCCAATTCCCATGACAAGAAAGAACAGAACCAGAGACCAAGTACTACCAAAACTGTTCACATCAGATTAGCACCCAAATCACAGTAGCACCCCAAACATGTACGTATCGCACACTCAGGTAGAGGCTGCAGGATAAGGAGACCTCCTGGAGTATTCAGTTTTCATGTGGGACTTGCACATTTTCATTTTGGACACTGCACAGCTTCAGAGCCCAAAGGAACAAGCCCAGCATTTTGACTCCATGGGGCAGTACTACTGCAGGTGATTGGTTATAAACATTACAAAGCTTCTTTTTGCTCAGATAAAATTTCAAAGTGTTAAAGGTGCAATTTAAGTAGTTCAAAAGTGGGTGAATTTTTAGATCTTTCCAGTGTTATAGGTTATTTTCTGGCAAACAGACTTTCTTTCCCAAAATCCCAGGCTTTTCAGATGCACTTAGATGCACTTAAAGGTTATAT
>JAOXNO010000001.1:117410029-117420653 GCA_028565335.1 Limnodromus scolopaceus
TATTTTCTGGCAAACAGACTTTCTTTCCCAAAATCCCAGGCTTTTCAGATGCACTTAGATGCACTTAAAGGTTATATGGAATCATATAGAATCATATGGGGTTGGAAGGGACCTCTGGAGATCATCTAGTCCAACCCCCAATTTTTATAGCAGTTTCTAGGTCTCACGTAACTTCCAAACCCACTGAAAGAAGGAAGGCACTCCTAACAAAATGTAATGTGTTTGGGAGCCACAAGGATCAAGAGGACAGCAAAAGCACCAACACACACGGACATACCTGGTCAGGTTTTGTTGTCTCCGACCCACAGATGCTACTTAGATGGCAGCAATAGACTTCTTCCCCGCTTTTGTACTCCCAAAGTCTCAGAGTCGAGTCCTGAAGAGAGAGAAGTGGACACAAGTCGATTACTAACAGCACCTCAGGCAAAGAGAGGTCTTCAGCTAAATCCCAATTCCCTGAAGAGCTTCCCACAGAAGCTGCTAAATAGTCACTTAGTTAAGACCTCAAATTGCAGATAAAGCATTTTAATTAACATAATTCTTCACCTCAATTCTAAATTATTCAATCATGCTAACTTTAATTCTCCTTTTGAAGTGGAAATTGGGTAGCTGGAGGAGTGCATTTCAAGTCTGTCTCAAATAGCCCTGTAATACACGTGCTCAGCATTTTAATGGCAATTCTTTCAGGTTGCCCTTCTCTGGCCCCACTCTTGTTATCACCCAAATTCTCATTTGATTTAGTAACCTCCTGGAGAGAAGCTAAACACTTCTCTGGTAAAAGAGAGCCATCAAAGAGCGTTTGCTAAGAACGAAATCCAGCTGCACACAGCACTAACACCAGAGCTGCTTAAAGAATTAGAGGAACAAGAGACAAGAGCCTTAGGGAAGCAAGAGCAGCAGCTGAAACCAAATACTAAGAATTACCATGATCTTCACAGAAAACATTTGTTTCCTATGCGGTTCTGTTAGTCTGGGAAACAAGAAATATTGTTTCCCTTCCTTTAGGCAAACCCCATCTACCCACTCCGTACAGGTCTGGCATGACAGCAGGATCCCATCAATTTAAGAAAAGGGCTGAGGGCAGGGAAAGGAGGGAACACTCGCTTCTTCAGTCCTCATCCAAGCACTGTGTAGCAATGCACTGCAAACTCTACATAAGACACACTCAACATACTGTGAGGACATAGAGACAAGGACATACTTCAGAACAAGTCCCACAAGGGAAAACAAGTGGGAGGGTGAAGAGGGACCAGTTTTCTTATCTTAAGAACTCTAAAAAAAAAAAAAATAAAAAATAAAAATCTGTGAATCTAAGGCCATTGATGCTCAGGACACTCCGTATCATGGCAGGCTGGCATAATATCCATTTGCTTCAACATTGTTTAAATAGTAAGATGATTAAAGTTTGTCTGTGCTGCAAAGCAAGAGTTAATGATGAAGACACACTGAGGACTTTGCGATTTCTCCATCCCAGAGACCTTAACAAAAAGTTATCCTTGCTGTAAACATAGTAAAAGGCAATTATATGATCTAGGAATAGAATGGCTGAAGACTGAACAGAAAGTTGAGAAAAGGAGAGAGAGAGAGAGGGGGCATGCTGGAAACCACAAGAGACTATTCCAAGTATCCCAAGGAATTTGGGGGAAACACAAGCAAACAATGGGTTTAAAGTCTAAACTTTCACAAAAAATACTTTTTTGAAGAGATTGGAATACATACCCCAGAAGCTGACAACAGCAGATCAGGGTAGTTGGGTATTACAAGTATTTTGCTTACAAACCTAAAGGGAAAGCAGTCAAAAGTTGAACTCTCTTGCACAACACTGGTCTTTAAACACATACAATAAGAGAACATACCAATTTTAAAGAGGATATTATAATAGACAACCAAACAGATACTCCACATCAAGCCACCAAAGATGAAGAAAAAGTATGTCTGCAGTACTTAATATAGTATATATACACTACACAAACTACTGACCTTCTACTTAATAGAAAAATTATTTCCCCACCTGTACTCAAGGAATTCTATTGACTTCCTCCCAACTGACAGCACTGCCATTTAGACCAAAAAATGCCAGTGGAGATAGATTTATTCAGGTACCATGTTCTCCTTTCACAATTCATTATGCACATTAAAAACATGAATCACCAGATGCTTTTAAAACACAACCGTGATGATTCGGGTTTCAGACTATTACATCTCTCCTATCCCAGCTGGAGATTACTCAAAAGCAATCTTTACTAAATTTTAAAACAAGCATGTGGCAATTTACCACCAGTGTCTACATTCAGCCAGAAACCTTGTTTTTCAGAAGTATGTCATATTGCTATGTCTTCCCTTTGCTGAGTGATGAGGACCTGAGTTTCTGGAGTTTTTTATTATCTGAAAGCTCAGCAACTTAAAATGTAGTGACCGGAGCAGAACACTACCTGAGAGAGACGGTATTGCTTTTGAAAACGGACATAATTTTAAGGGCGTTTAAAAAAGAAACAGAAAAAAAAAATAGAAGGAAGAGATCTAGGCACTGTAATACAAACTTTCATGACAAAGCAGTAATCGTGAGTGCATGCAGGCGTAACAGATCCAGGCAAGAATCACCATGCACCCCATTGAAAGAAGAAAATTCAGGAGTGTGAAACAAGACAATTATAGCTACTCTATGTAATCCTTTGCTTATTCATTCCTAATTTAAGTATTGAATTTTTAAAATATATTTCAATCAATTTACACTAAGTGCCTTTCCACTCTGTGGCCACTAATGAACTCTTTGAGCGGACACAATAGCCCCCATTTAAAAGTGTCTTTCTGACCATCAAGTTCTATTAATTATAAAGTACAACTTTGTACACAGTAGGTGGAAACATCAGACATGGCTCTCTAAATATGCTATAGCAACTGACCTGATCAAAGACTACTTAGATCTTTAACATGAGTAGTCTCTTGCTTTTATACTATGCCAATTCTACACAGGTTAGACTACCAAATGATGTTATTAAAATCAGACTGGCACTCCAAATTAATCTGTGTCCTAAATGCTCTATTAAAACATCTTGGTGGCTAAGTTTAGACAGGTTGCTACCCATATCTCAAGTCCCACACTGTCTTTCTTTACTCTTGTTCTGATATAGGGAGCTGACTGCGCCATGTTGCATCATCTTATGGAAGAACGGACCTGGAATGGTGTTATCTCCAAGTAACTCAGAGGTCAGAGAAGCAGAATTAGGTGCATTCTCTGCCCCGTGCAGGGTCATGTCTTCTCTGCTACCTTGTCACTGTGGACTTCAAAAACGTAGCAGTGGCCACTCTACAAAAATCTGCACAACCCCCCTACCCTACTCAAAAACCCTAACAACCAACAGCAAAAACCTCCAAAAGCCCACAAAACCACATAGAGGTAGAAGGCAAAAGTCAAGAGACTTTGTTGATACCACAACTGACAGACATTTTAACCAGCAAAATGCAGAGGGAAAAGTATTTTAAAAGTCTGCTTGCCATTTATGTCTTCTTCATGGGAAAGGACTACAGAGAAGAAAAGGGAAAGTACAGTCCCTCCTGTAGGCTGAAAAGGGAGTCCTGATAAACTGGCTAGAAGACAACCCCTATTCCTATACCAAAAGGACAAACCCATCTCATAGCAAATCAGAGCACATCTGAACCACATCAATAGAGCTAGCAGGTTGCTTTGCTGTCTTCCACTCTTCAGATCACTGTAATTAGAAGGACTTCCACTTTAGGATGGAGGAGAAAGGAAAGGAAGGGAAAGATCATCTTTCCTGTTTTTATGCAGAATGCACCCTGCATTTTACTAGACTTAGTAACACAGCAGAACATCATCTTTCTACAGGGATATCACCTATGATCCACTTTCCACACTTACTTGCCTAAGTGTTCTTGCCATAGCAATTGAACCAATCTCAAGAAAAACACCAACTACTAGAAAGGCCCAGTAACTACACCAAGAAGCACGATTTCTTGAATCTATTTTATAGGACTATATTACTGCCTCTAGCTCACTGCAGTCTAATATCCAGGCAGAAAGAGTGCTCTCTATCCTTGCTATTAATATAGCTGGGTTTTTTTGTAGTACCACAGAACCTCCAAGTCTGAGCTCAGTACGGAAATGTTGTTACATTAGCATCTGTTCAAACCATGCAGACTTCCTAAGACTTCCCTCCTTAAGATTAACAATCTCCAGGCTCTGTAGTCTCTTGTGGGCAGCAGGTTGAGGGAGGCGATTCTGTCTCTACTCCACTCCAGTGAGACCCTAACTGGGCCCCAGCTCTGGGGCCCTCAGCACAGTGAACACATGGATCCGTTGCAGTGGCTCCAAGACCACAAAAATGATCAGAGGGCTTGGAGCACCTCTCCTGTGAGGACAGGCTGAGAGATTTGGGGTTGTTCAGACTGGAGAAGAGAAGGCTCTGGAGAGACCTTATTGTGGCCTTTCGGTACTGATAGGGGCTTATAAGAAAGATGGAGACAGACTTTTTAATAAGGCCTGTTGTGACAGGACATGGGGTAATAGTTTTAAACTAAAAGAGTAGATTCAGACTAGATATAAGAAGTCATTTTTCTATCATGAGGATGGTGAAACACTGGGGCAGGTTGCCCAGAGAGGTGGTAGATCCCCCAAACCCCGGAAACATTCAAGGTCAGGTTGGCCGGGGCTCTGAGCAACCTGATCTAGTTGGCGATGGTCCTGCTTATTGCAGGGGGGTTTGACTAGATGATCTTTAAAGGTTCCTTCCAACCCAAACCATTTTATGATTCTAACATAGACCTATCTGTTGTTTAATGTGATTTGAGAAGACAGTTATTTCATCCATTGAGGCACACCGAAGAGCTGCATACAATAATGTTTGCACACAACAAACTTACTCTCTGTGTCCCAGACAGTAGGACACAATATAATAAGGAGCCTTTGCCAAGCTGACTCTGATCTTCTCATCTCTGTCTGCAGTGAGGATATATTGGTCATCAGGACTCAGTGCCTGTCGGTAAAGGGAGAGTTTCAGTGCCCAGTACTTCAATGTTTGTTTTAATATAATTCTTCCTAGCCATGAGGAAACAAAAAACAAAAAACACATACAAGCAGTAAACTATCTGTTTATCCTGACGCTGAACAGCAGATGCAAGCACCAAGCCACTCTTTTCCACTGACAGTAGAAGCATAAATCTTTATGACAGTAACTTTCTCACTTATTAAGACAAGCAACACTGACCACCAGGTCCAGTGAAAGCCACTGAGCTCCAAAGCTACAGGCAGAAGTCCCACTGCATCTTAAAAAGAAAGAAACTTATCATATTGAAGAGCTCAACTGACACAACAGACTGGGTGAATTCCCATATACATTCCATCATCAAGTCTCCTGTGACTGTAAGATGAAGACTTTTTGAACACTCGCACTCCCAGAATATATAACCCTTTGGTAAGCTTGTTTCCTTACCAAACTCTGCAAATGCAAACTCAGTAGGAAGAAATTCACACCACATACTTCAGTTATACAAAAGAGAACGCCCAAATTTCAGACAAGAGGAACAGTGAAAGACCCAAACACGTGTAGGAATTCAGGTTTGTACACTAACTACACAGAGGCACATACTTACCACATCCAACAGCAGAGACAAGTGGCCCAGCTCAAGTTTTCCTTCTGCTTGGGGTTCTGTTATTGAGTAAGAATAGACATCACCAGACTTGTCTGCAACCAGAATCTTATCATCTGCAGCTGTAATTATCAGGGAAGTGCATCTCCTTTTCACCAACCTGAAAGAAAAAAGGCATACTTTGAACAGAGCTGGATGGCAGCCTCAGCAAGTCTGGATTCAGACCCAGTCAAACACACCAAGGGACTAGATGAAAAGCTCCCAGACGTAACATTCTTGAAATGGCAGCAACAACAATAATGTTAAGGAGCCAAAATAGCACTTTTGAGACCTATTAAATGACTAAACTATGTAATAGCAAACACCTGGGGAGGCGGGAGAAAAAAAGGAGACATCATGAAAGCTGCATGCCTGCATTTCGCTTGTGTACTTTCTCAACTGAGCATTGTGCTTAGGCAACCTGACAGAAAGATGACAGACTTTCTTGCACTCTCTGTAATAAAAATACAACTTAAACATGTAGGAAAGAGAAGACAAAGTGGGAATTCTGCTAGTAAAAGTCTTTTGCAGCAACACATCTAAAAACTATGTTGAAACTGT
This sequence comes from Limnodromus scolopaceus, assembly GCA_028565335.1. Lineage (NCBI taxonomy): Eukaryota > Metazoa > Chordata > Aves > Charadriiformes > Scolopacidae > Limnodromus > Limnodromus scolopaceus. Next base: position 117,416,237 of record JAOXNO010000001.1, read on the forward strand.
TTCTCCAGTTGCCACTTCATACTATAAAAGGAGCCTCAAGGACTCCTGCTCCTCACAGACAGAGTCAGAGACACAGAATCTCAGGGTACCTTGTCCAGGCAAAGACCTGAACTTGAACTCGGACTTGCCCTCAGCATCTGCCAGTACCTTACAGTTCCAGTTGCCAGTATAGCAGATAATTAATTTCTTACAATTTTGAGATAAATTTAAGGACCACAGATGTCAGAAAACAAGTATTTAAAAAGGTTTAATCACTTAACGTAGTCTGGAGTATGCTGTTGCAACTTAACAGCTATTATTATTACTGTTATTCTTTTCTTTTCATAATGCCCATTTTCCAAACCCCTCTATGTCCTCTGTGTTAACATAGGACTGTAGACACCAGGGATCATATAATCATAGAATAGTTAAGAGTTGGAAGGGATCTTAAAGACCATCTAATTCCAACCCCCCTCCAATACCAATACCTCCCACCAGACTAGGTTGCTCAAAGCCCCATCCAGCCTGGCCCTGAACACCTCCAGGGATGGGGCATACACAACTTCTCTGGGCCACCTGTTCCAGTGTCTCACCACCCTCACCATAAAGAATTTTTTCTTAATACTTAATCTAAATCTTCCCTTTTTCAGTTTAAAACCATCACCCCTTGTCCTATTGCTACACACCCTCATAAGGAGTCCCTCCCCATCTCTCCCGTAGGCCCCCTTCAGGTACTGGAAGGCCACTATAATGTCTCTCTGGAGCCTTTTCTTCTCCAGGCTGAACACCCCCAGCTCTCTCAGCCTGTCTGCATAGGAGAGGTCCTCCAGCCCTCTGAACATCTTTGTGGCCTTCCACTGGACCCGTTCCAACAGGTCCATGTCCTTCCTGTGTTGAGGACTCCAGAGCTGGACGCAGTACTCCAGGCAGGGTCTGAGGTGGGGATGATAGGGAATTGACATTTTTATTCACCTACTCTGAAATTCAGTGACCATCTGGAGACAGAAGAACAATGCACTGTATGTACTTCAGGTAGGAAAACAGAAATTCTAATACTTTTTAGTGACTCCTTAAAGGAACACTGTAACAATGGCAAAAGATGTAAGACAAGGATGCCCAGTAGCACACTGCAGGCTCAGGCAGCACAGTTTCAAAATAGGTTACCTTGCCAACAAGGAAAAGCCTTGCTCCAAGTTCATTGTACTGCCTTTGATCTTAAACACAAAGATTCAGAAGTTCCCCTTGTCTGAAATCAGCTGACTACAAAAGCTAGCATTGCCTGAAACCTTTTACACGCCTTGCCACAAAACACCAACACAAGTTACATAGCTCAACTTTGGCATTCTTTTGCCTATATTCCCAATTTCCTAATAGGAAGTAGCAACGTTCCCAAAATATCCAGTTGCGGTCCTAGTTGATCTTTTTGTGAAAACTGAAATGTCAAACAATTATCTAATGCTGTATTACAGGCAGGGCATACAGGGCAGGGCTGCAAGGAAGACAGACGCAGAATGAACAGAATTTGCCATTGCTGGGAGGGCTTTTTTTTGTGATTACTTACTCGTTACAACATTGGTTAAGCCACCAAAGGTCCGTCATGCACCCTTTGCACACAGCCAAGCTGACAGAGACTCCATTTTGGTTTGTAACCAGGGCCTCACACATATCAGAGACCACCAGAAGCAGAGACATCACACACTGTGGTACCTCCTTAGGAAGTCCTTCATGGTCCTCTTTCTACAACTGTCACATGCAGTAGCAACAGAAAACTTGTAACTGGAGGACCTCTGGTGGACAGTTACAGACTCTTTTCTCAAGAGGATCATACTACAGAAGGGAAACACTTGGCAGCATGTCTAAAGATATGATTTTAGGAGAGTTCACAAAATCCTCAAAACATCTTCTTCTCCAAATCAACAGAACAAGACAGTGCACTCGCTAAATTCCTCAATATCGCTCTTACAGGCCCAACCTCAGTGTTCACCAGGAGTGGGTAAAGTTTCAGTTCTTAAAGATGCAAATACCATCTTCTGGAATAAGAAAAGAGATTATCCTTTCCTTGGCCAATGATATAAACATCTACACTCCCATTCTTGGAGTGGGGATACCACGCATCACTTCTTGACAAGTATCTTTGAATTCCCAAGAATATTAAATTTGTTTGAGCAAGTAGAGGAGGAAAAAAAAAAAAAAGAGGAAGCTTAGTGATAACAAATGGCAACATCCTAAGTACTACTGTTTTATAACTTCAATTTAATCAGCCATAGCTGCATAACAAAGTGACATGTAACATCCTGCTTCCTTACCTGACACTAATGCATTCCCAGGAAGGCTTCGTACGGAACAGAATCAGACGTTTGCTGTCATCCGTCAAGGCAAAATAATCTCCTGACGGGGAGAAGGCAAAAGCTAGGATGTCGTCACTTCTTTTATCTGTTGGGTTTCCATCCTGTCTAATAGAGAGAAGGGGAACAATAGTTTACAACCTGAGAGTTACTGAAATCCGTAAGAAGAAAAGGTTGTTCTCACACCACCAAGAAGCATGAAAAACAAAGCACAAAGCTAAAAGTTGTATTTGTGCTTAAAAACGTTAAGTCAACTTGAATATTAATGCAAAGAAAAAAGCCAAGAAAAAGGAAACTGATATAAGGTCTAAGGCTGTATCATTGCTTGCTTAAAAAAACATGCTAGGGTTTGTGCTATCAGATCTTGATACAAATTTAGGGGAAAACAGTAAAATTGGCTATAGGTAAAACCATGTCCACAAGTCGAATTTAGACTAAGACTTTTTCAGTTTTTGAAATCTCATGACTTGGAGACTAGAACCCGAAGAAAAAAAAATAAACATCAGTACACAACTCCGAACTGTCTTAGATAGCCTCATAAAAAATATAGCATTTTCCCATAAATGTCTTGACCGAGAAGAGTCATACAGATTAACTGATTATACTGCTGGTGTTTCTCTAAAAAACAAAAAGATGTACAGTTTCCGTTCTGGATGAAATGGAAACAAACAAAAAATACATACATACATATCCATCGGGGTTAGCAAAAACAACCTAGCCATCACCTGCTCCAGGAGTCATCTCATTACTTTCTTTTGCTATCTTCACTGCCACATAACCTGAGGAGATGCACCCTCTAGGAAAACAGCAGATTGCCTAAGCACATTTTCTTACCCTTTATTTCCTAAGGTCTTCTCCGCATTGATGCAATCGTACACGAAGAGACCATCATCACTGCAAATGGAAAACAACAGATTAACAACACTGGAACTAGAACAGCCACGAGCTTAACCAGAGAGGGTGTCAACTCTTTTGCAACACAATATTATTTTATTGTTATTTGTGCAACTGACCCCCATCTTGAGAAATACCACACGCCCGCAAAATGGGCTCCCAAAGTGCTACAAATGCAGTTGAAGTTAAAAACCTTGGCTTGTATACATATGCCAAAAAAAACCCTGTCAACTGTTGGTGAAGTAACTGTCATATTTAAAAGTTAACGTGTTTGTACTGTTAACTCTTTTCTCTGGTGGAGTCATTCAATAGTGCTAACAGCCAACATACTCATCTAGATTAACATATATTTGTGATTCTATTGTCAGGGCTATCATGGAATGATTTGGGTTGGAAGGGACCTTGAAGACCATCAAGTTCCAACCCCCCTGCCCTGGGCAGGGACACCTCCCACTAGAGCAGGTTGCTCAAAGCCCCATCCAGCCTGGCCTTGAACACCTCCAGGGATGGGGCATCCACAGCTTCTCTGGGCAACCTGTTCCACTGGGTAACTTCCCACCCTCTCCTCTGGTGCCATCGGAAAGTTATGAAGAATCTGTAAGCAGAAGCTCTGCGGTTATAAAACAGATCGTCACTGCCTGCTCCAGCAAAGGTACAGGTGTCAGATCTGTGTGTGTTCTGTCAGACACTTCCAGTAACAGGAACAGGCAGAGACTTGCCAACATTTAGCAGAAGTTGTTGACGCTGCCCAGAGGTTAAGGCAGGCTTTTAGTCCTTGTCCTGAGTTACACAAAACACATGTGATTTACGGGACAGGTGTGAGAAAGCAAAATTAAAACCGGAGACAGCAGAGCACTAAACTGCAAGAGCGCACTCTTTCCTGGCTCTTTCTACATCAGGACGTGGCACAACGTAAGATAATACGTACTTGTAAAGGCTTAACGCCTTTGTCCCTAGCATTTACCCTGCTGTTCACGCACCAGTGATGTGCACAATCGTGTCAGAAAACAGAATTTCACAGAATCATAGAATCATTTCGGTTGGAAAAGACCCTTGGGATCATTGAGTCCAACCATAAGTCCTGCTCAGCAGGGCTGTTCTCCAATCCCTTCACTCCCCAGGCTGTATGGGCTACCAGGGTTTGCTCCAGCCCAGGTGCAGGACCCTGCACCTGGCCTTGTTGAACCTCATGAGGTTCA
>JAOXNO010000001.1:117420753-117447774 GCA_028565335.1 Limnodromus scolopaceus
AAGCAACTGAAGGACCCTCACAATTCCACAGCAACAGTTCCCTGGCTCTTCTGCATGGGAAAATAGTTAAAGCACCAATATCTCTTTGTCACTGTACCGGACCTCAGCCCAGTCTAACACCTCCTCACACCTTTACTTCTTTAAAGCCATATTTCAGTAACAGGACGGACACACACACAGAGGAGGGACACATACACACAGAGGAGGGACGGACGGACACAACACACACAATGCCTAAAGGCCCGCGGCCTCCTCCGCCCCTCGGCCCCGCGGCCCATCCCGCCGCCGCCCCGGCACTGACCCGGCCTCCCTGTACCGCGCCGCCAGCAGCCGGCCTCCCGCGCTGGCGGCCATGAGGGCTCCGCGGAGCGCCAGCGCCGGACTGGCACCGGGGCTGCGGCCCCCGCCGCCGCCGCCACCCTCCATGCGTCAACACCGCCACGTGCGCGCCACAGCGGGCGCAGAGCACACACGTCACCACAGGAAGAAATGACGTCATTTGAGGGGGCGGAATCTCATGGCTTAGGCCTCGCCTTCCGGGAGGGATCGGCAGCAGCGTCCGGGCCTAGGCCAAGATGGCGGCTCCCTCGCTGCTGGGCTGCGGCCGGGCGGTTACCCGCAAGGTAAGGGGCAGGCTGGGCGGCGGGGGCAAGGAAGAGCTCGGCTTATCTCGGTGGCTCGTACCGGGCCGGGCATCTCCCCTCCTCTGGGCCCGTTGTGCCGGCACCGCTACCGGCGTAACAGGCCCGGGGGAGGGGGGGTGCGCATGCGCCGCCCCGCCGGGACGGGAAGGAGGGGTATGGCGGCGTCCCGGCCTCCTTAGGGCTTCTTGGACGGGGGGGATCGGAGTTCTCCTCCTTCGTTCATTTGTTTTCTATGGTGCCTTGCAGGTGTTGGGGCTGGAGGCCAGAGGGCTGCGAGAGGCGGCCCCCTCGGCGGCGCTCTGCACCAGGCCAGTGGGCTCCGGAACGCCCTCGGCGCCGCCACCGAGTAAGATGCTTGTTTGTCTCTTTGGTTGTCATTAAGTCATAGAATGGTTTGGGTTGGAAGGGACCTTAAAGATCATCCAGTTCCAACCCCCCTGCCGTGGGCCCGGACACTTCCCACTAGACCAGGTTGCTCAAAGCCCCATCCAGCCTGACCCTGAATACTTCCAGGGATGGGGCATCCACAGCTTCCCTGGGCAACCTATTCCAGTGCCTCACCACCCTAACCCTGAAGAATTTCTTCTTAATATCTAAATCTTCCCTTTTTCAGTTTAAAAACTGTTACCCCTTGTCTTACTGATACACTCCCTTATAAAGAGTCCCTCCCCATGTCTCTTGTAGGCCCCTTTTAGGGACTGTAAGGTCTCTCTGGAGCCTTCTCCAGGCTGACCATCCCCAGGTCTCTCAGCCTGTCTTCATAGGAGAGGTCCTCCAGCCCTCTGAACATCTTTGTGGCCTTCCAGTGGACCCATTCCAACAGGTCCATGTCCCCATGTCCTTATGTTGGGGAGCCCCCAGAGCTGGATGCAGTACTTCAGGTGGGGTCTTACGAGAGCAGAGGGGCAGAACCACCTCCCTGGGCCTGCTGGCCATGCTGCTTTTGATACAGCCCAGGATGCGGTTGGCTGTCTGGGCTGCCAGCGCACATTGCCAGCTCATGTTGCGCTTCGATCAACCACCATCCCCAAGTCCTCAGGGCTGCTCTCAATCCATTCTCTGCCCAGCCTGTATTTATGCTTGGGATTGCCCCGACCCAGATGCAGGACCCTGCACTTGGCGTGAAAAGCTTAAAAAAGCTTATGGCCATATTTCAGAACAGCTGCTACGTGTGCCAAGAAAGTGAAAGGTCATCACCTTGTAAACGGGGATTACTGTTCAAATGTACTGCATAGTAAAAAAACTAAAACTAAAGGTCTGGTAGGAGTGAATCTGTGTGGGATTTATTTGTATATAAATAAATAGCTATGAGCTTGATACTTCTTCCTCTTTATCTTCACCTTAATATGTTAGCTGCTGTGATGCTTGGCCAGGCTGAAAGAGAGCTATCGTTGCATTTGTCTTAATATAAAGAAGCTTTGCAAGTTGCCTGAAATTTGATGGAAACGAGTGTGGCAAGTTATTTTTTTTTTTAATGAGGTGTAAAATCTGGTTTTGAACTTCAGATGTTCCCCCTTGTCCTTTGAAATGTTTAGATTATGAGGATCAAAAAGCATTCCATTTTACAGAGAAAGAGACTTGCAAGATCCGAATATCTGCTCCAGGAAACAGTGTTGAGAAGCTGCAGAAAACTCCCACTGTTGTGTTAAATTTAGTAGTAATGCATCTCGCCCCATAGGTTTGCAAGCAAGGCAATACATGGACTTGGGTTTGGATGCTACAGCATTCAACACTCAGAAGTATTTGAAACCCTTCTGTCCCTGACCAAAGTCAAAACATGAATACAAATTTCGAAGAGAGATATCTTGTGCATAAATGCTATTTGTAAATAGAGGCTCACTGATTCAGTGAGTAGGGTTCCCATCCTAAATTAGAGATCCAGGTGCTTAAGCAGCAAAGCTCCATGGGATCATATGTAGGAGTGGTCAGACCTGTTGACAGCTGTTGAAAAAATAACTGAAAGGGTAGTTGAATGCAGGCTTCTGGCTTCTAATGTTAGCTTCTGAATTGCCGAGGCCAATAAAATCTTGGTTGTTCATTAAGAAAGCCTTTGCTGCATAGGTGGATATAAGCTTGATTGAACAACTATTCAATTTTTATTATAATTTTTTTGCATTGTTTTAAGCATATTTGAGATGTACTTTAGCATCAGCTTCTAGATTCATTGACCTGCAGTTCTGATTTCAGAAGATGTCAGGAGACCCCTTAGGCCACCTCTTTCAGCCAGCTGCTTTCCCTGCAAGTGGTTAAGGTTAGTTTAGGTATATATGGTGCAACTGCCTTTTTCAGATTCTAGCTGGAAGAAGGTGTTCAAATTTGCTTTGCTTTGATAAAATGGTCATGTTTATTCCCCATCGTTGACTTCGTAAGTAGACCTGTAATTCCTGTGTGCCAGCTTTCTGAGTGCAAACATGTTTTAAACACATTCTGTTAATGGTACTGATGTTACAAGCATCAGTGAGAATGCATCTCGGAGTAATATTCTTGTTACTGATTTGGATGTATTGTTCTTTTTGCAAAGCGATGCAAATACAGGTCAGATGGTACAAAGTTTGAAGTACCCTAATTAAAGTGCCTGTACCAGTTGTGTTAGATTTTATGATTAAAAGCGAAAGGATATCTTTTTCACATATCCAAATATAACCGTTTAAAGTATTTTTCCAGTAACGCCTACTGTTAATGGTCAAGTTGAATGTTACCCGCCTTCTTGGTTTCTTACAATGTCTTTAACGTTAATATTTCTTCAATTTTTGCTTGGCTTTCACTTCTGTGTCATCTCTTTGGGCATTCCTGTGTTAGTTTGACCTTCCTGTATGCTGCTTTGAAGAACTCTTCAACCTTGAGCGCTGCTTCCTCACATGTTATTCACTGCAGGCTGCTGTTGCCTGTGTCAGTCTGTGGAAGCAGCCAGGCTTCTTTCAAAGGTGGCTGCCCCTCCTCCTACTTCCCCCTGCCCTCTCCCACCCTGCCCCGCACTTTCCATCTGGCAGAGAGAAGTTTGTGTCTGAAATTATTCAAAAGTATTACCTGTGTAGTAAACTGATATTTTTTCTTTTGTACGTATGTTAAGAACTCTGTATCTCTTTCTTAAATACTTAACTTTTAATTTCACGTGTCTGTCTCCTCTGTGATGTTTTCATCTGGACTTTGCTAAACACTTGCTTCTATTCAGAACTAATTATAGTAACTCCTTGGATCATACAAAGTCTAACTGTAAAATACCAGTAAGGGGAAAAGCTGCATCTAGTCTATGGTCTTGTAAAGTAGATTTGGAGTTCCAAACCGTGCAGATAAATCTGCACAATGGACTGGAAATCTGTTGAATTACACTGCTGGTTGGAAGTGGTGCAACTAATAGAGTTGGCTTTTCAGTGGTGGTGTATCTTCTTAACGTGCCTCCAGTCCTCTTTGTCCTCCTGTTTTCTGTAACCACAACAGTATTAGCTGTTGGACAGGCTCTCGAGGATATCATTGGTACAAGCATCCAAGAGGTATTTGGTACTCTTTAAAAGAGCCTGAAAATTGCTGATTCTCTTCAACTGTTGTCTGGAGAATGTAGCTTAATGAAAGTATCCACGAGCGAGAAGAAATAAAGGCAGGCTAACATGAAGCATTAGGAGATCTTCTAAGAGGTTTTTTTTACAAAGATGTCTCAAAGCAAAAATAGGAAGTGGAGATAAGGTCTTGAGGAAGTCATGTTAAACTGCATTAGACAGAATTCAGTTGGTAGGGCACATGGACACTTGAACAGGTAATACTTTCATGTATGGCCTCAGATATCTCTTATTCTGCTACTATGTGTCTTGGGAGTCATCCCTCACTGCTTTAGAGATGACTATTTCCAGAGGCTATCTGTTGCTGTGTCTGTTTATTGTGTCTTCTGCTTCGCTGGCTTGTTCATAGACAGATCTTAACTCTGTAGCAGCATATTTGAAGAGCTTGGCTAACAAGCTATCTTGGTGTCCATCTGAGATAGGAAGGTGTCTTTAAACCATTTTCAGTGGTGCAGAATTGAAGCACAGAGAAAAACAGCTGTTGCGAGGAGTCTGGCAAAGCAAACAGGGAAAGGCATTGTCTCATGAGTTTCAGCATCACAGCAGCAAAAACTGTTAAGTGTTTTAACTTGAAATGTCATAAAACTTACTGCTTCATAATGCCTGTATTTCGTATAACAACTTCTTTCCATTTGCTTTTTAGACTAGATTATCTCAGGAAGTTAAAATTGTGTGACTAAGGTCACTAATTAACAGTGGTGTCAGATATAATTATGATAATCCTCTTTATGCCGTTTCCTAGATGTAGTGGCACCACAGGGAAGCACCAAGATGCTAGCCATCAAGGCACCAGTTGAATTTCGTAAAATGTTGTCTTCTAGCTCTCTCCTAGCATCTGCAAACAAAGGTGAGAGCATATCTAGTACTAACCTCGAGGAAGCTTCAAAACCTTCTGCTGAAGACATGAGGATGTTCACGTCAAGTAAAACTGTGGTTGGATTTCCTCAGCGAGTAGTTGGTTCTTCCCTCAAGGAGGAAAAGCTGACTACACCTGCAACAGAAAGAGGCTTGAGGAAGGAGTTAGTTGAGGAAGAAACTTCATCTTCATCCAGCTCAGATTCGGATTCTGAGGAAGAAAATGATGTTGATGCTTCAGAAGTTGCCATTAAAACCAAAGTTGAGTTTCCTAGACGAGATTCCATCTTTTCTGACATCGCGGTAAAAGCATCAATGCTAGCCAAAGAGAACTTTCCCCAGAAATCCCACAAAGAAAATGGAGCTAAGAAGAAGCCACGCAAAACAGAACATGATGTGTCTCCTGTCAAGCAGGTCGCATTTTCTAAAACATCAGTCAGCCATGAAACCTCAAAGTCCAAAGCAAGAGAGCCCAAAGTAAAATCAATTCTAAAAGAAGCAAACCAGCAGAAGGTGGTCTTAAAACCATACATGATTGAAAGCCAAGACCTGACTGACATCACTCAGAAATCTGATTATTTGGAGGAAAAATCCATTGGAACCCAAGTAGCAGCTATTCAGCTGAAAGCTTCATCAGTGACTCGGGAAGACAAAAAGCAAAAACTGGTATCCAGAGGAAAAGAAAAAAAGGTGAAGGAAGCGCAGGAATCGGAACCAGAAGTAACTGTTCCTAAACTAGAAGAAACTTCTGAAAGCGCAATGTTGGTGATGGGCACTACAGCAAAGGAGGAGACCATTCAGGAAGCAGGAGTCCAGGCTGGAGAAAAAAGCACAATAGAGGGTACAACTTTAAATTTTTTGAACCGTGTTGATTCATCCGGGCTAGGTTTTAACTTTTTTTAAACAGTTTCCAAATGTTCTGTGTTCATGATTCTCTGATCTTTATACTGAAGCTAACCGTGTAGCTGTGGCTTTCTGGAAGATAAACTCTTGTTCATTGCAAATCGTTATAAGCACTCAGTAATACTCAGTTTCGAGTTATGCTGTGAAAAGCAGCAGTCTTCATTCCACTGTATTTATAGTTTCATAAACCAGTCACTTGTAAAATGAAAACAAAATTGTTTCCACTGTGAGCAAAATCATGGGTTTTATATGACAAAACTTGTTTTCCCTCTTCTCTTTTCTTGGAAGGATTTGGTAGCTGCCTTTCTTCTGAGCCAAATTTGATGCCATTTTTTTTTTTTTTTTTTTTTTGCTTAAATCCTCCTGTCTCTTTAAAAAAAAAGAAAAATTGCTGTGCTTCACACTTCAGTAGGCTTCAAGAAAGAACAGTGTAATGCAAGAAACAGGTATTGATTCTGAGATTGGTAGGTTGTGAGTTGTGTTGAAGTAGCACACAGTTGACCTTATAACCCAGTTTTTGTAGTGAATTGGGGAGGAGATGGTGATATGTTTTAGGAAAGAGCATCATGCACCATATAATCATCTCCGTACCTATACGGTCATATCTCACTTATCCTTCTTATTTACTACCAGTCTGTTAACTTACCTACTGATCTCGTTCTGTGTATTTCAAGAGCAAATGCCCCTCTATCCTGATCTGGGGGGGGGAGTGGCTTACCTTTCTTGCCTTTCAGCTTAGGCAGCATACCATTCTTAAGGCACCTACCCACCCCCCTTCTGGTCGCAGCTTTGAATTAAAGAATTTGCCTACTTGGAAGTAAAAGCAGCATAATTGTGAAGCTGGAGATGGTCGAGCTGTGACAGCAGGAAAGTTTCTGTTGGGTACGTGCTGCGCCCCCACTAGAGGACTCTGCTGCAGTGGCTGTAGGAGAGGTGGGGGTTAGTACTGGCAAGTTCATACCCCTTTACTGCTGATGTAACGGTTTTGGGTGCCGGGGGTACCCAAAACCAGCTACGCTGGGTTCAACAGCATCACTGGTATTTCCAGGTGTATCTTGTTCTCTCTTCCTTTTGAGACCTTCTTTGACAGCAGCTACTGTTTTTCCGTGTTTAATGTTCACAGTTAATGGTAATGCCTTCTGTAATCTGTATTTCTGTCCTGCTTCTGTGTTATTTTGTTCATCTGAAAACTCTACAGCAGGCACGCTGAAGGGGTAAAAGCAATTTTTCCCATTACAAACCTGGATGTTAAGGTGACGTCATCCACTTTGTAGAGCAGGCACACCCGGGAGTCAGCAAAAACTGCTGACTTGAATTACAAAGTAAGAAGCAAAACAGTAGCGTGGTAACTCACAAATGCACCTCTGATTCAAGAACATCCTGTGAAATGCTTGCTCTTTAAGAGAGAAAGCATAGCCGAAGTCTGAAGTATGGGAAGGATGAACTTGGGGATAAATTTTTCCTTCAAGAAGCCAAGTACAGTGTGTGTTTGAGCAGGAAAAATGAGACTCCATCTGCTTTTCTTCCTGAGCATCTGTCTCTTAATTTGGAACAACTGGCTTATGCAGGTTGAAGGTACACTTGCCCACGCTTTGCCTGTTCTTGGGACTATTTGCACCAAAGACCACATCATCTGGCTTTTATATCTGTAGTGTTGTCTCCTATGAGCTGTCTCAGTAGGAGCTGAGCGCAGGGATATTTCCTTTCATAGGTTGTGTGTGTTGTTTTGCTGAAACAGGGCAGATTTTATTTCTGGTCTGGTTCTGTATCAGATGTGCTTAAATAATCCTACAGAGCTTACTACACTGCATTTTATAAGCAAGTCTTGCTAAACGTTATGGATACGTGCTCTTAAACTGATAGCATTACATTGCAATAATTATTTCATAATTAAAGGTAAATTCCAGTATTCAGTTGCTTGAGTTCTTATATTTTTATTTTAGAAGGTTGTATTACAAAAAGAAGCTTAATATAATCTAACCTAAACCATTACATGCAAATTTATATGACAAAGCTTTTCACTAGATCATGCTTATGTCTTTTCTATTGTTACAACTCTGGGTATGTGAGAATAAATTAATATTGGGAGTAAAGTTTTATTTCTTGCAATTTCCTTGGTTGTAAAATCAGCCCGTAACAGGAACATTTTATGTAAATGGTACTGCCAAAATTTGCATAATATTCTAGAAGTGCAAGAGTTAATGTTGGCTTTAATGTGAAGTAAGGAGTCCCGAATAACTCTATTAGGTTATTCTTTTAGGAAGAAAAGCTGGTTTAAAGTTTAGAAGATTACATTTAGAAGAAAGGGAACTTAATCAAAGGCTCTTGATAGATTACTGTTCAGTGTAACCACATTTGAAATTAAACTGTGGAGATCTCAACAATTCCGTCACTTCTCCCCATGCTAAAAATTCAATCTGTAAAGCAGTTCTAATAGCTGTATCTCATGGTCTGACATGATGATATATCATTTGTACTGCTTCTTTGCCTCTTCTGGCTTGTGAAGAATGTCACCCACTGTTCTGTCTGGAGTGAAAACCAAAGCAACTATGAAAAAGCCAGGAAATGCAGACATATGTCTTCAAAATATAAATGAAATGTTCTGCCCTATCCTCCCCCAGCATTAAGTGGTAGTTTGGATTTGAAAACCTGTGCTGTATTAGATGACTTGTACTGTTTCCTGTTCCCCTACTGCATGCTAATGTGCTGCTTTAAGACCAGCCAAGGTACCAGCAGAACTTAGCAAACTTACCCTTTTGTTATAATTGTTGACTTTTTTCTTCAATGTGGACTGGATGAGGGATCTGACAGTATATGAAGGCTGGCACAGTAATTAATAATATTGCCCTCTGGTGTGGCATCCTTATAGTCACCAGTTATTGTTTGTTTTCACAGAGACTACAAAAGCTGCTGAGCCTGCTCCAGAAGAATTTGATAATTCTACCTACAAGAACCTTCAGCATCATGAATATAACATTTATACCTTTGTTGATTCTGTTGCTGTTCTCTCAAAATTCAGGCAGCCTCAGCCATCTTCTGGAAGACCTTCACCAAGGCACTGAAGGAACCACATTTAAAACAAATGCACAGGCAGAATGATAAATTGTTCTATTTAGCACTGTTGCTTCATCTGTATTATAAATCAGATAATATATAATAAATAAATGCATAATAAATTATGAATGTGCTTTTGAACAGTTCTTCTTGGGTCTTGGAGTCCCTTATTTCTTGACCTTTGTGAATGAGCTGCAAATCATCATTGAATAGAGATAGCTTTTCTGCCTCTCAGTATGTATTATTTGGTGATAGTGGGGGGGAAAAAAAATCCTGACTTTTCAGCCTCTCCAAACTTTTGGTACTGACCATTCTTTCCGTACCGTGTCAAAGAACATAATGACCCTTGTGCGCATGTCTGTTCGGTGTGTGCCCTGGTTTTAGTAGGTGGTGTTATCACCATGATGCAGTGGGTTGTTCTCCTTGCACACAAACACGTTCCCAGCTCTGAAGAGATTATGTTTACTCTGGATTTGAAGTTAAAATCATTGGCTGGAAAGAGCATAAGTATTTGTCTCCTGTGGCAAGAGTGTATGTTTTGTGTTAGTAGAGGAATGTAAGTTTATGTAATGGGATTGAAGCATCTCAAAGTCTCTGCTGTTGTAAAGGGAGAACATACAACTTCATTTAATCTTCTGTTGGGGCTTCTAGCATCCAGGTTCTGCAGTAACTGAAATAATTTAATCTCATTGGGCCGTTCCTAACGAACTATACTACATTGATTAAACTCTGAGAAATAACTTAATTGTGTGGGTAGAATCACTTGAACATTATTTTTAAATGTGATGAAAATAGTGTTACCGTAAAACCAGCTCTTGGTACTAATTGTTCAGTGGGACTATGTTTCAGTTCCCACTTTTTTTTTTTTTTGGCCCCACAATAAAATTTAAGATTGCTGTCCAGCTTCACTCTTGCTTTGCAGAAAATGTGAGAAATGAGGCACTTCTCAATGTATGGTATCAGTGGTTACAGTTGGTCTCAGTAAATTTTGTATTTCCATCCTATTAGTAACAGTCTTCTGCCCTCTGGGAAAATTGCCTTGATGACCACCAGCTGTTGTGGGTTTAGTTCCATTTTGGCTTCTTGTTCATTTTGGGGGGTTTTTTTGGTGTTAATTGGTCTTTGAGCAGTTGTACTTGCAATAGCTCCAGCATTTTCCATCACCTGTCTGTATTCTTTCAAGCAACAGAATACACAAGATCAAAGGGAAAACGGAGTCAGCTTTAGTAGTCTAACTGGATATTGGACTCAAATCCCTGGGTGCAATTAGTAGAACAGCTATTTTATACTCTAACTTGGCAAAAATGCGTTAAGAAGGATCAAGAGGTCTACATCAATCTGCTGTGTAGAATTTTAAGTCAGAAACTTCTGGCAAGCAATTTTATTGTCCTGTAAAAACTAAAAAGCATATTACTGACTCTTAACTATGAAATTTAAAAATCAGCAAATGTATAAATCCATGTGCTTAGGAATAAAGAGCAGAAAAGTCACATTGAGACACCAGCGGTACCACGTACACTGTACTTGTAAAAGGGAAAGAAATTTGCTGCGAACACTAAAAACATGAAAGAATCAGGAGAAGGCTCTTCCTTTATTACGGGCCCACCGGAGGGCCCCAGTAAAGCTGCTGTGTTTCGTTATTAACTGAGAGCCCGTGTAGTAACCTGAACCCTGCAGCTTAGATCTGCCTTGGTGCTGAACTGCGCCCCGAACTGCTTGTTTCATCGCTTGGGAAGGAAGCTGCAAATTGTCAGATGGGATCTAAACGGCAAAAGTTAAATATAATCTGTTAGCATGCTTATGTATTTACCACATCTACCCGCAGTAGCTGTGATTGTTAGCTGTTCGGAGTCAGGCTTGTTCACCTACTGCCTTTTCACTTCTGAGGAAGCTTGGTGTTACAAACACTGACTTAATCAGCTGTGGAGAAGGGGGTGGAAACAGAAGCATGTCTTGCTTTCGCTCAGTTCCTACGCTCTACTTAGCTGCATTTCTAGCTAAGGAAATTCTAATCTGTATTCGGGCTAGGCATTTTGCCACCCTTGTTTCACGATTACAGCAAAAATTAATGGTGAATACCCTTCCTCTCTGCATAATCCCATCTCGGTGCCTTCCGGTGATCTTTTCTGCAGCTCTAAAAATCAAGTAACTTCATAACTTTTCTGGTACATATGGTGCGTGCCCTACGTTTGTTTGTTCTGTTCAGTGAACCATTTTGCTCTGGGAAGGGCAGATAATGTGAGGAAGGGCACCAAGACTTTTTCCCACTGTTATGTTTTCCTGGACTTCAATGAAAAAGGCTTCATTTTTTTTTTGTACTTAGCTATTATCAGATGTTATTGTGTTTGAGTCATGCCAGCATTTAAATTTCAAGCAGGATGTGATACAATATGCTCAAATTCTGTAACATCAGTGAGTAAATTTGTCTTGCTGTGCTAAGCACTTGTCAGATACAGTCAGGGACCTTGTTTTAAAGAATGTACAGTCCTGGATATTAACATAATTCCTGGAAAACTTCAAATATGAAAGAAACTAAGTCTGAGCTTAGTTTTTTTTCTGAAAACCAGTTCTTCAGAAGTGGGGTTTTCAATGTAAATAATGTTTTACTGTGGGACTACATGAAAATCTGAAAAGTGGAATTCACTAAATTCTCATTAAAAAGTTGCAACAACTACTTTCCTTGTCAAAGGGAATGGGTTTCAAATTTTAGGTCCTTTGAATTTTTTTTTTAGCATAGCAAACTGGTAATAAAATTGCTTTTCATAATTTCCTTCCACTTAGATCCTTCAAAAGAAACTTATGAGCCCAGATGGTTCAGGACGGCAGTTGAAAACCCACTAATCCCAGGTCCAGAAGCAGCATTTGCGGTGATCACTTTAGTTATTACAAGGTCAGGATGGTTTTTGGTCCTCCTGGTGCCTCCTTTGGCATCCAGTCATGGTAAGCACTGCAATCTTATAAGGCCATCCTCAAGATTTATTTTAAATTTGGGAAATTAGACTTTTAATTGGGTGCACTTACAGATCTTCCACAGTACAGTACGTCCCCAACTTTCAACAAAACCATTCAGTGCATCTCACTGTCTGTTCTCCTTTAAATTCAAAAGCCATAAAAACCTGCCTGTAGTCTTTTCTCCCACCACATGAGATGCCATCATCGAAGCTGTTTGTACAATTATGTTAAATTTGCTCTTAACATGTGATGAAAAAACTGTGAGAAGTTTTAAGGCTGTCTCAGGATGATGTGCAGTTTTTCCTTCAGCTACTCATAGCAATGAGAATGTGAGCTGAGAACAGTCAGCAGACTGTCCAAGTCTGCTGAAGATCCGTAGAAAAGCAGGACTTCTTGGCTTTATGCTGATCAGAATCCCACAGCTCATAAAGTGCTTTGCTGAGATTTTGTGATCTTGTGGCATTTGGGGGGAAGAGTAGGAGAAGTTGGAAGCTGCTGAGAGCAGCTGCTTGTCTATCCCAAAGAGTTTTAAATCCTGGTGGGTCCAATCATGGCTATTGTGCAGTGAGTGACTGAGTAGAAAGCATGCTCACAGTATCCTGTAGCATTGTAACATTAGAATCATGTAAAATGAGGTTGGAAGAGAAGTCTTGAGATGGTCAGTCCTGTGGCAGGTGCAATTAGGTCAGGTTGGCCTGGACCTTGACCAGTTGAGTTTTTAATATCGCCAAGGACTGAGATCCTACAATGTCTCTGGTGACCTTCTCCAGCACTTGAACACCCTCATGATTTAAAAAACAAACAAACAAAAAAACCTAGCAAGCAGAACCTTTACCTGTTCTCTAATTGGGATCTTTGGTTTTCTGACACTGATCCTTACTACATGCCTCTGACAGGCCTGGCTTTGTCTTTTCTGTACCCTCCAAGGAGGTAGCTGAAGTGCCCCTTATTCACTTCTTCAGACCAGATAATCTCTGTTCTTTCAGGCTCACCTTGTGTGACATACTCCAGGTCCATTTACATCTTTGTGTGGTCACAGTGCACCCTTGGCGCATCCCACGTTGCCTAAGTGGTCCCTGACTGTCCTCCTCCCCGTAGCTTCTGCTTCAAGGTATAATATGCTAGAAGGGGGCTTATGTTAATCTTCCTGATTTTTAGTGTGGAATCTTCTGCAGTGAGCGGGAAGGGACCTGGGAGACTCCCAGTTCTCAGGATGCTGTGCAGCGACAGTAGTGTGGCGCAGCTTCAGGTCCCCACTGTGTCCTGCTGTAAAAACAAACAAAAAAATCTTGGAATCATTCTTGGCCCGAGCATTTGCTACCTGCCTGTGATTTACAACCCTCCTGTGCTATTCTGTATTGTGTGCTGCTGTTTGCATACAGAGTTAGACAAAAGGAGCTAACACAATAAGGGTAATATAGGCACTTTAGTCCAGGTCCTTTGAAGGTTTGAGTGATTGACTTTACAACCACGGCATTCTTATATTGTGGCTTTGTTTGTTTATTTGTTTTAATGTTATCCTTTGAGAGAAACTACTCGAAACTCTGGATGATTTTAATTAAACTCTTAGGAGTCTAAACAAAATATCCTGTCAAGTTTCCAGATCATCCTTTCACTCTCATGTGGTTCTACTACATGAAATTATAAATACTTATTTATCTTTTCTATGATTCTATGGGTTTGGTACTTACATATTACCCTTAGTGTTCATGTTGGGATGATACCACTCCCAATACAATCTGCACGTATTTTTACATTTGGAAATTCATACCAACCTCTGAAAGTCTTAGGATATGTGGCAACTTTGGGATAGAGAAGACTGTGGTAATGCATAGTTAAGGACGTAAGGTTAAGCACGTGTATCTATGGTAACAAAGTTTGCCACAAGCTTTGGGTCAGCGTATGGAGTTAGTGGGTCAGCTCTCAAAATTTATTTTGGTCTCCCCTGCGCTCTCAGCAAGCTTTTAACTGCAAAATAGATCAACAGGGGCATGGTTCTGTAAATCTGTACTATCACAGAATACAGCCTATGTGCATGTGAACTGCTGATACTCACAGAGCTCACACCATGTATCTTAGTTAATGCCTAATACTCTTAGCAGCAGTCGTGTCATCTTTGTTTCTCCATTCTGACACACGGTTCAAATGACAGTACCCCTTTCCACATCTGAGTGTTTTATCAAGTCTGGATAGATAGCTCCTAAAGCAGCTAATACCCAGTAATGGAAATAATAAGATAATTTAGATTATTTATGCTTTCTTTTTTTGTTGGTTGAGTTTTTTGGTTCATTTTCCATTGCTGTCTTACCTGTCCCCATGGTTATGAGGCGCTCTTGGTATTCCCTCTGGCTTTTTGCATAGTGGAGATACACCTAGTTTCTAAAATCTGTGACAGCATCTGTCTGGCACTGGAGAGGGAACATGCAAGCCACGACACACCTTGTACTAGGTAAATGCTAATGTCTTATATCAAAGAAGGGGGCAATAGTTACTTTTCCCTGGAGGCTTGGAAAGGGACTTGAAAGAACCACCCCGTCACGCTTTCATTTCTCATCTTCACGCACTCCTTTTCCAAAAAGCCTCTTCTACGCTTAATGGAGTTTAAAATCGTGCCAGACTAGGCCAGTCTAAACTGCATGGATGTTTCCCAAAGTCTCCTGGGGTATCTCTAAAAGTGAGCTGTATTCTATTGGTTGAGGGCTGGGAGATATGTGAGGAGGGCTGGAAAGAAATTCAGAATATAGAAAACAGAAGGATAATGTAGAAACTGAGAGCAAAGATGGTCCTTATGACTCAGGTATTGGACTGGCTCTGGATTCATTTGTGAGACCCTTGGCTGCCTGCATAACCGTTGGCAAGTTGCACAATTTCTCGAGTTCTCATCCTCGCTTTATAGATGAGGAGTTAGTGGTCCCAACTTTCTCTTTGTACATCACGCCTATTTACCGAGCAACACAGAATAAAAACTAGTTAAAAATGAGAAAGATTTTTTTTCTTACATCTTCCTTGTCAAGCGTGCACATCGTTTAGAAACTCTGAGCTAGCTGAGGTTCTCCCAGGAGATGCAACGCTTATTAACAGCATGACAAAAATACACTTCAGATAGTCTGCGCTTAAATGCCAGCAATTTTGAAATTGCATTCAGGCAATGGCAGGGCCCTTTAGATACAAAAAAAGCTTTACAACTGTTCCAAATACTTACTAGTGGAAGACTGTTAACAGACGGGAAAAAATGGGGAGGTGTCCAAAACCAGCAATCCACCCTGGTGAGAAATCCAGCTGCTGGGAAGTGGAATGGTGCTGGAATTCATACCAGGTTGTTGTCTCTGGACACCAGTCAATGGCCTCCATCTTTTATATCACGCTCCCATTAGCCATAAGGATTCGGTGTTTTTCAATTCCTTTTCTCTTGCCGGCTGGATAAGGAGAAAGAGCTTTTTCTCTCAAGTCCTTGCTAAAAAATCATTTCAAAGCCGTTGTCCGTGAGAGGAACATCACTTCTCTACCCCACTCCTGCCTCCTGAAGGTCGCCATTGGGCAGAGAAAAATCGATCAGTCTACCCTTCTTCCTCCAGCTGCTTAGTTCCTGCTCTATAGTTGTTTACTGCTGGGCCCCAAGCTGCTTATCTTCATAGTCTTCCTCCCCTCCGAATAACTTTAGGATTTACCTCTAGAATCAATGAGTGCTTTCTCCGGCACGGCGCTGGGAAACCAGCATGTTCGAAAATCTTGACAAAGACACCCCATTCCCCTCCCGCCCCCACAAATTTGAGATGACTATAAAAAAGGAGAACTAAAGAAAAAAAATAATTGGGAGTTCTTTTCCTTGATGTTAGTAGTACTTTTATGATCGTGTTTTTTGAGATTTTCCACATACCCTTGAGGAATGGGGAAGCTATTTTTTTGGATTTCAGGTAACAACTACAAGACTCCAGCTGCTCGGGCCTCGGGCTTCATGATACTCACCGATTTATGGGCGCTAATGTTAAGAGATTTGGCAGCACTTCAAGCAACCGAGTGAAAACAACGTGTTTATTCTAAGCTTCGCTCTTGCCCTTTGACTCGACAGCGGCTGTGCGACTGGCCTGGCTGCTCAGCCCCGCTCTGCCGGAGCATGGGAAAAGTAGGAGCAGCGGCAAAGAGACAGCTGGCTGGCTGCTGACTTAGAAAGGCATCATTGCGTCACGCCACGCTTGGTAAGTTATCTTTGCAATCACAAGGGCCAGGATTTCCGTCCCGTCCCGTGTGTCCCCCCCCCCGCCTTTTATTTTATTTTTTTTTCAAGCGGGAGGTAGGTGCTGCACAAATTGACCGTGGGGATTCGGCCGTGTCGAGTAAAGCGTCCCGTTCGTCTGTGGCAAGGTGGTTTTTTAGCCCTGAAATGTAATGCTTTTCGGACCCTTAAAAAAAAGATCTCTGCTAGACGCCTTTTGAATCCCCTTTAAATGAACTGTTTGTAACCTTATTAAGCTTTTCTCTTTCATTTTTAATATGTGGATTGTTCGAATGGAAATATTAAAGCCAGCACAAGCAATAAAGATGGATTACCAGTAAAATAAACAGTTTGGCCTCTGACTGCACAGAGGAAGCAGATTAAGTGAAGAAAATGTTTCCTAAAAGTCACTTCTCTAACTCTAAGACTATTCTAGTAGCTGCTTCTTATTTAAAACCCGCACTATTTTGGAGCTTACTAATCCACACATTTAACTCAGTGTGGAAGTATAAGTTAATTGACATTCTGCTTCCAAAGCGATATTGATATTATGAAGGGCACTAAACTGATACATGAAATACAGACTAAAAGTGAATGGGAACCAACAGAGATGTATTTCTGAGAATCCAAAAAGAGTTTGCAAACCATAGGTAATGACCGAACATGAAATAGTATTTACATGCATATGGGATGCATTGCTAGTGAAATTCTGGCTCTGGATGAATCTCATGGAAAAATTATGATAGATTTCTGTCATGCCAGACTTTCGCCTTGTCTCTTTAAAACTCTTATGGTGAAACTCATAGGGAGGTATGTCTTGCCCAGTTCACAGTTACTGTTGTAAAAGTATACATATGTAGAAGACTCACTGGTAGGGAATCACATATGGGACTCTACCCTGAAGTCACTAAGCCGGTGAGTGTATTTTACACCTATTTATGTTGAGCAGGCTCAGCAACTTGCATGAGGAATGTAATGTCCTGAAGGGCTGACTTCATAATTTGCGGCTGCGTATATATTTCCTTCATGAAACCACATTTATGTTTCTTTACTATCATTATTCTTTTAAAGGTTTTTAACTACTCACAACTCCCGTTTCTTTTTCCATAAGTCCTGCTACTCCGTCTTCAGTATTCTGACTTTTTAGATTTCAGATCTTGGCGATGGTGTTGAGGATCAGGTTGCTGGCTGGGGACATCTGGATGGGTTTGAGATTTGTGCATATAATAATCAAATCTCCTAACTGTCTATTTTGAGTCTATGCTTTCATTCTCTCATTGCATTTCTCATTGTTTCTCTGTCTGTATGAGCGTATGCAGTCTCATGCAATTATATAAAAATGGTTTCCTTATGCATGGCATGACTTTTTATAGCTTTACATTCACTTTCTTTCTTTCTTTCCACCATCCCATTTTGTATTTAAATAGGTAGAATAAGTTAGGTAATACGTACACAGGGACTGCTCCACCATGGACCGGAGCTCTAAGTATCTCTGTTAACACATGCTGCAGCCAAAGAAGTTTACAGCATGCAGAGGGAAAAGGTTATTGTTAGTGTAACTGAATAAGTATTAGGGTTAATATATAATGTATAGGTCTGTGTAATGGATAGTTTTTATTCATCATAAAATGTTCAAATGACTTGCAGATGTATGACTGCTGCAGCTGTTGCAGACCTTGTAATGGCATTAGGCTCTGACTCAGAAAGGAGCTCGTTTGCCAAGAGATTCTGGCAGTGACTATGGATGTGATATTCCCATTGAAAAAAGTATTGTCAGCAGTGGAGGTGGTGATACAAAAGTGAACTGGAGTACGAGAAAGGGGCAAGGCTGGGTCTAGGCACGACAGGAAAATGGGGGTTCTGAAAGCTTTCATTTGTTTGATGCTTAATTATATCTATAGCATCCTACGACTACGTGGTCTACTAGGGGAGCAGCTGGAATTTATAGTTACCACAGATTCTGGCTACTTGCAGCTTATGTTATACTAATTGCGGAAAAAAACACAAACCAGCAAAGCTTTGATAATGTAAAACTTCGCTCCCGAGTTTTAAAAAGAAAAAGCAAGCTACGGTCCCTACACGTAGATAGAACTGAATCCCACTGCGCAGACGCAGTCTGTTGTGCGGACTGCACAGCATGGGAGCTCGGCTACCTTCTGCCTTTGGAGACTGCACACGTCAGGGAATACGCGTCCGCAGCAGTCAAAGGAATGCCATCATCCTATGGGTGCATACAGTACTCCGAAATAGTACTGAGGAAGAAAAAGTAAATCCCCTGCACGTTTTGTGATTGTTTTCCTAGGTGTGATTGAAGTAACGAAAATAATGAAGATTGACATCTGAAATAGGCACACATTTTATACGTGGGATGTCATACTGAGATAAACATGCTGGCTTTGATGCAGCCTTTTGATTTCTGTGCGACGAGGGAAGCAAAAGTGTGGTCATTTTTAGAAGAGAATTGGAGACAGCAGTGCAAAAGAAAAGCACAATTTTGACAGGGTTCGGTAATAACACTCAGAAAGTAGGATTGAGGGAAGCAAACCCTAGAGACAGCTGAACTGCAAATCTCTGAAATGGTGAGGGAGCATAACACAAGTCATCTCTCAATGAGAGCAGATTTCGTCACTGCCTTTCCTGGTGCTTTAAACTACTTACGGGGTGTATGAGTTAGTTATGAAATGGACTGCAATGCTGCCCCTTGCTTTCTATGAACTGTTACCAAGCCATAAGCAGTATTGTTTCTGGCACTTTTTGAAAGGCATCTGCCAATTCCAGTGTGTTCTTTCTGACCCCATTCAATGTCGTATCTGTGAAAGAAAAACTACCAAAATATACAGACTATTAGGAAAGAAAAGCAGTCAACGTGAACTTAGTAGTTTTAAAAAACATAAATTCCAACCCTTACTGATGTGACTTTAGCCTTACATGAGTACAAGAGAACGAGTTGCTAATAGCTGTCTTCCCGGGGCTCAAAATTCCTTGGATAAGAGAAAAAAAATAGCCAGCCAGCATGACTGCATTAGCTGTTGGCTGGGGCTGTCAGCTGGGACTTAGGTCTCCCCTCTCCCTGGTAAGCGTGCTGCTCACTAGACCAGGGTTACTCATTTAATCTGGACGAGTCTTGGTCAGCAGAGGAAGGTCTGTTGGTGAACTTTACCAAAGTCGTATCAGTGGCAAGCGGTGTGTGACAGCAGTGCACTGTTGGGCACACCAAGCAATTCACCCTGCCTCAGGGGCTGCATTTCAGCTCCTTCCTAAGAGCACAATGTGAAGTGTGGGGCTTTCTGATGGCTGCAGGATGTGACTGGGCTTGGACATAGAGCATGAGAGCAATCAGGGCACAGTGCAGGGCAGATTTGATTTCTGGTCTGGTTCTGTATCAAATGTGCTTAAATAATCCCACAGAGCATCATTCTATAGTTGTCTCCGCTGGTCAATAAATACTGTATGTGATGAGGAAGAATCTTAGTAATGGATGGGTGCAGCCCCTGTCCTAGGAGGCCCTATGGCAATGGTATGAGGCGTGTGGTCTGCAGATCTGTGGGATTTCATGCACCCTTTCTATGGGAGGAGGCTTAAGTCTCTCCCTGGGAATCTGCACCTGCTCTGGGAAGTAAACAGGATGTTGCAAAGTGAAAAGAGCTGAGCAGGCACTGCCCTGCAGCTTCCAGGTTAGATGGTCCATGGGGGAGGTGGGTCTACATCCTCAGGCATTGCAAAGATTTGGGAGCAAGCCTGCCGGGATATGCCAGTGTGGCACAATGCAGCTCTGTGCTGCAGATCCCCAACCCAGGTCTGAATGGGCCAGTCTTTCTTGGAGGAAGGAGCAAACCTTGGCAGGGATACAAGCTTGGATCCCAGAAGCAGCATTGCCTTGCTAGCACAGCATTCAGTCTCAAGCTAATTTGCCTTGCCTCTCAGCCCACCAGCTAACTTGGGCACAGCATGAGGCTGGTGTTACTTCTACTCCTTCCAGATCCAAAGCTATTTCATGCCGAGGCAGTATAGCGATCTCTGTACCATATTGCTCTGCAAGCTGTTGACATATCCTTTATTTCCTAGAATGTTTTCTCATCAATAAATCTTAGAAAAAATGTCCAGAAAGTCTCCTGTATCTCCTCTTTCTTATGAGGAAAGGCTGACTTAGGTATTCTAATTCCAGGAGACACTCATTGGCTGGCAAAAGGACATTATAGAATTGCAATCTGTAAATGGGTTCAAATAAGGGAATAAAGGAATTAATGGAGGATAAGTCTGCCAATGGCCATTGGGTATGATGGTCTGCTTGCAACTTCTGATTCAGAAAGGTGCTAAGCTATTGACCCTAGGAGCTCCTAAGATACCCAAGGGGAATACTGACCCAGTTGTTTTCATGTTTCTTGCACTCTTTCATTAAGCACTTACTACTGGCCAGTGTTGGACTTAAGGTAGTTTGACCAACATGTGCATGTGGAAGGAGGGATAGCCCTGAAATTAAGAACTGGGTGCCAGCTAGGTCCACCCGGTCCGTCACGTGTGTGCGTATTAGCCTTGTATTCAGATGACAACAGTCCTCCATGTTGAGGAAGCGGCTGAGGAAGTGTTAGTGGGAATCCTGCTCCCAACACCAACCATCAGGCTGATCCAGAGCCTGGTCCAGATGTCTGACTGCTCCAAAGAGGAAGGGCTTCAGCTAGATGTAGCGGTAGGAATGTGTGTCACCTCTGGAGTGACAGTGCGGATGTGGGCCTGAAGGACATGGTGTAAGTACTGCAGTGTGGACCATCTGAGAAGGGCATGTCTCTGTGGAGCCCAGAGGCAGCTGTGCATGGTAGTTTCCACAAATCCCAACTTGGCAGAGACGAGAAGGGGAATGTTTGTGGAACACTTCTGCTCTTGGCATTTCCTATTTGCTTTTAGCTCAGTTGCAGACATTTGTGTGGAGCTCAGCTTTTCTTTTGCTTTGTGCTAGGAGCTCAGGTGCCTGGCTAGACAGTTGCATTAGGCAGCAAAGCACCTAATCCTCATTGAAGGCCACCTAATCCTCTCAGCTTAATGGCCTTCTACTGCTTCAGATACTCCCTTCTTTATTTTTTCTCTATTTGCTCAGCAAATGAATTCTTTTCTGTTCCATTGGCAAAACAGTGTCAGGAACAGGCTGGCTGGCCATTCTCATTCCCCGCTATCAACCCCTCCTGGTTCTTCTAGACTCCAAAATGCAGAAACCCATAAAAGCCGCTGGAAGTAAATGTGTAATGGAAAGAGAGGTCTCTAGGGACTGAAGGAAGTGCTCTGTAGACCAGTGTTTGAGAACCTCTCATTTATGCTTCCTGGTTATTTTTTCTGCATTTCGCTCTGCGGAATCCAAATCCCACTCAAGCTGGCGGGAATTGTTCCACTGACTTCTATAAGAGTTGGATCTAGCCCCTGGTCTGGAAGGTAAAACTAGTCTCACTGGTTTTCTTTTATTTCAGTAGGTTTCACTTTCTGCTTCTCAACTCCCAGAATAACGTGAATGCATTCATGGTCCTCCATGGTGAGATTCATACAATATATTCCCTTTTTATGTTTTTTGTAAAATAAAAATCAAGATGTGTATTAGCAATTCCACCTCTGTTCTTCCGACTCTTCTCTGCCCTTCTGCTCTGTTTTTTGCCCCTCCTCACCCCCTGCCTCTTCCACAATGAGGTACATGAAAATGCCTTTTTAAGTCTAACACATTTTTGAAGAAACTTTGGAGTCAAACAACAAGATACTCTCAACTTGTGGCATCATTAAAAGCAGAAAGTTTGCCCTCGGCAGGTAATCTGTTTATAGTGTCTCAAGTGGAAAACAGATACGTTGGGTTGTGAAAGATGTTTGTTCCATCACCATGGAAGTTCTCGCACAGTTCCCAGGGCAAGGCATTGCACATGGGGAGGTGACAGCGGATTTCTACATCACAGCTCAATCTTCAGCTTCTAAGTGAAAGCTGTGCTTTTCTGATAAGCTGTTTTTCCTAAAATAGCAATTTTGTTCAAATTAACATCTCTGATAGCAGAAAGCGAGCAATGTAGAGTGTGGTACTACAGAACATACAAAAAGGAACATTATCTTACAGAGCTTTGGGGTTTTATCCTCCAGATCGCCTAAAATTCTTTCCAAGTAACGTGTTAAGATACTGGTAATGCAGTGACTCAACCATATAAACAGATGGACTGAGTAGTATGCAGCCAGTGATTCAGCTAATGTACAGCTCTGGAAATTCAAATTTGATTTAACAAGAGAAGAAATGTTGAATAAGACATTTATAATTTCTCCTTTTCTGAAGGAGGCTTTAAATATTGGTTTTTCTGCTGAAAAAAAGAGGGTGGAAAAACATAGGACAGTAACAGCTCATCAAAAGGATGGCGTCTTGATCCCCACACAGAAACTCCTTGCAGTAGTACCGCACTGCAGTGCCAACTCTTGGTCCGAGCCCAAGTCCTGCTGTGGGACATGAGCTCTTAATTTCTCCAGAGGGAGTGTTCCCAGCTGAGTTACACAGATCTCCATGATCTACTTCAAGCAAAGCTTGCCATTTATTTAGACTGAGTTAACTCATTAATTTCAGCTTTAAGATCTTAAAAGCCATATCCATTATAAAATAAGGCACACATTTTTCCCAGGCTCCTCTTATACCACATAAATTGGTGGCTGCAGATGTAAATGTGCTGTGCCTGCAAACAGGGCGCACAGAGGTTGCTTTTTGGAATGCTCTCCAAACAGCCAGGGGACATCCAAGTCGTTGACATGTCTTATTACATACTTTTTCCCTTGGAGTGATGAAAGAAGAAACTGGTTTCCTGCAGAGGCCTCCCATTGTTGAGAGATCAGCACTTCAAAACTCACCTGATTTTTATGGGTATCTCGGGAAAACCCTGCTCTGTTTAGATTATTCCGGTCTTATCACTGCAATTACAGTGTTTATTCAATAAGTTATGAGTACAGATTACTGCCACCTGCATGGAAACCCACCCCTTCACCTCTATGTAAATGTTTCCTTTGAACGCTTAATTATGAAAGAGTTGCAAAGTACACAATTGAGAGCCGTGAGACATCTCCTTTTTCTGAACAGGTTAAATGCATATGCATGCTACATTATGCACACAGTTGTAATATTTAGAACTTGGAAATTACTAAAGGATGTCAGAGTAAGCCTAATTCATCTAGCAACTGTATGTAGGATCCAGTTTTGCCCTCCCAATGAATTTACACAATCCTACTATCACTAAATGGCACCTGAAAGTGTGTTTCAGACAATAGATTTGGGAGCGTGCTTTTCTCATTTGCTAAGATGGGACCTTCATAGCTTGGTTTGCAAATATTTGGTCCAACTGTGAGGAATGCTCTTATATATCTGGGACTGTTCTCAGTAACCAAGTAAGGTCCTGACCCTACAGACACAGCTGCGCATGCTTTAAGTAATGGGCTGTACTTAATGAGCACATTTAATACGTACAATGTGAAGAAAGTAACAGAAGTTTAAGAATCTCAGTATTCTGTTATTTGTAGTTCTAAGCTTAAATATTACAGAACCTTATTCTTACATACTTGTATTACACACTTTCAATTACAAAATATTATAATGGCATTTCATTCACTGTGGCATGTAGCTTTTGCTTTTTTAGAAAAAAAAGCAGCACTCCATTGCATTTAAGTGAGTACATCCATGCCAATGGAAGTTCATAGCATAAAACCACATTAGTTGTGTAATAATCCTTATCAAGTGCATAGTATGGAGCATTTCCTTGCCATTTCTGTCTTCCGTCCTATGTATTGGACCTTTGTCCTTTTGCAGAACTGCTGAGGGACAACACAGTTTGTTTGGACAATTAGAAACAAAGAAAGAAAAGGGTACCTATCCTTTCCCTTTTTGTTTGCTTTTGCCTGTATGTTTATTTGTTTGTTTTTGAATCACTCCTCTTGGTTACTTTTTCATTCTTTTCCCCCGCTGCTCCTCTCCTCCCAGCTCCTTCTATTTTCCAAATGTTATGGACTTCTCCCAAAAAGCCTTGTAATTTTTAGTGCTTGTCATGGCTTAACTCCAGCCCACTGCTAGAACCCCACAGCCACTTGCTCTCTCCCCCCCAGTTGCGATGGGTGACAGAATCAGAAGAGTAAAAGTGAGGAAAAAACTCGTGGAATGAGATGAAGACAGTTTAGAGCAAAAGCTGTCCACACAAACAAAGCAAAACAAGAAATTCATTCAGTGCTTCCTATGGGCAGGCAGGTGTTCAGCCATCGGCAGGAAAACAGGGCTCCATCACACGTAATGGTTACTTGGGAAGGCAAACGCCATCGCTCCGAACATCCCCCCCTTCCTTCTTCTTCCCCCAACTTTAGGTACTGAGCATGGCGTCACATGGTATGGAATATCCCTTTGGTCAGTTGGGGTCAGCTGTCCCAGCTGTGTCCCCTCCCAGCTTCTTGGGCGCTCTCAGGCTGCTCACTGGCAGGCGGCGTGAGGAGGAGAAAAGACCTTGACTGCTTAGCAACAACCAAAAACACCAGTGCACTATCAAAAGTATTTCTCATCTCAAATCCAAACCACTGCATTATACCAGCTGCTATTAAAAAAGTTAACTCTATCCCAACTGAAACCATGACAGTGCTTTTCTTAAATCTTATCCCCTGGAGTCATTTCAGCTGTGATATTTTAAAAAATAAGCGTAGCTTTTTGAGCTTTGCAGAGGCTGTATCAGAGAGAACTGAAGAAAAAATGAAAAACAGGGACCTCTCGACAGTGGTTGGAAACTGTGCATTCAGTGAGTTTAGAGATGGGCAGCTGGAAGGCACAAGGGTGATTTTCAGGTTACTTTCTTCTTTAGGTTTATATGGTCATGTCATGTAGGTACAGGTATATTTGGGGGGTGTATCCATGTTGTTTAATAACATTTGAACCTAGCAATTGAGTCTAGGTAGGATTAAAGCTCACAGAATAATTTAGTTCCTGTAACGTTCATGAAAATAAGTTGTAGAGCCGGGAAGATGTATCATTTATTCCCCGAATGACGGAAAATCTGTAGCAGGAGCTTTTAGGCAATGGCATCCACTGACTAAAGAGAAACCTTTTGTATACCACAAATTTGGAAAAGATTACAGTCAAACCTTGCAACTTAAACTCTAAAGTTAACAAACCATGAGGCACAAATATGTGAAGAACCAGGCCAGGCTTTCTTAATTCTGACGCTTGGGGAGTCACATGCTTTAAGATCGAGGGAGCTAGAACATTTATTGATATCATGAAAAGCCTAAGAGGCTGAGGAGAGTAAAGGATGGAGTAACCTTAATTACAAAGGAGACCAAGAGATGGGATTACTGGGGTGAGGGGAAGACAGCAGACAAGGAATTTCTAAACCTGTCGTGTGCGAGGGGGGAGCTAGGGAAGAGAAAGTGGCAAGCAGGGAGGGAAGGAAAAGCAAGAGGAAGCAGCGGGAGAAAGGAAAATTCAAGTTGGGAAAGGCATCAGGAAAGACTTTGAAGATCACTGGGAGAAGAGATTAAATAGAAACTAAATTGGTTTGAACTTAATCTGTACTTTCTCAGAAGAAATCAGTGAAGTCCTATCCAAAGAAGTGCAGGCAAGGCAGAAGGAGAACAAAGGGTTTGCAAGGAGAATGAAATTTGAAGAAGAGGCAGGTCTGGGCATGGGAACCAGTTAATTTTAAGCACTGTTTAGTGAATGTGTCACTAATGAATGTGTCAGGGATAATGAGAGATGAAACTTGTGGAAGAAGACAGCCTGGCCACAGGAACTCTGTTAGAGGTGTTGTTACACAGCACAAGAGCAGAAATAGAGAAAGAGGATCTTGTGAGTAAGACAAACAAAGAGTTGTATTTTTTAGAAAGATCTTGTTTATTTAAGTCATTCACATGAATTTTGAGACCAAATTCACGCATCTGAGCACTCTGGATTAGCATAGTTCGTTTTCCTTCCCACTCTCTCTGCTAGGTGTACAAGTTCTTTCTCTGTTCACAAGCCCAACGTCCACGTGGTTTTGACTGTGTGGGGAAAAATGGCTCGAAAAAACGAACTCCTGTGAAGGCTCCAGGCGGTCTAGCCAGAGGATGAAACGGCGGTTTTGTTAGTGGACAAACGGTGGCAGTGTGCACAGAGTGACTAGAAGACGGAGAGCAACTCTGTTGGCGGAGCAGGGTCAGGACACAGCCGTTACACTTAAAGAGGACTGGGGGCAGACCTGGCTTGCAAGAGCACTTAAGTAGCCATTTCTATTGCCGCCCTATTAGCCAGACCTTCTTTTACTGCCCTGGCCCGGGAAAAGTGTTTTACAGAAGAAACTAGGTGGCTCGCTACTGTTAAATTGGAAGGGTGCCACAGCCCTTGAAAAAATGTAGGGCATGACCAGTTTACAGGAGTACAGGATAATCGAGTAGATTCCCAGGCCCCCAGAGGGACTACAAAACCTGCTTTGCTTTTGAGCCGAGCTCCCCAAGATGTGATTTGTTCTGTATTTATCAGCTCCTTCCCCTTCCTTGGTAACTTTTGCCCTCAAAAGAGCCAGGGAGAGGTGGCTGAGGTGGTCTTTCAGGTGGTCAAAAGAAGGAAGGAGCAAGGCCTAGATGTCAGATCCCCTCAGCGACCTGACCGAAAGGTGGTGGTTCGGGGCCCTTTTTTGCACAGAAAGTAGAGGAGAGAAACTTTTTAAACATCCCAGCAGCAACATGGGTGCGATTCTCCCCCTCCTTTACCTTAAGAACTCCTTATTTAAAGAAAAGTTGAGGCGAAACGAGGCGTATTTGACGGGCGGGACCTTAACTGAGGGGAGGCTGGGGCCGCCGCCCTCGCCCCCTGTGCCGGAGTCACTTGGTATCTCCCTTCCCC
>JAOXNO010000001.1:117448522-117499658 GCA_028565335.1 Limnodromus scolopaceus
AGATAGGGCGAGAGAGAGTCGGGAGCGCGGGCCGCGGCTCGGCGCCGCGCGGAGGGGGGCGATGGGAGGGAGGGGGGAGGCGACGTGATGGCTTAAAGGGCCAGCGCCGCGTTGGCAGGCGTTCCTTGCGTTGAGGGGGGTGGGGGTGTAAGGGATGGGGCTCTCTGGGGTCTTCCTCGCCCACGCCAACCTGCCAGACCCGGCCCAAGCCAGCCCGCGGAGCCCTCGCCTGTGGCGGGGATCAAGCTGCCGCGGCAGCTGCCTCCTCCTCTCCGCACCTGCCCCGGCCCGGCCGGGCGCGGCCCCCAGAGAGGGGGGAGGAAAGGGGTTGCCGACGGCAGTTGGCCGCTGCGGACGCCCGTAGTCCGCCGTGGGGTGCCGGGCGGCGTTGGGGGGGTGACCCACCACACACACACATTTCCCCCCCCAGACCTGCCACCGGCCCTGCTGCCGCTTCGGTGGCGGCCCGGCCCCCAGGAGAACGGGGGCTGGCTTCCTCCCCGCCGTCTCCCCTTTTATTCATAGAAAGCAGATTCTGTTAGCGGCTGGCACTTGGGGCAGCGTGTGCAGTTCTGGCGTGAGGTGGTGTCTGCCTTTTTATTATTTTTTTTTTAAATTTTTTGATGTGACCTCATTGTCTCTTGGCTCGCTTACGAGTAGAGGCTTCTTGACACCTAGACCGAGGGTTCCTGAGTGTTTACATAGCCGCAATTAGGAGCTGAAACTTGACGTTGCCCAGAGGCCCTGCTTATGATGTGTGTAAACAATAATAAATCAAGTGCTGGTTTTATCCTGAAATATTGCCTCAATTAGCCACATGTCCCGGGTCTCCGTGGAGCAGTCAATAGCTTTCCCTCATTCCCACAACGCCAGCTGTATGGCCCAGAGTTCACCAGTTGAAAATATAAGTAGTTAACGTGTCTGTCGGATACTTCTATATGTAGCTTATCACTATCTTTTTTTATTAAATATTTTCTGTTGCCCTAAATGGGAACACACCATGTAATTTTAGAGACACAGTCATAGTATTTTTTAATCTGCTGGTGCAGTTTGTGACCCCTTTTTGTCAGTTTCGTCTAAATAAATGATTGGCATGGTTTTGGGAGGGAGAATGAGATTCTAGATCTGGTATGATACCACTACAAGTGAATTTTTATGCTGTGCAACGAGTTACTGCTTTTTTTTTTTTTACTTTTTTTTTTTTTCTTTGGTCTCACGCAGTCAAAAGCTGTGGAGGCGAGATTAATTTTTGTCCTTGCCCCTATTTGGAATATGATGTGTGTATTCCATTAAAAAGGTCACAGGAATAGGGAGCATGGACAATGTGTTCTGGTCTGTGGATGGTGGAAAACACTTGAGCCAGCATCCTATGGAGGCTAGCAGGAAGGTGTAGATAATTTTCAGAGTATGCTAAATGTCTCATCTAACTGTTTTGTAAAAACACTAAAGAATTCTTTCTTAGTCTTTACAAAAATATGCACATACAGTCAGTTCATAATACTGTTCATAATTTTGTTCTAGAGCATGGGCTGCACAAGGTTTTACCAGTGTAGATCATTTGATTAGGGGAATTGTAACAACTATAGCTTAAGAAATCTATGTGCTTTTCTGTTCTCTGTACTCTGAATGCACCTACAGGTTGTTCCCTTTCCTCTATGGGATATAACTGTTTATGGTCTGCCTGTGCTATGGGGTTATATCTCTTTAGTTATATATGTGTAGTTAACGTGATACAGCTTCTGCAGCTGAGTAAGCACTGAAGTCTTGTTTAAGAATGAGTCCTGGTTAGTCCCTGTCAGCTGTATGTAAAAATTTTATGAATTATACTGAACCAGGAAACAAATTGTTGTGATTGTATCAGAAGTCTTTCTATGCATTTCCAAACCTTGTCATTGGTAGAGTATCAAGTGGTAACGAGTGCATTTTCTAAATTGCTCTGTAAAATAAAGCTGCAGAATTATCCTTTTCTGAGTTTGTGTGTAGCACCATATATAATTATTACATTTAAGTTTTAAAAAACTTGTGAGTAAAAAAGCCCAAAACATTTCACATTTATTCAGTCTGAAGAAAGTGTCACGCTTCTTGGTATGTCATTGTTCTTAATCTATCCAAAATAAATAATTCTGATTATTATTCTGATTATGTTTTTTCAACATATGTTTTTACTGTTGACTGCTACTGCTTTACATATTTTTTTTTGCCATCTTATGATTAAAGTATCTACAGGAAATCTTCAGTGTAGGTTTCACTGTATTTTCTTAATGTAAGCTTAAATGCTGAAAGGCATAGCTCCATGTACTTCATTCACAGGGTAAAGATAGGTAGTATAGAGGATATTATACTGCACTGAGACTTTGAAGACTGATACTGGTTATTCTCATTGATCTCCTGAGTGATTTTTGAGGCATGTATTTATTTATTTT
This sequence comes from Limnodromus scolopaceus, assembly GCA_028565335.1. Classification (NCBI taxonomy): domain Eukaryota; kingdom Metazoa; phylum Chordata; class Aves; order Charadriiformes; family Scolopacidae; genus Limnodromus; species Limnodromus scolopaceus. The sequence goes on from JAOXNO010000001.1 coordinate 117,450,946, forward strand.
TTTATCTGTGCCTGGGTATCATTGTCTACATAAACTGAACACTAATACCTGTCTCCTATCTGAAGTGGGTCTTATTATCATGTAGTTAAAGAGCTTTACTGGACTGGAATTTATCTTGTTACTGTTTCCTGTGGGCTAATAGGAAAACTGAGAATTCTTCATGTTTTGTGTATGGGGTTTTATTTTGTATTTGGAAATTTCACTTTGGCATGTAACAAGTTAGTCTAATATTAAAGTAACTTACAGCCTTGATTTGTAGTCTTTCTTAATCTAGACACAATTTTAAAGATTCAGATTGTTTATCGAACATAAAAATAACATTTTAAAACTAAGTCCTTGCAGTCTTCCATTGGTGCAACTGAAAGGAGTTTAGAATTAAATTTAATTAGAATTAAATATACATATTCTAAATACTTCAGTCTTATGAAATGGATATGTCTTCTAGAAGCTGTACTTCCTTTTTCAGAATTTTGGTTTCCAACTGCATTTTTCTCATACCTTTTACTGTATTGTAAATGCAGTGCTGTAATAAAGTCGTAATAATTCTCATTGCTACCACAGCAAGTTTAGAAGTGTTTAGGAGCAATTCAATTTCCTGGAAAAGAATAACTCTTTTGCTGTTATTAAGCACTGTACTAACAGCCAAGGGTGAATGATCCACAAAACCACTGCCATGATAGTGGAACTGCTTGTTCTAATGGCTCTGTTAATGTCCTGAATGAAGAGAGATGCAGTCCAAATTGTATTGCAGAATATTATGTAGTGGTCTGGGAGCCAAATGTTACCTCTGCAAAACTGGCACACGTGAAAGCTTACAATAAAGCAGATTAATATTTTTATTTTGGTGTAAGTAAGACTGAATTAATTTTTTGTGTGTGTGAAATTTAAAATTCCACAAATGTTAACTTCCCTCTTGCAGCAGCTGGTTGCTTCACTGTCACTTGTTAAAGTCTGTAGGTTTACAAATGATAAGTCTCTGGGGGGAGGTTATTTTACCACAGCTCAATGCTGTACAAACTGTAAAACAACTTACTGCTCTTCTAAGCAAGAGGATTCCAAGAGCAAGAAAAAAAGCTGCTGATAGGGTTCCTTTGCTTACTTGCTACGAGATGTTACCAAAGTGTTTTACCCAGACCGTGATAGGTCTCCCTAAGATAATTGTATGAAGTATTCCCATTTGTTAGCAGGTTCTTCACTTTAAGATTGTTTCATATTGTAACAGTAGAACACAGGTATCATCAAATGGAACTAGGAGTGGGGTAGAAAATAAAATGACAACACCAAGAGTCTGAAATACCAGTCTTCATTGTTGATGGAGCACTGGCATGCTTTCATGAAGTTGGTAAAGGGCAGTAACTGGGTTCCCCTGCCAGCAGCATGGGGATACCAAGTCTCGTCTGTTACTGAAGGAGAAAAAGGAAGTTGGTGTTAGAAGTGGAAATAAAACTTAGGTCTGCTTGTCATAACATGCTTGATTATCATCCTTCATATGAACATGCTTGTTTGTTTTTAATATAGCAACTACTCCAGGCCATGTTGTTCTCATTTTTTTTCTACATATAATAGCTATTTGCTGTTAAACAGGAAGTCCATTTAAGTACTTAGACAGTCAAAAGGTGATTTTTGAAAATGGGAGCTATGTGATTGTGATAATCATGTACTGTCCCTTAGCTTGCTATACCTATGATCTGTAACTGTCATCTTCTACAGCTGACAGTACATTCAGGTAAAAAAGCAGAATATGGTAGCTTACTGGTGGTGTACTAAAAGAGGGATTCTTTATTTTTAAACCACCAATTCCAGTTTGTATTTTATATGCGAGGCTTTTGAATGGCTTATGCTTTTTCTTGAGGACAGAGGAAGCTATACTTCACATCCTGCTTAGTTTTTTTTCAAATTACATAGCAAACAAAAGAAAGGGAAAAGGATATTATAATACTCACTACTGAAAAATAAAGTCCAAGTCTTTTATATTCAAAGGAAACAGAGGTAATTATGAAACAGAAATTGGAGCATTGTACATGTTTAACATACCTAGAGAATATGGGAATGAAAATGTGTGCCATGTTGTTAATTTTATAACTAAAGAACTTGAACTTACAGATCAGTCTATGATTGCTTAATTTACATGTGTTCTAGATGATTTATGCATGTTCTAGGCCATGATGGTAGCAATGCCAAGAGTAAGTTACCTGGTTTGGGGTTTTTTTTGAGATGTTGTTTTCAGTAGCTTGTTTCTTAGTCATACTGAAATTTGCCATGATGAGTATGTTTGAGCAGGGTTATTCGGGAAACGTGAAGCTAAAATGACTCAGCATTTTGAAAATGACTTTAAGAGAAAGTAAATGTGTTAATTTAAAGCGGGGGCGGGGGATGCTTGTTTTGGCTTATTTAAGAGTGTATCAACACTTCAGTTCTGGAGCTGAGTGTTGCAGAGGAGAGAGGAGAAGAGAGCATAAACATTCACATGGAGTGTATGGGTGTTCCTTGAGAAACTTCAACAAATCATAAGCGCTTGAAAACCTGGTTCATGCATATTATTCAGCAAGTATTTATTAACTAATCTATATGAATATTCCATGTAACATGAGTATCTTCCTGTCTGTTGGTCCTTGCATGTCACCTGACTGTGCAGTCATCATCTGGACCAAGTAGTTAAGCATGATGCATCCCACAGCAGTAGGTGCTGGGTAAGTTTAATCCTAAATAGTCTTTCTTTATCTGTGCTTCTCCCCCCAAGCCCAGAACACTTAGGCAGCAGCTTTACTCATGGAGCAATGAAGGCTGGTGTTCAGGGAGATGTGGGGAACAGAGATTGAAGCTTGGTGGAAATGGAGTAGGCCCAGGAACCTGAAAAGAATAGTACTAGCAAAATCACAAATGGTCAGAGGTCGGGGAAATGAGAGAGGGCAAGAGGTGAGAAAGATGACAAGCTGTACGTTGGTGTGAAAGGGTAGTACGAGGCTGAAGAGCAGAAAAAACATGGATAGGAAAGTAAGGGAGCATGAAGAGCGCTGGCAGCAGGAACAGTAGTGGCTGGAACACAGTATGTCTTCCTTGGAAAAACTATTTGAACTGGTTGCTTCTGGTTCACCGTTACTAAAGAATTGTGGACAAAGTGGAGCAGGAAATGAAGAATTTTTATGTAATCACCGTTTTGAAAAGAAAATAACATTTCATTTAGGGCCATTAAGTTGTTCATGTTCAACCGAACGTTAGAGTCAACAGAGGGAAAGGTCTGCAAAAGTTACTGACCGATTAGAACTGGATTTGACAGAGTTGCAGGACCAGGATGTTGTGTCTGTTCAGTTTATACAGCTATTCCAAGTTAATGCTTGGTTCATTGACAGGCTCATTATTTCTGAAATCATAAAGGACATAAAAATGAGATAACTGACAATGGAACATCTTATTTTTGATCAAATGTTTAAATGTGAAAAACGTGTAGAGAGGATTTTCTTATGCATTCATCATCTTAAGTCCATTTTAACTGCAGTTATTAGTTAAATAAAACTTTTCATCCTTTAAGTTTATTTCAGTAACATTAGGAATTCAGTCTTTCATGGAAAGAATCATTAGAAACTTTTATTATAACTTTATAATAAAAATAATATTTATAAATATCAACATATTGTTTATAATATAGTAATATTATTAAATACAATAATTATAATATTTATTAGAAACTTTTAATATAACTTTATTATAAAAATAATGAAAATGTTGGCGCACTTACATATGCTGACATGAACTGCTTGCTAACATTGTAAAGTAATGCATGTAAAGCAATAAAGGCATAGTGAGATTGGTGGTTATTCTGTGTCGTCTTTATGAAACCGCAAAGTATAAACACAAAACAAGATTAATTTTAGTCGTAGTTTATTGGGTGCTGATACAAATCATGATTGAAATAGGATTTCCCATTGCTTTGGTTTAGTTTGCGTGGAAGGGTATGATAAAATTAGTATCTCCAGAAATAAGAGGTTAGCTATGCAGTTGTGTGGATATTCCAAAGGCTTCAATGGCAAAGGAATGGAATTGTGCCTAGCACATACACAAACCTGTTGTTCATCCATATGGGGAATGCTGGGGAAATGTGGAGGGTCGAGTTACGGGTTTTTGGTTGTGGTTTGGATTTTTTATTTGTTTGTTTTGTGGTTTTGGTTTTTTGGGTTTTTTTTAATAATGAAATTATGTTTGAAAAAATAATTAAATATCATTTTAGTAGGAAAGCTGTACAAGAGTCAGTTCCAGCTGTGGAATTGCTGATACGTGCCCTCTGGCACGTAAGAGGTTTTTGGTATTCTCTCTAATGTAGTCCTCTTACCACAATAGCAGCAAGGCAGATACTACGCTATCTTCTTGATTTTTGTGTCTGAAATGTTGTGATGACAGCACATTGGGTAAATACTGAGGGCAAAAAAAATACTTCCCTGTCCTGTGGCAAGTAGACATGTGTGAGGAATCATGATGTATATGTATATTCACAAGCAAGAACCGTAAAATTTCTTCAGTTTGCAGTGTTAAGAATACAGGAATAAAAAAACTGTAAAGGAATCTTTATTTACTATGTGAATATTGGGGATAAATGAGGGAGTGATGGGAAATATTTTTGTGCTCTCTCATACCCTAATCCCTCGGAAGTCTTGGAGCAATTAAAGAAGGGAGGGTTTCCTTTCCACCGAGTTTTGTTTTCCTTATACTAAAATTTCTGTTTAGTCCCTCTAATTCCTTACTTTATGGAGCTAATAAAGCAGGATCAAATTACAGTGTGAAATGGGTAGGAGAAACTGAGATGCTGCAGTAAGTTTATTGAATTTGACAATCTTTTAATAGTTAGAAGAATAAGGTTTTAATTTTGCAGGAGGTAGGAGAGCAACTTGAGGATTTCCTTCTGCAATGCTAAGAGCTACTTGTAGGTAGGATACCTAGCATACTGAGATGACATTATTTTATGACTAGGTTGGATAGGATTTCTCACCTAAGAAGCATTGTGGTAAATTGGTCATTACATGAACCATGAGCATGAACATGATTATGCATGCTTTCCAAGAAATATGCTGCTGTAAACACAAGGGATGTATGCAGAATTAAGGTATGCTGCTGTAAACACAAGGGATGTATGCAGAATTAAGGAGCTGAAGTTCTTCAAAAGACCTAGATGCCCTTAATTCTGTTTTTGTTGTTGTGTCTTGAGAAATTTATATTATCTTTATGCATCCTTAATATCCATTTTACTGGTTACTGCATATGCAATTGTAGCTTGTAAAATGGCACATTTTTTACAATATTTTTATTCATATTTGGTACCTGCAAATAGGAGAATTTCCAGAATTCATTTAAAATACTGAAAGCAGAGTTTACACAAAGAGTTAATTGCTAAAGGACACAGATCTTTTAATGAGATGGCGTGTTGTATGTCATGTTGTGTGACATTGTGTGGTGATGCTTGGAAGATACTCTTTGATATCAATATTTAGTATGGCTTGTTAAGTTCTGAAATGGGATATATGAAAAGAGGATGCTATGAAAGATGAATGGAACAACAAAGCAGTGTATATAGTGTTGGAGAGGTCTTGCTAAATAAAGTCAGTGTTACATAGTATATATGTTCAAAATCCTACAGACAAAGAAAGGTTGATGCTAGCTTGTAGTGTAGCCTGTATTTCTGAAGAAATTTAGCCTTAGTGGTGGCTTGTAGTTTTTTTAATTTTCAGTTTCTTAAAGTATAATATGCATTCATTTTTTTAATGTAATCTTATATTCATCAAGATTAATATATAAATAACATTCTTGCACCACCAAACAATAAAGGGAAAAATGTGACACAAAGTAAATCTCATTTTACTGCAGCCATAAATTGGTTTTGTGTCTTTTTAGGGCTTCTCTCCCAGGGAAATTGACAGCATAACTGTTGTGTAATAACTGTTTAGCTATATCTATGCAGTGCAACTCCCTGAGGCTGGTATTGTATTCCTGAACAGGAACATCATATTTCTAAAAGCATAATATTCTAAATAATGACTATGCTTTGTAAGTACATAAGATAGAGGAAATGGAAGCCACCTTGCTGCTGAATGAGGAGTACGTTCTCATTGAGCACAGTTTTAATAAAGTTGTATGCATCAACTTCATAGTGATTTGTTTATCTTAATTTTACTGAATGTCTCTTTGTAGGCAGGTTGACGGAGGTAGGCAACCACTGCAGCAAAGGTAGAATGAATCCCTGATGGCATGTTGACATATATACTCTACATATTGCTTCATTATTATTATTTGTATCTATAAAAAGATAAATGTGTTGTGATCTTAATGTCTGCTAATATTTTTATATGTGAATGCATGCACAGGTCTTTGTTTCTTTCTAGCTGAGGTACAAAATGAGAGAATGACCGAACAGAGGGTTCTTCTACGCTTGAATGAACAAGGTCATATTTTAAGTTGTAGTAAAAAGTTCAATCATGATACGCTTTTTAAGTGACAAACCAAGTTGGCCTTGGGTTTGGTTTCATAGTTAAATGTCTTCTTTATTATGATAACATGACTTTAAAGCTTGTCTGCAAGAGTAATACAGGAAAAAAGGAATGGGCAATAGCAATTTCAAGCTTAGGCTCCACAGTGCCTTGGTATTTTCTCCATCCTTTAACAGGTGTATCTGCTCCCTGTTCTTGCCCCACTGGGATATGCAAAAGGACATAACGTTCAAGTTGAGATCTCTTTTGTTTTCTTGTCTGATATGTTTTAGGTTAGACTGTAATCCTAATTGCTGCCAGGTGTCTCTTGGAAGAAGACAATATGACTGCAATGTCCTTTGGCTCCTTCTCCACGAAACCTTTTCCTCTGCTGCGTCTTTCACCTTAGCCTGCATTTCTTCAGTACCTCTTTCTGCTCTCGATATCTGGATATGCTGTCTAGAAACTTGATTATTTCAAGAGTTTCAGCTGAAGGCTTTGCAGGCAAGGGCTACTTCTTCATACATGAAATATTTTTGACTGACCAGATCTGACAGCAGTGGCACTATTGTTTCTTTGCTGCAGTTGTTTCTGAATGAAGGGAGCAGGTTTTTCAGATTTGCAATGGTGAAGCAGTTCTTCTTTATGTCTGAGCAGAGACAAGGAATAGATAATCCCAATTTATCTGGCAGTGACCTACGTTCAGAAGATGCTATGAATAGTGAGAAGTTCTCTATTTGAAAATAGCCCAGCAAATTGAGGTGGGTGAAAATGTGTACCAAAATTATAGAAGATAGAAAGCATGCGAAGAAAGGAATAGGAAGGTCCACTGTCTTTTCAGAGCAAAATTAAGAAGATGCAAAAATGAGAGAAGCCCATTCTTTAGGGAGATAGTTCTTTGACAGTTTAAAAGTTCTTACCACTTCCTCTTAATGTGTCATCTGCCCCTTGAGGCATCAGGACTAGGTGTATCAGTTTGGACTGAAATTCCTTCTAACTCAGTATTTCTTCTCTAACCAATGACTGAAACTTATGCTGCCTTATAGCTCCTCAAAGTATCTTCCTTGCTTGTTTAGAGCTAGGTTTCATGAACAAGAAGTGATGTCTATATTGAGTGTTTCTTAGCGTTTTGTTTTATTGTGCACTTGTCTGAAAAACATTACTTCTACACTACGCATGGATAAATTTTGGTTCTCAAATCCAAATTTGGGATTTCATTTCATTTTCAAAAATGTAGGAGTTGCTTTCATGCCAGTTCTTATGCAATTGGCAAAACTGGGAACCCAGGAACTTTGAGTGAGAAAGTGAGATAATCTGATTCAAGATCTCATCTGTGTGTATTAGCCATCAGATGATTTCAGATGGACTTTGTCCAACATCAGTGTCTGGAACTTCCCCCAAGATAGTTTTGCAGGGTTTTTTTAATGCTTTTCAGCAGTTGTGTTTTCTAAATACATTTTCACAACCTTTGTTACTTTGTTTTCACAATTACTACTACTTTTTAAAAAGTAGATTTAATATATCAAACAGGTGCTATTAAATTACCACTTAAAATTACTGTAATTATATTTAATTTCTGTAAAGCTTTTTAAAATTGCAGAATAATTCTGTAGCAGAAGCTGTCTTCACAGAACACGTGATCCTAATAATGGTTCGCACCTCTTCCTATAGTCTGTTGTTTTTTGTCATGTAGTAGATTACTTGATCATAGCCATCATTAGAATTCCATGTTAAAATGAAAGCATGGTTATGAAGGAGATTTAAATTTTAAAAAAGTCTTTCACCTTTCTTAGTTTCATGCCTAATTTTTACAATACTTATGAGTTATTTCTATTTGTATTTTATAGTTTTATTTTTGGGATGTGTCTTGTCTAGTCTAAGCAGACAGACGCGGAGCCAGAGAGTAAAAGGCTGAACAGCAAGCAAGTTGGCAGTCCAAACATAGCTTTCTGTTAGAGGTACCAGCAAAGACAAAGATAAATACGGGGAATGAGTGGAATAAGATAAGGGAAAGTTCAAATAAATAGCATGGGATAGTGGGTGTGATTACAGATTATTAAAAATGCCCCAAAAAATTTTTGCAAAACCTGCAAAAAAAAATCCACTTTAATTAAACTTGTGGAGGGAACCACATAATAAATGTAAATATTTCCTTTAATCGTTGTCTCAGAAAGAATGTTCTATGTTGTTGTCTCCTCCTGAATATTTCTCTGTTGGTTTTTAGGTTTCTGTCCTCTACGTTGTACATCAGTGGGATTCCCTCTGCTGGAGAAAAATAATGAAATAATGTCTTCTTCAACCCATTGAAGGAAAGGGGTGAGCACCTTTCTTATGGCCAATATTTTATCATATTTAGAAAGCAGTGTGCCCTGGAAGCAAATACCATTCTGTATTTTGATGAAAAGTGAAGCCAGTTCTAGATGCTTTTCATGTGTCGAACAGGCTTGCTGTTTTGATTTTTGTTTCTTTTTAACTTTGTATGTGAATATAAGGGTCTATGTAATAGAGCAAGTGCCAGGACTAAAGTTAAATAAGAATGAACAACTCACCATGCTGAATCTGCCAATTGTCCATGTCTCTCTGAAGGACTTCAAAGGAACGTGTGTAGGGAAAAATTAGAAGGAACGATTACTTGTTAACAAGTCTGTTGGGTAGTTTCTTCACAACCCTAAGACAGTTAGTGGTTAGTTTATACCCCGAAGCATAACTATTTATATCTCTTACAAACATCTGTTGTAGCTTGTATATGTTAAATATGATATTACTGAACTCCAACAGCTTACTTGCACCTTATGTTAACATTACTGGGTGGTCCCTTTGCTTTTAATTATGAAGGAGTAAGTAGAGCAAGTGAAGAGTGATGTATGTTAAGTGATCACTTTGTGTACATGTTTCAGCTCATCTTTAATCTCTTCTCTTAGATACTCCCTAATTTGCACAAAGTCTCCACTCTTCTAATTACAATTACTCCTCTTAATTTAGTTTCCTTTCTACTCTATGTTTTACCTTAATACTTATTTTTATTAAAGGCTTGAATTTTTTTTCTTTTGCTTTGTTTTGTAGAACACAATGCTTTTATGAATTCCCTTTTGCCACAGATATCAATGGAATTTTTGATTGCAGTTCATTCATCAGCTTCCAGTTTACATGACCTTAAACATTTCCTTGGGTTTTCCTCATGCTTTGTTTTCAAAATAAATAGCATGAGAGTTAATTCTGTTCTGCATGAAGCAGACTGGCTGACTCTCTCAGGCTTGGGTTATTTTTTTTTTATTTGTAACTCTCTGAATATAACACAAATGTACAGTTTTCCTTCTTCTATGATTTCTTTAACAAAGAATAATTGGCTTTTTTAGAGCTAAGTTGTCCAGAAGTCATGTGTTCTTAGGCCCACTTCAGGTACCTTAGGCCATACAGTATTTGGTATAGCTGTGCTGGTAAAAGATGGTCCTGCTGTGAGTTGATAATCGCCACACATGAGCCAGAAATTACCACACTAATAGGTCAGCCAAGAGCAGGGGTTGTATGAGTGCACAGCAATGTGCTTCAGACAAAGTCAGCTGGTTTACATCATAGCCACCTTTAACAGTGGGTTGAACGAGCCTAGCTGACTTTATGTAAAAAGGATCAGAAATCATTCACGTGTTCTTTGGGCTCAGTGGTAGAGCTGTGGAAGTAATTAACTCTGGCAGGGTGGCAGTGATGAGCATCTGGGAGCGACACCAGCCTCATCTTAGCATCATTGTTTGCAGAATGAACATCTGCTTAGGCTGTGTATCTGCTAAGTAGAACTGGATGCTGTATCCTAAATTAGGTTATAAAAGCTGAATGTGTAAATACCTTTTCAGTTATTTTTCTTAAAGTTTAACATAGTTTGTCTCTTAACCACTACTGGGTAATGAGAAGATGTTTCTCTTTAGTGAACCAAAGTAATTCCTCAGTAATTACCTCAATTCAAGTGTGTGATTAGCTCAATTTGTTCTTCTTGATTTGCAGTAGTTGTCTTCCCTAAATCTCATCAGTTGCTATCTTGCCTAATAGCTTAATCTTCTTCTAATGTAATTATAAGTCAGAGAGGAAGCTGTTATGGGAAATAAAGGATATACCCATGTAGAATTCTTTCCAGCCATTCCTCTGGGAGACAATAGGGCTAAAGTCCTTCTTGATGAAATAACCTATGGATCTAGCTCAAAGCTGTGCACCTCTTTTTTCCTTCGTGTATCCTGAGAGATTTCCAGACGTGGAATGTCTCTTCTTTAAGGAAGGGTTGGTCCAGCTTGTCTGATTGTCCAGAAATTCTTGCCATGTCCTATTGTCTTCACCAGTTTACGTGCGTTATCTTTGTTTCTTCCCTCTCCATGTTGTTCTTTGTGTCACTAATATAATCTCACATCCTTGCTTGGCTATAAGATAGTCTCCGTCCTCTGTGACTGTTTTACCTTTTCTTATTTCCTCCTTTCTGACTAAGAACTTGATCTTTCTCCTACAGCCAGCCCATTTCTTTAACAGCATTTTGAGGCACTTCTTCAGCTTCTAAAACAGTCACTCAATAGTGTTTGCTCTTTCTTTGTTGATCTGTTCAACTATTCTGCTTTTTTTCTTTAGGGTCCTACATTCTAGTGGTATGTAATAGTGAAGGAAAGATTTTAAAATAGTTGAAAAATTTGTAGTTATTTCAGATCTTAAACTGGTGAAAATTCTCATACTTAGTTCTTTGATACTGACATAAGTGGAAGAGAGCAGAAAACCTGGAATTAATACCTGGATGTAATCTTTCTCAAGATATGAGCTCTTCTTTTTTAATTTGAGTATTTTTTCATAGTAGCTAAACATTAGGACTCCTATGTGTCAAGGAAAATTGAGTTCTATGGTAATATTTAATGGTAATACCTTAATGAATTATGTGGTTTCAGTTGTAATGGCTGCTAATCAGACAAGAAAATGAAATGTAAATTAGTAGTTTGATGGATAAATGATCTGGTGGTGATGCTATGCTAAATGTTTTGGGTTTTTTTAAATTACTGAATGTCTAACTTTAAAAAAATGTTTAACTCATCTGGACACAAACTCCAGCTAATCCTTAGAATAACATACATAAATTCCTTTCTGTTGTAAATCTTATTAAAATTAATATTTCTCAAGTCATCAAATGTCTGTGAAAATGAGACTTCTGAATTCATAGGTCGCTTTTCAAACTATATAATCACATAGGCCCAATTATTTAAAAGTTGTTAGATATTGTTCCATTCTTTGTTGAGCCTTAAATGATTTGGATGGTAGATTGCTCATCTGCGAGTTGATAATCGCCACACATGAGCCATGATGATTTGGATGGTAGAGAAGTGATTTGAGACTTCAGTTTCTGAAAGTAATTTCAGGCCCTGACTTTAGAATGTGAGATTTGTACTCTTAAGTAAATACGGTATTCTTTAATGCTTTTTACATTTGGTTCATTGGTTGTAGACTATTGTTATTTCAGTGACAGTAATGCTCGATGTGTTGTTAACTTTTTCAAAACACAGGAACATTGGTCTTTGCCTGTTTGTGGATTTTTACATATTACCTTAGAATAAGTTAGCTAAGTAGTGCAGAAATAAAAAGTTCACTTGAAGTTTCTGAATGTAAAAGAAACTCAGCCTCTTAATAAAAATCTTATGTTAAAATATGAAATGATACCATGAACTTTTTACTGATGAAATGTGTTGCATTTTCCAACTTGTATTTTGCACATAGTTATTGTTGTAAATAAGCTCACTGATTTTTGGGGTGGAGGTGTGCATAAATCTTTCTTTTTTCATCTTTTAGACCTGGATTCCAAGTGGTCACTTTTGTAACTGACTCTTTTTTTTTTTTTTAAAGAATATTTGTTCATACTTATGATGATTTGACATAATTAACGTTTTATTAACCATGATGGCAACACAGACATTAAGTATAGACAACTATCAAGATGGACAACAGGTAGGTGTGGGGTTTTTTTGTCTATGAACTAAATACCATTAGCAAGAGAAAAAAGGTAGTGACTTTTTCCTTAATGCCTGCTTTGGCATTCTTTAAGTGTCTGTTTTGGTTTGTAAAACAAAATCTTTAAAGTGATAAGTTGCTATTTTTTCATACTTGAGTACTTATTAAAGGCTTAGTTAATCTTTTAATGACTTTGCTTAACTTCTGGAAGAATGGTTTGATAAGGGGTTTTCTTCTAATTCTGTGCTAGATGATTTGTGGGCTGTCATGTTCCTGTTTTTAGGAAAGTCAGATGGGCATCCATAATATTTTCTGTATATGATACTTCAGTGTTCTTATGTGTCTGCAGATAGATGACATTTACGCAATGCAGTCATAGACTTGTTGGTCTTGAACAAGTGAAGGATAAATTTAGTTATCTAGAGTTACTACTGCTTTGGCTACATTTAAATTGATGTAATTATGTTGCAGGCTGCAAACTGGTAAAATACTTGAATTCATTTTAATGAGGTTATCGATTAGAACTGCTAATTAGAAAGCTGGTCAGTGGGCTTCCAGTTTCTTATTTCTGTTAAAGAACAGCTAGAATCATGAAACATACTCGCATATGTCTGGTAATGATGTGGGTTTTTTTGTACAACAGGCTGTATAATGCAACAATTTGAATTGCTAAATTACAGTACTGTTAAATGGACACAAATCATGCCAGTGGCCTGTGCTCTGAATACCTATTTTTACATTACTATGTGTCAGCCCTAAGCAGTAAATACAAGTTCTTCTGTCAGCAGATGGCAACAGTGGTGAACAGTCAAAAGAAAACCAGCAACTTTTCCCATCTCTTATAAGATGTTTATTTGAATGCAAGCTGGGATTGTTGATTTTTGTTGTTGTTGATTGCTTCTTTTATTGCAATTCTAATTTCTCTCGTTCCTCTCACCTACCTTACTTTTACTTTATTCTTCCAGGAGATAGTTGACATCCTGTGACACATCAGTGAAAGTAATACATGTTTTTGTAAGGGATGTATTCGGAGAGAGCATTTTCTTTCTATTTGTTTTGTATTTTAAGCTCTCAGTGACCAAGATAAGCGAGTAATTTGGGTGCCTGCTGCTTTTGTAGTTTGGAAAGGGCCCATAGAAAGTAGCTTGCAGTTTCAAGTGAGCTATTTCCTCCTCCTAGTGTAAGAGAGCCCTAACTGAACATACTCTCTGCCTTCAGACTCTGCAGATGTATGGCTCAACATCTATAATCACTTGTTTGAGTCATGCCCTTTTATTTTGCTCCTCCTTGTCATTAGCCAAGAAATTAATCCATTAATTGCATCTTTTCTTGCAAGCATTCTGGCTAAAAATCATCTTTGCTTGCTGATGAAGCTTTTTGCAATGTAGGCTGCTCTGTTGGGTAGGATATGCTGGCATTTTCTCCAGGTTCTGACTTTGCTAGGAGATGGCTTGGCCCTGACAGGTAGTAAAAGCACAAACCTTTTGGTTCTCCCAGACTTCTTGTTGGGAATAGTATATATACCTTGTGCTTATGTTGTGTGGAAATAGATTAAATTTTGTCAGAGTCAGGTTCTCTAGTAGTTTCTGGAGGCCAGCTCTCCTCTCAGAGTTCCTGTGGGTGATGTGGTATGTACATCTCATGGGAAAAGACGGCAGAGGATTGCATTTTGTACACTTCCTTTCTGCAGGTGTCAATTCTGGCCACCTGGTGCTATCTAGAACAGTGTCTGTCCTCTACTCAAGATAAAACTTGTTAAGGTTAAAGTAGAAAAAAAAATATTGCAGTGATTTCTTTTTTTTTTGTACAGATGTTCCTAATGTTCAAAGGGGAGAAAACCAAGGAGTTTGGGTTGGGCAGTGGAAACTATGACTTTCAGAGGTCAGGTTTCTTTAAGACATTTTACTATGAAAGATACTTAGCTGGAGGTGATGGGAAAAACACTTTCAACACCTCCAAAGCACTCAGAGCTTTAGCAGCCACCTAGTGCAATTTAGGTGCTCAGTAGTAGCTGTGTCTCTGTGTTGTTTTTTCCAGTGGTGGCAGATTGTGTAACTATGTGTTAAATGGATTTGTGGAAGCAGTTACTGTTCTTTTCTCCAGTAGCTTGATATTCCTAAAAATAGTTTGTTATTACAATATGTGAATTTGAGTGGTAAAGGTCAGGCAGGGGCGGTTATGCTCCTGATTATTGAAAGATTGGAGGGACACAGAATATTTCTGTTCTTTGTAAGAAAATGTGTGTTTTAATGGACAAGAAAAACTTAAGGATCTCATTTCTTCAGTATCTTGATATAATGTACAGTAAGAAATACGGAAGAAAACTTAAAAGTAGAAACTTTCCTTTTTGTTGTTTTCATCCTAAAGGCTTTTTATGTAGACATCCCCATAAATCATTTTGAGCAAAAACTTTCTTACTTTTTGCTAGCCTATTCCAAAAATAGCCACTTCAGAAACAAAATGCTTTAACAATTTACTAATATCTGTCATTCCCATTTTAAAGCCGAGTGCTGAAACTTGGAAGTGACCTTTAAACTGCCCATCAAAAAGTGTTAAGGATTAAAAGAGGGGTTTTGTTACTGCTATGGCTTTTTGTGTAACTGCCAAGTCATACCAACCTTCTGGCAATTTAGTAGCCTTGTGCATTGCTATTTCCTTAGAAAACAGTACACTTATTTTACGTCAAGCATACAGATTTTCTTATAACTTACTCTTTTTCTACAGATGCAAGTAGTAACAGAGTTAAAAACTGAACAAGATCCCAACTGCTCTGAAACTGATGCCGAAGGGGTGAGTCCTGCCCCTGTAGAATCTCAAACTCCAATGGATGCAGACAAGCAGGCCATTTACAGGTAGTAATGGACTCGTGTTCTGTCTTTCAAAGGGTAAAGAATAGAGGAATTTTATTTATTTATTTAATAATAAGTAGCTTAAAATCAGATGATCTCTTGGATAACTCTTTCAGTAGTTTGCAGAGAAAGAGTGAGATCAAATTACTTCACTGTCAGTTGTCAGCCAAGAAAAAAACCCTTCCCTTTAATGCGGGATTCTTCAATTTTAGTATAATTTTAAAGGATATTCTAAAGGTGGCTGCCTTTAAAGCACAAGTGAAATTTAATAAGCTACTCAGACTGTTGAACTGTGGTCACTATTTGTTAAACTGTAGTTTTTATCTTTAATGTAAGAATATTTTTTTTTTAGTTAAGTCTATTTTTACTCCCTTTTCTTTAGGGATAACAATCTATTGCCCAGTAATTAGCTCAAACAGGATTAAATGTTGATGTATAGACACACTAATTTGAGATTTTCAAGTGTTAAATGCTGTGCTAAGCAGTATGCCTGTTTTTGATGAGGTTGTGTTCTTTCACTGTAAGTGCTTTATAAAGACAGACTTATTACCAGTTTGCAGGTTAAAAAACAAAAAAAAACCAAACAAAAACCAAAAAACCAACCAAACAAAAAAAACCTGAAGCAGAAAGATGCATCCACTCATTTACAGGCTTGTGCTAACAAACTTGTTTTCTGGTCTGAACATGATTTCACAGGAGGCCTCTGACTACAGCCTGGATACTATTCTCAGTTCTGTAAAGTTATTTGTGATGTATAAATGAGGCCCACATTGAAGAAGAAATTAATTTTGTCAGACTTTAAATCTGCATTTATTTTATTTGTAAATCCTAATCCTCATTTCTAATGCACTGTATTAATGTATCTCTTGCCACTCAATTACAGTGAATAAGATAGTATGTCATAGCTTTTTTAGCCTGTGATTGTTCTCTTTATTTAAATATTCATATTCTACTGCTTTATATGCCTCTGGGGTGTGTGGTAAATCAAAAAGAAAAAAATCCCAAACTTCCATCATGTTTTGCTATAGCCAGTGGTGTTATATGCTGTCTCTTCCAAGACTTGTCTTTGTTTCTTACATGAGTGACAGTTACCTTACATGAGCTAGATGTCTTATTTTTCACTGGTGTACATATAAGATAAAATACTTACTCATTTATTTTAACTTTTATTCTAGGCACCCACTATTTCCCTTGTTAGCACTATTATTTGAAAAATGTGAACAATCTACACAAGGCTCAGAAGGTACAACTTCTGCTAGTTTTGATGTAGATATTGAAAATTTTGTAAGGAAGCAGGAGAAAGAAGGAAAACCCTTTTTCTGTGAAGATCCAGAAACTGATAATTTGGTAAGTATCAGCTGTTTCATCTATTTCTGAAACAATCATCACATTTGTGGTGCTTACAGTTTCACTTCACATTATTCTTCCTACAAGAGGTTCTTCTTTATTTTAATGCTGAGAAACGTGGGGTGTTTTTTAAATTTCTTCTGACCCCTTTTTTCCATCTTGTCTATAAACCTACATTGTCCCTTCACAGTTGTTTCCCATTCTAAACTGGCTGAGATCAGTGTACTGGAGACAAACGGAAACATATGCTTGCCGTAGCCAGGTTGACTCTGCGGATCAATTTTGGAGTGTCAAGACATATATTTATCAAAAACATGTAATCAATAAATTTTTTTCCAGCTGTTTTTTTTTTCTTTAATCAGGGTTCATCCAGTTAATGTGGGAGAAGAGCTGTTATAAGATGAGCTTAGAAACTCTTTAACATATACAAATATTTTCCTGCATGTCATTGTCTCCTTTAGGCTTTCTGATAGTCCTTCCTGTGATGAAGCTGTGACTTCCCCAGTCCCTTAGTCTCCCTCTCAAATCATATGTCTGGTGAACACCTCTGTTGGCATTCTAGTTTCTAAATTGTCTCTGTTTGTCTCTTTAGAGTGACATTGCAACTAGATTTTATCATATTCAAGAGTGTTAGAATTATAGGAGTCAAGTGTTTTGTTTCATTTTTGAAAACCTGTTTCTCTAAGGTGACTGTGTAATAACAGAAGCCTTCATCCTCAATGCAACCTCATAGGAGAAAAGGGTACCTAAAATATTGACATTCTCAAACAAAATTAAATTGATGGGAGGTTGTAAACAACAGAAATAGCAGTGGTTTAAAATTGATATGTAGAAAGATTTATGTGGGCTAATAATATCCTGTGTGGGAGGCTAAGGTAAGGTACCTGGAGAAAACTCTTCAATAAAACAAAGAGTTAAGAAACAAATCTGAGATGCTGTTTAGGATTGGCAGGAGTGTTGCAGTGAACAGCATGTTAGGAGGGGCACAAAAAAAAGAGGGTCACAAAAAAAGGGGTCAATTTGGCTGATTTTGCAAGCAGCCTAAATAGACATTTTGCATAACTTGATTTCTTTCCAAGCACTTTATGACCAATATTTAGTGTACTTAAGTTCTGGGAATATAGTATTTAAATAGTGTCATGGAAAATGAAGCTACAAGAGTCTGTATGTATAATTAGACCAGTGTGAGAGTAAAGAAGGCAGAAGACTATGTTCTAGAGCAAGGTAAGATTTTACATCTCTAGCTAAAGAGACATAAAAAGTTACCTTCTCAGCTTCTTGTTCTATCCTTTTAACTGTAGGTTACAGTGCCCAGGTTTGAAATACCTTAATACATTGCATCAATGATCTTAGTCTATGTACGTATACAGTCACCTTAGATTAAATCTGCAAGGACGGATCAAGTTCACTTTGCACTAATCCACCTGCAAAGAGTCCCTTCAGGAGATTCTCTTACAGCTTTGGCTGAGGAGCTCTTTGTCTTACAGAAGCTTTAATTTTCCGTTTGGAAACATTTTGGGGCTCAGATAAGGTTTTGGTTTTAGAAGGTGGCCAGAAACAATGCCTTTCAGAATGATGGGAAACCAGCTAGAGGACACATAACATGATGCATAATGATACTCTTAAGTATTAGTGTAAATATTCCCAGTTTATAAGTGAAGAACTGAAGATCAGGTATTGTCCACTTTGACCACAGTTGCAACTAGAACAGAACTGAACCCCCAGAATTTCAGTTTAATATCTTAATCATTAGATCTTTGTGAGCAAATTTTGATGCAGCTCACCTGAGAATATTTATTTGTACAGACAGTGACTTAGTTTTCTAAAAAGAGAGAAGCATTGACATACTGACTAAAACAGTGCCATGAATAAACCCTGTAGCAGAAAGACTGTTGTCACTGTAGGAATTAAAAATACAAAGGAAGAAAAATAAAGGTAAGAGGAAATAAACGGTAATTCTCTTCTTTAGTTACTTGCCTAGTGCCTTAGTGTGAGCAGCAGTGGTACAAATTTAGGAGGGGGGGGAAGCGCATTACTGAGGGAGAAGGAGATAAATACTTTAGAGCTGTTAGTTTCTGAGGAAGACTAAATCCAGGCTAAAAACTGCAGTTCACCACATATGCTAATTTGCACATGTACAAAATCTCATGGGACCTGCGCTTGTTAATGAATTAATTGTGCACAGAGTTCTTCAAATAACATACCAGTTTCAGGATCTTGTGGTTTGACCCAGGTATCTAGAAAGTTGACTGTCAGGAACGCTTATAATTTTGGAATTACTTCTTTATCTCTTTCACTCTGTAATATATTTGGGGTTTTGTTAGTGCTGTCAGTGACCCCTCTGGAGTGCTTCTTGCACATCAGCTGTGGATTTGAAGACACAAATAAAATTTTCCGTGGCTTGCTCTTCAAAGACTTTTTTGAAGGTACTTGCCTCCAAAACTGTACTCAAAAATGAGAGAGAGTTCTGTTATGCATAAAGCAGGTCTGCTGACTTGCTAAGCCTCAGGTTATTTTCTTCATTTGTAACTCTCTGAATTCAACACAAATATACTGTTTTCCCTTATTTCTCTAATCTCAGTTTCTTTTCAGAAGCACATCTGAAATCTCGTAGTTGGAATGTAGTAGTTCTGGCTCAGTGGATGAGGAAAGAGCAATGGATATGTTTTATCTTGACTTTAGTAAGGCTTTTGACATTGTCTCCTATAACGTTCTCGTAGATAAACTGATAAAATACGGATTAGATAAATGAGCAGTACGATGGACTGAAAACTGGGTGAACTGCTGGGCTTAAAGGACTGCGGTCAGCAGCATGAAGTCCAGTTGAAGGCTGGTCGTTAGCGTTGTACTCCAGGGATTGATACTGAAACCAATACTGTTTAACATCTTTGATGACCTGGATGATGGGACAGAGTGTACCCTCTACAAGCTTGCAGCTGTTGCAAAACTGGGAGGAGTGGCTGGTGACCAGATGGCTGTACCATTGTTTAGAGGTACTTTGTTGCTTTTGGAGAAATAGTCAAACCAGGATCTCAAGGGGTTCAACAAAGGTTCAGACAGGTCCTGTACCTGGAGAGGAATAACCCCATGCATCAGTACACTCTGGTGGCCAACCATCTGGAAAGCAGCTTTGTGGAAAAAGACCTGACGGTCCTGGTGGACACCAAACCAAACACAAGACAGCAGTGCATCCTTACAGCAAAGAAATTCAACACACTTGGGCTGTGTTCCTAACTTGGCTGTTAGGAAAATCGTTGTCAGCAGGTCAAGGGACATGATCCTTTCCCTCTACTTGGCACTGGTAGGACACATACGGAATGTTGAGTACAGTTCTGGGCTCCCCACTACTAGGCATAGACATACTGGTGTGAGTCCAGCAAACGACCAAAAAGATGATTAGGAGACTAGAGCATTTATCATATGAAGAGAGGCTCAGTGAGCTGGGACTGTTCAGTCTATAGCAGTGAAGGTTTGGGGGGGATATTGTGAATGTATCTAAATACCTAATAGGAGAATAATGAAGACGGACTCTCTGACTCTTCTTGCCCAGTGAAAGGGCAAGAAGAAATGGACATAAATTGAAACACAGAAATTTCCATTAAAACATAAGAAAAAATATTTTTACTGTAAGGGTGATTGAATACTGGAGCAGGTTGCCTGGAGAGATTGTGGAGTCTCCACCCTTGCAGATAGTCAAAACCCAACTGGATGTGGCCCAAAGCAACCTGCCCTAGTTGACCTTGCTTTGAGCAGGGGGGTTGGATTAAACATTCTCCAGAGGTTCCTTCCAACCTCAACTATTCGGTGGTTTCTGTGAGCTTTCAAAAATAGGTTTCCCAGGGATCCTGCATGCCTTGGCCTGCTTCACGTGCTTCTGGCTGTACACAAACTTTCTATCAGGTATAGCTTGCTTTGGTTGTAGATGGGTCTGCTGTGTTCAAATAGTCCTTCCTGCTGATTGACCTGTTTGTGATTTTAGTAGTGACAAAGTCTCTTGGTTTATGTGGTACTCGCCTTTGTTGATGGGCTGCACAAATCTGGTTGATTTTGCTTAAGATGGATGAGGATGTATTTGCTTATGTCTCGTACTCTGTGGCTGCTGAGGTCAGTACTGTCTTAAACGGGAACCACATTGCAAAATCCAAAATCTTTGGCATTGAACTCCTGTTCTGTAGTCATATTGTTAGCTATGAGTTTCCATTACTAGATACCAAATGAAATCTGAGTGCAACTTGTCCTCTGCCTGTCCTGAAGGCTGGGCACTCTGAACAGCTGACATTCTGACAGGCTGTTCATTTTGTAAGGGGCAATGAACAGGAGAGTTTCTGTCAAGTTGTGAAATAGCTTATATGGTTTTCAGCTTGAAATACTGGTGCTTGCAGAGAGAACACTGTAGCTTGTCAGTTTTCTGTGCCTTGTGTCACGTAAATATATGCATTCTTATATAGATTTAAAATCTCTTTTTCGTAGAGAGGGATTCCGGTATTGTGCACTTTTGTTACGTGTTCTGTTCTTGTTGCCTTCCTTTTTAACTCCAGTGTTAAATCAACCATTCATTCAAAAGGAGAAACTAGTAAAGATTGCTAATTAGAACGAGCCAGAAGGGTGGAGCAAGTAGGCCAGACAACTGCTTGCTTTCCACCTGTGCTCTTATCTGACCCCAGCAGAATCAAACAAATACAGTGAAAATGCTTGCACGGTAGCAGTTGTTCAACTTGGAGCCAGAGCCAAACTGAGATGAATGTTATAGTACTATAAAGAGCCAAATTCAGGTCCTATCTGAAAAGAGTCACAGGCCTGCTTACAGTAAGGAAATTGGCCACTAATTCAGCTGTTTTTTCCTTTTACTTCTTTTGGAAGTGTCATGAAGAACTCAACTACACTTCACAGTTTTTGTGACAACGCTTAAACTAATGGCGCTGAAACAGCGGAATATCATTTCAGGCTCCATACAGGCTAATTGACTAGATAACAGAAGTCGTGAAGGGTCACAGATACTGATTGCCAGAATTGTAAGAGGCCCTACAATGTTTCACGTCATGCACTCACTTGAAATGCCTTGAGTATTCCAAAGGAAAAGTTTGGTTTTAATCCAGAGGACCACAGAACGTTAATCTGGATGGACCAGGCATTAGATCAGAAAGGAAGTTCATTAAGAACACTGTAAGGTTGTTTTAACTTGAGTAGCTCTTAATAAGCTACGATCTAGATTACCTCGTTACTTTGGTATAATGGTTCCCATTCTAAATTAATTGGTCTTTTCCTGCATTAGTAGTATAAGGGAAATGCAGGTAGCGTCCACCTGATACTTAAGGATATCCATGTATTGCTAAGCCTGGCCTGTAAACCAAATTTCAATCCTTTTTTATTATCTAGATGGAAGGATTCTGGTTTTTTGTAGTTAACCATTCCAGCATTGTCAGTTGGTGATCTTGAAGCATCATGCCAAAGGGTTACGGTCAACACAGAGGTGGTGTTACTAGGCCTTTTGCAGTGTCTTTTGCAAGTCTGACTTTATCAGACACATGATCAAAATAGGGTATTTGCAGTGAAATGGATGAGAAAATTTCTATAAATATTGATGGGTTCTGGATCGGGGTCAGAACTTTGGTATTAGGCTTCAGCATGTGTAGAAGAGTGAATATCTCAGAAGAGATTGTAAGAATTTGGAAAGAGATGGAAAAAAATGGTACTTTCTTGTGGAAAGCTTTTTTTCCCTTAAAAGAATTTTCAAGGTACTCCATGAAATGACCTGGATTAAGCATATTTTTAGTTTGATTTACTGGGAGGTTCCGACTCTTTTTTTATATGTGCATTCATGTAATAGAGTCAGCAATGGTTTGTGTTCAAAACCTTCAGCACTAAAAAACCCACAAAACTGTGTTATGGCTTCCCTGAAGCATCAAGTTTCAGTTGTTGTCTCTTTGTTTGAGAGGTGTGTAAGATGCCTTTTTTTCCTCCCAAGGAAGAGTGTATCACAGGAAAATGCAAAGATCTATTGAAAGGAAATGGAGATGTTTCAGTGCTAGCTCCTGGACAGATTTTATCAGCTTGCTCTGAGATGTAACAATCTTTGACATTCTATGTGTGTCTTTACTTTCAACACAGAATCATCTTCCAGTCAGAAGAGGTGGTTGTTTTTGGACTGAAATTCTTCCAGGAGTTCCAGTCCATCCCTAATAAATACATTAAAAAGTGGCTTTTCTGTAATAGTTAGGTGTTTGCTCTTCAAGAACTATTGGCCACAAAAAGAACTTTGAAACTTTTCCCTTCGAACTTCACTGACTCTGACCAAACAAGTTAGACTATTCAGGGGGGTAAAAGCAGAAGGTACAAGTTTATGATTTTTTGCTGTAAATATTTAGCTCTTACATGCTTAACACAGCATATTATTGGAGCCAGAATTATCCTCTGTCTTGGATTAAGACATTCCAAAGTTTCTTCTACAGGCTTCTTCTGGTTTTCAACAATTTTATTCTCTTTTCTGATTCTTGGTCACTCATGCTGTTCATGTCTTCACTGATTTACCCTGAACTTGATGTAAGTGCTGATTAGCTGCAAGAAGTGCTGCAGACCTTCTGTTTTCAAATCCTAATTCCTGTGGGAAAGAAGTGGAAGCTGAAGGTTCTGCTCATGTTCTACTTACTAAACTGGAAGTGTACTTTCTTTCCCAGAGCTTTAACTTCCTCCATATCTTTTTGGATTGTTACTTTGCATCCACCATAGTCCTTTTATCAAGCAACAGTACTAGAAAAGATGTGTTTGCTGATAAGAACCAGATCTTGGTGGTCTGTATTGCTAACTAGAGGTTCCCAAGTGCACATGCTTCTTTCTGGAAGCGTGCTCAGCTGTATCCCCGTAACATGGAGTATCATCTGTTGGAGGTCCTTACCCTTTGCCTCTTAGCCTTTGACATCTCTATCTCATTTTCACAGATAAAAGAGATCTTAGAGTGAAGCAAATTCTCTTTGTTCTCCCCAAGTATTCTTTTGTGCTTAGAACTTCCACGGACAGGTTCATCCGTGTCTAAGAAGTTGTTCCACTCGAGGGTTTGCAGATAATTTTTAGAGCTTTCATAGATGTCTCAAGACATTCAGTAATTAACATTTCTTTGTTGCTTACTATTAAGCTAGCCACTGCAGAAACATCAAGTTATCCCAGGATGGTTCCTGTCTCTTGTATAGCTTCTGTTGAGAGTAAAGTCTCACCATATATGGGTGGCTTTTTTAATTTCCCCACATTCATAGAACCATAGGATAATACAAGAAGGATTACAAATTCAAGAGGTCTGTAGTCCAACCTCCTGCATGAAGTAGGGTCAGCTGTGAAGTCAGAGCAGGTTATGTATGGCTTTATCAAGTCTAGAAACAATACAAAACAAGGGGTGTTAAATATACTCTCACTTTTGTATTTGAACAGGACACTGCCTTTTTTGCAGACCCCTGAGTTTTTTGTTTCGTTTGGGGTAAGGATTTTTGGTTCAGTACCCTCTTCTCAAAGACTATCCTATTGAACTTTTAGTCGTGTCAGGAAAAGTTGTAGTGGTGGTAAAGCCAGCTGATGTCATTTAAATAGTCTTGACTGAACTAGCCATGCTTTTGCATTTCTGAAAAGTTTTCTTTCTATTGTAGTGTGCAAAACTGTCTCCAAAAAACTCTAGTCATACCTTTCCTAGCTATGTCTTGTAGCTGAGGACTCAAAATAGGGGAAATGAAAACAAAATACCCCCTCTCCCAGAGTTTGTGTCCTTCCTCTGAAGACCTAAATCAGCCCAGAAATGTTTGATCAGCAAAGTAGGTGAGCTGTGATTGTACATACTTTACTTGGGTTTTTTT
The DNA here is from genome assembly GCA_028565335.1 of Limnodromus scolopaceus. NCBI lineage: Eukaryota > Metazoa > Chordata > Aves > Charadriiformes > Scolopacidae > Limnodromus > Limnodromus scolopaceus. Next base: position 117,475,393 of record JAOXNO010000001.1, read on the forward strand.
TGCAAATGAGAGATCATTGGAGTGAGATTACTTGTCAGTATATGGACGTTCTTTCATATATGTTGTCCATATATGTATTTTGAGGGCACATAACATAAGCATATAGCAATCCATAAAAAATGGTGGGTATGAGCTGGGGATTATGACTAAGGTAGTGCATAGTGTATTCTATGCCCTTTGCAATGTGTGCTCGAGTCACTGAAGAGACAGGATGCAGGCACAATCTAAAGCATTTTTATGGCTAAAGATGTCTCCAAAGTTAATATATGATATATGTGAATATGATCTGGATAGCAAGAAGTGGAAGCTTTTCAATAATCTTTCTTTCTTTGCTTAATAGTTTACCGTTATCTTTATTTACAGCAGTTTCAACAATATACATGTCTCATGGTTACTTCTGTCTTTGTGCATTTCTCTGAAATGATGCTCCAGGTTTATTTCTACAGCTGAAAAGGCTGAATCAATTGGGTTATAAAAATTCATTGTTCTGTGGCATATTCTACTCAGTAGCACTAAATAACAAAAACATGGTTGTTGAAGATTTTAAGGTGTGCCTTTTACGAACGTAGGAATGAAATACTACTACTGCTTGTATCTGTCTGGAAACATTTCTTTGTATTACCTTTGTTCAACATGTGTGATTTTATTAGTAGTTCCTGATTATTATTTTTGTTTTTTAGTTTCAAGGAAAAAGTGAACTTCTGTGAACAAATTTAAGCTTGGTCCTCCCAGTCTGCAAGAGAGCAGGAACCATATGGCCACAATTAGTGTAGTTGTAAATGAGTAAATAAGTCCTGGTGACAGGCATGGCATATTTACAAAGTTTTGTTTGCCTTCCTAACCACAGTAGCACAGCTTCCTGTAAGAGTAGTGTGACTGTGTGTGGCTCTGCAAAAACTTGGATACTGTTACTAGCTCTTGGTTTATGGTTAATTTTGACTTTTTTAATTCAATTTTTACTTCAAGTATCAACCATCAATTTGAAACTAAATCTAAGCTGAAGAAAGGACTTTTATTTTTCCTCCAAACAAATGCTGATTAAATAAATAATATAAATATGGGCAATGGTTTAAGAAAAAAAAAAACAGCACTCCTGACTGAGCAAAACTAATCACTAATATAGTCAAATATTATGTGCCCAAAGGCATATTTTTGTTACCTCATTTTAGCTGAATGCTTAAGGCATTCATTAATATATATGTTCTGTGTTGGTCTGCCACACATAAAAAACTCTGTAATTTAAACTTTTTTGTCTCTGAAACTCTTTGGCTATTGTAGTATTACAGATTCTAATTCTGAAAGGAGCAGAGTCTCATTAACCATAGATGACCTTTGTTTTGTGTGAAACTATGGAAATTTAACTAGATTTTAATTTGGTTGTATTTAAAGGTACATAAAGACGGTTTAAACCACCAATGCTAAGGGTGGTTTTAGGAGATTGCTGGCTTACATACCTCAGCGCTGGGCCATTGCACTTACTCTTTCAAAGGCTTTTGGTGTCATAGGTCGTAAGAGTTACCAGATTTTAATTTGGATCAACTGCCTCAAGTCTACAGCTCAGATTTTTCTGCAGCTGTGCTTTTAAAGATACATGCTTGGGGTTTATTCTTTGTAGCCCTGAGAGGGTATAAGATTTCCTTTTTTGTTACAACGTCTTTTTTTTTTTTTTTCCCCTCTTGTTTATTTAAACATACAGTTGTCTACACTGGGTGAGTGTCATACAACTGGAATACCTTCTACTGAAAAAATAGGGAAAAGATCTGTCACAGTGAAAGCTAAAGCCATCATGGTGGAGAGTACACACAGAAGTTTGCCTGCCTTGATCTCCTTTAGGTGCTTTGAACAAAGGCAACTTCCGTTTCCAATTGGCTTCTTTAGTTAAAAGTAATGAGTGGATTACTTAGTAAGCAGTCATTTCTGGTCATTGGATTCAGTGCTCTGGCAAAGTAAATGACCCTTCATATAGGACAAATTTTTCCAAATAATGCTAAATCAAGCTCTGCACTATGTTTCAAAATTATAATCTATTCAGTTTCATAAAACTGAAGGATATTTTTCTTGGAGATCTAGCATAGCAAGTAAATGTTGGGGATGGCATGCTAAATAAAAAATAATTACTCTTGCCAATGTGTTATGTACATACTTGAACGTCCTGGATTTCCTACTGCTTCATAAAAATTTAGGCCATCTGGATTTGGTTTTGGTTTTAGCTTTTGATCTCCTGCCCGTGACCCTTACAATCACCCAAGATATTTTTATGCAGTATGTAGTACCACTAGCTATCCAAGCTTATGAGTCTTTTTCTTGTGGTAAGTCTAAGTATTCTCACATCACATATGTGTCTCCTCTACTTCAATTTTTGTTTAAACATGGATTTGTTATTGGGTTTAGTGCTTTGTATTTAATGGTTTATATTTCAGAAATGGTCTCCTCACCTGAAAGTTCTTACAAGATTTTACTTGAGAGTTTTTAATCTTTGTCATACAATTGCAGAGGAACTTCAAAGCTCTAGGACTGAAGAGCTGTTTGATTACTTTAAGTTTTATTGAACAATGTGACAAACTTTGGGACCTCTTTGTTCTGATTCTATAGAAAAATAAAAGCTATTGTGTTTTTGTTGTAGGCAAGATGGCAAGCCATTTCCTGTATCTTTCGCCTTCCCTAGCAACCTGTGTGACAAATTTATGCTAAGTCACAGAAGGGGCCATCTCAAATTCATCTGAATGCTTTTGGTTTTCTTGGGTCAGCATGTAATGTGGAACTGAACCTGATATTTCTGATATGTAGCTCAAGAGGACTATTGCTTACTAAGCCTGGTCCAGCTACGCCTTCCAAATAATAGATGTGAATGGGATTACTTCCCTTCACTTTCGATCTTGTGTGGTGCATGACCCAGGGTTGTATGATGGGGACAAAGATCACATGGACATGCAGGCTCATTCTGTGCTCCATGTACACCATAACTGTGCTCTGTCTTCCGAATGTGTCACATGTGACAGAGACAAAGATTATAGTGTTTTGTTTCCCCTGTATGGTAGTTTACTTATGCAGTAGAAGGGTACAGGTTTTGTACGTAAGCATGTTCCTTTCACGTTTCAGGAGCATAATGGTCAGAGCTGGAGAACTTTAGTCATCACTTAGCAACTAGGAACTCTGCTTTAATTGGATGGGGTTTGTTACTGGAAAGTAGTCTTTGCTTAAATCTCACATTAAATATTTTTTAAATTAACCGTTATTTTGTTTCTAATTTTTTTTCCAAATTCTCTCCCTAGATGGTAAAAGCAATCCAAGTTCTACGTATCCATCTGCTTGAGCTAGAAAAGGTTAATGAACTCTGCAAGGATTTCTGTAGTCGTTACATTGCCTGCCTGAAGACAAAAATGAACAGTGAAACTCTATTAAGTGGAGAGCCTGGAAGTCCTTATTCACCTGTGCAATCTCAGGTATGTTTCAAATACAATTAAGTGTGGTTTTGCTTATATTTCCTTAGGAAGTTATAATTGCACTTCTATTGCTATTAGTTTGCAAACAGAATTTCTGTAGTTTCTTTGACTTTCTCAAAATCAGTTATTAAGAGTAGAAGGTGCTGTATTTTCTTGTGCACATCGGTGCGTCCATCAAGATGGACAAATTTCTTGAAATGTGCCAGAACATAATCACTTTTCTTGTCTTTCTTCCCTCAATTCAGCAAATGGAGATGATTCAGAGTAGCCAGGGTTTGCTATTTTGTGGAGGGAGGCTAGGAAACTGAATAAAAGGAGAAGAAAAAAATTCCTTGTTAAGAAGGTCTCCTTAGTCTAGTATACTTCATGAAAACATTGAGATGGCTAATACTTTTTATACACAATCTGTATTCCAGATCAAATAGAAAATGTCTGATGGATTATAGTTGCACCATTTGAGATGTATGTCATTGCATGTCCCCAAAGGCGACTGCGTAGTTATGGACAGTGCCCATTTCTATAAAAATGAAACTCAGTTTATATGTTGTTGACATTATCTAAATGCAATAACCAATTGCATTTTTTGTAGTAAATTGACAACAGTTAATTAACAACAGTTAGTACATTATGGTTGGTGCTTCTGCTGTTAAGTACTGGAAAGTGAGTCCTGCAATCCAAGTTACATACTAGATAGCTAACCTTAGAGGATGGCCCGTCTCTGACTTACTTGTTTGATGCTGTGTATTCTGAAAAGCCTCAATGACTTTTGAACTTTGTTGTCTGGACTCCTTACTTAAGTTTTGGTGTCTAGACGTCTGGAGAGGAGAGTCTAAAATCAGACAAAAAGAACTGTTAGAAGATGGGGGTTTTGTATGTCTGTTACAGCTCTTCTGTAGAGACAATGGGGACTGAGTTTTGCATTTGGTAACAATAGAGATTATTCATACATATTAAGGAACATGTAGGAGTTTGTGTGGTCAGGATTGAGTAAGAACTGTCCTGAGCAGGATAAAACATACTGGGCATTTTGAATACTTAATACATTAATTTGAAATTGAAGGAATTAAGGTAATAACTAAAATTCTAAAGCTTTGATGCTTATAATAAGAGCATCAAGGGTCCATTTCGTCTGTCCTTTTTCCTCTGTGCCTTTAGAAACTGTTTCTCTTAGTATTTATGTACCTAGTATCTTTTCTCTCCTGAAATTTCTCAAGATAGTTTTATATCTTTTCTAACAGTGGTTTTCATGAGTGTTTTCAAAGGTAATAGTTGCTGATAATGAGAAAGTTAATGTGGGTAATGATGAACCTCTAATGAAGTCTCTTTGAAGTTAATCTTGTGATTAAACTCCAAATGTATTTTTAGAGCCAAAATTACACAAGCATGCTTTATCTCCTTAAAAAAAAAAACTTAAAAAAAAAAAAAATGCAAGCAACTAATTGTTTTATTTTTCTAGCAAATTCCAAGTGCCATTGCAGGCACACTCAGTCCCCAAGGGATTATGGTGCCAGCATCAGCATTGCAGCAGGGAAATGTAACTATGGCAACAGTAGCAGGTATGACACACTAAAGAAAAACTGGCACCTTACTCTTCATTCTGGTTTATGTTATAATTGTTACAAAAAATACACAAATAGTGTTAAAAGGTATTTTTAAAAGTAATACCTGAAGAGTTGTTATAATACAGTCAAGTGCCTTACTGGTTTTTGAATGTTTATTTAATTTATATATGTACCAAGTATGCATATGTGAGTGGAGGCTACATATATATTAAGAGATCTTTCTGTGCAATGCTGCTTTTGTTAAAAGACATTTCAGAGACTAAGGTGTTTTATGCTTTCTTCTTTTTTTTTTTCTCCCTTGAAAAAAATAATTCTGTTTGACAAAAAGATGCATTACCTAAAATATTCCACTTAGTAGCTGTCTCATGATCTATAGAGTTTGGAAACACATCTACAAGTCTGTGAAATCCTTGATGTCCAAGTTGTTCTGCTATTGTATGGAGATGACCGTGGAAGTGAAATGTTTTATCTTGCTTCTAACCAAGAGTTTAAAACAAACAAACAGAAAAAATGCCTTGACTCAAATGCAACAAAGCAACGCATCTGCATATACTTACAAAGATATTATCCTGAGACACAGTACGTGCTTTGTGGCTTTGGTGCCCACGACCCCCTGTGCATTCACCAAGATTCTGCCACCTCAGTTGACCTGAACATCTAGGTGTCACCCAGCTGACTGCCCTAACTAGTTGACATACATAGGTGTGGTTCTGGTGTGGTGACCCTTGTGGGCTGAAAAGTTAGCTCAGTTAAAATAAAACAATGAACTATTTTATAGTCTGGTAGTCATGGCATTTTCCTTTGAAAATAGATTTAGAATGCCTGAAATACAGGGAAACATGATTGAATTTAGTGTAGATTTTTGTGGATGGAAAAAATTTTAGTGTAGCAAAGAGCGTATCTTACACGCTTACTAGAAAAAAATAGTTGATATATTATCAAAATGTATTATCTGCAATGCTAATGCGTTTGCATGTTTAAAGAGAATAATATTTGAAGGGCTTTTACTTACCTATAATCTGTGTTGCTGTTTTGTTTTAAGGGGGCACAGTGTATCAGCCAGTCACTGTGGTCACTCCACAAGGTCAAGTGGTGACACAAGCATTGTCACCTGGGACTATTCGGATCCAGAACTCTCAGGTTTGTTTCATGGGCTTCACAGGAGAGTATTCTGAGGTCAAATAAATCTGTCATTTTAAGAATTTTCGTTTAAATTTGACAGTCAGAATGAGCTCTGTGTACACACACGTTGTGACATGCAAAATTAATGCAAGCACTGTTATAGGAATTACAAGTTGCATAACAGGGCATAAGGTCCTAGACAGATCTCCCGTGCTTTGACAGGTCATCATATTTCTTACCTGTTAAATGTCTTTTTTTCAGTGATGACAGAAGAGAATAGGTACATGGATTTTTTTTTTTAAAAGAACAAAACCAAAAAAAAGCCACCACCCCAACACTATCCCTGCCCCAGAAAAGTCACCCCGAAACCCAACAAACAAACAAAAACAAACCCACCAAACCAAAACCCCCTCTGAATTAAATAGATGCTTTTTTAATGATTAAAACTTAGTTCTAATTGTTGAACTCAGTTTATGGCTGGATAGATTTACTATATTGCATTATGGTGGCCACATTGCTGTTGTCAGAAATTTGACTTTTTATCGTGATGGCAACCACTAGTACTGTGAAACTATGTATTTCAGAATTTGTATATGTTGAGAAACGTTTTGCCATAAAATCTTTAAAATACTCAGTTGAGACTATGAGAGACCCTCACATTGGGCTCATTATATCATAGCCTAAAAGATAAGAACCAGCACTCTTTTTGGGAGGGGTTCTTAAAGAGTTGGATCTGGAGGCCTCAAAGAAACAACTAAGGAAAAGGAAACATGAAAACTAGACCGTCTTCCGTTATGGAAAACTTTGCTAGCTTTCTCTTGAAGCAGAAAGTGGTTAAGTCAAATATTCCAGGAATACGGAGTCAATTAAAATGTGAATGAGGAGATACCATCTCCACAGCATAAAATCTGTTTGTAATCACTGGCTTCTTCTTTTTCCTTCTTCTGACCTTCCAACCGAAAAAGTATGCTTAGAGTATTCTTATCTTCCTTTTATTGGTAGTAGAATGTATGTATTTGCCCATATTCTTCCCTAGAATGCATGCAGTTCGGTCCTTAGATAACTTTCTGAAAGAAATGTGTAAAATTACTCTCCTAGACTGAAATGTTTTTAAAGGAAAAATGCTTTTTATACCTCTGATGAAAAAATAAACAAAAAAAAGAAAGGACTTGACCTTCTCTATATATCTGTGGCTACTCTTGATGTTAGCAGGAATCTCCAAACTCACCTATACATAGGTTTGGACCTGTATTCCTTGTCACCCATGGGAAATCCTTCTTCAGATTCTTCTTTTTCAGTGTTTAAGAATGCTGTAGAGATAGGGAAAAGATACTGGGGCAGAGCTACTGAAAGTTCATCATAAAGCCTCCATATACAAGCAGATTATTTAGAATGTAAAACATTATTTTTGGAAATAAAAGTATGTTCTAAATACATTTTTGTTGTAACTTTATAGTTTAAATCTCATTTAAAACTTGTTTCATACAGGGCATAGACATAATGACTGGCTTGAAGAAATTGCTCTGGTTTGTCTGAAAAACCTGATTTAGAGTACTTTCAATTATAGTTGTCTGAAATATAATCTCATATGCAATTTATATGCTGTTTCTTCTCAGCTCTGCATAAGCATTTAAGAACATATTTCCTAATGTTCAGATGATAACCGATGTGCAAATGATTTGATGTATCTACAGGAAGTGGAAAAGAAAGCAAAAGTGAGAAGGAAATGTGAACCTTTAGGAAAATAGTAAGAGTCTTAGAAAGTGATTTAAGGGTTCTACCATACATATCTTCTTGCTCTTTGAGATTTAGATGCATTTATTTAGCAGAACCTTTAGCATCTTTGTTTGCAATTCTAGCATAAAAATGAATTTGAATTTAAGGCTTTCGTTTAAGTCTTCCAGCTTCCATAGTTCTTTATGTTTGCACAATGAGTATATTCAGCATTGTGTTTTTCAGCTGCTCTTCCCATGTGCAAATGACTACATAGGGTGACAAGGCAATCAGATCCTTAGAGTAGCATAGATAAGTAGAGAGTATCGTTAACCTGTCGTGTGCAATAGGGGTGGATTTTATTCTAAATTATAGTAAATCGGCATTTGGCTATTGTCACAAGATCACATACACAGCCTGATTAACAGCTGTAATTCTTAAAACAGAAGTTACATGACATGTGAAAACTATAGAAATCTGATACAGCATTTTCCCTGGATAAAGACATTTTGGAATGCTATTGTAGGAGAGCTGCTTTTGTAAGTTTTCCCTAGGAAATAAAGTAGCTTTTTATAATCAGCATGCCTCAAGCCTAATTTCTTTTCATTCCTTCTATAAATGAGTTATTCATACATTAATACAGAATATTGCTATTACTGTGTTAACTGCCTTATTTCTTCTAAAATTATATGTGCAGCTTCAGTTGCAATTAAACCAAGATCTAGGCATCTTGCATCAAGATGATGGCTCATCAAAAAATAAAAGAGGAGTTCTTCCCAAGCACGCTACAAATGTGATGAGATCTTGGCTTTTTCAGCACATAGGGGTAAGGACTGAACACGATCAGGAGTCACGGGTTTTTATGTAGCTCTTTTATGTGGTCTCTTATGATTTTGCTTCATAAAGAAGGTGAATTTATTCTGTTGTTAATTGTGTAATCTCAGTTCAGTTTTCCCTGAAGTCATTTGGACTAGTTCCGCAGTCTAATGTCAGTTGATTTTATTATTATTTTAATAAGTATGTTACATTTGTACCTTATGATCTCAATAAACATTGTTAAAAGGGATCTTTCTTCATTTCATTGTGTTGAGAACTTAATGCTCTCTACACCCTGGTTCATGGCACAAGGCAAAATAGTTCCATCTGTGTTTTGGGTTTGGTTTTTTTTGTAGAAGAGAATTTCAAATTTTCTGGCTTTATCTCCTTTCCAGCAATCCTTCTAGTGTGTACCAAGTGTGTTACTACCTACTTGTGCTTTCCTTTGCATGTCTTTCCTTCGCATAAGTGCTTATCCTGAAAGGATAAATGTGTCTCAAGTTATATCGCAATGTTTAGCTGGTTGATACCTTACAACTATTACAACTGTTTTACAACAGGCAAATGTTACAGGGAAACTGCGTGTATGCTTCTTATGTTACGTACACGCTCTTCAACCATTTAGTTCAGAGTAGCTTTATTTAACTAGAAAGTGCTTGTCAGTACTCTCATATGACATTGCCTTTAGACAGCATAACTAATCAGATCTTATCACATGCTTTGTTGCCCAGGGATCACGCTGTTAATAAAGACTGCCAACCATGAGAAGCTTTTTCTTCTGAATTACACATCAGCAGTTTAATGGTATCATATACACTTCCAAGGGTAAAGTCAGTTTTGTGTAGTAAAGCAGTCTTTGTTAAATGATTTTTATCTATAAAAGTTTGTGAGGCTTCTAAAGTTTGTTTTTTAATGAGTCAGATGGTCTTAATCTAGCAGCTTGAATCAGTTGTAATAAAGGAGTCCTTATTTTTGATGAGGAGATGAAACAAGCTTATGCCTCTTTTGTTTGCTTTTTTGTCCTGTCTAGCATCCGTATCCAACAGAGGATGAGAAGAAACAGATTGCAGCACAAACAAATCTGACACTACTCCAGGTTAACAATTGGTAAGAGCAAAAACTCTCACTTGATGTTTGTTGTTGTCTCCACATGCTTACAACGTAGAGAAATCATTAAGTGTATAACTTGGACTTATATATATATAAGTGTATATATAAGTTGAACTTACTGTTCTACCTATGTTACAAAACATGTATAAAAATACAGGAATTATACACTAATACACAAGCATATTCTTTTTTATAGTAAGGTATAATCATACTTGTACCATTTAAATTATTTAAGAACCACAGAAAACTTTGCAACATTAAGGAATTAAAATTTGGTCTATTGCTGAAAGAGGTGGAAGTACTCTCATGTCTCTTCTGCAAGTAAACAAATTGAAGTTGAAAGCCTTTTAGTGACCTAAAGCTCTGAAAAGTGTTCTCTGGTAATCATGGTTGCAAATGTTTAAGAACTTACTCTCAACAGATACTCATTCTGCTCTTGTATCAAAAGATGCTATCCTCTGAGCAGTGATGTCCGAATGGAGAGTGTCAGTACCTCAACTACTCTAGTTTGTGAGTAGCTCAACATGTTTTAGCATATTTTATCTTCACCAGAGGCTTAAGGTAATACATCTCCCCCTGCAGAAGAGAGGAGTGAGGGTGCCAACATGCATCATATTCTGCTTGTGGTATTGGTTCCTAAGATTATTGCAGTCCAACAGGGACTTTCCTCAGATGTCAAAGATGATGCTGGTTGCATGGCTGCAGAGGGGTCCAGTGGGGAAATACTCCAGACAGCAGCAGCAGCACACTGGTTCCAGAAGTGGAACAGTGTAACTATACCTGCGTGACATGGTAGTAACGGAGCTCGCTGGTACTGGGATCCAACTAATGGCTCTGCAAAGCATTGCATTACACCATGTGGGCCTGCCAGCTGCACCCTCCTTCCTTCCATTGCAGATAAAGATGGGTCCTGGATGTGTTTTGTCAGATTTAGCAAGCGATGCTATTCTCAGTCACAACTCCTTGCCATAGCTAGCTACATTGAAATTGAGTTGGTTAAGTGCTGGTAGTTAAGTGAGATGTGGTGTAAGCATTTTCTTGTTCACTAGCAGATAGGGGAAGGGCAGCAATTAGCATGCTAAAGTAAACAAGTGAAAATCAGGGAATAAAAAGGAATTGGGAAAGATCTGAAAAATGTGTTTGCTGTTGTCTCCTGGATCGGGAACCAGACCTTGGAAAGCCAGGGAGCCTATAAAATAAGTAATGCAGGAGCTTAAAGAAGTAAATGAAACCAGACCAAGCAAACTAGGTTAGGCAGGGGCTAGATTTTAGGTGAACTGTAATGAGAGGAGTATCAGCTTTCTGAGCTACGCTGTCAGCAAGTTTTCTGGTGCTTAGTTTTTAATAAGATCTTGAAATGTACATCTGTCATGCTGTCTGGAGAATTTCCCCTTCTGAGGTGGGGGAAAAAATGCTGCTAGCAACAAAATGATAGAAGTACTTTCTTAGCTAGTTTGCCAAAATCAAAGGATGACAGTGTTCTATGTCCAGTGTTATACGTTAAAAAGGATGTCAAGGCAAGCTGGTAAGGAGAAGATTTTATCTTCCTGATTTTTTTTCCTCGCTGTATACTTTGTAAATCTGAGAGAAAGAGACAATTTACAGCCAATTGGTGATAAGTACTTCTTGCCTTTGATTGGGTTTAGGTTTATCAATGCTAGAAGACGAATTCTTCAGCCGATGCTGGATTCCAGTTGTTCTGAAACTCCCAAAACAAAGAAGAAAACAGCTCAGAACCGACCAGTTCAGAGGTTCTGGCCTGACTCCATTGCTTCAGGAGTTGCTCAGCAGCAGTCTAACGAGCTCACAATGTCAGATGGTAAGGAGAACTGGCTAAACCACAGATAATAAAGTTAATTCCTCTATAACAGGGAAGTGAAGGATTTGATGCTTTTTGGGGGAGAGGAACTTCTTGATATTTCAATATAAATGTGTTTTTAACCTGGAAAAACATAACAGAAATGTGGCAGATTTTCTCTCCTTAAAGATTTCTGTGTTTTGGGGAGGTATTCCGTTGGAATTTATGTTAAGAGATAGTTGCTTTTGTTTCAAAAGTTATGAAACAACAGAACAAGGTTAGGTGTGCAACTAAGTTCTCTCAGTATGTGTCTGCATGTCAGTAGCATTCTGTTTCATTAGCAGTATTGGACTGCAATTTCAGTTTCATGACTCCCCATCATGTTAACATTCCTTGCCCTGTTGGTAGAGGGACGGAGCATCTGCAGTTCTATATGTGCCTCATGGCTTCAAGTAGAACATTGAGAGGCAGAGAAATGTTAAGAGAGCCTCCAGAGGCTTTGACTGAAGTAACTTCCTTAGCATTGGATCAAACAAATATAAATAACTGTTTTAATCTCAGGACCATTTTTTTGGTCCTGCTGCTTTATTCCTTTCCAGTTTGTAGCAACCTTTCCCTCAGCCTCCCCTGGATCTGACAACAACTTTATCCATTTAAGTCATCTTGAATCTCTATAAAGGCTTCTATCTTTTTGCAATGAATTTGGTTGGAGTACTTTGCAGAAATGGCCTTGTGATGACTTGATGGGAGAATTGCTGTAATGGGTGTCTATAACAGCTAAATTTAAGATTCCTGGCCAATTCTGGCATTTCCTGATACTCAAGTGTTTCACAACCTGCATAGTTTTAGTTTAGTTCCTTAGGTTTTCTTCCTGTTGATTAGAAACAAACTCTGTTATATATAAAGATGTATTACTTTATTATTAAATTAGAAACCAAGAAAGATGCTAAAGTACTATGATTGTGCTTCTCCAGGTGCTGTTGTAACAATTACAGCTCCAGTCAACATGAATGTAGACAGTCTCCAGTCTTTGTCATCTGATGGTGCTACTTTGGCTGTTCAGCAAGTTATGATGGCAGGGCAAAGTGAGGATGAATCTGTAGACAGCGGTGAAGATGATGGAGGAGATCTCTCAACAACAAATATCAGTGGGCTGGTCTTGGATAACAGCGATTCTCTGCAGTAGGAAGCAAGAGAGTGTGACAAAATGTTTAGGAAAAAGAATGGACTGACTGACTGACTGTTTTTATAGTTTGCACAGCAAACATTTTACACAAGTTTTATTTCTAATATGTTTTATATGTAGATATAGAAGGGTGCACTTTTTTGTATTTCATAGTAAGCTTAAAGAGTGTTTTTGCAGGTGCAGCAACTTCTTTCAAATGTGTTTTTTTTCATTTCATTTCCTTTTCTTATTTCAGAAAATTATATCTAGTAATATAAAGAACCACATAAGCACCCCTTTGTTCTATGAATTGGAAGTGCTGCAATTTCTAAAGAATTACTCAGTTTCAATTAGTGCTGTTATTTAACACAGCTCTTGATGGGCAGGTGATGTAAATTTAAAGCATGTGACACTAGTGTGTGGAACTTGATCATTAAGTTAGATGCATATATTTGAAAGATGCTTCTGCACCTTAAAAACTGCTAGTCTGAGGTGGACAGCAACACACATAAAAAGAAAATGTTGATGTGTGATTCAGTAGCGAATGTATGGCAATTGAAATAAGTTTAGTTTCTCTCATAGTCTGTGAGCCTGTTTATCATTTGCTATAAAAACTCCTATTTTTACCTTGCCGGGGTTATTGGATAAAAAATATTTTTATAAATTCACTAGGAATTGGGATGACGACTGTATTAAGCAGGAGGGGAAAAAAAAAATTTCCATAGGGGAAAAATAAATGTTTAGTATTCCTATTTGGAAGGTCTGAAAACTGACCAAATTTAATAAACAAGCCTACGCTAGCATTCTATGATTCTCAGCTATCCCACAGTGATATACTATATTTGATAATAGCATAAGAAAGGCCCACTGTTTGATGGGATTTTGATATTGTCAAACATTGATTTATATTATGTGTAAACTAATATTCAAATTACGTTAACTCTGTATCTAGACTTGTATCTGAAGATATTTGCTAAATGAGTGTTCAGGTAAGTAAATTCAAATACCCACAACTTTTCCAGCTATTAGAGGAATTTAACAGTTTATAGTTTGTACAACTGAATCTGAAAAATGAAAAGTTGCTTACTATACAGTCATGAATTCTGCTATCACTCTGCTATTTTATTGCATTTAAAATATTTTCCCCTAATACAAAACAAAATATAACTTAACGGATTTCTATAAAATATCTTCAAATCTGAAGGTTACTACCAGAATATACGGCAGGCTTTATTAGAGTAGAAAATTCATGTGTGTCATTTAAAAATGAAGAGCTAATGATGAAAACTTTTTTTTTTTTGTGTGTGGTAACAGTTCATTTCTTTTTTTCCCCAAAGTTTGGAGACTATGTCTGTCTATCTACAAACACTTAACTTTTGGAACTTTATGTTTCCCCTTGTTAAATACAAGTAACAGACTCCAAGAGTCGCATGGTGAGATCAATGTCCTCTTTTCCCCCTGTCCATTTGTCAGTGTTGGGTTAGATCGAAGCCAGAACATCCTGATTTACAGCAAATCCAGTTGCATTTCTAATGTGACAGGGAAAAAGATGTTAGCTTTTAGAGTTTTTAGACATTGTATTTGAACAAAGCCCTTTTGACAGATGCAAATATTTAATTGAATACTTAATTTCTGCTTTACAAAACACTCAGGCATGTGCTTAGGTCCCATTGATTTCAGTAGGATTAACAAATGTACTTGTTGACATGCTTAAATGATTGGAAGGTGATCTTTAAAGATTGTCTTCCAAGGCAAGTAAGTATAAGTTGGTTTGAAGAAAAACTTTGGAACAAAATGTCAGTAGTATTGGCATGCGTGGAGAATAATACTAGTTTACAGTGACTAGTAGCTATTTTGAAAAACTGGTGTTGAGTTTTACTCAACACAAGTGGTGTTTCTGCTATGGCTTTCGCTTATTCCTGGCTGAGGATCTTGCTTCTTAGTTCAAATGCTGTAATGATCTACTCTAGCTGGAGTGGCAATTTCTAAAGAATGTGTTTTCTTCTAACTTCTCTGCTTTGCCACTAATGTGCCATGTTTGTTAAAGAGCGTAGTAAATGAATGATGAAAGATTTAATTAGGAGGGCTTTGACGTAGCATAACTATCTCAAAAGCTACTGTCAAATCCAGTTTGACCCCAAAACATTTTAAAAGACAGCTACCATATACAAATCATGCTCATTTGGAAACATTCAACCTACTGCCCCTGCAAAGGATACCTGAGATGACTAGAACTGAGAAACAGATTCTGTATTTTTCTTTTTAGTTGTTTTTTATTTAAATCCACAAGTGCTTCATCACCGCCACAGTTTCCATTATATAGTAGGTTATATTTGTTGGTTTGTTTGGGGTTTTTATTCAGCTACCCTTGTTCATATTTAATAGTGCGTTAATCCCTGTACTTTTAGAATGTAAGCAGATGAATAGTCTACTTTTCAGTGTGTACAGGCCTATGGACAAATACATGCTTTTCCAAATCAACCTATGGTGGAGGACAGGCCATTTCTCACTATCTCCTTTCCCTCCCTGACCAGTTGCTGCTGCCTCAGATGTACTAGCAGATATTTCCCCAGCCTGCTTTGAGGTGGTCTAGGAAGCAGCTGAGACAGCAAATCTGTTGGGGCAACAAGTAGGCAGCAGTGAAGGGAAGGGTAAACTAAAATGGCCAAAAAAACTTTTGTGGTTTGGAGATAATGTGGCAATGGGCCTTTGCCCACACTTCAAAACTATGAGAATTAGGATCTTAAAAAGACAGAGGGTATTAAAACAGTTGAATATCTATACAGCTGGCTGGAAGAGGGTTCAGGAATATGTGGTTTATGTAGTTGGAACTCAGTTGGAAACAAGCAGGCATCAGGGTTCGCATGCTTCTGAAAGTTTATTTTTCAGAAAGAAACTGCTGTCTGGTTAGCTTTTTTTTTATTCCCCCCACCTTACATGCAGCAGAAGTACTGTGCAGGGGAGAATATGGAATAGTTTTACTGTCAAATTAGAAACACGAATGTTTCCTAAAACTGAAAAGGCTTTACCAATGTACTCAAAGGTATTGCTTAATACATGGAACCTCAAACCTTGCGTTTTAACTCAATGAGAATTCTGTAGTGGGTATGAACTGCACAGAAGTACTTGCTCTTTTCACGATTTTAAAAAAAAAGAAAAAAGGGGAAAAAACCCAGTGTCCTTCATTTTTTGCTGTGTAAGAAAGATTGCTGGTTTAAGTAAAGCATCACTATTCAGGAAAGGTACATGTTTGCATTAGTTAAAAAGTCTTTATAGGGGACCTATATTTAAATTAATGTATAATTCCCTTCCCCAACCCCAATTAAAGTCATGGTCATATGCAATTGAACTACCTTGGTTTTTAAATGAGTGCAGTTCTTCTTCAGTTATGATTATTGAAATTTTTAAATGTTTTCAATGTAATCTAGATCATTAACCCAAAACAGGGTTCTCAGTCCAGTTTTTACAAGATTTCTGTAACAGCCAAGGCAATTTCCTGTTGTTATTTAACTTTAGAAACATTACGATTTTATAAATCAATTCCAAATTGATCAGCATATATTTTTAAATGACTGTTTCAAAGAAATAATCATGTTGGAAAACATTCAGAATTGACAAGCATGGCTCTGGCTCTGCAGAGAATTTCCTAGATCTGGATATTGGTCAAAGTGGAGTCCTGCTGACCTCAGGGAAACTCCATGAGGCTGAATGTTGGGCTGCATTTACCTGCAAGAGAATCAGTTCCTTGTTCTGGTCTCTGGTCACTGTTAGGAACCCTTTGGAGAGCCCTCCAACTTCATCTTGCTGCATACCTAGGTTTTCTTCCAGTGGACAAAGGGCTTAGAATGGCAGGAATTTGTGTTGACCTGGTGTGCACCACATACTGTTTTGATGTTCAAAATATGGCCAGAAGGCAGACCTACACTGAGGAATTAGTTCCCTGTTCCTGTGCTTGGAAAGTAGCTTCAGGTTTATGAATATTCTAGTGGTGTAGGGCCACAAAGACAACGCATGAATAATGTATCTATTCGTTTTCTCTAATCACATGGAAAAAGAATTAGGAGGCAATTCAGCTTCCTGACTTCATGAAGTTGACAGCCCAGAGGATGAAACAAAGCTTTTCCTAGGGATGGTAGTTTCCTAAAACCATTACATTTGTAGCACTTAAGCAAAAAATCAGAACACCCTGGTATCTTGATAAATTGGAACACGTGCATTTAATTGTAATTAAAGTTGATTGAAGATTTATTTTCTGAAGCTGAGTCGTCTTGGGAGGAAAAAAAAATGAATAAGTATTTGTCTATGCAAGACATAAATGTCAAAAATGTGTGAATTACCCATTTTCAGGTGCTGTATTGTTATTGTCTTTCTGACTTCTGTTACTTTGATTAGTCTTTTAAACCTTTCGGCCTTATATTCAGCTTAGTTTTTAGAGTTGAATAGGCAAAATGTAGTTTTGAAATCTGTTGGAAATGTAACTAACCTTCATTCCCTCATGAAAATCTCGCATGTTAAACAATTAAGTGAAATGTTTTGGTTTCCTAATAATAAATTCAAATTCTCACCACCTCCTAAAACCAGAGCATATCCATGAAAATGCAGGTTTAATTGTAGCGTGCAAGTGATCGAGTCATCAGCCTTGTGCTGAGTACACTTTGCTCGTTACTGTTTGGTGTAGCTGAATGGTAAAGCGGGTTGGTTTTGCCAAACTCAAACTCAGTGTGGGTTCCTTCCCTCCCCACTCCCGCCCTTGCCTTGCTAACCTCCTTTCAGATAGGTTTGGGGTTGTTTAATTTTTGAAGTCCTTAAGTAACTTGATCATCCAGTGTAAAGTCTAGTGAAATTGGCACTAATGTGCTTTTAAGTGATTGCCCAAATCATGTTATTTGTTAATTCTTGTCACCTGGAAATATAAAATCTGTTCCTTTTCTATTACTTAGTTCTTTAGGACCCGCTGAGTGCTCACAGCTGGTTTTGCTAGAGAGAAGCAAGGTGCGAGAAGCAGTGAAAGCCCTTACCGGCCTTGTAGACTACTATAAAGATACTGACTTCATGTTAATAGAATCCAGTGTTTTCAGGTCGTGACAGAAGTCGCCCATAAATCTTTCCAGGGGTTAGCAACATTTGGTCTATACAATTGACAATCTTTAAAATGTGAAACCCTGTAACTTTTTTTTTTCCCCTTGGTTGTTAAGGGATTTTGAAGCAACTAGTCTATCAAGGGATAAAATTAAAAATCAGAATGTGGTTTGTGGGTGACTTACTTTTACACTACTGTTCTTTGTGAACTGAAAAAGCACATTTTTAAAGCAAAGCATTCACACTACTTTAACAGTATTGTTTGGCCGAAAGACAAATATGTTTTCAAGAAATCTTGAGCATAGTTTCAAACTAGTTAACCAGTTCTTGGCCAGGGACAATCCTCTTGGATTTGCTTGGGTTTTCTTGTTTATGCAAATGAAGAAAAATGTTTACTAGGTCATACCAGTATGGGGATTTTTATTACACTTTTGTAATGCAGGAGCAACTTCCATGAAAGAAAGAATTAGCAGGTAAATAGTCTATAATGTGTGTGACTTTGGGGTTTTTGGTTGTTCTTTCAAAATCGTTAATTAAAATGGCATGGACATCAAACTTTCAGTAATGGTTCCAAACATATACAGTAGCGACTTATTTGAAGAGACTGTCCCCTGTGCAAGTCCCATGTGTTAACTTGTTCAGCCAGACGGACTGTAATGCATTTGTGAAATTGCCATGTTCTCCTAGATCAGAAATCTTTGGCCTTTTCATTAGAAGGCAGCGATTCTTCTCTGGGAGGAAACTCAAACTCGTTTCATCCGGTGTGTATGAGTCTTACTCAGCAAAGACAGGGTGCTCTGAAGACGGCACATGCTTCGGGTTAGCACTGAAGCGTTATTTTTTCCTACTCTTGCTTCCCCAGCATCTGGGGTGGTGACATCCAGCTGTGATCCCCAAACGCTACAGCCCTGAGCCCCGTGCACCTGGCTGAAGGGGCCCTGCGCGGGACTGTGCTGGCTACAGCTGCTACAGCCTCACCATGCCCGGCCCAGCTTGTACAGCTTTTTACTTACTCCAGAACAGTCCCTAAGGATTTTGAATCATACTTTGTTTTTAAAGGGTTAATCTGTGATTAACTGGATGGTATGTGTTCTAGACACAGGAGTATTTGATCATTTACTTTGCTGATATTGAGTGCCTGAGAATAATTCCTGGAAATAGTTTTAACTCCACTGCTGCCAGGGAGCAATTTTTTCCTTACTCTGATGAGGATAAAAAAACCAACCAACCAACCGAAGAGCCCCTGCAAAGCAGATCACCTAAATTACGTCCAGTGTAGCGTGTGCCTGGTCCGTTGGTTTCAAATTCCCCGATGAATCCCCTTCTTCAAGCAGGCATTACAGGAATTAGAAGCATAGTCATAAGCAACTGATGAGCCTGTTTGCTTTTGTGGAGCGCCTGTTCACAAAGCAGTGATCCTTTGGCAGGCGATCTAGGGCTGTTTCTAAACACCCCTCTTTGTGGAAAACCAGAGCAATATCCTCAATGCTAAAAGGGGGGAAAATAAACTCCAGACACCATGTCAAAGGAGGATTCTGCAAGAAGTAACAGATAGAGCTGGGACAACAACTAGGTACTGCATTATTTGTTCAAAGTCCTTATTTAAATTCATGCAAGTTCAGCGTCTGCGAAGTATGCAGGATTAAGCCTGTGGTGTATTTAAGAAAAAAAATAAATAATGAAATGACAAGCCACCATTTAGATACCCTACTAAAATCTGAAAGCCATCTGACCTTTGTAGGTCGGGTTTGGTCTCTCTTCCTGATGCAACTAGGATGCGATCTAGAGTTTATGAAGTAATCGGGGGCGTTTATCGTCTCTGTTGGTCTGTGGACTTGTGTGTCACTATTGGCACAAGTCAGAAGATGAGGCCTGTGGACCTACTCCTGGCCAGTATTCCCAGCACGCTCTTTGTTAAGTTGGTCACTGAATCCTAAGTACAGACTGATGCATACACTAAATGTGAGTGTGGTAATAAAATTTCATTTAGAGACAATTTTTTGTTAATGTCCAAGCATTTTTAAACTTAGATTTTTAATTGTTGTGAAAAATATGTAGATCATACTTAAAAAACGAGTGACTTGAATGCCACCGTTGCTGTGCCCCTGCCCTACAGCCTGTCACTGTGAGCTACAAACCAGAGAGAAGATACTTACGTTACTGGCGTCTCCCTGTATTTTTATATTGGAATAAGAGGGTGTTTTTTATTTTATTTTTTTTTTCTGGATACACAAAAGGACTATTTTGCACAGCTGATTGCGATTAACTTTCTTGACTCGGTGCTATAGCTGGATTGAGGCCTGAAAGCTCTTGAAAAATTTGCATCATCAAATGAAACTCGGAGGTACTGGGGAAGCAGGTTGGCATTTGTTAGCTAATACCTGCCCTGCCTTTTCAGGTCCTGGGGAAACGCTGCTCCTGACTCACTTGTAAACACTTGAAGCAGCTACAGAAATAATAATTTTCCTCTGAAATCCCCCATTCTGCTTTCAAACAACTGGTTTAGTATTCCTGTTCTTTGAAAGCTGGCAACAGTTCATCCTTGATTAGGTACCCTACACTTTTTCCTGTGTTTCTTGAGCTTTTGAATGGTGAATAGCCTTGAATAACAACTCCGCAAATCACTCCCAGGATTCCAAACCAGCTTTGCTGGAAAAAGCCCAGTAACTTTGCAGAACTGAGTTGTGGATGCTGCTATGAATGCAGTATCGGAATTAAAATTAAAAATAAGCTGCCCTTAACCGTAGTTGAACAACATTAAAGCTAAATCACTTTAGACCTAAAACAATTAGTACATTTTCCCAAGTGAATGTGTGTCTTTTATGTCACGTACGTGCTTTTTTTTATGTTTGTATTCATTCCAGTGAAAGGTCTCAGGCATAGAAATATGAATATTTTAATAGTCTGCATCACAAAATATGCACACCTTAGGGAAACATGCAAAAACCTTCCCTATTAGATCATGCAGATCCTTAATTTAAATAAATTACACTTAATAAATGGCCAGAAAAAAAATCCATTTCTGCTTCAAATTTCAGAAGGAAAATATATACGGCATTAAGTGTGCATATTTTGAGTTTACCCTGAAACTCCTGACCGGCAAGTCCCTCTTCTTATGCAGCCCCTTGCTTGCTGCTCCGCGATTCTAACTAAGGTAACCCAAGTGTCAGCTCCGCTGCTCTTCCCGGAGGACATCTGTTTTAAATGGCAAATCTACATGTTTGCTCCCCTCTGCCCACCCACACGGAAGAAGGAAGGGCCGTTATTTGTAGCACAGAGAACATCTGACACTTGGGATTTCTCTTATTACCCAGCAATATTTGTTTGTAGTTTCTTCTAAAATACCTCTGTGATTTTTCACTGTGATACTGGATGTGGGAAGAAGTCTTGCTTTAAAAGTCTGCTTCGGCTCAATGTCCTGGTGTAGGTCAGCTTTTCCTTCATCGTATTTTGATTTTCCTGTTGACCAGTCACGTTTGTGTGTGCAGGTTTGGCTCTCAGCCCCGTGCCGTTCGCTGGTAGCACCTCGCGCCGTTGCCGCTCCAGCAGGCTCGTCAGGGCAGCTGTACACAATTAACGTTTCCTGTAAGGAACGCGTTCACAAGAGAGTGCCAAATTTTACCTCTCTCCCTGCTCCATATTTTAATGGAAATGTATTTCTGGGGGGATGTAGTCAGTCCGTTACCATCACCGTGGGTACAGTTTAGTTAAACTGGGGAATCCTCTAGGATTCTCTGTCACGTTCTCCTGCTGATCAGAAGTCATGAGTGCGGAACCTGCCACAGGATCAGTATTGCTGATAACTTAAGAGCGTAATACCTAGACAGAATGACGGGCGGCCACCCCCTTAAAGCAGGGCTTTACAGACACAGGCTGGGGGAGCGGAGCAGCAGGGATGCTGAAGCTGTTTGCTCACCCACCCAGAAGGAATTGACTTCTTCTGGCAGGGTGTCAGGAAAGGCAGAAGGGCTTGGGTAGACGCTTTTCTCGGCACTGGGTATAGTTGTGCCAAAAGGACACATGGGTATTTTACCCCGATATTTTACAGCCTCATGAGGCAGGAACTGAGAGGGCATGTTAAAAGAACTGATGCCCAAAACGTGGTTCTATTTAAATCAATTATTAAATCATTAATACAATGAAGAAAGGCCCTGTCAGTTCCAAAGCAGCAGTGATGATCTTTTACAAAGTTATGGGACACCGAAGAACACAAACAACCCTCCTAGACTTTTTGTGCTGTATGTAAAATGAGTTCTTTTTAGGAGTTGCAAATTTCAGCTTTTGACTCAATTTTCAGGGCTGATTTAGGGATGCACAAGGGTTGGTATGCTGCTCTGCACTTAAGAAACATGTACGGCTCCTTACCTGCAAACATGTGCCTCTCTGTGAGGCAAAATTTCAGTGACCATGCCAATGGGACACCACAACACTACGCCGCCGTCCGGACCATGGAGAAAATTTGACCTGGAAAAACATAACTGATAATACCAGCGATGCCGAGTCCGAAACGTGTAGAAGCACACGGGTGGTTAATATGGGAGAATCCAGGACAACACCCATTCAAATAAAGCGTGCTAAAAGCCAAGACGTTAAACTTTGATGAATAAATTCTGGCAACTGAAAGGTGCGTTGGCTTTGACCAGGTTTTTTCCTTTCTCCCTGTGCTGGCGCAGCTGTTCAGGGGAAAAGTGACACCACGGGGCTGCTTATTTCGGTGTCGCGAAATGCAGGCAGAGATCCTGTGGAGGCTTCCAGGCAGAGGCTAGAGGTGCAAGCTGTCCTCAAATCAGAGATGGTGGCAGCGAGAAGGTGGTGTTCACCACCTCCAGCGGGCGGCTTGCAGAGGAGCCAGCGGGAACATTTTTTGCAGAGATGTTTGAAGAATAACTCCTCCTTGTTCCCTTGTATGTAGAGCAGTCACACAAACCCAGATATCATTCAGGGATTGCCATCTGTTGGTCATTCTGCCTTGTTCAAAGGTTATCAGTCACACAAGGTGGGGGGGAAGCGGTGGGGCAGATAAGATGTGTGACAAAGGATAAACAACCCCAGCAGACCACCACCCTCCCCAGGCGACAAGGAGTCTGCCCAAATCACTTGTGACTTCCTCCGAACAATCGCTACCCGCTCGCAGAACCCATCACTGCGCTTGCAAACCCACCCCGATTTCCTTAAACGCTTGGCAAACAGGAATGGGAGGTAACCCCACAGACTGAAATACTCACACCTTGCAAGCATGTACAGGCTGTGAATTCTTAGAATCACAGAATGGTTTGGGTTGGAAGGGACCTTAAAGATCATCCTGTTCCAACCCCCCTGCCATGGGCAGGGACACCTCCCACTAGACTGGCCCATCCAGCCTGGCCTTGAACACCTCCAGGGATGGGGCATCCATCCACAGCTTCTGTGGACAACCTGTTCCAATGTCTCACCACCCTCTGAGTGAAATATTTCTTCCTGATTCGTTCAGCTATTTGTAAATACTTGGACAGCATGTAATTAAAACCTGTAATGGGAGGAATTTCTTTCCAGTCCTGGCTTCATCAACAGCACAGGCTGTCTGGTGTCTGGTCTGTAAGGTGGCAATGAACTTTAACCTTATTAAAAACTAGGAGATTTTTTTCAATCAAATGGAGAAGAGTGGAGGGGGAAGGGATAAAGGTAAAACCTTTTTCCCAGCGACAGAGCCAACAGAACCGTGTCCCCTGGGAGCAGGGCAGGCACACGTGGGAGGCCAGGAGCTGGCGCAGCTCAGCTTGTGCTGGAGCTGGGGAGCCCTGGCAGCCGGCTGGACCAGGAGCATGGAACACACGGAGGCGCAGGCACCTTGGCTGCTCGGGGAGGGCGATTTCTGACCCCTCCCCACGGCTCGGCTGCAGGAAAATCCCTGGTGGAAGAGCTGAGTGTTCACTATGTCAGGCTAGACATCGGTTTACATCCGGAGTCGCTGTTTGCCTTCTCTATTAACACCTACCTCAGGACACCAGGGAAAAGGAGGAGGTTGTTGCAAGTGATGTGTCTCTCAACCCTGAACTGCAATGCAAGCACTGCAGAAGTTGCTGACTGCCTCAAGATGACTCGACTTGGTGCCACCTGTGGTTTCCTACGTGGAGCAGGAAGGGGTGTGTGGTGGCTTTTGCGAGGCTGTGTCACCTCTGGGTTTGCAGCGAGCATTCTTCCTCACCCAGATCAGCCCTCAGCTTCACTGCAGTTTTCTGCAAATCACACAGGCAGGAGGCAAAATTGCCAAGCACTTTGGCTCAATGGGGCAAGTGATGGCCACAAGGGTCATCCCACCAGCAGGGACAGGACAGCTTGCTAGGTGCTGGTCTGGCACTTGGGGGAAATGTTTTCCACGGAGGGCCGTGCTGCCATCCAGCAAGACCTGGACAGGCTGGAGAGCTGGGTGAGGAAGAGCCTCATGAGGTTCAACAGGGAAAAGTGTAGGGTCCTGCACC
>JAOXNO010000001.1:117499758-117509786 GCA_028565335.1 Limnodromus scolopaceus
TCGGCAGGGGAGTTGGACTAGATGATCTCTATGGTCCCTTCCAACTCTAAAAATTCAGTGAAATTCAGTGAAATTAAAGGACTCCTTCTCGTCTCCTGCTCCCTTGCTTCCCCATCCCTGCAGCAGCCGGTGCAGGACTGGTACAAGGAGGTATCCCGGCTGCCCCAGCTCCACACAAAACACATCCCCTTATGGCACCAGCAAATCCCTTTCATGTGCTCTCAAACTTCCTGGTGCAAAACCCGAGACCAGCACAGCCCAGTTAGTCCCTGAGAGCCCTCCAGCTTTGGGAAAAGTCCATCTTGGGGGGTCCCAGCCTGCTTCCAGCCAAGGGCCACTGGTGGGGTGGCCGTGCAGAGGAGGCCAGTGTAGCCACTCAAATGCCTGTATTCCCTAGGCTCAGTTTTGAGGTGGAGCAGCTTTTTTTGGACATCTGAGCTCTCACGTTTCTGGCCAAGGCTCATTAGAGCCCAGGGCAGGGTCAGCCTCCAACAGTTCCAGTTGACCGGGACCCTTGTTTTGTCGTGAGAAGCTAATTTGCCCGGTCCCTCCAGCTTTTTTCTACCCCTTCACCTGAATTTCATGTGCTCACTGGTGTTTTTTTGCAGTTGACCAGCATCAGACAGAGCATAAGAGAGGAATATGAAAAGAAACCAGGGGACACGTTTAATGTTTCCAGGTAGACCTGGGGCCAAGGTGGCTGGAGAAAAGTTTGTCTGACCCAGGTAACACCAGCTAATGGATGAGGAAAGTATATGTGTGCTTATCAGTAAAGCTTCCAAAAGTTTATTGGTAAAATTGATTTTATTCAACGCCTTGAAAGACCACAATTAACACTTATTAACTTCTCAGCCTGATGAAGCTATGTTTTTTAATAGTCTCCCTGTACATATATATATGTGTGCGTCTGTGTATTTATATGTCAAAGCATTCAGAAGATGCAGTTCTGCCATATGCTATGCCTGCAGCAGCAGTAAGGGGAGAGTAAGACTGAAGAGGACACACTCACTGACATGCAAATTGGGGTATTTCTGCTGAACCAGGACACAGCAGGGACTGACAATGGGGTCAGCCCTGGGTAACTGCTTCATCGGGGCAGCTGTGAAGGACTGACCCTTAATTGCCAGCATCCTTTAGGTTTTGCTTCAGAGGATGGAGGCACGAGAGGCACTTGCCTTCTCCTAAGAACACAGACGTGTGCTAACCCCCTCCCAACTTTAAGAAAGCCTGGAGAGGGGGACGTCAGTCAATCTTCTTGATTTTGGTCCCACTGCTCTGAATTTGATGGAATTACAGGAAGCAAAAACCTGGATCCAGGGAGGGAGTTTGCCCAGTGAGTTGACTTAAGGCTGTGCTATCTACACACTACGTAAACATAAACACATACAAAAGCACATCTTACAAATAAATAAATAACCGTGTTTGTTCCAGTTACATGCTATCAGCGATTTAAGCTCTCCTAGCCCACCGCCATGGAACAAACCTTACACCAAAGCAAGCTCACCAGCTATGGACGCTTTGCCCTCATTTATAAGTGACGCCCAACGCAGCATCCCTCTAGCGCTCTGTGCCACGGCCGCGTTCATCGCCCAGGCCTCTAGGACAGCTTGAAGCATTTGACGCTTTTTCAGCGAGGATGCCCCGAGGTGCAGAAGGAGCAGCCCTTCTGCTGCCAGAGGGTCTCCCCTGTCCTCCTGCCCTAGGACGGCCGAGAAGAGAGGTTCACTCCTTGCCCTCGCCCCCGCTGCACTGCAGCTGTCCCCCCTGGGGAGGGCAGGTGCAAATCCGGGTCCCCTGGCTGATGACAGTGCCGGCGGGGACCGCCATCTCCTCCTCATCGTAGCAGACGCAGCGTGGGCAGCCATCGGCCACGGGGCTGCCCACAGCCAGGCAGGTATGGGGCAGGCGGGGGCAGAGCGGGGCGCAGGTGATGTCCCCACCAGGCTGGCAAGTGCACAGCTTGCGGGCAAAGTCGATGTAGAAGGAGTGGCCAGCGGGGACGTGGCCGCTGGGGAAGCCTTGCATCTCACAGTCGCTCTCCAGGTAAGGGGGGCAGGCGCAGGGTGGAGGGCAGGGGGGGCAGCAGCCCCCCGCCGTTGGGGTGGTCACCCCCTCCACGTCCCTCTCAGGGCATGGGGGGCAGGCGCTGGGGTTGCAGGTGGGTTTTGGGGTCACACCACAGAGCAGGAGGCAGGCGAGCCAGAGGTGAAGGGGGCCGGTGAGAACCATGCTGCTGGGGAGAGACAGGGAGATCAGAGCAGGCATCACGCTGGGCATGGGCACAGCAAACCCCCCGGTATGGAACCCCCTCCGAGGCCTGAAGTGAGCGGGATACAGACACCTCTCCCTGACATCCCCATTAGCCGTAGTTCTGGTCCTCTGCAGCTTGCTGGGACCAGGGGGGTTTGCTGTAAAGCATGGAACCTTGTGCCTGAAAGCTCATCCTGGCTTGACCAAGGTGTCCTCCACCCATCAGGCGTTCAGAGGGCTGCAACGTGGGCAGTGGGTTAGCAAAGTCCATATTAGCTCAGCACACGCTGAGCTTTGGCACGGTCGCCCTGGCCAGGAAACGGCACTTGTTCACCCCTGTATTTATGCTAATAATTCACATTTCAGTGACTAATTGTTCCCGGGAGGCATTCGGCCACAGACAGATGAAGAGCTCAGAGAAGCACTGCCTCCTTTGGTAGCTCATCCCGCGGCCACTGCTGTGACTGAGACCCTGCTTCCCCACGGACTCGGTCTGGGTGCCAGCCCCCAGCCCCTCACGCGGTGCCGCTTGCCAGCTGGCAGCTCGCTGCCTGCCTTTTCCAGCCACCTCACTCCCTCACGGGGAGCCCAGGCAGTCACCTCGCCCTTGTTCTAGTCTGTGAAGCCCTCACTTCCTAAGGAAGATTTTTTCAGCCACTGGGCACTCCTGTGTGACTCTGCTCTTTGCCTCCCTCGGGTTTTTTTGGCCAGTCCCTTTTCAACCCCAGGGTCATTCACGGGCATGAAATCTTTTCCCTGTGTCTGCTCCCTCCTCCTCCACCTACGCCGCCCAGGAGGCACGGCACCGCCTGGCAGCTCACCCTGTCTCCCTCCTCTATTTTAAGGCTGAGGGATCTTTTTTTGGACCGCCAGCTTTTCAAGACACTTCATTTCTTTAAGTGCAGCCTTTCAGATCCCTTCCCCCTGCCTGAGTGACCTTAGGTCATGCCCTGTGGAATACGCCTGCTTCCCTCCCGCGCCGGGCCCTTCCAGCCTGGGTCTCTTCTCCCGTTTTCCCGATGCCATCTTTGATCATATCAATTATATCATTACCATCATGCTGTGCATTTGATAACCCCGATGTCTTACTGTTGCAGGCAGGCAACTGCTTGAAATGACTTCTTAAACAAACAAAAAATTCCAGATTGCATAACTGTGTGGAAAAGAACTTGAAAGCATGAACTCCGCCGGACTTCAATTTGAAAAAAAAACCAGAACAAGAGAGACTGGACCAAGTAATTAACTTTAAAGCCTTCCTGTTTTTAAAACAAACTCTCGCTTGTTGAGGTGACTGTTAACTCTGCTTCATCCTTGCTGTAAGCCACTGTTCCGCCCCTTCGTTTCACTCACACGTGTTAATCTGCCAGTTATTTCCCCGTGGTTCCCAGCAGACTGGTGGCTGTGCCGAGCAGCAGGGAGCCCAGACCCGCTCCCGGTGGAAAGGCTGCCGCTCGGTGAGGCTCTGCCTTCCGCAGCCCCACGCTGAGACCTCCCTCCAGCCTCAGCCACACGGTTCCTCCGAGCTTCACGCACAGACAGAGCAGGGCACCGCCGGCATCAAGCCAAAGGCTTTGCACACCCAAACCTCTATCCGACCCATTCACCGCCAAAACCTCTGACCCCACCTGGCAAAGAAACCGGGTTTCTTCAACAGAGCCCCCTTTCCAGCAAAACCACAATATGGAGTTTGTCATTCAGTGGGAACGGCCCCCTGCTCGCCCTGGGACAGAATTTCTCGGTGATGATGTCTGACCTCCCCCTTAGTTTTTGGCAAAGCAGGCTGTGGGGCTGGCTGAGGCTCTCCCCGCCTGCCCCACACCAGGTGCCCGTGGGTCCCAGCCACAGCCATGGGGCTTTGGTTACCTGCAGGGTAGACGGTGGGATGGAGGGACGGGTGTTGGGGTGCGGTGACGGACCCTGAGCGGCGTCTCCGTTCTTCGCCCCGCAGCTCGCCCGGGCCCTCTATTTATGTGCCGCTGCTAGTGGTGGCTCCATGATGAAACAGTGGTGGGGGGAGACGGAGGAGGCGGGGAAGACTCCGGAACACAAAAGGTGGCTGGGCAGGGCCAGCAAGATGCTTATCTTGCTGGTGGTGTTGATTTAGTCTGTCTGACCACAGGCTAATCCGGCATCTCCCAGCCGTCTGCAGGTCTCTCATCTCTCCCCACACCCCTCTTTGCAGACTTCAGCCAGTGCTTCTGGAGAGTCAGCATCCCCCTGCGCTTCGCAGGCTGCCGGCGGCACAGATGCCGGTGTCCAGAGGGAAAACAAAATGATTTAAAAGCTCTCACGAGGCGGCAGAGGTGGAGGGTAGCCAGCTCCGGAGCTGTGACATTCCCTTTCAGGAGCTGGAGGTGGGCATGGACCTTCATGGGGTGATGCTTTATCCCTATCTCCTGCAGCTTCCCAAGGCAGGATAGCCCTCTCGTGCTGCACACTTGACACACACCATTTAAAACACGTTAGGCCCTGCGTGGCTGTTTTCCTCTGGATTAAGCTGCAGGGAGCCAAGGCCACGTGTCCCGGTGGAGGGGGCTTGCATGCGTTTCACATGTGGGCATAACACGTGTGCCCTCACCAGCACGGGCAGCCAAAGCTGCCATGGAACCCTTCGCTCCCTGGTGTGAAAATGTCTTAGCCCGACATACTAATGAGCTCGTTAGAAATGTGTCCCCCAACCTTGCGAAGCGATGGGATGAAGAACAGAGACGCCTTGCAGCGGATGGGACTGTGGAGAGCAGCAAAGGTTCAGGGAGTGCAGACCCCACCATGCACACACACATGAGAACCCACCGGAGCAGGAGGCGTTGGGAGAAGACCCCTGGGCTGGTGCTGCAGGACCAGGGTCCATCTCCTGCACCGGAGCTGGGCGCTATGCTCCGTGCAGTGGGACAGGATGCTGCCCAGCCCTCAACCTCCTCCCACCACCCTCTCATTGCTCCTTAAGCCTGAAAATCCCCATTCCTCTGGCAGATATGTGGGACCTCAGCGCCCCATAGAGCCCAAGAGCACCGAGCTGCTGTGTTGAGCATGGTGAGCACCCTTAGGCAGCCGCCTCTCACCGGATATGAGAACACTGATAAGGCTCTGGTGGCCAAAGAAGGGAAATAACTCGAAAGACCAGTTATCTGGAAGGGGTTGTCACTGCCAGAGGGCAGGCCTGGGGGCGCGGGGAGAAGGGCCAGCCGGCGGTGGGTGCAATGCTGGGCTCTTGGCCCCATTGCTGACGCTGACACGGTGTGTGGGAGCGTGTTTCCAGGTCCTGCGTGGATTTCTGCAGACAAGGCAGATGAAACCTCCTCCCCTGCTTGCCAAGGCCTTTTCCACCCTGGAGAGCTGGCAGGCAGGATAGCAGCAGCTGGTCCCTCTCATCACCCCGTGTCCCCAGCCCAGCACACCCCAGGGTGCCAGCAGGGCAGCACTCTGGGCCCGTTTGCATCCTCAGAGTCACCATCTGTGGCAAATGGCACTAGATGTAACAGCAACACCCATGTCCAAGGCAAGAGAGGTTATCCTGCCCCTCTACTCTGCCCTGGTGAGGCCCCATCTGGAGTACTGTGTCTGGTTCTGGGCTCCCCAGTTCAGGAAGGACAGGGAACTGCTGGAGGGGGTACAGCAAAGGATTACAAAGATGACTAAGGGCCTGGAGCATCTCCCTTATGAGGAGAGGCTGAGGGACTTGGGTCTTTTTAGTCCGGAGAAGGCTGAGGGGGTATCTGATCAATGCCTATAAATACTTAAAGGTGGGTGTCAAGGGGATGGAGCCGGTCTTTTTTCAGTGGTGCCCAGGGATAGGAGAAGAGGAAATGGGCACAAACTTGCATATAAGAAGTTCCACCTAAACATGAGGAGGAACTTTGTGGGTGGCAGAGCACTGGAACTGGCTGCCCAGAGAGGTGGTGCAGTCTCTGCCTCTGGAGACATTCAAAGCCCGCCTGGACATGTTCCTGTGCAACCTGCTCTAGGTAGACCTGCTTTGGCGGGGGGAGTTGGACTAGATGATCTCCAGGGGTCCCTTTCAACCCCGTATCATTCTGTGATTCTGTAACGTCACCGTCGGATGTGCCTGCTGGGGGCAGGTGGAGAAATCCTGGAATGTCCCGAGGTTGTTCACAACTTTATTAGTTCCCGCACTGATAGTTAACACACAGAAGCCACCGTAAATATTCGTGGTTACTGTGCAGCAGTTCCTTCACCTCCACTGAAGTGCAGCTGCCTGCCTGCAGCCGGGTACCACTGCCCCACAGTGCTGCTGCTGCTGGGAGCACTGGGGTCCGGGCTGAGGCGCAGGGGCCGTGTGGGCTGCAAAGAAGTTCAGGGTGGCAGAAGCTGTTATCCCATCATCTGGTGTTTCAGCCGGTTGTTTTTTGAGAGCTGCCCAGGTTTTGCAGGCCCACACAGCCCCCCACTCAGCACACCAGGCAGCAGCCGGCTCTGCGAGCAAACTTCCAGTTCAAATGTGTCAAATGCTGGACTCGTTTCGGTTCAAAAAACCACAGTAATGGAACACCTTTTCCATAAACATACGCAGTGGCTGAGAGGACAGCCCATCAGCATGGCCTGTCACCCAAAAGCCCTGGTACTGCTGGACCAGAAGGAGAGCTATCTTAAGCTGCTGCTTACGCATGCACGCACACGCAGCAGCAGCCTGGAGCTCTCATTCCTGATGTAAAGCTGTCAGGGTGACCCAGGCACCCTAAAGCTTCCCTAAGCCCCAGGGAGAGACCTGCCCAGCACACAGGGAATTATTTCCATGTGCACTTAGAGGGACTGTCTCTGGGGCAATGGTGGCAGTGGTCTCCAGGCCCTGGCAGGTCACCCCCTTGAAGGTGTCCATGTCTGTGGAGCAGCCCAAGGAGTCGTCTCACACTTGACCTTAAAACTCATGAGCTGTTTTTGGGACAAGAGCCGTCCCATTGGGGCGCTCATATAGGAGATGGGGGACCTGGGGGCCAGAAGGGAGGATTCCATCTCCCAACGACGGGGAGCTCCCTGCAGAGAGAGGTGCCCCTGGTTGTCTAGTAAAAGCAAATCTCCACTCCTTCTCTTGCAGCCAGGTCTGCTGCACAGGAGGACATACTGCAGTTAGGGGCATCAGGAAGGGTCTGGCATGTCCCAGGCTTCAAAGTGGTCCAGATTCAGACTCAATTCTAGGCTTCATGGAGTTATGGGACACTTGAAGACTTATAATTTGAGTTTGGAATGCATGTATGGACTAACATCCTTCAGTTTGCAACAGAATTGCTAAAATAAATACGATACAATAAGGTTGAGCTAATCAGTTTTTACTTTTTCTGGACAAATATGGTTATTATTCAAGCAAAACCTTGCAGAAGAACTGATAAAGCTTGTGTCACTCAGGAAACAAAAGGCAGTGGAGACACTCTTCCTAAATATAAATACTTCAGCGTTCTATAATTTAATAAAAGTCTTGTACAAAGCAGATTAGATTGAAGGTATGGACTAGCCACTTATCAGCAAGCCAAAATCAAAACTGATTGTTATCCTCTTTGAGTAGCTCCTGGGACGTGCGGAAAGATTGCAAAGCTCTTGGCATTTTTTGAGCACAAGTCCCCCAAACTGGGTTTCAACGGTGCTTGGGTTTGGTCCCACAGCCCTCCTTTCATATCTGCTTTCATTTATGTTTTTTGTAGCCATGGCAAATGGCTCTTCTGACCTTCATTATCAGTTTCTCGAATATAATGCTCTGACAGCAAAATTAAGACCAACCTTGCCCCCCACCCCCTCGATAATGAGCTCTCAGGATGCATATTAATGAGATGACTGTTAGAGGACACAGGGATGAGCCATATTCACTCTCCCAGTTACTGTATCATGAGAATGAGTCTTTACTTCTCGAACAGATTCCATTCACTGCTCACTCCAGAGGGACTGTGTGTGAGACACCCGGTGCCACCAGCTCCTCCAGAGGTGAGTAAGGTGCTTTCCAAAGGCCAGCTGACGCTACAGGAGTGATTGCTCCCCACCTGCCCAGCACCTCCTTCCCCCTGCCTGTCACAGCCCTCTTCTGTCCCATCCCGTCCCTCCTGCCCATGTCTCCCCACCTTTCACGTACCAGGGTGCCAAGTCCCACCCGCTCCCCTCTTCATCACTCCTCCAGGGCTCTGCCTCTCCCACTCTGCCCCAGGGGGAGAGGAAGAAGAAGCTGCCTTCTTGGCCCCCAAATGGAGCTGGGGGGGTGGGAAGGAAGGTCTCCGGGAGGTGCCTGCAGCCCTCCCTGTGAGGGGTGGAGAGGAGCAGGAGGGTGCAGCGTGATGTGCCTTGCCCCCAGCCCTCAAGAGGGCTGGAGCTTCTCATGATGGAGACAGTCTCCAGCCCTGGTGGGACCAGGACAGCTCGCGGAAGCTACAACATTGGCAGTAGGTACTAGTAGGCAGTAGGTAGATACTGCTGGCAAACACACCAAACCCCAGACCTGCTAACATCTGGGCAACAGCAACCATCCCCTTCCCTTCTCTCCCTCTGTATTACCTCTCCAGCCCCGGGTAGCTCCATGTAACCAAACATGGCTATTAAACACAGTTGCTTTAGTTATCTTCTCTTTAGTGGGATTCTGGGTGGCATTTAGCGGACAAATGGTTATTACATTACAATTTTCACCTAGTCATTTTTGAGAAACTATCATCAGCTGGATTAGGCCAGACAGCCCCCTCGGCTGGGTGGTTCAGGCTGGGGGGGCACCACTGGCCCTGCCGGAGGAGAGGAGGTGGGTGCAGTCAAGCTGCCAAGCTACTTCTTGTCGTTCCTGCTGACGAAGGTAAGGAGGTCCATCGCTGTCACCACACCAAACACCATCTGCTTCATGAAGGAGCTGCCATTCCCATTGACTGTAAGCAGAGAAAATGCCAGTTTAATGAGGGAAAAAAAAAAAGAGCCCCCCACCCCCAGCTGTGCAGAGGCTGCTATTCATTTATTAAAGGAAAACTTTAACAGGGACAGCAGCTGTCTCAGCCCTGCTTCAACAGAAGTGATGGATGCAGCCTTGGTCGGGTTACTGGGATCACGTCAGGGAGGCTTCAGCTGCAAATAATGCACCCTTTACCAGAGCAGGAAATTTAATTTCCCAGTTCTTTTTACCCAACCTCTGTTCCAGTCCTGCTTCTATCACCATGAACTTTTCAGGCCAAACTAATGAGACTTTAAGAGCAGCAGCGAGACACTTTCTGCTCTGTTCTTATAACGTCCCACACCCCCATCAGTAAAACAGCATTGCAACAATTGCTTTAACTATCTGATGAATGTTTTCTTAAATAAAAATAAAACTACCCACCAGAGCCCAAACACAAGATAAAACGCAAGCTCCGAAGGTGTGGGAAGAAAGTAATAAACAAGGGGGTAACTGTGATGGCATTAAAACAGCAGCTCTGGAAAAGAGAATGGGTGGTGTTTGCAAACCAGAGCAAGAGGCACTGCACGCAGCTGGCTGATATTTTGTGGTGGGTATCATTTAGTTTGCGGATGCCATTTAATTTATATCAAAATGGGAATAGATTTTCGTTATTTTATGACAACATAGCTGGGAAATTCTGCTTGGCATTAATTTTGGCGAGAGAACCGGAAACGTCCATCAAAGGCAGTTCCGAATGACCAAGCTTGTGTTAGCAACGTTTTGTGGGAACATGGCTGGACTTGCAAGCCAGCTTTAGAGCTGATGGGGCTCCGAGGTGGCAGGCCATGGGAGTACAAGCAGAGGGGTTGGGGTGTTTGTGCACGGTGAGTTTTGGAAGCCCTTTCGGAAGCAGGCAGCCCTTTGCTGG
>JAOXNO010000001.1:117542111-117562017 GCA_028565335.1 Limnodromus scolopaceus
CACAACTTTTGCCCCCCCCCCCCCCGCCCCCGCCAAAGGGAATTTATTGCTTTCCTAAGGTAGCTTTCCAGACTGAAGTCCTCCGTTTATCTCCAGCACCAGTACAGCAGATTGCACCCAGTACTTTTCCTTGGATCGGTGACCCATGAGGAGGGGCACCTCCGCAGCTGGAGCCAGTTCCGTCCCAGCGGTGCCGTTAGGCAGTGCCTAACTCAGCTGTCGAGAAATGTCTTGCCTCCCTCTGAAAAAAAAAAAAAAAAAAAGGTCTGTGCCCTAAGACACATCGAGGAGCCCCAGCTCTTTCCCTCACTAGCTGTGCTGGCTAAAACCGCCCCGGATTTACCTCCCTAGGGTTTTTGCTGGTTTGGTTTTTTTAACCAGTTGAGCTCCCTGTTGGGGGCTGCAGCCCAGCAGAGAGCGGGGCCAGGCATGCCTGGAGCCTGCTGGCAGGTGGAACTTGATCCAGCGCTGCCTTCTGCTGCTCTCCCTGCCAGCTCAGCCTTTGGCCCTGCTGCTGAGACACTCTTTCCTCCCAGGGGTGAGCCCGGGAGTGACACCAGTGTTATCAGGCTGCAACTTCAGGATCCTTTTTGCCTCTGAGCAGGGTGCCGAAATGTAAAGGTAAGGCAATGGTCTGTGAGGTTGCCAGCAATGACAGCACTATCACATGAAGATGATGGGTGAGGTAAAGAAAGTTTAGTGTAGCATTTGCCTGCTGCGTCAGTCACCTTGTGCTGCTGGAGAACACACTGGATCAGGAGAACGAAGATAAAGCTGAGGATAGAGCACTCTGTGCCTGTGAGGAGGCAGAGGAACCATGACCCTGTAACAAAAGCTGGCACGGAGGCGAATGAGACAGCAAGGAGTTCATGCCATGTGCCCATGGGACTGGCCCCGGCACCCAAGGCAGGCAGAGAAAGCCCCCCTGCACCTCTCACCCACCAGCCTTTTTCATCGTATGGAACAACATCCCAATAAGATTGGCCAATGGTGTCCTAAGCTACCTGGATAGGATTGAGAAAGGCCTGCAAATGGTGACCAAAAAACCAAGGGATGAGGGGTTTATTCGCTATCCTAGCGGATATAAACCACCTTCATTGCGGTTTAACCTGAGCAATCAACCAAGACACCGAGCAGCAGCACAAATACACAGGTCTGAAACAAAACAGCCAGCCCCCTCGGTTTCTCCCAGCCACCCCTTATCCATAGACCAACATAGAACCATAGAATAATTAAGAGTTGAAACGGACCTTAAAGATCATCAAGTTCCAACCCCCCTGCCACGGGCAGAGACACTTCCCACTAGACCAGGTTGCTCAAAGCCCCATCCAGCCTGGCCTTGAATGCTTCCAGGGATGGGGTGTCCATAGCTTCTCTGGGCAACCTGTTCCAGTGTCTCACCACCCTCACAGTAGAGAATTTCTGATATCCAATTTAAATCTTCCCTCTTTCAATTCAAAACTGTTACCCCTTGTCCTGTCACCACACTTCCTGACAATGAGTCCCTCCCCATCTCTCCTGTAGGCTCCCTTCAGATACTGGTAGGCTGCTGTGAGGTCTCCCTGGAGGCTTCTCTTCTCCAGGCTGAGCAACCCCAGCTCTCTCAGCCTGTCTTCATAGGAGAGGCGCTCTATTGCACTGCAGGGTTCAGATGCAGTTCTACATCCTCTCCCTTCCCACCCTGTACGAGGATTGTACCAAAGCCAACCACGAGAAGCAGATGATGGGTTCGGCTCTCTAGAGAGAGAAGACAAGAACAGCAGAGCATTGCAGTCCACATACTGAGCACAAGAGGTCTTCTGCTGCCAATAGAAATTCTTCAATCTAATAGTCTTTCAATTTGAACTGCCATTAAAAAGCCCAGAGTCATTCTGCAATCAAACAGCTTTTATTGAACTTTGTACATTTGTGAACATTTGTGCAATAAATAGAGCACATAGTATTTTTTCCCAGCTCCTTAAAGCATAAGAAGTCTTCCCTTTGTCATGGTAGCATGTTGACACTGCAGTATAAGAAAGGCTGTTGGATGGCAGTGGCAACACCAGGCAACCCCTGACAGGGAGCACGTTGCGTGAAATTCATAACAGCAAACAGACATTTTCAGAAACCATTACCAACCAGCTTTCCAGACCAGATGAGACTGGTCTGGTTTCTCAGAGGAACCTCAGCTAGACAGAGCTCTGGAGTCAGCCACAGCTTGTTGAAGAAGCGGGAAGTAATATTGGATGCAATGACTTCAAAATGATCCTTGAGTCATTGCCCTGATAACTGCTTGCAAAATATTATACAGATTTTACTGGATAATTGTCTTCAGGTGAGAAAATAAAAGTATTTTTGCAGAGCCAACATTAGATCAAAAGGACTGATACTCATCCAGTGACAAGCAAATACAGCATAAATTGTTGATAAAAATACCCACGTGCAAAACGGTTTTTAGGCTTAGTCAGCACTTACATAAGCAGCACGGGTAAACAGAAGATGCAAGGCACCTACTTCAGAATAAAATACAGTTCTGTTCAAGCTCTGGACTTGAATTTCAGGTTAAAGACCAAACAAACAAACTGCAGTGTCTTTCTTGGTCCTCGGAGTATTTGAAACAAAGAGATGAGTCCAGCGTTAATCCAGCCCTACTGCTACTAACCAGAACCAGGCTAGTAACAACATTCTCACATATGCAAAAAAGCATCATGCTCATAAGCTTCTGCATCAGAGAAACTTCAGCTTTGCAGGATTCCCTGTCCCCCTCTCTTTGCTGCCTTCATCCCTACTACAGGAAAGAGCTCTGGAAAGTTTTTCAGTCATTCAGCAACTCCATCTATTTCCCCAGTTCCTCTGGTCAAACAGGGCTGCTGCTGTGAGTAAGAGTGGCTGGTGGCCACCATTTTCTCCTTGTGCCAGGGCAGAAAAGGAGACAGCTCTGGCTCTTAACAAACCGCACAAGCAGAGCGGCACACATAGATTTCTTTGCTACTTTGGCTTATCTGGATTGCTATAGACCCACATTCCCTCTTCCCTACCAGCCCTAACCACCCCTTCCTTCTTAGTCAACAATACTACCTGATTTCCTGACACTACAAAGACTAATTGATGAACAGTAAACTAAAAAAGCAAATTAAAATCTTTACACTTTTCTCTGTATCACGGGTAAAGTTACCCATTAATTTTCTGCTGACCCAACTCCAGTTTCTCTCCCGTACTGCTGTTCTGAAAAGCAACTCTGGGAATCTCCTTCTACCCTACCCGTATTTCTTGCCAAATTTGGCTAGGCTGGGACACAGAGCTTTTACAGGCACAAAAAAAAAAAAAGAAGAAGAAAAAGTCCCATATACTTAAGCATCCCCTCCCCACCACCATCAGATGGAAAATGGGGGGGCAGGGGGGAAAAAAATCAGATAAAAGCAAGTAGGGTAGATTTTCAAAAGCAACAGCAACACCATAATTTAGCAGCAGTGATGGCTACAATTGCAGCAAACACTCCAGTTAGTAGCATCTAGTGAAGTATACAGGTTCTTTTACAAGTGTGGGAATCAAAGGATACAGTGAAAACACAAGTAATCAAAGAAATAAGTCCCTCTCAGTCTCCTCTGTAAGTTAAGAATAGATATGAAAAGATATCTGACAACAGTATTTGAAATAATTGGGAAATGAGTTTAGAAGGTTGGCTGAAACACTAATGTCTCAAGGGTTACGACTAACCATTCACAGATTCTCTCTACACTGAGAAACGTAAAGGATGTTAAAAGTGCTAAGATCAAAGACCATGCTCTTAACTGCACTAAGTTATTTATGACCCCTTGGGAAGTAGCTAAAACAATACAGTTTGAAAGATAAGTTATTAGGCTCTGCCAAGTAGCAACAGAGGTAAGACAGAGCTTTTCAGCCTAAAGCTAACCCAGATTTGAGAACAGTGTCTTTAACACACAGGTAGACACATCTCATACTCACACTAGTTTAGCTTTTCAGTAGCCAAAGCACCCAAGCTGGGGTTGCTACTACAGTGAGGGGAAACAGAGAGAAAGGAATCACTACACAGCATAAGGGTAAAAACAAAAATTAAAAATCAATCATCCTTTAAAAACAATTATTATTGAAGTTGTACATTTTTAGACTTTATAGTAGTTTATTCCATAGCCTTGAGAAAAGTTGTCTTAAATCTTAAAGTATATAAATGTAATAGTTAAACCATAGTTTAAAGGTAAGTATGGGTCATATTACTTCAGAAATAGCCCTAATGCAAAGAGGCAGCCAACATCTAAGGAAATAAACTGAGTAAGGGCAGAATAAACATATCATTCACCAGCATGGCATTAAAGAGTTATCAGAAATCAGTCTGAGGCTTTTAATAATTATAGCAAAGTTCTTAACATTCACAAATTTAAGGTGAGAGAGAAGCTGCTAGAAAACAAACCAGGCTGTCGCACCGCTGGCAGGCAGACACCATCACTGATGTCACTTCTTTGGCTTTGAGCTCTTGCCTCCCTTCTCCAGGCCAGCACCACCCAAGGCACAGATGCAAAGGCTCTGCTTGATGTCCTTTGCTCAGCACTGACATAGGACAGGGTGGCTTCCACCACCTCCCTCCTCCAGGCACACACTTCAAAATATACAGCAAATTCCACTGCCACAGGGAGGCCAGCAAGGTAGAAAGAAATCTATATACAGGAGGTAGTAATTGTGATTTTTAAATAATTCCTTTGTTTTCTCTTAGCAGACTCACAGCTCCCTTCAGCTTTTATAAAAAAAAAAAAAAAACACCAAAACCACACACACAGAGAACAATCCAACTTTGCTATCCTAGCAGCAATAGCCCCAGCCTAAGTAGCATTTTTCTAATTCAGTGGAGAGACATGCTAAGAAGTGTCACTCTTACTGATCAAAAACTTTATTCTTGGAAAAAGGCCAGTCAGAAGATTATTAGAGCAGTCCTTATGAAGATGAGGAACGGCTACTTTTCTTCTGTTACCAGAGGGTGATTCCACTCATCATTCCCACTAAGAGCAGCCAGTAGTCTGAGCATAGCAGTGTACGGATGGGGCTGCCAGTGCCAATCCCTGCCACGGCTACACAAGTCAAACATTACTGAAAAATCCAGAGTTAAAGAAGTGGTGAAAAGCTGTAGCTGCAAACACCTAGTGCATGTTATCCTTGTGTAGTTTTGAGTACCAGCCTACACCATGTTTGCCAGTTACTTCCAAGCTTGGCTACAGTGAATTCATTTAATAGTAGGGTTTTTCTCCTGGAATAAGGCACTACAGGGTAGGAGCACTTGAATTTGACTTTAAAGAGTTTACAGCTCTTGACAGACTACCTTTGGCTTTTCTAAAACAGGCATAAAAAGGAGCACTATAAGATAAATAAGAGAGTGCAAAGGTAAGGGGAAGGTACTAGATGTAATTGTGTGATTTTCAAAACCTCTAGGCGAGAAGCTTAATCTTTTAAATCTTTTCACTTGTGCTTACAATTGGGTTTAAAAAAAAGAAAAGATCTGTCTTTGCAGTGAAAGCTGGTGCATTGTGCAAAACAAAAGTCATTAGTTTATGTTTGTCTCTTCACTGTCAGGCTTCTACTCAAGTCAGTTTTTCCTCAGAGCAGTTGCCTGAAACAAGCCTTAACTCCAGCCCTCTGGGCTTCCTCCTGTTTTACACCGATCTCACCAAAGAGAAACCCCCCTTTCCTCTCTCCGTGTCCCAGTTCCATCTTTGTCTCCACACCAGTATTATCTAACTTAAAACTCTTGCATGAAAAAAAAAAAAAATCATCCAAAACTTTCCAGAGCTCTCTTGGACCCCTCCTCCAGTAACTCTTTATTTCAACACATTATATGAATGTGAAACAGTGTGGAAAGCCAGACTTTAGACATAACAAGTTAGGAACTTACCGGTTAATTTAGGCAATATTTTAACATATATATATATAGGTAAAAAAATAAATTGTCTTGATAAGAAATATGTGTAACCCGATTGAGAAACAAGTCCCCAGAAGCTGTGCAATACAGCATAATGCACTGACTGTATAGCTGACACCAGGATAGCTAACTTCTTATTTTCAGAATTTAAAAAACAAAAACACCCTAAGGACAGACCATTCTACCTAGGAAATAAACCTGATTCTTTGTTGGAGATTGCAAAGTGTTGTTGAAGAGGCTCCACATTGCTTCTTGACATTAGTTGGACTTTCTTTCCCGCTCTCGTGCTGTGACAAAGGTAAGCAGGTCAATGGCTGTAACGATGCCAAACACCATTTGCCGCTTACTGGAGGAACCATCAGTGTGATCTACACAGAAACAAAGAGGAGATTATGGCTTTAGGAGGCACAAAACCACACAATCCTACTTGGTTTTAATGGCATTGTTTGAAAAGACAGGTGTCAAGCCAACCCAGCTCCACGTGTCAGGGCCTGTCAGTGGAGTTGGTTATCACTGATGACCCTTGTACTTTGAGGGGAAACCGAAACGTCATCTTGACTGGCAGTCACACAGTAAGTGGCAAGGATTTTAAAGGATTTTATAATTTCAGAAAGGCTCCTCAACAAAAGGGATTTAGAAACTGAAACATTATGGAAGGAAAAGTAAGAGTCCATCAGATTTATTCTTCTTGACATGAAAATTTAAACCAAATCCTCTATTATAAAACATATTTTCCTTATACAGTAGTTTCCATGGCTCTACTTGAAACAGCTGCAAACTGATATTATCTCATTAGAACCAGGGATCACTAGAGGACATGCAACACTACCATCTTCCTCCACCACTGTCAAATGCAGAATTAGTACCAAAAAAAAAAATAAACATTCACAATGCATTTTCCCATTTATATCCAAAAAAACCTTATTAACTATTTAATCATTGCTGCATTGAGAGCACAGGTTCAAGAGGTTTTTCATCGAGAGCGTAAGCCTTTGACCTGGGAACCAGGCGGCCAAGTGACCTCTGGCCCTTTATCTATGGTCCAAGTTCCCTGTTCCTAAAGCCTGGCTGTATTAAGGTGTTTAGCGTCTTACGTAAGCAG
Source organism: Limnodromus scolopaceus (assembly GCA_028565335.1). Classification (NCBI taxonomy): domain Eukaryota; kingdom Metazoa; phylum Chordata; class Aves; order Charadriiformes; family Scolopacidae; genus Limnodromus; species Limnodromus scolopaceus. The sequence continues at coordinate 117,549,119 of JAOXNO010000001.1, forward strand.
TTTGCTCAGCCAGCTGGATTGTCCTGGCCTTTTCATTTATTCAATCTTTGTTTCATTGCAAGCTTCTAGTGAGATTCTAGGTTGATAAACAGGACAGAGACAAGAGCACATCCTTATGGAGATTATCAGGAACAGCCCCAAATTTTATTACTATTCTTCATTTACAGTTATAATTGAGATAGCTGCCAGAGAAGTTTATCTGGTGAGTCTTAATATTGTTTTTAGACTAGTTCCTCAGTGTTTCTACTTTCGCAAGTTATCTGCTGTAAGGAAGATAAACCAGGAAAAAGTATTATTCACATGTAACAGTGATATATCCTAGCTTTGAAGATTTATTTAGTCCTTTCCAGTTCATACAGAAGGCAGTGTAAAGAGTTTTGAGAAGGATGATAAAAAGTAAGTTTGGAGGAAAAATGTCATGTGAAGGGGAGTAAGTTAGATAGAATAAAAAAGTAACATAAATATTAAGCTGTCTTGAGACAGTGATGTCAGTGTTGACATCTAGCTCTTATTAAGATCTTATTATACTTTATTAAGTTATAATAAAGGTTTTGCTTTAGAAAGGCAAAAAAATTAAGTGCAGTTAACCTGGGATGCTCCCTGTGGTGGAACTGCATGGAGTAGGAAGCAGCAAAAAAATCAGTAGTAGTGCAGGAGCTTATTGATCGGCTTACTGCTACTAACAAAGCCACTCTCCAGCCAACAAGACTCAGGCGTTCAGTTCTGAGCAGTAACTTGCTCCAAAAGCAGGTACATTACAGTATGTAGGGTTATTAAAGGATTTAACATTTACTCCACAAGAATTACAGTGTTAGTCTCTTACTAAGTGTTAGTGGCATGTAGGTACATACAGAGAGAGAGGCTTTGGCTTCTTCAGAACTTGTTTACACACTCACACTTGTACTTGCTTCTTGCTACCACTCAAAGATTATCTCTTATAAGGTGCAGTACATCATACTCACACTGAATTTGTTCATGAACCACTAGAGCAAAGTGGTCTATTTCCAGGATATGAGAGAGTTTCCCCAAGTTGTCTGTCAGGTTTATCTGAGGAGAGAGATACAAAACTTAAATAAAACAGTCCTTTAGAAGTTTAGTGGTCGATAATCTCCATATACTTTGTGCAGTATTAAAAACAACACATCAACATTTATATACTGTTCTCCATGTGAAGTGTTGTAAAACACTAACAAATCAAGGCTAACTTAAAAGATCTTTTGTTTCTTTCTAATTTAAAAAAAAATTTAAAAATGAAGCACTATATGAAGCTATTAATTCTGATTCTGTAAACATAACGAGTATGTTGAGTTTCTGAAAACCTCAATGATAGAAGAAGATCAAGTGTTCCATGTGTCTAACCAAAAAACTTACCATAAAACTCATTATACTTGGTGATTTTACTCTAGGGAGTAAAGAATGGGAAAAGTGAATGAATCAATCAGGCTGCAAGTCATTGTGGAAGTGAATGTGATCTGCAAAGGTAGCGGGTGAAGAGAAAAGCCCAAACAAGCCAAAAACAAAACCAAGGGTGAAGATTGCTAGCTAACACTGTATTCAGGTGGGAATCAAGGAACTGAGAATTCAGAATTCATCTTTAGTGAAGTTCAACTTTGCTAAAGACTAAACAAGAAAGCAGCCAGTGTTGACTGCAGAAACAATACAAATCCTTCTGAAACACTTAGCTGATGACCTGCTGGATCCACTTGAAAGAATGCATAAAACTGTTCTTCCTACATGCTTTAACATGTTAAGCAGCAGCAACAGGCCTATTACCCACGTGACTCTCTCCAGGTAACAGCAGCAACCACTTTCTGACACGCTCTCATTTAAAAGGGGATTAAAGCAATTTATGGCAAAGAAAAAGCCTTGCACTGCAGATTAAAAAAGCCTTTATCCTGCAGTGAGCTCAGCTTGTGACTAAGGAATAAACGCACGAGCAATTGGGCTGCACTGGGACACAGAGCTCTCGTCTCTGCGCTGTGAGTTAGAAGAGATCAAAAGGATTCCCAGCAGCCCGTGTTTAAGGGACCAGCAGGCTATAGTGCCTACTGAAGCACTGATCCTTAAACTCGTGGGCCAGGCAAGAGGTGGGAGGAAATCTGGACCTACTGCCATGTCAAGTCAGCTATCAGTCACCACCACTGGCAAGCAATTTTATGCAAATGTACGTGCAAAGCCTAACTTCTGAAAGTTCAAAGCTCACTGAAGGGGTAGAGCCCCTTGACATCTGATTGTGTATACTCAATGGACCTGTTTTCAGGGACTGAGTAGGCTAAAGATGACCAGGCCAAGCAGCCCATAGGCAGCACTGGCACAGCTATGAAAACAAATTTCTGTTAAGCATTCCAAAACATGTTTAACAGAAGTCCCACAGAGTTTTCACCTGTCTCACTACTGTTCATTCAAGCTCCCTAAAAATTTTGCCCACAAGTTTTCCCACATGTAGTCATTTTTTTTTTAAACCTACTGTCTCTGAGACAATTAGCCCATGCACATGCTACCACATTACAGATGACTGGGACTGCTTGTTTGGCTCCAAAGGCAAGTGACATTGCACTGCTCACGGTCCTACAACTAAATTCCCTCTCGCCGCAGAAGGAGGCTGTGATCCACCAGAGATGCTGGGGACACCATGCCTTGCGTTGTTTAGCACAATGGCAAATGCTTCATGACACTAACCAAAATCACACCAGGGAACAGGCTAACAATTAAACAACTAAACATAGTAATAAAAAAAGTGTCAGAGACCAGGCCCCAGCCCTATTTTCTGGCAAGGGCAGACAAGAAATCTGCTAAGGCTATGCCTGCACCAAACCTAACAGCTATGAGTAGTTGATGCAAGGATCCTTTGGGGAAGAAGGGATAGAGAAAGTCCAAACCACTGGAACTAACATCTGACTTCACAAGAATGGGTCTCCACTCCATTAACACATAGCACTTGTTTGGATGAGCAAATTATTCTGTGACTAGTGTTTCAAAGCTCGAGTACTATCCTACTGGAGACTTTAAAAAAAGCTATAACCATTACTTTTTCATTCCAAGGGATCGCCACAAAATAATTGTAGTGATCATATCAAAGAAAGCTTCCTTCCTTGCCAAAAGATAGCTTTGCCTTGGTAGTCACAGGCTAAGCTGACCTCTTATTGATGGATGCTGTGGTACAGATCCTAACTGTAGGATATTCTAAGTCATTTCAGAGACACAGATGATCCATTCTCCCAATCTCACCAGTAAACAAGCCAAATAAGCTTGACTAAAGTGGCAAGAAAAGCAAAATCTACAGTACCTCTGAGGTTATGTGCATTTAACCATGTTTCTCCATTAAATCATCAATTCAAATGAAAATAAACAACAAATGATGCTTTTAGTTAGCATGTTAGCAATACCACCACTTTTGTGTAACTCTCTTTCCATCCTCCACCAAGAAAAAAAGTCAGAACTAAAGAGAAAAGAAACAGTTAACTCTTCTCTACTGAAGAAGCATGAGAAAATTCAAGCTGCCCATGGAAAAAAGCCACAACCTCAGAAGCGCAGAGAATTGGCTACTACAACTAACACCAGTGTAGCTACAGAAATGATTGCACACCACCAGCCCAGAAACTCTTAAGTTGTCCAAGTGAGGGAGAACATGAACTAAGCAGTTTTGTTACGCACCACATTTCCACCTGATGCTTGATTATCTGTCTGGGAAGGAAAAAATATATTTACATTTTTCCATAAAGAACTGGCATCCTCTCTCAACCTCAGGGACTTGGTAGTTTGTAGGCTAAATGGAAGCATTACACATACTTCCAGAATACAGCCTCATCTACTAGGAGACATTTTTGAAACCAAAAAGCCTGGTCAAAAATAGGTCAAGTATTCCGTGTTAAAAACAAAATCCATTTCCTGCAAGAGAAGAAAAGCAACAGCAACAATACTTATACAGTTTAGAAGAGCACCCATACAGCTGGGAAGTTGTGGTATCTTGGCACACCACATTGGATGGACAGGTGAAACTGGCTAACATGAAAATTCACATATCTGGACAACATCAGCTTTGAGCAGCCATCCCCCTGTTTCAGCAAGGCATCTGATACAAAAGGAAAACAGTTGCTTGTTTTTAGCCAATACAGCAATTATTTTTAAGAGCTGTTTCAACGTCTCCCTGTCTCTTTTCCTGGATCGTTACATTGCCATGTAAGGTTTGTGATGGGGCTTTAGGGGAAGGAGGAAAGGACAAGTGTGATATATATATATATATATATATATATATATGTGTGTGTGTGTATATATAAAACATATACACACATATATATACTTATATATAAAGCACAACATAGAGCCACAACACAAACCTGGGAGCTATTGAGTGACCTAGGACAGAGTTTAGAGCACATCTGTGCTCAGTAACAGCTGCTCTGCATGGTCCCAGGTAAACCTTACCCAACCTGACAGCACTGTAGTCTTAGGACACCTACAGTAGTACTTTAAAACAGAGAACAAGGAGTTGTAGAATATATCTGCTCACCTGTTTAAATTGCTTGTAGATTACTTTGCTGACTTCATCAGAAGGCTGAACTTTTCCAGCAAGCAGTGAAGACAGCATGTTACCCAGGGTAACCATGCCTAAAATCGCTCTGGGGAAAGAGAGCAAGAAGATAGGGCTAAACAACACAAAAGCCTCATGTGTTCCTGTAGATAAAAGCATCAACTCTCAGTTCTCAGAGAAGTCAATTCAACTGCTTCATGGTATAAAGAAACATTATTGATAGTATACTTGGACTTTTTGCAGGAGACAGAATCCAATTCTGGAGAGTCACACAGAAGTCAGCAGGTGCTGTGGGTGCCTGGCTCTGCTGAGCATCAGGCTTTTTGTGTCTCTAGTTCTTGCAACTAGAGAGCTTTCTTGCAATTCGAGAGTGCTTTTGAAAAACACAGCTTCATTGTTTTACACTTCATCTGTCCTTTTGAAAGGTGTGACAGGGCCAGAGACATGCTCACTTCAATTTTGCTTATTCTCCTTCTCCCTGCAAGGATGTTGCAAGGACCTGCAACAATTAATCCCTTGAGTTAACACTGTAAACAGAGTAACTGAGCAACTCTTCATTATTCAGCCTGTTCTACAGGAGACTTGCAGGGTAATAAGGCATACCGTCTTGCTGGGGACACTCTGGTTTACAAGGGTCACCACAACATTGCACTATAGTGCAAGGCTCAGAAGAAACTGGGTAAAAGCTGTGGTGGAGACAGGTAGGTTCAGGGCTGTTTTAAATATGATTTTTTGCTTTGTTAAGTTAAACAGCTATTATAAAAAACAGTGAAGTTATCCTGCAGAGACACACTAAGTATGTATATCATGTTAATCCTTAGAAGCTTATTATGTGAAGGGCAGGACAGTTCTGGCACAACAACATGTCATGATTTAATCCCAGCTGGCAACTAGAACCATGCAGCTGCTCACTCACACCGCTGCCTCTCCCCCTCCAAGAAGTATGAAGTCAAGACAGGAAAAAAAGGAGAGGAAAGAGAGAAAAATAGCCTTGTAGGCTGAGATAAAGACAGATTAATAAAATAATAACAGAAAAGGAAAAATAACAATAATAATAATGACATGGGTCATTCTCACTGCCCAGTGAATTGGCACTGTCTCAAGCAGTGATCACAGATTACTGCCTCTTGGCTAATCCCCATTTATACACTAAGCATGACGTCTATGGTATGGAATATTTCATTGGTCATTCCATTCTTCTGTCTGTGCTCCTATGGGAAGCTCAAAAAAAGTCCTTGAATAGTGTCAACATCATTTAGCAACAACTAAAAACATTACTGACATTCCTTTCACAGCAATCACTAGAAAGAAAAATCACTCTTTCCCAGCTGAAACCAGGACAGCATATTAAGTCCAGCATTTATGTGTTTAAGGTAACATTTCTGAACTGCATTACTATAACTGAAGAAAGATGAGTGAAAGGATAGTATACTTCTACTAAGCATTTAAAGACTTCCCTTGAGACCCAGTGAAAGAAGTGATACATATGGATGAAGTGATATATGTGGACATACCCAGATTCATCAACAACTGGTACCTGGTCGAATCTCTTCTCCCGGAGAATTTCAACAGTCTTTGCACAGGTAACAGTAGGAAGCACAGTCAGAGGGGCAGAGAGCTTGAGTTCCTGAACACTAATGTTCCACCACCTGGGGATGAAATAAAAAAGAAATCCATGCAAATCTTATGGAGAGAACAGAAACGGTTGTTCATGTACAGTGGCCTTCAATGCTACAGAATGACAAAAGGCTGTAAGGAAGAATCAGGATTCAGCCAGAGTCAGTAAAGTTTCAAGGCTTTCAAGTTTTCTCCCCAATATAATAAAGTCACTGAAGTATGAGAAGGCTTTAAGACTGAAACTCTTTTCCTCATTTTATCTACTTTCTAGGATCACAGATAGGTAGTGCAGAGCACTAACATCCCTAGTTTCTTTATTTATATCTTACACAGAAAGTTTTGTGCTCCTACCAGAAGAGCTACCCATATTTATAGTCATTATAGGTAGCGATTTACCCACTCCACCTATGTAGAATGGCGGTGCTTTGCACTCCAGAGCTCTGATCTTGGACGGGTTCTCTGTATACTACCTTTTCATTTCTGTATACATTTCTGTATACAACCCCTTTCATTAAAAAAAAATAATAATCATAAAGTAACAAGTTTTCTTCTGCTGCAATGCAACTCAAAGAAGGAAGTCAATTAATTTAAGCAGATTTGATTAATAGCTGCAATTATGCAATTATACATCAACACAATAGCATGAAAGAGTAGCTAAATCAAAGGAATATAAATTGAAATGAACTTTAAATTAGCAACTGCCATAAAGTCGACTGAATAGACTCATGAAAAGCCAAAAGGATCTGAATGCTTACCAAGGTTTTTTGACAAGGTCGTCTTCTTCTTTCATGAACCCTTTCTGAATCATCCATTTGTCGCTCAAGAACTTGGACCTGGAAAGCATAGGAAGTGAAAAGCTCATTAGAAGGCTGAACATCTGACCGCAAACCTAATAGCACACAGAGGCAACTGTTTAACGCTTGTTACCACTAACAACTAAAGAGTAACTGAAAATATACTGCCATTCGCCATCCAAGCTTACCAGCCTTGAACACTGGAAGAAATACTCATAGGAAGAAAAAGGAATCCCATAGGAAACAAAGTCTCATCTACATCAGTCCCTTGTAACACAATAGAGAGACAGCTTGGAATGGACACTTGCCAACCTGTACTCAGAAAAGGTCTGTCTGCAGTATCTAGTTGTCTAGCATTATGCTGGATGCAAGAGAAATCAGGAAACATCATGTTTTGGGACATATTTCAATGTGGTAGGAGAGAAACAACTTCTTGGCACAGCTCAAAGCCCTCACACTTCCACCTGTAAACTCACCCCAACAGTGGCTGCTGCTACAGTAGTGCTGTGTTCTGCTGTGGACACAGGCAGAGAGCAGACAGCCTTACAGGGACCCTTCCAGGAATGGGATAATACCAATTGTCTCAATAAATAAAACAGCGAAAGCAAGTCTTTTCCTGTGAAAGATGCTAACCAGTGATGGTTATATACTGAAGTCAGACGCAAGGTGGAGCTTAGCTTTCAGAGCACTAAGCTCCTTTCTACTCCATGTCAGACCCTTTCTAGATACCTCAGAAGTTGTGCCCCAAACACATTCCTTGCTTTGGTAACCGGGTTCTATAAGAAATACATATCCAACTCGCCACTGACATAAGAAGGTCTGAGGGACTGCCTCACCTTTTTCCCAAAGAGAAAACAAGCAGGTTCTTACATGTAGTTCCGGATAGAGTCAGGGAGGATAACAACACAACGCTGACCTTCCTTCAGTTCTTTGGCTGCCTTCAGAGCTACAGACATGGCACTGCCTGAGCTGCCACCTGCCAAAATGCAGATCAGGGTCAAAATTGTGAAACCATAAGTGAAATGAGAAAGAATGAAAAAGAGGAGGAGAGAAAGTAGAGGAGTCCAGGGCAAGGAGCTTCTGAAGTGGAAGAAGGTCTCTCTGACTTGCAACCCCTCACACATTTTTCAGAGTCACATCTGCTCTTACCACACAGCAATCCTTCCTCTCGGATCAGCATGCGTGCTAAAGTAAACGACTCCTCATCATTGCTCTTGTACCACTGGTCCACTGTCTGGCAAGGGGCAGGAAGAGAGAAACAAGAGTCTATTTAAATGAGGAGGGCTAGGGGAGCGACACAACTAGTACAAATTCAACCCATGCTCTTAGAGGTAACAGCTGCCCTACTGAGTCATGTGCCTGGGTTTCCATCCTCCAAATACCAAGTGGTTGGGGTTTTTTTTGCCAAAGCACAGACAATCACATTAGCACAACAGACTCCTTATTGAAACCTTGCTGTGAGAACAGGCTGTTTTGAGACAGCCACAGTGAGTATCAAACAGTTTCCTCTCCTCCTGGAGAGCTTCCCACAGACATGGGCTCTGCTCAGGCCATAGTCATATCACTTTTGGCTGGGAGGGGTTGGGGTATTGTGGTTTTTTGGGTTTTTTTGGGTTTTTTGTTTGCTTTTTTTTTTGGTTGCTTGGTCTGTTTATTTAAAATTAAAATAAAAAAGGAAATATGGTGGTCTAGGAAAAGGTTATCTGCTCACAGCATTTCCATCCAGCATTGTAAAACAAGTGTTTTTACACTCGGGAGGACTTTTGCTGATGGAAAGAACAGGAATAGTGCCCTCCCCTTTTGGCACAAAGAAATACTTCCACAAGTTTTTCCTCCACCTTTCACCTCACTTCTGCATTCCAACAGAGAGCAAAGGGCAGTAAAATAAGCAGCACAACTTACAGATCTATCCAACACTGTGGGCACAAAATCATATCCAATTCCTTCTACTTCATACATTGTCTTGTCAGTCTTGTTCAGTTCTTCTGGTGTAGCAAGGATGGAGCCTTCAGGATCAACACCTATAATCTGGAGAAGCAGTTTCCCCTTTGGATACCATGACACGCTGCTTTTGAGAACACAGCTATTTACTCATGAGCTCTGGCCTCATTACAGCTGTTGGTGTCACATTAGCTGTGCACACAGCCAAGCTAACAGCAACCTAGTCTCCTCTTCATTTCTTCCTGGCAACATTCACCTCCCTGTGAGCAAAACACTTTGCTGCTTCTGGCCTCTTGGCAACACATCCTGTCTCCTCAGGCTGTGGACACTGAGGGGCACCACTTGTTCTACATGGGGTTTGTTTGGTTTAAATAGAGGACAGGGTTTCCCCAAGACAAGACTGTCCTCATTCATATGCCAAGCACCATTACAGCCAATATATTGTGTGCCAAGTGTAAGCAGAGTTGTTTTGTTTTGTTTACCGCTCCCTGCCTACGTAGAAAAACATTCACAATTGAAACACAATGCCAATTTCTGTGAGGAAATCTAACACAGCACACAGGTAGACACACAGGTTGGCACATACAGAGAAAATGTCACTTGGTAAAACCTCAGCAGGTCCAGACAACTTAGTGAAGGCACAGTCTGAGAGGAAAGAGAAGGCTGCAGTATGTACTAGAGAAAGAAGTTTCTCAGACACCCCATGCAGGGATCTGTGGGCCATTTGCTGAGCCAAACTTGAACTCTGGTCACCACTGAGACCAGAGTATGATGATTTCAGATAGTCTGAAAACCTTTCTTTGTCTGCTCAGAACTACCTTCTAACTGAGAACAACCAAGAGGTTCCCAAGGAGACCCACAGCAGGCTTGCAAGAAACAGGACATGCCAAGTGGAGCAGTTTGAGGTTCACACCACTAAAGAGAAATGCTTTAGGCTTACCACTTACTTTGCAATCTGGACACTTCTCCTTTAGCTTTCTGGAGATGCCAGTGATAGTACCTCCTGTGCCAGCCGTAGCCACCAGCATGTCTATTTTTCCTGTTTAAAGGTAAGGGATAGAAGGCAGTTGTGAAACCTCCCCCAGAATGATGAATTAAAAACCCACTTAAATCTAAGTATGGAGTTTTTTTAACAAAGATTGGCAAGATAAGGGTCTTCGCTTCCCAAGAGCTGTGTTATGAGACCTACCTTGAGATCACCTTGCTCTATCTCCATTTACTTCAAGAGTGGTTTTAAAATGTCGATCCAGCGGCCTGGCAAGGCACTAATTTGTGGTACTTTGGACAGAGCTGGAGGTGGCCCACACAGCTGACACCTGTAGTTTCCTATTACTATGTTTCCTGATGCAGAGAACCCATTCTTTAACTTATAATGACCAGCCCATTATATTAATTTACTGAATGAGTGCCAAGAGCATAGCATAGGCATCCATTGAGAGAACTGTTAACACAACTATTCTCTAATTTTCATACGAAAAATACTGTTTTGGTCATGAGCACTCAGAGTGAGTGCAGGTATGATAGTTCATTCTTCCACCACCCTCTAGTTTCCATGATGCATCCACATGATAGCTTCTTTAATAATACACACACACACACACACACACACACCAATTCACACACAAAACAAATGCTTGCCAGTCAAAAGAATAACACCCTGCCATGCAGGGGTATAAGCTCAATAATAACTGAACAGTGACTGGCCTATGAGGAAAAGTAAATACAAACAAGAAGCCTAATGCTAGAAATAATCTATATTCTCAGTTTGTGGGTTTGCAGTTTCTGAAAGTATACTCATTTTAACTCAGACTTAAAGAAAGTTTCCTGCAGAAAGACCAGCCAAATCCCCTGAACAGCTAGTGTTACTTTTCAGGGGGTGGAGAGGAGAAGAACCCTTCACATGGTCCTCACCTTAATGAGAAGGAATTTAATAGCCAATTTCCTTATTAGAGGGTCCCATCAGAAACTGTACTGTTTTATAAGGCAGGTCAGTAGCTTCCTTTAAGACTTCCTTCTACCACCTGTTATGGCAAACGCCTACGTGGTAGACTGCAGCATCACACTGAATGCCTCCAATAGCTCTCAAACCAATTCCTCCACTGGGTGAATTAGCCCAGCTAAAGCTCTCTGCTGCCACAGCTCAATCATTTCTGGTACTCCAACCTGGCTGCCTACAGCTAACATGAAACCCCTGCAGAGTAAACAGGTCTTACTGGTGGTAACTGCAACACAGAACAGTTTGTACTCCTGAGGACTCCTAAGTGAAGAAGCTTTCAGTGTAATTGAGTATTTGGTCTGAGAATATAAAAATACCTAAGTGCCAGGTCCTGCATTTGGGTCACAACAACCCCATGCAACACTACAGGCCTGGAGAAGAGTGGCTGAAAAGCTGCCAGGAGGAAAAGGACCTTAGGGTATTGGTCAACAGCTGGCTGAATATGAGCTGGCAGGGTGCCCAGGGTCGCCAAGAAGGACAATAGCATCCTGGCTTGTATTAGAAATAGTGTGGCCAGCAGGACTAGGGAAGTGACCATCCCCCTGTACTCAGCACTGGTGAGGCCACTCCTCAAATGCTGTGGTCAGTTTTGCGCCACTCACTACAAGAACGACATTGAGGTGCTGGTACAGGTCCACAGAATGGCAACAAAGCTGGTGAGGGGTCTGGAGAGCAAGTCTTATGAGAAGCAGCTGAGGGAGCTGGGGTTGTTTAGCCTAGACAAAAGGAGGCTGAGGGGAGACCTTATTGCTCTCTGCAACTACCTGAAAGGAGGTTGTAGTGAGGTGGGAGTCAGTCTCTTCTCCCAAGCAGCAAGTGATAGGACAAGAGGAAATGGCCTCAAGTTGCACCAGGGGAGGTTTAGATTGGATATTGGAAAAATTGCTTCATTGAAAGTGTTATCAAGCATTGGAACAGGCTGCCCAGGGAAGTGGCTGAGTCACCATCCCTGGAGGTATTTAAAAGCCATGTAGACATGGCACTTCGGTACATGGTTTAGTGGTAGACTTGGCAGTGTTAGGCTAACAGCTGGACTCAATGATCTTAATGGTCCTTTCCAACCTAAATGATCCTGTGATTTTTATGATTCTGTATTTGCGATCAGAGAAAGCAGTGCTGTTTTTACACCACTCTAGCCATGGCTTGTTTGGCTTGTTTTTTTTAAAGATAATTTAAGCATCACTGCTTTCTTCACCTGATCACAAGCAGAGGAATTTAAAAACCAAAGCACCCCTCTTTAATGGGGAAAAAAATTGATTACTATGACTACTGAAATACAGGAATTCTCTGATGATACACAGGAAGTGTATCCAGTACCTGAAGGGGGCCTACAGGAGAGATGGGGAGGAACTCTTTACCAAGAAGTGGAGCAATAGGATGAGGGGTAACGGTTTTAAGCTGAAAGACGGGAGATTTAGATTAGATCCTAGGAAGAAATTTTTCACTATGAGGGTGGTGAGACACTGGAACAGGTTGCCCAGGGGAACTATGGCTGCCCCATCCCTGAAAATGTTCAAGACCAGGCTGGATGGGGCTTTGAGCAACCTGGTCTAGTGCGAGGTGGCCCTGCCTGTGGCAGGGGGGTTGGAACTAGATCATCTTTAAGGTCCCTTACAACCCAAACCATTCTATGATATGTATGGGATTTGCTGTGTGAAAATCCATGCACTTCTCATCCACCTCGGGTCCCCCAGTACCTAACAGTAAGAGAATACTAGAGACTCACTGAAGCGGAGGTTAGTAGTACATCAAACATACCATCACACTGCTGCAGAATCTCTTCGGCTGTGGTGTCATAGTGCGTCAGGGGGTTGCTAGCATTACGGTACTATATTGGAACATAGAAGAAACATTAAGTAGACTAGAAAGACAAAAAAAAAAAAAATCACATTGTGAGGCATTTCAAGAACACAACAAACATCATCCAAGCCCCCCACAACAGCTACATACGCTCCTTCCAGACTGTTTCCTTATTACTTGGACCTAGGCAGAATGCCCAAGGGAAGGTACAACCTTTCTC
>JAOXNO010000001.1:117566484-117609838 GCA_028565335.1 Limnodromus scolopaceus
TGGAGGAATGGAATACGGATATTTTCCACTACATGGCACTGTTCAGGGAAGAGGTATAGCCACAGCCACAAGGCACAAGGACTTCAGTCACACTGCACCCCCCACAGAGCAGCTGCTGAGTGAACGGCAACAGATATGACTTCCCAGTTTTCTGCTGAAGGCAGCAGAACTGGTCACAGATCAGCTCATCATCCCAGTCCTTCCATTAACAAAGGGTGTACTGGATCAAAATAACAGAAGGAAGATCTGCCTGGACAATGTCTACCAGAAAGCAACAGTGGATGCCAAGGAAAGAGTTTAAGAACAGGACAAGACAGAACACATCTCCAGAACACATCAGGCAGCACGGTAGCTTGTAGCTCAGCTCAGGATACTTTTATATTGAACTAGCTCAAGGGGTAGCATTTCAGTACGTTTCATCCCCACCAGCAGAGCAGCTTAACAAAAAAACCAGCAGCTGGAGCCCGAAGTTAACTCCAGGCTGCTCAGATCATCAGATGCTCTGTCCGGTCCCTGACTCACGGGACCGCTCCTTCCTTCAGCCCTCCAAGGAGGAGATGCTGACCCAAGTGGAGTCTGTCGAAAAACCTAGGTGTGCAAGGGCTATGTCAGCAGACAATGCTGTGGGGATGCAGCTCATCTCCCATCAAAAACACACCAACACGGAAAGCCTGTTTCTCAAACCAGGCCCACCTCACCTGACAGGGACCATTCTATTCCCAAATAGAATGGGAAGATCCAGATTCACACCACTCTTTTGGTGCTTTTTTTTAATCAACAATTTCAGTCAGACTTTAATTCCTGAATAGGCGCTAAAGACCCTACTGAATCTGGTCTTTTCTTATAAAGCAAAGGACCTCTGCAAATTTGGCAGACCTCCTTCATAGCTGTTCTGCTCAGCATAGGACCCTGCAGAATTGTTCCTTGTGTGAGATGGAAGAGGCACTGCTCCCTACACCATGCAAGCAGGAAGGGACCCCCTTTCTTCCTTGCACAGACAGCCTCCATGCTCCAATCTCAAGTCTGTCTCTTCCGGGAAAACCACAACAGCATTTTCTCCCCACACTTTGCTAGGGTCTCTCCATCCCCTACCTGTGTTTCCAGAGGTTGGCTCTATGATAGTGTCCCCAGGCTTCAAGATCCCAGCTTTTTCAGCATCCTCTACCATCCTCAGGCTGATGCGGTCCTTCACACTGCCCCCAGCATTGAAGAATTCACATTTTGCCACTGAAAACAAAGAAACCAAGCAAAGTTCTTAAACAGCAGTCATTTGTTAAACAGGCTGCTGATCCCAAACATACCTGCAAGCACAACCCTGATAACATGTCTGCCCAATTGACCTCCCTACTTTACATCAGAGACAGGGATTCAGTTCACAGCATCTCTACTGTTAAAAGTCACAACAACAAAGCAGGTTTGGTATTTGACACTGGCCACAGAAGCCAGGAACCCCCAGTCTGTCCGTCTCAAAATATGACCTCTCCTTTCATCTTTTCTCTATTACAGCCCAGTCATTCAGATGAAAAGCCCTAGGGCTCTTCCACTGCAATAGCACAGGAGAAAGAGAACTCTACCAACATGCCTTGCCTCTTCCCCACTACATTCTCCAGCCAAAGAGTTTCTGATCAAACTGGAAGTTTCTCCCATTGTTCAGCCTAGACTTTCACTTCAGTACTCCCAGCACTAATCCCTTCAATGGTGTTAAACACCTTTCAGGACTTTGATCAAAGCCCCCAGATATCTCCAGTATGGCTGGGTTTAAAAAACAAACAAACGAGACATTCGCTGACAGTTTCATCCCTTTGATAGTTTTTCAATCATCTTCAGTGGTAACTGCAGATCTGCATTTGTACACAAACTGATGAATACTTTGAATATGAGAAGCAGTTAAAAACATCATAAAACATTTTTAAAATTAAAAAACTATTTTCTATGAAAAAAATTTTACTTTTTCTACAAAAATGGAAATGTTGCAGGAAACGTCCTCAGAAAGTACAAACTGAAAGATGTTTTAGATGACCAAATCCTAAAAACCTGAAAATCTGCTGAAGAAAAAGAGGATTTTTTTCTCATCATTTTCTGCAGGATACCTGCATTCCTCCTATGCCCAGATGGGACTCCAGTGGTCCCACTGCTAACCAGGACTACCCAATTTTCTGAAATGGTGTTTCTTATTTTGATTTTCCACCTGCAGAAGTACTCACAGAGTTCACACTTGAGCCCATACTGCTTCCCAATCTTGTTGATTCGTACCAAGGGCGTATTGCCAACTTTATTGAGGATGCTTGGCAGGATTTTCAGAGGTTCTGGCCTGGTACACATACAAACAAAGTCAGTGTATTCACAGAAGGGGCCACAGGCAGATCACACAAAAGCAACACAGTGCTTCCAATGCTTTTTATTTCAACCAGCTTTCTCCCACAACTTTACCAGGCTAGTTATTTTAGTTTAAAAGAATGTCCATTGGGTACAAATTCACAAAACATCAAGTCCTTTACCAAAACAAGGATTAATCAGACATCAAGCCAAGTGCTGAAGCAAGAATGAAGTGCTCTGCACTTCCTCCTGGCGTGAAGTAGCTTAGCACTGCTGAGAGTTAGCTATTTCACAAGCAAAAGGCATTAACAGTGCAATCTTTCATCTAGTCAGGGAACTGCTTGCCAGGTTACTTAAAATAAGCTAGTTCCAGTCCATGTAGTTTCACATCTTTGGTGAGAGGCCCCTTAATCTGGGTTCTTAGCTTTGCTTATACATCGAAATTAAGCACCAGCATATCTACATGTTAAACAGCATCGATTTAAAACAGTCATCTTTTGTTAAATCCATGTGGCTCTGAGGGGACCTGGATTAGTGCTCTACTGAAAATCAACAAATACTTACAGAGTGGTATGACGATGGGGGGAGTCAGAGGGGGGTTTCCCAAGCTTCCATGTGCATTTGCTAGGTGTATCAGGGCGGATCCACTCCCTTTCCTTATCATTAGCCTTGCAGTTCTCATTGTCCACCCCTCCAGGGAGGAAATATTTGCCAGGTGCATGAGGGCATGAGTTCATATCTGGCTTCTGCTGGGGAGGAAGTCTAGGCATTTCATCCTTGGGGGAGGGGGAAAAAAGAAAAAGGAGGAGGGAGAAGAGAGAGAGTGATTTTTACACCTTGCTGTAACAAGGTTCAGAGCATCTTTTGAGACTATCAAAGTTACTCAAGTTCTGCACCATGGGAAACCAGCCATTCCCATTCACATCACTGCCCTCCCTAAAATAGCTAAAAATCACGCTACTCATAAGGAGTCCTTATTCTTGCCTCTGTCCCTTCACCAACGTATCTATTTCCAGTCTAGTGTTTCAGCATGCAGTTGCTCTGAGGGAAGCTTGAACAGAAACTACCCTGGTGGCAATTGTCAAGAGAGCAGAATTGCCTATAAGCAAAAAGGAGGAATGGCACCATTTAGCCTTTAACACACAAGAACAGGTTCTGCCACTGACTACAAGAGATCATATCACTGTACCTAAGATCCAGGTGTTAGGGGAGAGAGCACAGTATGCCTCAGACTGAGGAGTCCCATCCTCAAATGTCCCAGTCTTTTTTTTCCCCCTTATGTGAAAAAGGTCACAACAAACTTCACTTCCCACTGTGAAGACGGGAAAGCATTTCAGCAAAATTTTGATTTGCCAAATTCTTATCACCAAAATGAGAATCTTGCACTGCAACAACGAGTGAAAAAGCTCGATGCAGCAGTCTACATGAAGAGAGCTTAAACACACTGAAAGGCGCTTACTGTAACTGGCCTCCATAAATATCAAGAAAACAGGACTAGCCTCATGGGAGACACCCCTCCCACACCAAAAACAGCTCTCTGAAATAAACACTCCCCGTTCCAAGCAGAGAGGAACAGAGTAAGACTACTTGGTGACTAATTAGAAAATGTGCCAAAAAACTGAATTGCTACCTGTGGTTATGAAGGAGAACTCTTCCAGAAAGGCCATGGGTTTCAATAGCACTTACCTCCACAACATTCCAGAAAAAAAAACCCACAACTGTAGAAATCCCTCCAAGAACAGATAGGTCTTTCCCAAATTCTGGTGACAGAAAAACAGGCAAACAGTATTCCCCAAATACCAATGAGTACCTTAGACACAGAAACAGGCCTTTCCGATATCAACTTCTCCATGTTCTTTGGTGAAGGTGATGGCACAGTAGACTGGACTTTCTTCAGAGGACTGAGTGCTGTGGGTCACAAGACTGGAATCCTCTTCAAAGCTGCGGATTGTAGAAAATGAAGGAAAAAATCTCTTGTAGGTGCAAGACACACATTCCACTTTCATAGGGGAAAAAAGAAGCTGCAAAATGAAGACGTCTTGCATAAACAGGATAAAAAAAAATAATCACGCAGTAGGGGTATTGCACAAGAACAATGGAGGGTCTCCTGATCCTGTTCTTCCCACATTACCTAATCTTTCCTCTGCCAAACAGCTCAGATCCAGTAAAGTAAGCAGAAAATACCTCCATTGGACTGTCTGCAATTCCATAAGCTTGAAAGCCACACAAAGTAATAGAAAATACTCCAGTTCACAGAATATATACTTCTAGGGACACCAAGGGTGAAAGGCCTTCATGGGGCCATCACCAAAAGATCCTGCACACAACTTGGGAAAAGGAAAGAGTTTATATAGGAACACTTGCAGAGGCCTCTCTACCCTTGAGACCTAAACCTCACAAGTTGCTACCCAAACTGAATCAGTATTGCATGCACAACTGTAGTGATGCTGGATATAACACACACAGCAAACACTTCAACTGCAAGGAAGCAAGGAAGCCTTCTAGCAGGCTTTTTGTTTCAGAAATTAGTAAATATAAATTAGAAGCAGTAAGTTCATTTCTCCTACTCCAAACAGTTGTTCATAAAGACTCCCTGCTTCCTTTCCACTGAAGACAAACGTCTGGCTGAAGTCTTGGAAAGCGTGGGGTTTTTTTTCCTAGTATTTGATTTTCTCATCACCATTTTGCAGCAAGATTCAAGCTCTTTCCATTGTTGAATTATGCTAGGCCTGGAAAGGGTCCCTGGCCTCATCCTCCTCCTTCTGACACGCACACACACACACACAAAACAGACACAGTTTAGATCAGAGTTAATGGTCTGGTAACACGCTGGAGAAAATCTGAATCACAGGATCAGTGAACTTTAGCATTTGATCCTGCAAGTTAACACGAACCACTAACCACTACTGCCTTATGTACACTAATTCCTTTCTTGCATACTGATTTGAAGAAAATCAGTAAGGCATTTAAACTGCCCTTCTTTAGGAAAAAAAGCCTCTGAAAGTGCCAACTTTCCAGATTAAGGCTTGAAAAAATTCTCATTCTGAATACAAGTCCCCGTAAGTATACATAATCTAACATCAGTCTTTGTTACCAGTAATTAGCTGACTTCCAGTTCCAGAGTGAAACCCAGCCTTCATTTTGGTTCATAGTTCAGAACATCAACGCTTTTTTTTAGTAAAAATAATATACTGAAGAAGTTTCAAGTCTTTTTATGAGCCACATTCACATGCTCCCTCAGATAGCTGGCATGCAATACTGGACATAGACATTGACTGCCTCTGCTCACAGGTAGCACTGACAATATTTACAAAGTCCATCTAATAATGGTATCTTGCTGTCAAAGGATCAAACCATTTCAAATTCAGGAAAAAGCAGCAAGGGGTTATAGACAGGAAACAGCAGATTTTGTTCATCTTCTAGGTTCTGATAAAACAGGAGTGCAAAACCTCTAAAAGCTTTAAATCACCATTTCTCAGTGTTGTTCAAGAGGGTCCAAAAATCAAGGAGGGAGAGAAAATTGCTTCAGTAAAAGTTTCAGAGGTTTCAAAAAAAAAAAAAGTATTCTTTGTATTGATGGCAGGAAAGAAATGAATGTGATTCTCTTTCAAAGCTGCCTTTTGGAGGATACCCTCCAAATTGGGAAAGACAATACCATCTCATTTCCTCTATTGTAAGGCAAAAAAATCCACAATCCACTAACAGCAACACCCATCACCTCTTGAACTAGAAACAGAAATGGAGGGAACAGGAGAAATAGGGAAAAAGCTATATTTATTGCCTTCACCTAAGCCGTGAGATTCTTTCATGTGTTTAGAATGGCAATACTCTGATGTTTGACCAAAGCTTCAATAACGAGTCTAGAACTCTGAACAAAACCGAGGATAGAAAAAGCTAACCACAAGCACTGTCAACAAAAATCTTGTCACCAAATACTAATCTTAAGCAACATCATTCACTGGAAGGAACATAAGCTCCTGTTCAATAAATCCCTTCAAATAATTTTATTAGGCATTATTTTAAGTAACCCCACACAGCCTAAAGTAGATAGGTATGCATACATGGATTTACAAAGTCAAATTCTAATCATAGTGGTAGAGAATCAGTCTTAGCTATGGTCAACTTAACATCTTAGGATTTTGAAAAAGGACAAAATTCTAGGACAGACTTGGTTGTTCTCCAATGAGAATTATTACTAAAGCACTCAGCAGAAACATAAAAGCATCTGCGATAGCTTACTGTTACACCTAAGAAACAGGTCAAGAGCCCAAGAGCGACTTGTCATGTTCAGAACCAACAGGAAAGTCTCAGATCTTGAAACTCTTTCAGTGCTACTGATGAGCTCCCTGAACACCACCCAGAGCATCCAACTGGTGCTTACAGTACTAGATGATGCAACTTCAGCAAAACAGGGGGCAGAGGTGGTCAGCCTAGGACATCCAGATTCCTCCCAAGACCTATGATCCTGCTTACAGGCCCAAATCACGCCATAGGAAGCTGGTGCATCTTTCTACTGGAGAGATCTTTGGAGGACAAAGGAAAGGGGGTAAGCAGAAATCATCAAAAGAGGACGATAGCAACTTCTTTGCTAGCCTTACCCTCTTCCCAGTCTTTCATCTAGGAATGTAGACTGGGGAGACAGGATAGGAGAATGGTGACTGCAGCTCCAACTTGTAAGTGAATGCTGTTCAGAAGAGTCTGAAGGACATAAGCTGTAGGAAGAGTTGCCCATCTTCACGAAAGAAATTCTCTCAGCCTGAATTTACGTTTGCTGTAAAAGGGAACACTCCCATAACTAGCTAGGAGTGTGGGCAGAGTCTAACTAGACAAGCTGGACTAACTTCTGCCATTATATCTGCAGAGTACACGAGGCAGAAAAATCAGAAAGACAATTTACAAAGTCACTTATACCTAAGTCATGAAGGGGACTGGGATATAGGCAGAGGTATGAGATCCAGAAAGCCTCATAGGCAAGGCTCACATCTCTGGATCCATCTCCACAGGGAACCCGAGACCTAAACTATTTCTCAACTCCTACAGAACTGAGGGCCACTGAGTGAAATTAATCCCCAGTCAGACTGGGCTGAACTCACTCCATAGATATGTTAGGATCTACAGTTTCTAAGGCTGTTTACAGTATATAATGTAAGCACTAATGCAGACATTTAAAGAGTATCGTGTATGAGAGAACCTAATTAACTTGAGTCTTGTCTGAAGCAGAAATGAAGCTGCCAGAAAGGCAGGTATAAGAGGTGGATCAGAGAGAGATGCCCCAAGGGCTAACTAGTCAGCAAGAGATGAGATACAGGATTTCATTACACTGCGGCCTGAGAATGGGAAACTTGGACATTAAGCAAGTACTTTACTCCATGAACAAGTAAACCACTACAAACCAGTTGTTCTGCTCACTCTGAGTATCATACTTAGAGAGCTTTAGGATCTTTACAGGTTTAAAGATGTAGCAGTAACCATCCAGCCTTTAGAAGCTGTTCAGAAACACTACAGCTATAAGTGATTCAGAAGGCAATCAGCCATCTGTTTTTTTTTTTTTTTTGTTGTGTGGGGTTTTTTTGTTTGATTGTTGTTTGTTTTTTTTTTTATTCCCCCCCCCCCCCCTCTACTCTGCTACTTTCTCAGAAGCAGGCAGCCATCGCTTCTGTGTCAGGAAACATCAAGTGACCTGAAGTAACTCGTGTATGAATTAACAACACTGGCTCTAGGAAGAAATACTTTGAGAATCTAATCTTATCTGTTTTCTTTTACAGAGCAGATGAGCACACCTGTGTCCTCTCAATCATCACTCTTCCTTTCAAGGCTGGGCTGGCATACCCATAAACCTCCTGATAGGAAATGAGTAGTTCTTTAACCCCTCTGTAACACTGCAAAGATGTTAAAACTTCAACACCAAAGCAACTTGCACTGCTATAGCAATTGTTACACTAGAGATCAGCCTGTGAAAATGTAAGTGTTCAGTCTGCCTTCCCCCACAGCAGGGAAGCTGTGCACACAGCTGTAACCCAGGTGCCTTTTGACATCTTCCTGAGTTTAGTCCAACCCTGTCCAGACTCGCCTGATAAGCCTCCTGAATGAAGACTGATGTCTTCAAGGAGCACAATGGCACTAGAGAAAAGACTGGAGAATATCTTTATCTGCATTTTCATCTGTTGCTGTCAGAAACTTTCATTATTTCTTTCCCTGCTTCTAGTTCCCTTTCCTTAGCACACAAAGATGGACCAACATTACAGCCTAACCCCTGCTCTTGATCTGCTAAGCTTAGCAAAGTCACGGAGGAAAGCATTACAGATGGGGTAACAGAGGCTCAGAGAGTAAGCAAGGTGCCCAGCATGATAAAAAGAGGGACCTGGAGCTCTGCTCTTAGTTTCTCTCCAGGTCTATAAAACAGGTAGAAGTACAGCTCCCCTGCATTACAAGGCATTGCATCTTTTGTTAGCCCAGGGACCTCTGATAAAGGTTGGCAAAGCAGCACTGGTCACCACTGCCTGGGTAGGAAGCCAGATTTTTGGCTGACGCATGTTTTGTGGGAAAGAGCAGCTGCCACCCACTCTGGCTACATCTGTAGAGTTTTTGGCAGGCATCCACAATGCAACCACGAGGACGGTACAGCCTGCTGCCTGCCCAAGCCATCCTGGCAGTCTGCTATGCTGCCAGCGCCAGATTAGTGACGTACCTGAGCCAGCATGCGTGCTCCAGGACAAGGGCTCTCCATGACCCTTGCTACCAACCACAGTTTTTAGAAGTACTGCTCTGGCTTAAGCAGGCTGGTTAATTCACAGGCAGAGAGGGGTCACCAACTAATATCAAAGAGGATAACCTGCACAAATTCCCCAAGTACTGGACTTAACCTAGCACCTAAACCATAGTTCATCAGTAGCAACCTCACTACAACCATTCTCCTGCTAACAAACACCAGGTTCTGAGCAAGTCTCAGTTTCCCAGAAATTACTTTTCCTCCTCTGACATAAAATCCCCAGATTTCACCTGTCTCCATGCTCTGAGTTTTCCCTCCTTGCTGCAGCACAAGTTTTGCAGAACACAGAGCTCACGCGCCTCAACTCAGCAAACAGACTCGTTTAAAGGGTAAACACTGAGCAACTTCGCTGGAACAGAGCCCAGCACTCCAAAACCTCCATAGTCAAAAGCTTTATGATTTAAAAAAAAAAAAAAACCAAAACCAAATATATATACATATACAGAAGACTAGATACTCAAACAGGAATAGGAGAGGAATTGCTTGTCTTTCAAGTCATGGCTAGTTCATTAATATGCCAGCAACACATTAATACTAATATTGCTATTAAGTAGGTCTTAAGGGTGTCAGCCAAGTTCAGACCCTTCCTAACAGGGGAAGGGCAATGCATGCAATAAAGTGTAATAAAAGCAAGCTTCTCAGTCCCCTGCATTAACCAAAAAACAGTGGCAAGAGACCGCCACAGTACCCACAAGGACAACGGATGACAGGCCAAGAGCCAGCGCCAAACCGAAGAGAGAACAAAAGGCTCGATGTCGCCTTACGAGCCTGTGTCAGAAGCCCGAAGCCAGCCTTTCCTCCCCCCGCTCCTCGCCCGGAGGAGGCGGGCATCCTCCGCCCACCCGGAGCACCCGTGGAGTACCGCAGGCACCCTCCCGAGGCCGGCGCTCCCCTCCGGCAGGCCAGCTCCGGGCCTCCGCTCGCCCGGAACAGCCCTGAACCCCCACCTCCTCCACCCCATTCCCGTCTCTTAGTCACAAAATAAAAACGAAAGCCCACCCGTGTAGCACCATCGTGTCCACCCACCAGCCCGCCATCCATCCCCCCCACAGCGAGGGAAGCCCTCCCGAGGCAGTCCCTCCCCCCCCACTCCACCTCGCGCCACGCCACCGTGACCGTTTAACGGCCGCCCCCGCTGAGGAGAGGTGGACGCTCCCAGCTCCCCCACGCCGCGGATGATGCAATAGGCGGCGAGGGGGACGCAGCTGCTACCTCAGCCCCACGCGAGCTCCTCAGGACACCGCCACCGACCCGCACTGCAGCGCAGCACAGCACACCGGCGAGGAAGAGAAGGGGCAAGAGAAGGAGGCAGAGGAGAGGTACCGCTGCGGCCGGGGGTTAAAAAGAACCCGCGAGCCCCGTGGCCCCGCCCCGCCGCCGGCCCCGCCCCCCCGAGGGGAGGGAAGGGGAGCGGACGCGGCCATTGGCCGGCACGGGGGAGTTGCCGAATCAGGGACAGCCAATGGGAAGGCGGCGCGCGGCCACGGGGCACTGCCGCCTGCAGCCGTGCGGCCATCGGGCCCGGGCCTAGGGGGGTGCCCGGCCCCAGGCCGCAGCTCTGAGGAGAAACCGGGGCAAAACGGCCGGGTTTCTCCAAAGGGGTCCCGCGGGGCCCGGGGCGAGGTCGCTGCCTGGGGCGCGGCACGAGGAGGCGCGTCCAGGCCTCAGCCTTCGAAGGCCGCGGCCGTGAGGGAGAAAAAGGTGCCCAGGCTGCTTGTCACCCCCGAGCTCCAGGCCTTCGGCTATTTGCCGAATTTGGGGAAAAAAAATACCCGCTGCATCAGAGGGGAGTTTCAAGGGTGAGGCTGCAGCCAAACCCCCTGAAAAGGCCTCAGGGCTGTGCTTGCATCTGGGGACCGGCCTTGTGCTGCCAGCCGTGCAGCACTGTCTCAGCTTGCCCAAGATCAGCATCAGGGGAGAGAGAGAGGGTCCAGGTGTCTCTGGGTCTGGTGTCAAAGCCTGGAAATACCCAGCCCCGGGGTGGGGAGGAGCTGGTGAAGGCCCCAGGTAGGAGCTGCAGGCTGGAAATGGTGCTACAGAAAGGAAGTGTGTCCGTCTCGCTGAAATAAACCCTCACCAGTCATTTCGCTAGCGGTAGTTGTGCCATGAATTAGGAAATGGGTTTATCCTAAAAGGTGCTAAGCCCTAAGCGTGGCTCTGGAAAACACCTAAACACTTTACTTGAAGCTCCCATGTTGCTTGCAATTTGGCTGCTGGTGTGCTTGCTGGCACAGAGGCAGGCTGCACACTGCTGGCAAAGAAGGAGCCAAGACCAGGCTGGATGGGGCTTTGAGCAACCTGGTCTAGTGGGAGGTGTCCCTGCCCATGGCAGGAGGGTTGGAACGGGATGATCTTTAAGGTCCCTTCCAACCCAAACCATTCTATGATTCTATGAAGCAGCATCCACCTTGAGCTTTGTGGGCGGCTGTGTCCTAGACAAATTGGCTTAATCTCCATGAGTCCTTATGGAACCAATGCCGTGGATGGATTGTTATTACGCCCTGATGTCGTTACTACACTTCTGATGGTGTCTGAGAATGTGATAATGAGGTATTCGCCTGGGAGGTCGCTCAGTGTCACAATGGCTACATCTGCACTGTTGTGAATGGAGCTTTACAATATGTAACAGGGTGCAGGTGAATTCAAGACACTCAGTGCAAATTGTCTCAAAATAATTCTTGACAACCAGATTATGCCGAAAGAAAAAAACAAAACACCCCAGAAATCCTTGCATGAAAGCATGAGATATCAAAAAAGACTTACCAGAGCGAAACATCTCAAGAACATACCTTGTTGTTGTAGAAAGTCCAAGCAGCACTTTCTTCTGTATCTTATATAAAAGATACCAATAAAGAGAAAAGCAATCCAAGGTAGCTTTATTTTAAAACATGATTCATCCTGAAGTGTTCCATGTATTTTAGGTAATCAAAGGAGTGAAGACAATTGTACGTCTCCATCTGTACACACAGATACTACGTAGTGTAGCTATTTGGAGAGTATTGCATGCTATATAAAAAATAAAAAAGGAACAGGATGTTCTAATCAAATGGTAAAAAGAGACTTTACAACTGGATGTGACCGGTCTGAAGCTGAATGACCAGTTGTAGGGTTACAAAGTCAAGGGTCTCTCTGGTAAGAAAATGGACCATGACTAGAATATGGAGTGAAATTTATGAAAAAACAGGAAAAGCATCAAGTGATCAAAAACAAATCAAGCGAAGAGCGAGGTATTTTATATTGGCCTTAAATAGTGGCACTGTGGCAGCTGTTTCATTATATATCTAAAAATCCACACTAATTACAGAGAAAAATCCATGGTAATGGCAAATTACATGACTTTTTCCCTGCCCATTTCTGGATCAAAGTAGATGTAAACCTACTTTGAATTCCATGTTGTTATTCTCATTTTCCTAAAGGTTTACTAGAAAATACTGCTGTTAAACAGGACAACTATTTACTTTAAATCGCAGTTTGCCCAGCTAATTATGTCTGAAATATGCATGTAAAGTGAGGTTTGCACAAGTAAGCACTAGCCCCACTGAAAAACATCAATTGTAAAAGCATGTGGATCAGATTCTAGCTTGCATTTGGTGCAGCTAAATTACAGAATGGCACAAGGGGAATGCAGAGTGTGAAAACAGGGACATTAAGAACACCTGGCCCTAGAAATGGGTATCAGAAAAAACACAAGACACATGTGAGGGCACGTGTGAGGCCCAGCTACAAAACACAGCAAAGCAAAAATCCATGAATATTTGGAAGAGAATGCGTGCAAGTGTTTGAAAACTGCAGTTGTACCCATAGAGAGTACCCAAAGAGGGATAACCATACCTTTTATGCCTTTCAGGAGGGACCGATGGAAGAGGTACTGAGTCAGCTCTGCTGTCTGAAAAAGTGCCAGCCTCGCAGCAGCCACTGCACCTTCAGGCAGACGGGCATCGACATATGACATCGGCAGCACAGATGGATTTGCCAGATCCTGTAAAATGTAAAACAGATACCTCAGAGAGCGACAGCACTCGGCATGCTGGAAACTCTCTGAACATAATGTGTCAGGCTAACGAGAGGGATTTGTAATTGCACCACAGCTCTGCACTCAAAAATCCATCTCCTTCACCATGTCAGCAGCCAGATGAAGGTAAGTTAGCAACACTTACAAGAAAATAGGAATTTTGAGTTAAAAAACTGACTTAAAAGATATCCACAGCAACAACGACACACACTGTGCCACTGGCATTAGTGGCATAAAAATCAGTCATCGTGGCTGGGAATGAATGCACAAAGCTTTTCTCCACGCCACTACCTGCTAATTAGACCCATTATGGAAGAGCCAAATCACTGGGACACTTAGATTACTCTTCAACCCAGCCTTACAAATAACTCCCATAAATCAGTAGGTCACTACCAATTTTGTAAGTGGAGCCACTTAAGCCATTTCCTGAGACCTGACATCGCTTAGGTTTATTTTTCTCCCAAGGAACAAGAGAACTTATGGTGAAGGTTGATACATAGTTTAAATTATGATTAATTTAATCACATAGTGGCAATGTGACACTGACTAGAATATTAACATTGAAATAAACAGCTTGTTTAGGAGCGGGAAGTAGAGAATGTTGTTTATTTTATCAGTGATGAGTAGACATATTGAAAACTGAAAGGTTCGAGGAGAGAGATCCCTTGGAAAAGTGCAATCTGTGATGAAAGGCGGGGGGCGGGGGGGAGGTAAATGCTGTTGTGGTAGGATCCCTGGAGGAGGAAGCTTTTGGGGAGAGACTAATGAACCAGTGGTGCTTTGGTGGTACAAGAGCCCAAGGGGGAGCACAATGTTATCACACAAGCTCATGGAAATGTTTTTATACAAAGGGAGGAAAAAGCAGCCCAAGAAGAGTCACTCCACATTTTAACTGCATGGGAGAGGCCCCAAACAATTTGGTGGACAGAATCATAGTTCAAAGTTATCTTTGACAGACTGGAGAAATGAGATGAGAATGTAAAACAGGAAGTTGGCCAATAAGGACAAACGCAAAATTTTACAGCCAGGCGGGAGCAACCAACTGCTTGAGTAGCCATCTAGGCAGCAATCAGGTAGAGTAGAAGGTATAACTATAGTGCCATGCAAACTCAATGAGAGTCAACAAGGCCCTGCTGTTGTGAAAAAAGCAAACATCATACAGGGTTATGCAAACAGGAATATAGTCTGCAGGACACATGGCACTCCCAGCACTGGTGCACTTTGTTGAGGTACCATGTCCCACCTGGAATGCTGCATTTCAAAAAAGATATGGCCCATGTGGGACATGGCCTGAGGAGTACAGCAGGGAGGTGTAGAGAGAAACATGGGCCAGGAGAAAAGACTGAAAGAGGTAGAGTTGTTCAGAAAAGAGAAAACTGAAAAGAGGCAGAGCTGTCTTCACTTAGCTACAGGGAAATGAGGAAGGGGATAAATATTTTTTTGTGTTCCTTCACAATAGGAGAAAGTGGAAAAGGTCAAAGTTACAACAAGGAGGATTTAGGCTGAGCATCAGAACCACAACATTGCTTAGGCTGGAAGGGACCTCCTGAGGTCTGCAGTCCAGCCTCCTGCTCAAAGCAAGGTCTGTCTAGAGATCAACCCAGGTTGCTCAGGCCTTGAAGGCCTCCCAGAACAGAGACTGCACAGCCAGTTCAGCGCCTGACTTCATGGAGAAAATGTTTTCCCTACACCCAGCTGGAACCTCCCCTCTTTCAATTTATTACTTCAGTAAAGAACCTGACTTTTCCTCTTGCTGACCTGCCTGTAGGCAGGTAGGTTCCCCCACAATCATCCCTTCCCTGGGCTAAGCAAGCCCTGTCCCCCCAGCCTCTCCCCATAGGGCCACCACTCCAGCCCCTGACTGTCTTGGAGGCTCATGCCCCACCAATTCACTCTTAAGTTACTGAGGTCTTTTCCCTATTGGGGGCTCAAAACAGTAGCCAGTATCTAGCTATGGTCTAACGAGTGTCAAGCAGAGGGGCATAATTGCTTCCTTCAGTCTGTTGGCTGTCCCTGTTCATCCCACTGAGGATGCAGTTTCCCCTCTTTTCCTCCAAGGACACACTGTGGCCTCATGTCCAGCTTGCTGCCCACCATGACACCTAGGACCTTAACCTGCAGAGCTGCTCCCCAGCCAAACAGGCTGTGCTTTGCCAGGGGTTAGTCCACCGAAGGGGTAGGACTTCATCTTTGTCCTTGTCCAGTTTCATGAGTTTCCTGCTGGCCCATCCCTCCAGCCTGTCCAGGTCTTTGTGGATGGCTGCCTTGCCCTCTAGTGTGTCAGGTACACCACCCCAGTTTGGTGTCATCCACAAACCCAATGAGGACATATTAATTTTCTCCTCTAAGTCACTGACAAAAAAAAAAAAACAGTAAATATTCAAACAGTACAGATACTGGCACAGCCCCATATGGTACTCCTAACTGGTCTCTGGGGAGGGTATGAACCACTAATCACTGCCCCCTAAGCCAAATGACCCAGCCAGTTTCTCTCTCATCTGACAAGCCACCCACACAGACTGTAATAACCCAGCTCGGATACCAGGATGGAGTGAGAGACTCCATCAGAAACTTTGTTAAAGTCATCTCCTAGTACTGCAAGGAGGACATGATCTGCTGCTCTCCCTCCACTACAGATCTGTTCTCTTTGCTGAAGACGTCTTTTCTCTAAGGTGTTACTGCTACCACCACATGTGTGTTTGAGAATCACAGAGTTGTCCAAAAGACCAAAGGCTTGCCACTTTGGAGGCTGAGATAAGAAGGGTAATTAAATGTCTCTTTGTTGTGGTCAACATGGTCACATGGAAAGGTCAAAAACCATGAGTCAAACTCCTCCAGAATGAAAAGACAGGCCCAGACATTACTGAGACTGTTACTTGGTCAGCTTTTGGCCTGTCTTAGACTTCGGGATTTCCCTTGCCCATCCCCAGCCCAGCAATGCAGCAATTAATGTTGTACGCAATCCCAAAGTCAGTAATTCAGTCTGCTCACTTTCCACTTGTGCTTTTCCAGAAATCAGTTCTTCGCATCCTGCCTCAGTCCCTTTATCAAGTCTCTTCCCCCTACAGCTCCCCCTTTCATCTCCACCAACACAAGAGGAAGCAGAGAAGAAGCATCCTCAGCGTTCACTGGAGAGGAAGGGAAAAGGAAGAGGAAATAATGGAAGATGCAGGACTGTTTTGGTCCATGAAGTGCTCTCTCATCTTCCTCTTAGACACGAGCAGTACTAGCTCTCAAGGGAAAGAGGGGTGGGTAGAAAAGGGAGGAATGGTTTCTTCCCTTGGCTCTTCCCACAGCTCTCTGCTCCAGGAGGCAGGCTGGTGCACAGGCTGCAGCGGGAGCAGCTCGCTCTCTCCCTCCCTCCGCCGGAAGGATTGGGTTCCCTTGGCCAGAATCCAAGACAGCTCCAGGAAGAAAGTGAGAAGGATCTGAAACATGGCCAGTATTTGGTCGCATAGGTAGCAAGAGTTGAAATCAAGCCAGGTGCTGGCAGAAGCACAGCAGGCCCAAGCCTGGTAGACTAAAGGCTTTGAAAAAAGAAGAGGCAGGCAGACTGGCTTGATCACTGTCTGCCTTTCTCCCCACTTAGTCTGGTGGCTCACTGAAACCAGAGCAGAAATAATTTTATTCCCCCCCCCCCCCCCCTTCCAGACCTAACTAAAAGAGCAGCTTTTTGGAAACAGAGACCTGGAAGCAGCCTACAGCACACCCATTTCACAGTGCTCAGGAACACAGCACTCTGCATACCTTCGTCAAAAATGCACGAGTTTGTCCCAAAGGAACATCTTTCTCTTCCTAGTGGGAACGTATTTTTAAGGTATCTGGATCAATGGGGCAACCATACTCACACAAACTGCTACAGGGCTCCAGCATCCCACCACTTCAGCAGAAGTAACCACCTTTCTGCTCTGCTGATGCGTGAGCACCCGTAACTTGCCTTTGGTCCTATCAAAACCATCTAGTTAGAAAGCAAACAGCAAAACTGAAATTTGTAGCAAAGTAACAAACCCAATGATTATCAGAACAGTGCCAAGGAGGTGGTATTTTTTGTCTTAACAGCTGGAGATAAGCACACCCTGCCCCCTCCCACTTTGCATATGGTGAAAGGAAGCCAGGAGCTACCAGAGCTAGTCTGTTGGCAGCAGATCTGGTTTCTTAGCTCCCACCCTTCAAACCAGATCCCCCAAATCCAATTTACAATTGAAACTTGAGATCAATTGAATTAACACCTTTTTTTTTGTCAATAACCTCCAGCAGGAAAACAGCAGCCTCCTGAAGTGGTTCTGCCACTGCTGCTGAAATACTACGGGACTGCGGCACAGGATAGCAGTGTCTTTCCACTAGTAGTTCTTGCTGGAAGCTACAGTTTTAGAAGAAATAAAACATGGCATGCATTAATGGGACATTAAATCTTTATAACTGATAGCACCTTGCTGACAAGGAAGGTTTGTTCACATAGTTGAGGAGAATCGCTCCATTTTCCGTAAGTACGGATTTAGTGAATTTAATATTGCAAAAAGAATTTGGAGACATTTGTAAAAAAAGTAACATTAGCTAAACAGACTAATTCAGAAATACTTGTGCATAGTTTTAGAATGCATCACGTATCAATTCAATGTGAAGGTGCCTTGATTTATCCTACAGACATTTGGCAGTAATTTTGATTTTTTTCAAAACACACTCCAGGGTAAAATTGTGCTCTCTGTAACACAGCGCATCCTCCCCCTTGCAATAAATGGCAAATACAGCTTCAAATGTTCTCCTGTATGACAGCCTTACCTAGGAGGCATTACTTCCACACAGCTGAAGCGAACACATACCAACTCGGATCCATCTTGTAGGTCTGTCTTTTCCTGAAGCGAACTATTTTGGGGGGGGGCAGCCATCAGAGCTGCAGTGTCAGCCGTTACAAACATTTGGAGAATGGAGTGATTACCACCACCCCCCGCCCAAACTGCCGCAGTTTCACTTCTAAAGACAGTATATTCAGTTTAAGGTGCTGTTGTAAAATAGTGGCAATGGACGCAGTTGCTCATACCCAAAGTTTTGCAGCTGGAACAATGCAACGTTAGGAAGAATCACCTCTAAACAGCCATGAGCCCTCTCAGTTCCTCATTTCTTCAATTAAACACACTCCTTCTGTCAAAAATGAGCCACCTTGCTTTCTACAGACCACTGCAACAGAAACTTGCAGGATCTTTTAACCAGAACCCTTACCATTAAAAAAAGAAAACAAACCAAAAATAAGACACAAAACCCAACTCCTAACTCCAAGTTGCACTCTTGATACTTGAACTTTGTCAAGTAACTATGGAGAGGGTATTTTTTGAGGTTTTTTCTTTTTTTTTTTTAGTTGAAGACATGCTCCACCAGGTCTAAAAAAAGCAGAAGGCAAAGAATCACTCAAAAAAATAGCTCAGGAGCTAAAACTTTGTAGTCTATGTCCTCATTAGTCATTTGAAGAGCAGCAAGGGATAATTTTTGTCAGATTCTTATAAAAAAAGGCTTTATTTTGAACAAGTTTTCTCCATTTGGTTTTACAGTCTCAGCATACATCATATTCATGGACAAGCAGCATTTTCACAGAATAAGAGCCAAATACAAAGAAGAGGAAGCCACTTGGGATTAACAGTTTCAACCTAATTGACTCAGACTTCAGAAAATACTGTATGCTGTCACTTATTTGAGGTAAAGGAATTCCATAAATTAGAGATTCGCTGTTTAACAGAAGAGCCAACAATGAAATATTTGTGAGAAGTAGGTACCTTTGGGAAGGAGGGGGAAAAATTTTACTCAAAGACATTGTGAGCAACAACAGAAGGGGGAGGTAGGATTTCCACTTCGTATTGGTGTAATACAGCTTGGACTACCATGTATAAACGTTTAACCAAATTTGTGCAGTTTAAGTTTCAAGTTTGCTGAATTTTACTGGTAGTATAGTCTTAAAAGGTGAACATAACTGAAGATATGTCATGAGCTTAGTTTATACGCTGAATGCTGTCCTTTGGTAATCATCACACGATCAGGTCATGATCGGTGCACGAGTTTTTTCCTTCGAGTGTCCAGTACAGTCCATTCGTTGCTTTCACCACCCGTTATGACATATTCCAGTTACATGGTTAATTTTTGGGTAGCTGTGCAGGCAGACCATAAGATGATGCGTTTGGTGGGATTCAAGAATGCTTTCTTAAGAAAAATTCTATTAGGGGAAGGGAGAAATCAACCTTCTGCTATCTGTTCACACACAAATATACCTGCAGTTTAACAGAGTTCAGATAAACAGATGAAAGCTGTTACCGGGACGCATTTGTATTAGTTTAAAATTGTTTATAGAGCAAATCAGCTTCTGTCATTATTGCTGTTAAAAAAAAAAAAGATCTTAAACCTTTTTAAATAGTATCCGCATTATACTAGATACTGTTTTAAAAAGCAGAAAGACTATCTATCCTCACCTTTTTGACTTTGAGATTTAAATTAGCTCACTAATAATCCTAAATCTCACTAAACAGGAAATGGAACTGGATTAATATCCTGCAAGCTGCAATAACTAAATTATCAATATTAAATTCCTAATGCCTAGCAGAAATAACAAAGGTTTCAGTTCAGCTGTCTAATGCCAGGCACTGTTCAATTTCTTCCAGTGAAAAGAAAGCATAATTCGATTTATGTACTTGCAACAAAACATTAAGCAGTGAAGTTATCTTCACATAGAGAGATACATTTCTTTAAAAAAGGTTACTGGCAAAATAAATTCCACAATCTCGTTGGCCAAACCGTCCAACCTATACAAAATAAATTCAAATTGAACTGGTGCAGAAATTTAGTTGTAAGAGGCAAAGCAGATGCATTTAGAACAGCTCATATTTCAATACTATTTTGTTTGCCAGCTCCAAGTTTCCAGTGAGCAAAATGGTTTTATGCTTATTTTTGAGGCAGAGAGAAGCTGGTTTCTTAGTCTGATTATGTAATGCTTCCCTATCTTTTCCATTTATTTCCCTTTTTTTTTTAAAATAATAATCAAGGAGCAGATTTACCATTTAGCAAGTTATCTGACTCAGAACTTAAGCACTAGCAAATTCTCTCCCCCATTGGAAAGCTGTATTGTATTACGTAGCATTATGTACATAAAGTTGTAACTTGCAGAAATATCACCACTAACCAAAATTTCTTACATTACACTTTGAATAAAAGCAGACACAAATGAAGTTAAACTGCAAGTTAGCCATTGTACAAATCGTCTCTCAAGATGTTCCAGCAACATTTCAATTACAGCTTTAACTCTTCAAGAGACACACAACCTATAATATATAGCTTTTCTGCAATTCAGTTAAAACTCAGAAAAAGAAAGATGTCGTCTTTGTGAAGAAACTGCCATTAGCTGTTTTTTAGCTAACATCCATTAGCTTTTATCGCACTTCAGACTATTAGAAAGCGACTAAAGGTAGGAAAGAATTATTTTTCACTAGCATCCAATTAGTATCCTATGACTTTGAACACTAACGAAATGCATTTCCTTAAATGACAACTAAGAGAACACAGAATGAAAAAAAAAAACTAAAATCAGTCTTAAGAAATTTGGTCCTTTTATTTAGGACCTGGCATTTCCTTCAATAGATCCTATGTATCATGTTGCATGGAGCATGAGTTTTTTTAAAAAAACCTCACCTGCCTATTATGAATCACTGCAATAAAAATACTACATTTTTCCCCACACTGCACTAGGCAACTTTCTTTCCAGCCAAAGAAAAGAAATTTAGTCAAGAATCATAAGAAAAAAAAATTGAACTATGAACTCTGGCACAGCCAGGAGTAGCAACTCAACTACTCCAGAGTGCTTAGAAAATAGGCTTTAGATTTTACACCAAGAAATTGGATTTATTGTAAATGCCACAGTCACATTGATAGACAGAGCACAGACTTCTGGTAACAAACAAACATACATTTTTGTAACTAAGCGTTTCTACTTGGTAAATAAATGCATTTCGCACAGCCTTCCTTTTAAATGTGCCTAAACTAACCTAAATAAGCAGACAGCATAGCAGAAAAGGGAAACTTTTGTGAGTAACTGTTTCTTAAGCAGTATATTATTTTTACTATGTATATAATATTTTATATTATATACACACACATTTTCATCAACAGTTCAAATTATACCCGAATAAAAAAAAAAAAACCAAACAAAACCAAAACTGGCGCTCCTCCAATACATTTACCACCTTTCCCTCAGGCATAGTTAATCCAGGTATTTGTCAAGTTAGAGGAATGACAGTTAAAAAGACTCCCCCCACAAGAAACAAGTTACACAAAGAATACTGTATCACTACAAATTTTTTATTCAGAAGCCCATCTTTAAAAAAAATCTCATTATGAACTTGTTTGGTCAAACTACAACACTTTCTAGCAGACATACAGTAAAAATGGCATGGCTCAGAATCGACCAGATCTTTCACGATCTCTTGACCGCCTCCTATCACGTTCACGTCCTCCTCCGCCACCACCACCTCCACGACCACGATCTCTGGATCTAGACCGACGTTCACGGGACCTTGACCTGGATCTATGCCTTCAAAGAAAGTGTAAATATTTTATTGTTTCATCACATTCAGCAATTTACTTGCAGTACCGCACAGTGGAATGCTTAGGGATGTAAGTATTGTGGGAGAACAAAGACATTGTGACATTAGAAGGATTAGTAAATTGGCACTCAGGCTGCAAAACCATGTATTCAAAAAAGAACAAACTTAATACCAAGGAGTCAACACATACTGTTAAAAGGCTCAGTTGTTCACTGCCAATCATACATTACAATGGGTGTGCAAAACTTAAGCAAAGGTATGCAGAGGAATCAAATGCACTGTTACAAAGCTGTTAATTAAAGAAGCAAAACAAGGGGACACCTGCTCTTGCAGTTATGAATTAATTACTCTTAATAACACACAGCAAAAGTCTACACCTGTTTGTAAGTTCACTCCTGTTAAATTAATTGCATTAACTAGGAAGTACAACTCAGTTCTTTTTCCTTCACAACCCCCACAAGCCTTCCAGAAGCAATCGGCATTTGCAAATAAGCTTCCCTGCCTCTGAGATCCATGACTTAAGTTCAGGAAGAAAGTTAAAACCACCCAGAATGTACTAACACAGCTACTATGGATTTGTAGCTTATATGGCACTTGTCAAGGAAAAGAGTGTTTTGAATGTTTCTAAGACTTTTTGGAAAAGTCAATTTTATAAAATAGGTAAACAGTACAGTTTTAAATATGCTTAGAAACTACAGCAAAACTAAAAAGCTCAGGGAAACGAATGCTACAAGTCCTAAGTTTGTGGAGTACTGTTCCATAGTGAAATGTTCTGGGGTAGGAGTGTGGGCAGTGACAAATTTTACTATGAGAGAGACACATACATAACTGTTGCATACCACTGAGCTGTCCAGAATTACTAAATTAACCTATTATTCAAAAGTCCAGGTTTACCCAACTTTTTTCTACTTCAGAAACTTTGATATATTTCATTCCGTGTAGAACTACATTCAGGTCAGCCAAGTTTATACAATCTACCTGTGAAACCCCACTGACAAGAACAGATTTTTTTGATACCAAGCCTTAATGGCTAACCTGTGACAGCTTTAGCTGCACAAAGAATTTAAATAAGGCCAATAAAGACAAAATTGGATGGAAGATTCATCTATTTCATTTCTTACCACAGACTGAAATTGAGCTACAGGTAAAACAAGCATATTCCAAAGCCAAAACCACAAGCCTGATCTTTCTTGCACTAAAAGGTGGTACCTTTTAATTAGCCTCACTAAGTCCAAGAGATCCAGATTCAGACTCGTGAAAGTGATCACAAAGCTAGTACAAAAGCATACTTTGTCTTTTTCATCATTCAAACATCTTGAAAGTTTAAATTTTAGTTTAATAATAATTGGGATATTTCAGGAAAGTGTTTAGGCACAAATGCATACGCCTAAGCAACACAATCTACGTTCTTCTAAAGTTAAATTCATCCTCACAAGTTCTAAGACGCTGCCAATTGGAGACATTTATAAGAAAAACATGTTCACAATCCCAGGCTCCTTCTGTGACTGAAAGAAACCTAGAAAACTATGCTCTATATAAAAGGAAGCTCAACAATTTTATATGCTTGTTCTAAATAGTAAAGTCCTAAAAGCAAGTGGATTGAATCCAGTTTGAAGTGAACCATCCACAAGACAGGTATCATAGCAACAGCGGTGGTACAAGCCTTTCTTTAAGGTACCTTAATAAATAATATAAATATATAATAAAATGTATTTATCACCATTTTTTTTTTCCATTAAGCATAATTACTACTCCTTTGCCCTACTTAGAATTCCTACCAAGAAGGGTCACACTGTGAGGCTAGCATCAGTAAAAATGTGAGCTCAATACAGTGCCTGTTACTAATGCTACGAAATGAATACTGGCTAAAAGAGTTAGCCATTAACTGTTAAAAACAAACAAGGTTGGGTACTGAATATAACTTACAGATATGCTTGACTGTGCATAATGCTGGAAGTGGCCAATGCGATTCTGCCAAAATGCCCATTAACCAAGTAGCCCGATTCTAACAGGGGCCACGAGCAAATACGTTTAGAAGATAAAATTGAGGTATAAAGCAATGCTTGTCCCAAGTAATGTCTGCCTATAACAGGTTGCAGTTTGGAGAGCTGAAGTACGGGCAGGTCCTATGTACTTAGTAACTCAGTGATTATTCTTCTCCTTGAAGTTTGCCTTCTCTTAAAGCCACTGAGCAAGAAGCACCGTAACATTTTTTTTTTTTTTTTTAAAGAAAGACCTATTCCTTCATTATAAACTGGCCACATGTTAGCTTTATTCGATGCCCTTTCATTGGCATGTGTGTGAACTGCATTCGAATAAACAGAGGACTTCAGTTTAAAGATTTGCCTTCAGAATTTTCAGCAACTGATCCTTAATTTACCCATTTTAATTGTGCTTAAAAGCAAACTTACTTTTTACGACGACGCCCATACAACTCACGTCTTAACTCTCGAGAAATGGGCTTCAAATGCATAAAGTTGCAGAAGCCTCCTCGTGTACACTCTCTGAAACAGAATTCAAGAGAGACAGTTAAAATTCCCGGTTCTACACAGTCTCTGTTTGCCATAAGCCCTTGTGGACCTCTACCCATCTGAAAGATAATCACCTCTAACATGAAAACCAGTAAACTGCAAGCATCATTTACTGCCACTGACTCACTCCTAGATCAAAATCCTAAAAAGACAGCAAATGTCAAGAGGTTGACTGCAGGTTCTCTGTTACAATTTCCTGAAGTGGTTTTCTTCCTACACGAAGCTACATGTAGAAGCTGCACCCAAGCAACCACCCTGCCTGTGCAAGCATTTCAAAGATACTGTCACAGGCAAACAGGAAGTCACTTTTTACCCCATTTCATATTGACGGCAACAGGCCTCTCTGAAGTCAGTCACAGGTGAAAGCTCAGCATGAATGGGCTGTCCATTAAACCAGCGGTTGTTCAGGTCAATCACAGCCTTCTCCGCATCTTCTTCACGGCGAAACTAAAAGCAAAATTAACATTTTCTTATGTTATACAATAATATACGTAGAACAAAGATTCTTATCAAATCAGTTGTATCTGAGGCTTAGGACTAGTAATCAAACTAGAAGCTACTTCAGAGTTCCTGGGACAGTCCATCAAATGAAGGGTAAAGATGCTAGCTTTTCATTAATCAGGATTCAGAGCTAATCACAGCACCAATATTTTCTCTTAACTATGTTCTATTTGGTCTTTCAAGTTTTGTGGCTTGCATTAGAAGATATAATAGAAGACATTGTGTTTTCTTAGTACAACTTTTAACAAAGAATGCGTAAGAGTATTTTCTAATAATGCTCCAAATGTAACGGATTTTTTTTCAAATGTTTAAGAGAAATCTGCATGAGAACTCACTCACTTAAACTAGAATTTACAAAAATCTGATCCTGTTTTATGATGAATGTAAAACCTAAATTTGAAATTCCTTTTCACAGCTAACCACTTAAAAATTTTAAAAACCAACTTTGTCATTATGACCCACAAAGTTGAGAATTTTAGGCATGAAAATACTTTCCACTTAAAGGAATGTAGAGTAAACTCTCACACATGCCCAACACTGTGTACACACAGTAAAATTTCTGGAGGTGACAACTGTGTACTCATTATTCAAAGAGATACCAACGATTTTTAAGAACCAAACCTAAATGGCTCCAGTTTGCACCTTAAATCACCCAGCTACTGCCAAATGTAACTTGGTTACAAGATGCTTTGTTTAACTGGGAAGTTAGAAAATAAATGCAGCTGTTGAAAATAAACACACCTGTTGCGAATAAACCTCTTCTCATAATGAAGTGCTTAAAAGGCAGTGCGGTGGGAAGACAGACCCCAAATTAATCTTGGCAAACTAAACAGTCCAGCAGTGGTGACTGTGTTTGTAACAATGTAAAAAAAGAAGTGTTAATCTTTATGAAAATGACACAGGATTTTGACTATCAAGAAAGCTTCTCATCTCTTAAAATTTTTTAGATTCTATTCACATTTTCACTCTTTCTACTTTATATTGTGAAGTGCGAGAGGAGCTTATATCCTTATATCCTGAAGAGCTGCTCTCACAAAGTCTACAAGCATAAGGTAGATTTTAAAAATTATAAATCAATAACTACCACCCCTATTGATTATATAAAGATGACACTTTATCCTACCTTCACATATACATTTCCAACTAGATGATCTCCAAGGTTATCACAAACATTCATCTCCTCAACTTCACCGTATTTTTCTTCCATTTCTGTAAAGACCTCCTAAACACAAAGCAGCCAATTAGAAGTTTGCAGCACATCACGACAGAAGCACTGCATTTAGCAGTTAGTAAGTACAAAAAAATGCCTTCCTTTAAAAAAAAAAAATGTGTACATTTCTGATTTTAAAATTAGTACTTGCTTGGCCTGTACTGTGTCCATCTGTAAATACAGCACTAATAGGATACAATAAAATGTTATGGAAAACAGCAAGCATATAGTATTTACAGAATACATAAGATGCACTGAAAACATTACATATAAGCTTTGATGCTATAGTTTTACTTGTTTGTCTAGAAGCAAATTAAGTTTATTTTAAATATACAGGGAAGAAGGGGATTATGGAATCAAAATGCTACATGGCTTAAGTTGCTGATTTTTAAACAAAGTCTATTATAAGCAGTAATGCTGAAGCTAATCTAAGCAAGGAATAGTTATATTCCTGGTATATAGCTATACCAGGAAATATTTAGCACCAAAAGTTTTAAGTTTTATATGAACACCTGAGGAAACAAGCGCTTTCCTCTGAATCCATCTAATTGTGCTACACACTGAATCTCATTTGTGTCAACAAATCCACAAACACTTTAATGCATTTTTACATCTTTTACGTACCTCAAAGAATTCATCATAATGTTCCTGCATCTCAACATCGCTCACAGCACCTGTAAAAACCAAGAGTCATATCAATTAGAGCCTATAAATAAGGAAGATGAGATTTTGATCATACTACAAAACAATCTAGAGAGGCCGTCTGTAGCATAAAAGACACCATATAGCATGGAGCTAACTAACAGGAATATTAAAAATAAGTATGTGTGAAGAGCTTTGAGTCCCTAAAGTAATATGTCAAAACATTACATTGACATGATCAAACCAAAACAAGTTTTAATCGGAACCAAACTTGTATGCCATAAATTTAAAGGAAGGGCAAAGGAATTACTTTGAAATATCACTTTAAAAATTTAATGTACAGTCCCACCTTCTATCTATCAACAATTTTACTTAAACAGAAGGCAAGTGCTTTTTCACATTTGCATTTTTTAAAGCATAACAATTTAGGGTTCCTCTTCCTAAAGGCAGAATTTCATTTTAACATATACACCTCTCCAGTGTATATACTAGGATTTGAGTGTAATTTAACATAGCCCAGAATTTTTTATTTTAAATTTGCTCAAAATAGTTATTGAAATGACACACTTTTCTCAGTGCCCTCAAAGAAGGGTACCATAATGCTTTGCAATAGAGAGCAAGTTTCTAATTTAATTTGGATTATCAGTTTTTCTGTAGTCCTGCAGAACACCTTTTAGTGCAAGACAAGCCAGCCATATATTCAGGTTAGATTATTCTCATGCTCCAAGCTGGACTTTACAAATGAGTGCTGCTTGCCTGCTGCTATGAAAAAAATATAAGTTTGGCTGATTTTTCAAAGCTTTAAGAATATAAAAATAAATTTATTTCTTCCAGTCTACAGCATTTTAAACTACATTGAGCTGTACACATTAAAGCCTAATGAATTAGCTCTTCAGCAGTTCAGTGGTTTATTAAGATCAAGCGGAATGGTTTTAAAACGACACCCGCATTTTATGCTATAAAATTTTTCTAGCCTTTAAATTACAAACACTACTGTTTTAGTTCACAGAATGTGAAAGACAAGAAACTGAGCCAACAAAGCTGAGTTTATTCACTTCGGGCTGCCATGAAAAAAAGAGATGCTTTGGGCTCAGTCATTTTTGGCTAGTATTACCATTTGGACAGACTTTACATTTTTCTTCAAAAGTTCTAATATTAACCAGCCACACACTGGAACTTGAATTACTTTTCTTCCACTCAGCTCACCTCCTGAAGAAGGCTGAGGGGCATTTGTTATATAGTTTAGGTTAACGATGTTTCTGCATTTATGCTTGCTTTTAAGAGATTTCTTTTTTCCCCATGGTTATATAGCAAATTAAGCAAATATCAAACATTAAACCAGTATTTCTAGACAGTTTAATACTTAACTATATTCCTAAGGTTCTGCCAACACCACTGATAACAGCTTACTAACACCTAATGATTTTTTAATATTTTTTTTTTTTAAAGATATCAGACAGCGGCTTTGTGAGCCACACTGGGAATAATTACTTTTTACCAGATGGACAAGCGCTAAAAAGCTATAAGGAGATTCCATTGTCAAATTAGGAGATCATAAGCAACAGTTAGTTAATGGCTATTTGAATGTCCTTCTAAAGCGGGAAGCATACATATGCACAGGCTTTATAAACATTCATATTCCAGGGCTACTGGTATCTGAACCTTGAGAAGCCCAATTACTAATTAAAATATTCAGGAAAACTACTGCTGTTCAAAACTAAGGTTAATCCTCTACGACGGCAATAGAAAGGAAGACAGTTAAGCAACAATAATAAAAGCATTAAATAACTACCCAAGTTATCAATTTAAAATACATGCAGTACTTAATTAGGGACAAATATCAAAAGAGGGAGCCAGGAGTTTCAGCAAACCTACTGATAACAGAGCTCCAGCTCCACCACAGAAGGTACAGCTGGGCTCTGTTACGCATCTACCCACTTGTCAAGACAAACTCAAGTTGGATACCAGCATTTAGAACGCTAGAAAATCTGTTCAAGACTCTTGCAACTGTACAATCTAAACAGCTCCACAGACCAAACTGCTGTAACTCTGTGCAAATTAGTTACCAGCGCATTGAGAATGTAGGGATAGCGTGGAAATACCCAACTGTACAGTTTTTGGTTTACTGAAACAGCATGAACTACTAAGCATCTGCAACAAGAAAGCCTACAAACCAATAGAACTGTTTAAGCATCTAGACAAACTTACATAGCTCATTATTTATCTAGCTTGATTGTGTGAAAAAACCCCTCAAATTACTTCATTGGGCCATTATTACTTTTAGAAGCAGAAGATAGTGTTGACTTTTAAGTTAGTGGCTGATTCCACAAAGCACGTCTAATCAAATGCTGGTAACTAATCTGAACTAGTCTATAATCCAACAGTCAAAAAAAAAGGAATAACCAAACAAAGCTTTATTACCACACAGTCAATAATCACTTCAACAAGAAATATTAGTTAGAAAGTAACACCGATCCTTTTTGGTCCTAAAGTGTTTGTTGTTTTTTATTTTTTTAAATCTTATTCTAACATTGATGATTCAATCACAATGATATATGAGTAATCGCAGATCAACAATCCTGGTCATTTAACTTCTGCCAGTCTCACAGCAGGTGTGTTTTTTTTACGCCCATTCCTACCTCATGAGGCATCATTAAATTAGTTCATGACCATACCCAAATGCTTTCCCCTCCTCAAAAGTACTTTTAAAGATGTATTTTCCTAGGTAAATATGCAACTTGGTTTTGGAATTTGAATTTTCAAAGCGTGGAAGGAATTTTAAGCATGCACCTATCCAAAAAGGACAGCTGCCAGAAGGGAAGCGTTTGTCAGAGTGTATTCTTCCAAAGTAGACTCTAAATGGAAGCTGCATTAACTTAGGACAAATTTCTGCATGCAAAGTTTCAAATTCAAGTTCTCTTAACATTTACAGAGCAGGAAATTTGTTCTGGATGAAGTCAACGTGTCATTATCCTGCTCTTTTAGACAGTGGAACCTAATGGGTAACACAAAACATACAGAAAAGCATTCCTAGGATGCAGGCAACTGGCAGGGAGAAAGGTGGTGAGAAGAAAGCAGTGCAACCAAGACTGCTTTACAGGGGAA
The DNA here is from genome assembly GCA_028565335.1 of Limnodromus scolopaceus. NCBI lineage: Eukaryota > Metazoa > Chordata > Aves > Charadriiformes > Scolopacidae > Limnodromus > Limnodromus scolopaceus. The sequence continues at coordinate 117,596,147 of JAOXNO010000001.1, forward strand.
GTACAATTTCAACCCTTTTTGATTTAATAGATGGCACTCAGATTCCCCTCACAATTTTAGGAGTAGGGAGGAAAGTGAGCAGCACAAAAAAAAAAAAGGCTTTGGTGGGTTGGTTGGGGTTTTTTGTGTGTTTGTTTTGGACACATTTAATGAAACGTGGTCAGTTTGATCTGTTAAACTAAAATGGTAGACCAGCTTAAGTCGACACTGAGCTCTGACAATCAAGCCCAGGGAACCAGTGAAGGAACTTGTATGAACTTACAGCGCAAACCGTCAGCAGACTGGGAAGAGTTTTGAGGGTTACGGTAAATGTTCAAGAGGGCAATGGTCTGAAATACAAAACGCAACAACTTTATATTATGGAAAATAATTTTAACAAGAAACCGGTTTCCTTTAGGGTAGCTTTAGCCGAGTCTGTGCTGAAAAGAGAGGTGGTTATTCTCTCCCAAGAAGGAGAACTTTCACTTAGCTGGTGACCTTTCTGAATCAACCTAACACTGTAAAGTAATAGAGATCTCATGATACTCCATTATTGTATTTTTTTTTAAATTTTGTTCACCAATATTAATATAGAAGGGTTTTGCAAGATTTCAGGCAGGTACGTAATAGTACCAAACATAGTACTGAAATTACAAGCATAGTAATTTGTTTGAATTTGGTTTTACTGAATAGTTTCTCAGTAGCAAAAGCCAGGAAGGCAAGTAATACAATAATTACAGCATAACATGAAATCTCCATTTTCCTAAAAACGTTAAGATAACAAAAAACCCACAGTTTTGGGAAACTTACCGTACATCACACGTATACCTATTTATTATTTTTTTGTTAAATCAAGAATTTGAGAAATGTCTGCAGGTTAACCTTTTAAAAAAAATGCAGTGTTACTAAGAAATGAGGTTCTCTCTGCAGTGCAAAAGAGAACCTGCACCAAATCCAATTTATGCAGTCAATTCTGCATTCTGAATTGCACACATTTGACAAGTTCTTGATCTATGCGCAAGAAGAGTTCCGTCACTTGTCCTGTTTGCAACAGCTTTATGTCAGCAGCTCAGAAGCCAACATTATTTTCTCATAATTAGGAGTGGGCTCTTTAACACCATTCTTTAAAAAAATTTCTCCAACTGTGGGACTTACAGTGTGAGCCGTCAGCCGTCTGTGCACTGTTTTGGGGGTTACGATAGATGTTTTGAATCAAGATGGTCTGCGGGGAAAAAAAATAAAAAGGGGAATTCTACTGGCTGCTGTGCATATAATAGACAATTGCAAAGAGACAACTTGTTTGCAAACAGCTAAAAGTAATATTTTATTCTTAAGACTTCCTTTTGTATTTGCAGAATATCTTCCAAAATTGCATCCAGACCATCATATTATGAAAACAGTTTTAATTGACCACCAAGAAAGAGCTGCATTTGTCTCAACAGCTATCCTCAAAATGGGAACTGCGAGGCATGGGAACCTAAAACTTGAAACTACATGATATTATGGAGATGCCTAGATTTCAAGATCAGATTCATTATTGTAAGTCTAGGGGAAAAAAAAAAAAAAAAGTGTTATGTGCACAGCATATAATACATAATGCCAGAGAGTCTAAAATGTTACAGTAAGGTTTTTAGGCAAGGGCTACGTCTCATTTTGGCATCAGGAATTTCTTGGTGGAATTTCTGTTTAAATAATATAATAGCATCATGGGTTCACATGTTTCCGATCCTTCAAATAAGGACAATATCCTTTTAGCCCTTCTGCTTTTTACTTGAAGAATTAGCCCAGGCAGACTTGAAACCTTACATTTGTACCGCTCTTCTTAAAATCAAGTTGTCTGAAAAAACAAACCATGTTTAAGTTAGTAAACTAATATTACAAAAAAAATCCAAACGTCCACATCACTGTAAGCAGCTCAAAAATTGAAATTTGATTACTTAAAATACAAACTCAACGTTAGTACAAATCACAACCCCCAAATAATTTTATCTCACACATTATTATTAGTCACAGTAAAAATTCAGAGTTTAAACAAGTCACAGGACTAGCAATATCATACCTACATATAATCTGTAACACCACATTTAAAAATCACACATTTTTTTATCATGGATACGATCACACCAACCAAAGCTTTGTGCTTCCGTGGCCCAGGTTTAAAATACCTACTTTTTAGCCTACAATTGGAGAGAGCCAGAAACAGGCATATAGTTACAGTGTTTCTGCTGATTGGCAGTAATTTGATCACCCTGGATTGCACGACCTTTCCTAACACAGCTTTTCTATAAAGTAGCTGCCACCAGCAATAGCAACACAAGATAAAAATATTGTGCCGGTAACTTCCCATTGGTCAGATATCAGTTCTTCTGTTTTCTATCACAGCTGATTATCAGTCCGCATACAAATAAAGATTTCTGTAGCAAAGCCTACACTTCTGCCAGGAAGGTTTGAGACGTTAAGAGTACAGCGCGTCTGCCAGGCACGAAGCTGTAGCGGTCCCAGATGTCACCGGAGGAATGTGACATACCCTCCTGACCCACTTCAGCTAGCGTGGCTAACAGCAGTTTCTGAAGCAAAGCTAAAGACTGCATCGACAGAGGGAACCATCGTTGCACACAAAGATTTTTGTAAAAAAAGTTGTTTGGTAGGGTTTTGTTTTTGTTGGGTTTTTTGGGGTTTTTTTTGTTTGTTTGTTTGTTTTTAACTTGAAGATAACTACCGTGGAGATTGCCTCATTTAGAAATATTTTGTAGTAGCCAGTGACCTAAATTCAGGTCTCTAAACAACCAGTCACATTTCAGCCCTCTCTCCATGTAGGTCAGCAACATGGAGCAATTTTGAAAACAGACAATATTATCTTTGTAATACAGTATTTACACTAAAAATTATTACGTTCCCAGAACTGGAAAACTGTTCTTGTAAATAAAGTGCCAGCAGTTGTCCCTCCCTACCAATCAGTAACCTAGACAGGCCCCCCTAGAACTACTCTGTCCACTCATGTACTCAACAAAGTTGAACTTCATGAGCACCATTGCTCCAAACTCCAGTCACGTGGACAGTACTTGCCTCCCTATTCTCCTCAAACCAACACCAGCCCACTATTTTAATCAATCCTGCTCCAAGTCAGCTAAAACGAACTAGCAGAGGACTCCACTGCTACGTAGATTTTATCTTTGTAGGTAAAACCGCTGATAATACAACAGCTCCGTAGGCACTACTTATCATACGCAATGCACCCAAAGAAATCTATTTACCTGTATACCTTAACAATCAGCGGTGATAGAAAAAGGCAAAGCATACATTCTCCAGGAATGTAACTTCTGAAAACTACACAGCTCATAATAATAAAGACCCTATCATCTACTGCACTTTTTGGTGTTTTTGCCGACAGGCAGTCACACATCATGCCTCTGACAATGTTCACATAGCCAAAGATTAAATAATCCATCAAGTCAACTGACGTTGACAACCAGGCAAGTTGTTTCCAAGAAACAATTCTTTCACATTCAAAGCAAGTAAGTTACTCTTGAAATTTAAAAGCCTGGGTCAGAGAGCAAACGTAACGACAGAAGAGTCGTTTTTATTTATTAATTAGTTTTCTTCTACTATATGCATAAGGGACTTGAGTTCACACCTTTGAGACAGGCAGAATATGCTGCCATTGTCTGTGATTCAAAAAATCTGGGATGGTTTAAGTGCCTAAACACCACTGAGAAGGCACACTCACCTGAAAGTTAGCACTGGTTGGTCTCTACTACAGGCAAGCTTACAACAGCATCGCTTCCTGCAGCCATTAAGGGTGACAGGAGATAATTAGAAATGCTGGGAGAAGTAAATATACCCCCAAAAAAGCAAAAACCCATACAAACTGGGGCCAAAAGCATACTAGTTAATCTGCAGCTTGGTAATTATTCACTTGTATCTGAGATTCTACGTTTTAAAGTAAGAATATACTTCCACAAGAAAGAAAAAACAAAAGGAAAACAAACCTGGCTAAATGTTGGTTTGTTGTGCAACCGAGAACATCTGTCTCCATGACGACAAGCTCCAATTTTGAAATAAAATGAACAGTTGACTCTGCAATTAAAAAAAAAACCAAAATAGTTACACATTGGAACAGAAAACATTAATATGCAATTCCTATAAAACATATACCCTAAATGCCTTTATCTTGATGTAGAGAAGTAACACAGAAAAAAATAAATCAAAATGGTATAGGAAAGCATTACAGTAAATCTGTTCATATTCATTCCTCTTTACCCCTAATTTACAGCAAGTCATGTCATCAATTTCACCCACTACTCAACCCAAAGTGCATTTGAGACACCACCATGGACAGAAGCGATCGCTACTGTTTTACCCTTCCGGTTCTCCACACTTGTCTTTAAATCAGTTTCACTAGATGATGGGACAGGAAATACTGTGAAAAACAGTCTGAGAAGTCACGCTATGAGCTATATGATTGTGCCTTAGTTCATGCAATCCTTTAGTCTAAGCAATATAACCTGCTTTAAAGCTGACACAGTTGCACACACCTAACGTTTTACAAACCACCTGTTTAAAGTTATATTGTAAGGGTAACTCACACTGCTGCCAACACAGAATTTGAAATAGTTCAGGTAAGAGAAAAATCATGTTACAGAGAGAATGTGTATAAGCAAAATAAATTCATTTAATCAAGTCATTTCCACAAACGTAGTTAATAATTTTAAAATGAAGCATTTAATTTTTTAAACCACAAGCTTTTCTTGAATTATCATCTCATGACACCTTCGAAACTTCGCTGGTTTAGGAATGCCAGTAAAACTCTCACATATAAGTGCAACTCACATGGAATGATGAAAGAAAACCACAATGAGGTTCAGTTACCTTGACTGAGAAAACTGAATGCAAAATTCTGAAGAGCAAGAAAGCTATTATGGGCTATATATGGGTAAGTGAAATATAAGAATTCTCCTGGAAGAAAGATTATTATTCCCATACTCATAGTTAACATCAATTCTTTCCACAATCCTGTGTAACCAACATTAACTCATAGAGGGAAGGAATAATAAAGTGCTAAAGCATATGTGATCTCTAGCAAAACATTCTATTGTAAAATTGTGACATGCTTACTCTTCGTTATGTCTTTGAAAATACATAGCATTACAATATACTTACTGTCTTTTCTGAATTCTATCCTGCAACAAAAAAAATATCTAACTATAAAATTTCCAATAGTGCCTCCAACTTCAAGGCTTTTCTGGAGAGTTCTGCTTGCTTTTTGAATAGAAAATAAGCCCAGTACTGGATTTTCATGCGTGCTGTATTGGCACATACTAATACTGTTAAACCGTAATGCACTATATCAGAAAGGACGCTACAGTTACAGAGCTCAAGGGAGGCTGCCGAAACTGCTTTTCTGACAGTCGAGCGAATTGGAACTGGCACGTAGCGCTACAAAGCGGAAGGAAAGCAGAAGCCTCACGGCCAGGGGCCGACAACAGTAATTTAGTCCAGCAGCAGTACATCGATGCCCCCTTTCATTTTTACGAGCGGCAAAACCACGTTGGTTTGGTCAGGCCGACGGTGACCAAATTCTCGTTAGGAGGGCTTTGTAAGTACGCTTCCAACAACCAGAGAAACTAGAGACGTTCCCGACGGGCGGAAGGCTGCAGGCAGAAGCCTGAGGATCAGGATGCAGCAGTCGGGCAAATCCTCCGCACCCTGGGGAGGGGGGAGAAATAACCAGTCGCCGTCCTTGCAGCAGAGCGGAAGCTCTCGGGGGCTGCTGCTGCTGCTGCGAGGGGCAGGGACGCGAACAAAAGGGGAAGGAGAGAGGAGGCCCTTTCCGGCGGGAAGATGGACACCCAGCCGCCCCGGCCGCTCCCGAGAAGCGCGGCCGCCGTGGGGAGGGGAGAGGGAGAATGACGGGGGCGAGGAGGACGAGGCACCACACCACGAAGCGCGGGCACGCCCGCATGGCGGCAGCGGGGGAGGAGGAGGGGGGGAGGAGAAGGAGAAGTCCCCGCGGATCACAGACCCAGCCCGGCCCAGGAGGGAAGGGGAGAGGGAAGCGCATGGGCGGGGCTGGCAGCGCGGGCACGCGCTGGCCCCACGCGGCGAGCGGAGGGCGCGCGCGCACGCGCGTTCCCCTTCTCCCGCCCGCCCGCCCCGTTCCTGGCGGCGCGCGCAAGCGCGCTCCAGCGCGGGGGGGGGAAGGGAGGAGGGGGCTCCCCATGGTTCAGCACACCTGGGTCTGGCACAGCCCCGTGTTTAAAATGTGGGGAGCCTGGGGAAAGGTGGCAGCGGGCTCTCCGGTTGTGCCTGTCCCCGCCGAGCTTTTCAGCAGCCGGTTTGCCCCAGCGGTAGCCACGCTGGCAAACTGGGCACCGGCAGGAGCCGGGCAGGAGGGATGAGCAGTTGGCGGTGCCGGAGCATCCCTCCTCGCTGCTCCCGGGTGAGGGAAGCAAGCACCATCTTGTGTCCCTGCCAGGCTGCGGGAGCCCCGGGAGCTCGCTGCAGAGCAGCAGCGTGTCCCTGCCTGACCTCCTCCTCCGCCTCCTCCTCCTCTTCCTCCTCCTCTTCCTCCTTCTCCTCCTCCCTCCCCCCCCATCCCTGGCTCTCCCAGAGCAGTGGAGGGCTGGGAATCTCTGGGGGACCCCAGGTCTTCACTGGATGCTTGAGGAGCATCAGTGGGGGACGTCCGTGGGGCTCCCCACTCTAACCCCGCTTTGTCTCCCTGCTGCCACCGGTGGGGGGGGGGGGGGGGGTGGGGAGGGTCTCCTGTTGAATTCCCCGTGGTTTCCCATGGGTGGAAGTGGCTGCAGGAAAGTGGGGTTTTCTTTTGCCCCAGATCCCCCTGCTCACATCGTGGGGGGGGTTCTGCCTGGATCTGGCCCCGGGCTTGGCTGCTCCCACTGGCTCCATCCCAGTCCCTTTTCTCCCCATGCCCCCGGTGCCGCTGGCGGGGGCCGGCTGCCGACACTGAGCCCCCACGCTGCCGGGGCGGCGGGAGCCAGCGCCAGCCTGTTGCATGAGAAACGGGTTATTTTTAGCTCTCTAATGTGCCCGTCGTGGCTTCGGCGCAGGCTCGGCCGAGGCTCAGGCTCCCTCCTTGACAAATAAGGGGATGCCCCGCTACCGGGGCCTCGGCCAGGAGCGATTTGGGAGCGGAAGATGCTGTTTGGGGGATGGAGAAGGGCATCCCTGCGTCGTGCTGAGCGCTCGGCATCCCCCACGCACGGCTGGGAGCGGGGACCTCGGTCATTTTGGAAATGAATCTCTGGAATGGCATCCTTCCCTTGCGGCCACCTCCTGAATGTCCCCTGCCGTCCCCAGGGCTGCCCCCTCGCCGATGCTGGCCCGGCAGAGCGGTGCCGACACGCGCGCGGTGGCCTTGGCCTCTATAGAGCCGCACTCCGGTCCCACTTAATAAGGCCACTGCATGCATTATTTTATTAATGAGTTATTAAAAAGCCATCCACGGCGATGCTGCTGCGTACCCGGCATGGTGTCCAAGAAATATGTACTTTTAACGATTGCTCGCCCCGTGCCGGGCTCTCGCGGCAGGTAGGGGGGACACCACACTGTTGGGGTGCCCGTGCACCCCCAGGGCATCACCCCTGGCTCCTCTGCTGAGCAGCCAGCCTGTCCCCGCGGTGCTCCGGGGCACCAACAGTAGCTACGAGGCTTTTTATAGCCCCGTCTGGGCAGAAGCTCTTTGGTGGCTCCTTGCCCAGGTTGTGCTTGGCCGGCTCCGGTGGGTGAGCCGGAGGCTGGGGGAGGGGGGGGATGTTGCAGTGGGGGTCCACCAGTTGTGGGGTGGGAGGCGGGTCTGTGCTCTGGTGGGTTTGGGGTACAGTCCCCAGTCTGTGCTGCGCGATCCCTGGCCTGGGGGCTGCCTTGGCACAGGCTGGGGGACGGGGCAGGGGTCTCCGATGGCTGTCCCCATCCTGCAAGGTGGCAGCTGGGGGCATGGACCAGCTGGGATGCTGCTGCCATGCGGGCTGGGGCCTGGAGCAGGGTACTGTCCCCCCCCCCCCCACCGGGGCACAGCGGGGAGCCTGCAGCAGCATGCCTCCCGGTAAGCATCTGTCTGTCCGTCTGTCTGTCCCCAGGGCAAATGCCATAGGATGACCGCTGCTGGTCCCCTCTTACTGGCTGTGATATCGTCTCTCCTGTGGCTCACGCGGGGCTTCGACCCGGCTCCCAGCGCCTGCTCCGCTCTGGCCTCTGGCGTCCTCTACGGCTCCTTCTCCCTCAAGGACCTCTTCCCCACCATCTCCTCCGGCTGCTCCTGGACCCTGGAGAACCCCGACCCCACCAAGTACTCGCTCTACCTCCGCTTCAACCGGGAGGAGCAGGTCTGCACCCACTTCTCGCCCATGGTGCTGCCGCTCGACCACTACCTGGCCAACTACACCTGCGACCCCCGCGGCGAGGCCGCCAGCCCCCCACCCACCGGCCAGCGGCCGGAGGAAGAGGAGGAAGAGGAGGAGGAGGAGGAGGAAGCCGAGCTGGAGCTGTGCGAAGGCGCCGGTCCTTTCACCTTCCTCCATTTCGACAAGAACTTCGTGCAGCTCTGCCTGGCGGCCGAGCCCGAGGCGGCCCCCCGCCTCCTGGCCCCCCAAGCCCTGGAATTCCGTTTCGTGGAGGTGCTGCTCATCAACAACAACAACTCCAGCCAGTTCACCTGCAGCGTGCTCTGCCGCTGGCTGGAGGAGTGCCTGCAGGCCCCCGGCGCCCGCCGCTGCGGCTTCACCCACGCCGGCTGCAGTTGCCAAGCGGAGAGCCCCCCGGCCCCCCGGCGGAACGGCACCCGCCACGTCGCCCGCGCCCCCCCCACGCCCCCCGCCGCCGGCTGCTGCCCCACCGACCTGCATTCTGCGAATGCCAACGATTTCGACCTGCCCGAGGTCCCGCACGGTGAGTCGGGGGGGGGCACGGCTCGGGGGGGGGAGCCCCGGGAGCAGGACCCTACTCTGTGCGTGCTTCCCGGGGCAGGGAGCTGTCTGTCTGTCTGGTTGTGGGGCAACGGGGGCTGTGCCGTGGGTGAATCCTGCCCGGGGATGCTCCCTGGGGCAGGAGGGTGCGAATCAGGTGCTGTGCATGGGGCAGGGAAGGCATGGAAAGGATGAATCCTGCTTGTGCACACTCTCCAGGGCACGAGTGTGCAAATCGAGTGCTGTGCACGGGGCAGGGAAGCCCTAGAAAGGATAAATCCTGCCCATGCACACTCCCTGGGGCAGGATGGTGCCAATTGGGCACTGTTCATAGAGCAGGGAAGCCACGGAAAGGATAAATCCTGCCCGTGCACACTCGCTGGAGCAGGATGGTGCGAATCAAGTGCTGTTCATGGAGCAGGGAAGCCAAGGAGAGGGTGAATTCTGCTTGTGCCCACTCTCCAGGGCACGAGTGGGCAAAACAGGTGCTGTGCACGGAGAGGGGAAGCCCTAGAAAGGATCAATCCTGCCCATGCACACTCCCTGGGGCAGGATGGTGTAAATCATGTGTTGTTCACAGATCAGGGAAGGCATGGAAAGGATGAATCCTGCTTGTGCACACTCTCCAGGGCATGAGTGTGCAAATCGAGTGCTGTGCACGGGGCAGGGAAGCCCTAGAAAGGATAAATCCTGCCCATGCACACTCCCTGGGGCAGGATGGTGCCAATTGGGCACTGTTCATAGAGCAGGGAATCCATGGAAAGGATAAATCCTGCCTGTACACACTCCCTGGGGCAACATGGTGCAAATCGGGTGCTGTGCACAGAGCAGGGAAGCCATGGAAAGGACAAATCCTGCCCGTGCACACTCCTCGGAGCAGGAGGGCACGATGAGGGCACGATCTGGGCACAGTGCACGCTCCCAGCTCCAGGTGCCCCTCGCCCAAGCGATGGCCAGGCTCAGCGGAGCCGCAGCTGGCCCTGCCTTGGCCACGGGCCGGCCGGCCCTGTTAGCCCTGCTCCCCGCCGCACTGGCCCCGGCTGTTTGCCCAGGGTTTCTCTGGCACAGCCTGCAGAGCCCGGGGGCCTCGCTGGCCCCCTCCCCGGCGCTGGGGCCGCTGCTCGCCTGACTGCGAGCCCGGAGCAGGAGCCCTGTCACTCCGCATTGGTGGAGACGTGGAAAACAATTTGCAGGTAAAATGACCCTTTCCCGTGGCAAATTACCCTTGACTGCTGCAGCCCGGGCTCTTGTTATTCCAGGCAGGATGTCACGGCACGGCGGCACGGCGCGGCCGGGCTATTAACCAGGCGGAATGAAGCCATTTGCTCGTTACGGAATTGCAGGAACCTCAAGTGAAGATAAAGCTGCCGTGCTCGCCTGCGCCCTGGGCACCGGGGTCGGGCTGCCCGGGGAGGGGAGTCACCTCGCCCAAGCGCTCCCTTCACCCGCGGGGCATCTGCCCGGCCCGGCGAGGCGATACAGGGGTTTGGGGACACATCTGGCCAGATGTTCCTCCTGCGCCAGCCCCGGGTGATGCACGGGGAGGAGCAACTTAGTTGCGTGGGGTCTTTATCCAGCAGATTAGGTGGTGGTGATGAGCTGTGGGTATATATATAATTTCGTTGGGCTTTAGCATTTACTCCAGGACTAAATGTCATTACGGGCAGATCCCCCGACTAAATCCCTGGTCCGTTACAGCCACAGGGTTATAAATTGCCTCATCCCGAGGGGAGCTGCTTGAGCTGATTTTATTTGGGATTTTTTTTTTTTCCTTCCTTCTTTTCCCCTTTCAATGCAACTCTGCACGGACGATTAAGAGCTCAGTGCCGGGTTCAGGTGCCATCCTTGAGCTCAGCTTGGCTGGTTCTTTGCCGTGGGCACCCAGGGGCTGGCACCCGCCGTGTCCTGGTGTCGCTGGCGTGGAGCAGGGCTGGAGGGTGCATCCTGCACCTCCTCATGGAGATTTGGTGGGGGTTAGTGATGCTGAGGATGGCTCAAAAACAAGGATGCTGGGCCCGGTGGTGAAGAAGGGGGGGGTCCCCACGGACCTGGCACTCTCGGGCACCGGGCTGCCTGCCGCCTCTCCGCAGACCAGCGTGCCAACCGGCAGCGAGGGCGAGAGCGTGAACTGCCCGCTCCTTCCCCCAAATTACATTTGACATTCAATTAAAACCTGGAGGCGCCCGGAGGTACAATGTTATTGCGGCGCCGGAGCCGCAAGGGTAATGCGCCGCCTCGGCCGCCCCGTGTGCCGCACCGCTGCCAACCGGCACGGCCCCCCCACCACCGTGTGTGTGTGTGTCCCCCCTGGCACCCTCCGCCTGCATCACCGGGGCTGGAGCACAGAGCGCCCTTCATGGCGGCGAGGGGGGGGTCCCCGGGGGCTCCCACCTGGCCTCCCCCCCCAAACCCCCTCGGGGGTGGAGAATGGCTGCCTTTCAGGGTGGGGGTGGCAGGCAGGGCTGAATGGCGCCTGTGAGCCCAGGCCTTGGCGGGCGCCCAGCGCTGATCTCACCGGTTCTCCGCCGCCGAGCGCCGCAGCCGCGGGGCGACACTGTAGGGGGGGGGGCGGCTGGCACTCGCCCAGCCCCTCCGTGGGCCTCCCCGCTGCCAGCCATGACGGTGGCACCGGGGGTCCCCCATGTCCATCCACCCCTGCCCCGTGCCATCCCCTCCGGTGCGATGCGGGCAGAAAGCATGGATGGGGTGGAAACTTTGCGGGGTGACACTGGGCACAGGGCAGGCGTGCAATGGTGGGGGGGGGGCGTCTTTGGAGGGGGTACAGCCCCACAGAGACTGGGGCCGAGTGGTTCCAGCTCCGGGGCTGCATTTCTCCTTGCCCCAAGGCCATCACCCTTCAGAAACCAGCCCCTGGAGAGGTGATGCTGGGACTGGGTCATCGCTGGTGGCTAGCAGGGACATGGCTGGCCTCCGGGGGGACATCCTGGGGTCCCCAGAAGACCCCTCCTTCTACCTCGCCGTGGCGGGGTGCTGGGGGGGGACCCCTGGGGCAGGACAGGGTGCGGGTGCCGGGGTGGAGGGTGCCGGGCACGGCCGCAGCCGCCCTGCGGTGACGGCCGGGGATTTAGTGCTCTCAGAAGGAAATTGAATTTGGTGTCTCTGTCGAACACGGCCGAGGAGAGCGCCCTCGTATATCCTCGGGATTTATGGTTATCCCCGGGCGCTCGCCGTGATGTCACCTAATTCTGCCGTGCCGCTCAGGGGAGCGGATGGCCCCACGGGGAGCAGCCCGACAGACCCCCCGCACCCCCCCTCCAGGGCAGCCTCCTGGGGTCCCCCTGCACCCCTCGTGCCACGGGGCAGGATGGACGGGGACAGGAGCTGGGGGTACCTGGCTGTGATGGTGACGGAGGAGCCCGCGCTGGGGACGGGCCCGGGCAGGGGTTACGCTGGGTTGAAGGCAAAAGTCAGTAAATTTGTGTCTGGTTTACGGCACTAATAAGTGTCAGCGCAGGCAGCGCTCCCTGCCTGGGGCTCCTATATCATCTCCGTGTGTTGCAACGGGAGCCGCCAGGGTGCCCGCAACGGGAGCTGCCAGGGTGCCCACAGCGTGGCTGGGGGCTCCCCCGCCAATGCCAGGTGTCCCCATTGTCATCTCCCCACCATCCCTTGAGGACATCGCTGTGCTTGGCTGGCAGTGCCAGGGCAGCTCGGTGAGGTGGCTGTGGCATCCCTGGCTGCTCTCCTGGCTGGCACAGCGGTGGGGTGCCTGTGGTATTTTTGGGGGGGCCACATGCCCGGGGTGGCATTGATGGTGCCCAGGGAGCCCCCGCTAATTCCCACCGGCAGCAGCAGCCCCAGTGTCATGCCCAGGGCAAGCACCGGGAAGTCCCCTGCGTCCTACCCCCATATGGGGGCAAGGGACCCTGCTGCAGGGCAGGGAGGTGGCCCTGGGGGGTGCGGGGGAGGCCGGGGAAGGCGTCCCCCCCCGTGCCCACAGCCGCACCTCCCCGCCGAGCCCTCCACATGCCAGTTAATTTCACGCCAAGTGCTCTTGATGGATCTCTTGTTATTTTTGGTGAGCCGAGCCATAAATTTGTGCCACCTCACTGCAGCAAGCTGTTAAGTGGGGATGGGAGAGCACCTCTGCCCAGCTCGGCGGGGGCGCGGGTACCCGGCCACAGCGGGGACGTGGCACCCTGGGCCATGCTCCTACCACTGTCCCTGTGATGGGGGGGGGTGTGACATATTTGGGGGAGCTGTGACACGTTTTTGGGGGTCTGTGAGAGTGCTCAGCCGTGCTCAACCATCCTTGGGGATGCCACGCGGTGCTCAGTGTGGGGCCAGGCATCCCCTGTGTCCCCCACTGCAGTGTTCCTTGACCCACGGTGGCCCGTCCCCATCACCGTCCCCATCCCTGTCCCCTGCCCGCTCTCACCGGAGCGCTTCTCTCTTCCAGGCAATGCGGTCGAGGAGAACCAGAAGGTGAAAACCCAGTGGCCACGGTCAGCGGACGAGCCGGGTGTCTACATGGCCCAGACAGGTACCAGCGCTGCCCCGGGATGGGGACAGGCACAGGATGCTGGTGGCACTGGGCTCGGATGCCTGGCCACGAGCAGGGGTGATGGAGATGGAGCGACTCCCTTTGCTTCCAGCCCACGGACCGACTTAATTTGCTCCATTTATATATTTTTCCTTTACACCTTCCTCCGAGGGTTGTAAAGCAAAAGCCAAAAAAAAAAAAAAAAAATCCATTAATTGTTTCATTCAAACGTATTTATTTGGCAAATCCATCTGGGCAATTTGAGCGCGTGGCTCCCCCCACCCC
>JAOXNO010000001.1:117609938-117633991 GCA_028565335.1 Limnodromus scolopaceus
CACCCCCCCCCCCCCCCGCCCCGGGGTACCGAAGCGGTGGGAGCGGCGTGGGAAGAGGGAGCAGTAGGGCGAGGATGGGCTACTCACTTGTCCTTCTCTGTTCCGAAGATGGAGGCCAGATACTCCGCCATCTCCCACCGCCCGCCCGCCGGACAGCCCGGCGCCCACCGCGGACGTCACAGCCGCCGCGCCGGAAACACTTCTCCCGTGCACGGGGAGGCGGGGGGGGAGGGCGGTGCTCCCCGCGCATGCGCGCAGGGCCGCCAGCCCCTTCATTGGGGGAGCGGCAGGGGCCTCTCCTCCCTTTCCCCCACCACCACCCCCCCGCTGGGGCGCGCGGGTGCAGCTCGCGCCACGCGGTACCGTTAGCGCGCGTGCGCAGGGTGGCGGCGTCAGCGCTGTGGCGGGGTAGGCCCGGCCCAGCCGCGGCGGGGAGCTACCACCAACCCACCCCCCCCAGGCCGGTGTCCGGTGGCTGCCGGCGGGGCTGGAAGTCTGCCTTGGGTGGAGGAAGGGGAATAGCGGCGCCGTTCCCCGCGGGAGGTGGTGCGGCGGGGGGGTAGGGACTGAGCCAGGGAGCCAGCGGCCTGTGGCAGGTCGGAGGAGGCCGTGTGGGAAGCTGGGGGAGCTCTCGTGTGTCTGTCATCTCACCGGGAGGACCGGATTGATACCTAATGCAGATCTTACGTAGTTTTATAAGCGGTTAAACTGTAGAGAATCTTCCTCTAGAGAAGAAATGTAGCTAACCTTAGCAACCATCCCAAATGGTTTCAAGGACTTGGTAAGATAAGGAAGGAGATATGCGGCCCTGAGAACATGGCGACCTAGAACAGGGATGCAATAAATATGGATGTTGTCTGACAAACAGGTGGTAGCAGAGAGATCATTAGTTTTAATGAGCAATTAAGCAGTTAGAATGTTTTGCCAACATGAAAAGTGAGCCAAAGGACAGGTGAAGAAGATGAAGATTGAGGAAGAAACGACCCTCACTCAAAATGAGGACCACCAGAAGGCCTAACTAGGCATGCCCAAAAGCTCATTATAATATGTAAATGAGTTCTCGGAAATTTGTAATGAATATGCTAATATTTTCTTGGAATTACATTGAATATGCATACCTGTTGTGCATAAATTTAATTTGACAACAGTATTCGGTGTGCACAATAGGAGGAGCTATCCCCGGTGCACCCGGCACCGTGGTAAAGAATGCCTGCTTTCTAAACTTTAAATTGAATCTCAGAAAGTTTTATCCCCTGGTTTGCAGTAATGGGGTCAGTATGTTCAGCTGAGGTAAGTACTGAGGTGCACTGCTGTGCCCCTGTGTCCAGGTGTGTGGCCATGTTTCCTAATTGCACCCTCCTCCTTGTTGGCAGTGTGGCCATCGGGGTGGAGCACCCAAACGTACGAAGCAGTCTGGATATTGCCCAGAGCAAGCTCAGAGCAGGGGAAGGGCGGCTTAGCCTGCGGCTTAAAGAAATTGGGAAGCCTGTGATGGATATCGAAGCACGTAGCTAAAGGGTGTGACAACTCAAAAGATGACGGTCTGACAAAAAATTAAGGCAGCCATGAAAGAAGGGTTTGCTGGGGTACTGTGTTAACAAATATGATTATAGAGAAGATAAAGATGCAGCTCAGAAGGGCTAACGGGCTACAAAGATGGTCAAGGGGATGGAGTACTTCATTTACAGGGAAAGGCTGAGAGACCTGGATCTGTTTAGCCTGGAGAAAGAGAAGACCGAGAGGGGGTTACATCAACGCTTATAAATATCTAAAGGGCAGGTGTCAAGAGGATGGGGCCAGGCTCTTCTCAGCGGTTCCCGGTGACAGGACAAGGGACCCAGGGCACAAACTGGACCACAAGAAATTCTGTCTCAAAATGAGGAAAACCTTCACTTTGAGGGTGACAGAGCACTGGAACAGGCTGCCGGGAGAGGTTATGGACTCTGGTGCTCTGGAGATATTCAAAACCTGCCTGGATGTGTTCCTGTCCAACCAGCTCTAGGTGAACCTGCTTTGGCAGGGGGGTTGGACTAGGTGATCTCCGAAGGTCCCTTCCAACCCCTGCTGTTCTGTGATTCCTGCAATTAGTCATAGGTACAAAGGACACTGACAAGAAATCTGAATTAGACCTTTGTTACCACAGCTTCAAGTGCTGGCATAAAGTAATTGCTCAAAGGCAGGAAGGTCCGGGTTCTGAAAGAGTTTAAATAAAATTTGGATGAGCTGCAAAGAAAAATGTGCATTTTAATTGAAAGCGGAGTGGAGTGGAGGACCGCTTTCTGGTCATCCTGGGAAGCTTCATGGAATTACGAGCCAAAAGCTGCAAAACTGAATGAAACAAATTGAAATTTTTAAAATGGAATAATAATGCACAGAGAAGACCATGATTCTGTACAGCCTGATGAGCATTTGCAACAGAAGCAGTGTTCCAGTCTGAAAATCATGGCAGGAAAGTGAGCTTACTCATTTTGTTGATGCGGAAATCCAGACTGAGACCTCAGTGTATTATAAGTAAATTTCATCTATTAGATATTTTGGAATCCCCTGAAACATTTACAAATACGCTTTATTGCACGGTGTTCGCAGCCCCAGTTGTAGTCCGTAGGACTGTTTGCCAGCACAAGTGCTCTCTGCACTGTGCCCTAACACAAGACAATTGAAACTTAACAGCAGGTCCAGTTCTGAGGAAGTATGCTGAATGTTTATTTTGTCTGAATCCAAAAGATTTTTAAAATGCATCTGCTTTAAAAACGGGACAGCAATTTTAGTAATGTTTCACTATTTTGACAGTAGTGAGCGAACAGTAGTGAACCCCACGAAGGGAGTCTAGTTGCTTTCTATGACACCTCATGGAATTCCTCAGCTGGTTTGAGCTGACTGAAAGACGCTGTGGCCCATCACAGGACAAGGACCTGTGTACCACTGGCACCACTGTATGTCTTGCCATATTCTTTCTGTACATATTCTTTTGGGATGTAAAGCTCACCTGCTCTCCGCTGCTCCTTACTGAGACAACAAAAGCTTTCTGCTAGAACTTCTGCCATGTACAGACAGGTTAACCTCGCTCCTTCCTCCTGCACCAACTTCCCTTCAAATTCACAATTGTGATCCAGGTGTTAGAAGCCAAAATCCCTGGTAAATTCAGAAGGTCTTGTTACCAGAGAACGGGTATGTGCCCAATAAGGTTTGTGTGTTAGAGGATGTACTTTCTGTGCCCCAGTTGCTCACTGCTGGTCTGCATCCCCCCTGGGCTTAACATTGCAGTTCAAACTCACTAAACCAGTGGAAGCCAAACCCTGCAAATAAAAGAGTGATTTCCTGCTCATCTGGTGAACTGAACTGGATCACTGGGCTGGAGTTCCAGCTGTAGCTTGGAGCGAGCAAGGGCAATGCGGGAGTGGGACAGCCCCTTTCAGTAGCAGCTCAGTCACCCGGTGGGAACCTGCTGTGAGTCTTGACCTGTCCCACGTCCTCAAGGGAGCTACAACTGCAGCGGCCTGCAATGAGCTCTGGCAAAGCAGAAGTTCCTGGTGAATTTCATTCATCGCTGAAAGCAGGCTGTAATGTGTGTTCACAGAATACATGCTTTACGTAATAAGCAGAACAAAATTGCGTTGATTTTTGCTTTAAAGATTTTGTTAAAGCCTTCAGCTAAAATATGTTGAAATGTGTTTTCCTTCTTGTGGAATGAAAGTCTGTTTTCACTATTTGAAATGCACTGGGGTTTCACTCCTTATCTTGTAAAGGCCCCACTCACTTTAGATTTCCCTTTGCTCTAGGTTGTGTGGTGTACTGCTGCGAGCAAGAAACATTTTCCAGGGGATAGCTTTAGCTTAGACTTTAACTTCAGTTGTGCTGAAGTCTGCTGACCCCGGCATCCCTGTTTCACAGACAAGTACCCTGACATGCCAGCAGAAAACAAACCCAAACAGCTGCTCCCAGGTTGGAAATATGCTTTTGTACGTGACAAGCGGAAATCTTGTAATGCCTCCAGCAAATGCAGATGCCTAAAATAACTCATTAGGAATACAAGGTGAAAGAGCAAATTGCATGGAGCTCTGCTTTGCGGCTTGTGGAATTGGTACTGCGCTGATAATGGTTGGCCGGGTGCTTGATTAATAAGATCTTTTCTCAGTTTTGTGAGACAGTACTCCTAGGACCCAGACTACACCTCACAGGTCACAGAACTTTTGAAAAATAAGGCCACTCGTGTCTTGCTCTTCGTTTTCTCAGCAGTCCTCTGTACCAGGAGTCCTCTATACCTCACACCGGGGGCAGCGAAGTCCATCCCCACCACAAATTTATAACCCTCTGCCTCCTTTGGCATCCCATTTCCCTCCTGTGCTCAGCCTGGCCGTGCACATGCCGACAAGAAGACCAGCACCGTGACACACCAGAGCAGGAGGGTGCTGGGCCTGCGTGGTACCTGTGGTGTGTCAGGAGAGGGGATCTCTGTGCTTCGCATAGGAATAGCAGCCAGTCTTTTCACACGTTTCTTCCTTCTTTAAGTATCTAAGAATGAATTGAGAGATGAAACAAAATGGGTTTTTGTGTGTGAGTTTATGAGATGTCAATGAACTTGAAATTAATCCAGTGTCAGAGAGACGTTTAAATTAGAGATGTTACCAGTGTTACGACTGACTATCTCAAAAGAGGGTTATCTTCCTGTTGTGTCAATGTAGCCAAACCATTCTTGGAAGAAAAGGATGCTGCAGCGCATCTGCCCAACGGAAGGGCAGGGGTGTGGACAGAACCTACGGACAATGGAAGCAACGTCATGCAGACATGTTGCAGAGTCGATAAAAGGCTCATTCTCAGTTTCCTTGAGTGACTTCACCTTGCGTACAGGGCCAAGCTTAGAAGAAAGAAGGGGACCAGGGACAGAAATGAGGGAGTGTGAGAAGTGAGGGAGAAGGAAGAAGACCCTTTGAAGTTAATGTTGACAGCAAAGCTAGATAGGTGGGAGGGAAGACAGGAGCCATCAAAGCAAAGGAAACATGAAGGAAAGGGTCGCGAGAGAAAAGCAAGAATCAAAGGCAAAATTCCTTGTAACTACTCATTATTGTATATTTTATTTTGCCCAAACCTAAATGAGGACATCTGTAGGACTCAGGAGAGGGAAACACAGCTTGGGTACGTTCCCAGGCTTTACACATCCTCGCCACTGCTACAGGGTTGTTCCAGTTAGTGATTTACTGCAGGTGACTCCCCCACCCCAACTTACTCAGATCTATTGGGTTACATGCTGCCGCAAGCCCTCCTGTGTTTTTGGTCTGCTTTCTTAAGCCCAATACCATCACTGGATACCAACTAACACATGGCAAGGAAAAAATGGTGCCACCCAGATTTAGTTTGGAGATAAAGAGGTGAGAGAAAAAATAAGGTGGTAGGGAAGCAGCCAGTTTTAAGAGAGGCAGAGCGAGGATGAAAGGCAAAGAAAAAATGGTTGTGAAACAAAAGACTGCAGTGCTTGGATATAGAAAAAAAGAGGTTGAAACAAACACTGAAACACATCCTGGGGGGTCAGTACATAAAGTACTTAATGTGCTCACTGGAAAATAGCACCTTTTTGTTGCTGGTCCCCAGAACTCTGTGTTAATTAAAAAGGTAGCTGGAGTTCCAGGCCAGTGCACAGGACTTGGTTTCTCAGGTTAAAGGGATTTTGCTAACAGTGCGTGTGTAGGGATAATTAGTAACCCACAGCCAGCAAGCCCTTTGAACAATTTTACCAGCTCTCTGCTTGGCACCTCTTGGAACAAGGCACAACTGCAAGGAATGAGAACCAATTTAAGATGCAACATCAAAAAATTAATCAGAGACAGCAACTTGTGTACGTTAGAACAGAGCTGTAGCTAGTAATCTCATCTAATCTACTTCCATGCCTATACTTCAGTAATCGCCACGGTTATATAAGCAGATCTTATCAAAGATTCTTAATTATAGCAACCCCAGTAAATGCTATACAGCACAGCAGAGAGAAGGGTGAGGTCTTCGTAGCCATAGTCACCATATGGGTCTAGGGGAGGAATGCGTCTGGTGCAAACTGGCTGTGGCTTTGTTTTCACGTGTCAGGGCGACGTACACAGGCATGAAGGGCTGTGCCACGGAGGGCATGGGGGTGGCCCCTCTCTGAGTCCTCCAGGTCACTCACGGTTGAGCGCTAATCACTGTCAGTGGTGTAAGGGCACTGCTTTGATGCTGTGGGTGAAGGTAAATGTAACTAGTTTGGTGTGAGGGGCAGTCAGTGAGGTAGAATGAATGGCAAGGAAAAGGGGAGGAGATGCTGAGTTGAAGAACAGTATTGGAGAAGCAGCGGTGCAGAGACTGCAGAGCATGGCTGAGAGGTTTGGGTGTTTTATGGAAACTTTTCCTTGGGGAGTTTTTGAGATCCAACCCTTGATTAGGAGCACAGCTGATTTGTTAACTGTTGCTATTAGAAGAGTGCCTTACAATTGAAAACCAGGAAAATTAATAAAGTGTAACACGTTATTTGATGTTGTGCTTAGCACTTTGGTCCAGCAAGCTGCTGTGAAATCTGTGGTCAAGACCCTCATTACGCTGGTTCCTTTATGTAAAGGGCCCTCTTTCCCTGCCCAGAGGAGCTTACAAGCTAGACAAAAACCCTATCCTCCTCCCTTTACAGAGGTGGCATAGAAATCAGGTGATTTTCCCACCAGCAAGATGGACAGGAGGTGTTTGGAGATAAGAACTTAGGAGCAGCCTTGGCGATTCAGATGGAAGGTTCACCAAGCCCAAGCGCGCTGAAAGGGAGGTCTTACATCCAGCCTCTCCACCTCCAGACAGTGCTGTGGCGGCATCTTTTGCACTTACTTTGCACTTCCTCCATCTCCTCACTCACACATGAAGTGGCAGGACCTCTTAGCTGGCAGAGAGGGTGAAACACCCTGACAAGGGGTGCAGACCTAGTCCCACAGCTTGGGCGGGAACATTTTGCACACAGTGGTGAGCACTGATGTACTTGTGGCCTCCCCTTATTCATGCCAAGAGGGAGACCTCAGTGCACAAGTACATCCGGTGCCCAAGGCTGCAGCCTCACTTCTGACTCCTCCAGAGCCACTTTTTGAGGCTTGATTTTTTGCACCCCCATCATTTACACTCCTCTTATCTGGCTGCAAATCACTTGATTTCTTCATGCTTTCTTTCTCCATAGCCCCCTAACCCCCCCTTGCTAGGCTGAGATTCAGGTTTTGTTCAGGATGTGTGCTAGCCTGACCCTGAAGAGAAGTCAGTAGAGACAGTTGCAGTACTGACCTGGCAGGAGACTACTAGGACCCTGAAGGTGATTTTCCCAAGATGAGCCTCATCCCTTGCCTTCTGGCTGTGCCCACCCCTGTGCTTTCCCCAAATGTGGACAACTTGGAAGCATCATTGTGCTGTGGCTTGGGGGGGTGGGGGGTGTGGCATCCCTATTGTTCCCCAGAAAAAGGAGAAAAACCTTTTTTTCTTCCACTCTCAGTGCCTGCCCCTTTGAGTGTAATCTTGGCTCTCCTGTCTCAGACCTCCTTTCTTAGCCTTGTGAAGTGCTGCCCCAGGGCTGTCCCTGATCCATGTTGCCCCTGTCACATGCCCCAAGGGCCAAAAGGATTGACTGGAAAATAATCAAAGCCCATCTGACAAGCAAATCTAGCTGCTCCTTTGAGGAAAGTTTCTTTCTGTGGTGTTCTGGGCAGTTTGGATGGAGCACTTTGTGGAAGAAGCTGATCTCTTTGGACCCTTCTGAGTACTCTTGGAAGACTTCTTCAGGTACTGCTTGCTTGCTGCCCCCAGGTATTTGGCAGCAGTCAGAGGACTGAGAGGACAGCAAGGCAGCAAAAGCTGAGTTTGGTGAAAACCTTTGCAAATTTGGAGGGAGCCCCGCCAGTCACACTGCTATGTTCTATGGTGGGGAGCCTACCACAACAGTCTGACCCAGTGGAGCACCAGGGGCTCTCCCAACTGCCTGGCGGTTGGAAGCAGTCCCCAAGGGTGAGGTGTTCGGTGTGCAGCAGGAGCTTGCTGATAAGGCTACAGGGACCGATTCATACATGTTCAGAGGCTGCTTCCAGCTCAGCGTGGGTTACTGTGTGCACAGAGGTGCCAGCAGCCGCAGTGAGACATCTGCAGGTCCTCCTGCCAGCAGCTGTTGGAGCATGGTGGTGGAGCACTGGCTGGTGCGGGCTCTTCCATGGCTGCTTGATTATCAGGAGGGATGCATTGAAAATGCTGAGAATCCCTTCCCTATCTGGAGGAGGACATGCTGCCTTCTGTCAGGAGGCAGCAGATCGCTAGTGGGTGGGTGTGCCTGGCAAAAGAAAAGCCATATCTGTGAGGGAGAGGCAGAGCAGGGTGTGCATACACGAGCTGCTCTGTCTCCTCGAGTACTCTCCCAGCCTCCAACTTTTTCCAGCTCAGGGGACCTTCTGAGCCTTTAGTGGTTCATCAGCTTAGTACCTCTTGTTATATCTCTCCTCCGAGGACTTGTCTAGTGCCCCTTGAGCCCATGCAAGTTCTTTGCGTATGCTGTCCTCCAGAAAGCAGTTTGCAGATCTGCTATCCCGCTTGCATCATTCTGTTTGTTTTCAGCCTGGCTCCGGCTGGCTTCATTTGGTTGTGGTTTCCTGATACAGCAGGAGCTTAGCTAACATTAGCCCAGCAATGGTGTGTCTAAGGGGCAGGTTTCCTTCCACCCCTCCCCGTACTTATTTTGTTCCATCTCTCATATTTGCCTGACTGCATTTTAAGCGGATTGAACTCTCTCAAATGGCCTGGTTAATGAGCGGAATCATTTTGTCTTGCAGTCAGAATTTGCGAGGGGAAAAGAGGCTGCACTGCACAGATGGGAGCACAAGGTGGGAGGAGGGAGGGAAGCTGGGAAGAGTAGGGCAGGAGGAAGACAGAGTGTAAGGTTTCTCCTTCTCTCTAGCGGCAAAGTTGTTCAGCTCAAGCCCATCATGGGACTGTACCCTCACAGTGGAGCTTTTTTATCAGCAAATATTAGATCTAAAAATAGCAGCTATTTCTGCCAATGAAGTAGAGCAGGAATATCAGGGCAAGCTGTTGTAGGTGGTGGGGGAACGTCCTGCACGTTCCCTTTGCTGTCTGCAGTTGAACTCGTCTCACAACTCCACACTCACAAAAAAAAGAAGGAGCGTGCCAGATATATCCTGAAATACATTTATAGAAGATGTTTTGTTTAGGAAGAGCCCAGTCAACAGCCTGCAGAAAGGCAAGGCTCAATACACCTACAACAAGCTTTTTGCTGCTTCCCTGTGTCAGACAAACCTCTCACCAAAGCCGACAGGAGTTCTACTGGGCCAAATGTGGGTAAGAAGCACAGCTGAACAAGATGTTCCCATTACCCTGTGGCACATACTCAGTGGGTACTCTAGAGCTTTTCTACATCACCATGCCCTGTGGTCTAGTAAAGAGGCGGACTGACATGCAATGATGGACACCTCCTGAAAAAAGATGTTCTGTTCTCGGTTTGCTTTCCGTGAATCCCCCACGAAATAATCCCCTGACATGGAAGAGCGTGGGGATGACCGGCTTAAAGCCACTGCTCTAAATGATGGATGCAGAAACGCCTGTGAGCCTTCATTTGCTTTGCTGGGGCTCCCTCCGGTGGCCTTCATCTAGAAGGGCTCACCCAACACGGCACCACAAATCCTTGGCAGAACTTGAGCTGGACATAATCCAGGACAGTGTTTCCCACCAGGACCCGTCTGACAGCATGAGGTGCTCGGGATGGGTGTCAAGGGGATGCAGGGCAGAGCAGGTCTTATCGCCCAGTGCAGGGTAGTGAGTGACCCTTGCATTCCAGAGACAGAAGAGTCACTTCAATGAGCTGGTGGTCCCAGGCTCCCCTCCTGTGAGCCCCAGCAGCCTGGACAGGAGACCTGGGCTGCCCCAGTATTCCTATGTTAAGTATGCAGTTTGCTCCTTTGGAGTCTATCTCTCCCTCTTCTGTGGCATGGCCCCTCCGCGATGCAGCTGCAACGTGGGTGCTGCTTCCCTGTCCTCCCCTGGGACCCTCTCTGAGCAGCAGGGAGCCCCACGGCAATGCCTGGCACACGGGGGGAGATTACGGTCCTGGCTCTCTGCTGATGTATGAAACAAGGCGTGGAAGGTTGTGCTGCCTCCATTTGCCTTAGTACATAAATGCTGGGTGATGCTGGGGGAGCCTGATGTATCATCTGAGAGATGTGGAGATCTTGGGGGGACACAAATGTGGGATCCACTTTGGGGGAGGGAAGGGTAACTTGGGAAAGGCTGCCTGACCCTATATAAATATGGGACCACTTAGCAAAGTGTTGCCAGACCATCTGGAGTTGTGAGGTGACATCTCTGGGGAAACTACTGGTCCAGAAAGAGGGGTGGGACAGTTGCATGGAGGCCCTGAGAAGGGATGGGTATGTGACACCTCAGGAGCTCGTGGTAGGAAACCAGGAGCCCCTTGCCTTGTGCAGTGCATTTGCCCTAAAGAGCCTCTGGCTTGTGAGCTCTGCTTTCCCATCTGCCTGCAGAGTCCTGCGGCAGCAGACAGCCTGTCTGGAGGCCAGTGGAATGCAATGGACCTTGCTTGCAACCCCTCTCACTTCCCCAGAGCTGGGCAAGGCTGCAGGCTGCCATTTTGCCTTGGAGTTTTGCTCAGCTCCCAGGGGTTTGCTCTGCCCTACACAGCTGCACCCTCCAGGTAGTCCGTGCTGTGGTGTGTTCATCCTGCCCTTGCACAAATCCTTCCCCAACCTCAGCAAGAGGTGGGGGGCTGCCCCAGTCAGGCCGTCCCTGTCCGGTGTGAGTGCGCAGGTACATAATGCGGACGGCAGTGAAGCCTACACATGGGGCTGTGATTCTGGCCTTTGTCAGAGAGCCTTAGTGCTCTCTTAGCCACAGGAAAAGAGGCAGAGGAGGAGATCCACCCTGCAAAAGCGACTGCAGTAGAAACATGCCAGCAAGCAGGCTCTGAGTGGGAGCGTGGGCCCAAGCCCAGGCTATCATTTCTCCACTGCCACCATCGCCTTTCAGAGGCCAGGTAAGCTGCCACGGGTCTGCTGACCCATGCTGAAATCAGGCTCCGCTCTCTGCATCCCACAGGTGCCTTGGAAAATTTTACCCAAACCCAAAGCTGCTTATTTTCAAAGCAAAAAGCTCTAATCCTGTGAGAATATTATTTTCCAATTACGACTTGCGGAATGGCTGATGCAGATCTAATCGATCTGTTTAATCAGTCCTGTGAAAGCACAAGCATCAAAGCCGCTGGCTTTAACACGGCTGAAGAGCTGCGTTGCCTCGTGTGAATTCTTCTCGTTGTTGTTTTAGCCCTTAATTTCAGGGCAGTAACTGCAACAACAGACTTCTTTGCTACCACCTGACTAAGGAACTGATGAGGCTTAGCAAAAAAAAAAAAAAAGGTCAGTATTGTTAATGCTAAGTTATTTGCAATCTTAAAGCATTTCCCTGGAGCATAGCAAGAAATAAATGTTCACAACATCCGGCAGAACTGTTTTTTTCAGGTCAGGGGCCCAGATCGATAGTATTTACAGTGCTAGTTTTAGCACTGTAAAGTAGCTGTAGCTGAAATAACACTAGTTCAGTAAGTAACACCAGGGGTGTAAATCTGCTGCAGAAAACCTACGCAACACTGGATAGCTGTTGAAATGTCCTTTGGGTGGAGCACAACCAGGGTCTTGGAAAGGACCTACATTCCTCATCTGGATTAGCAAAGGCAAAGGGAGTTTCCCAGAAGCCCAGTTTTAAAGTTAGTTTTCAGAGCTGAGCGATACTGAATGCTGGAGACATGTCTAGACAACTGTTTTCCCACAGGATGAAAATCTATTTAAAAGAACCTCAGCAGGAGCATTAGTTCCTACTAACTTTGTTGGTGACGTAGTGAGAGAGTTGGAAGGTGACCGTGTCGTGAAGAGGGATCCTTAGCTCTGCTAGGACAGGGCAGCTGAAGTAGGTCAGTAGCCCGGCAACTGGCATGAGGCTACTCGGACATTTAGCAGATCCGAAACTAAAGAGGCGCCCCTGTCCCTTCACTGATTCCTCTCAAAGGTTTTTTCCACTGCACCTCCTGTCACTTGGAACAGCTTTCCTGTAGCCCCTGGCACTCATTAGGCTCAGATTTACGCTGCTGATTTCAGGTCTCTGGCCCATATTGCCTCTTGTTGTATTGAACTGCTAAAAGCCTCCCTGTGGACCTGGCAGAGAAGCCCGGGCAGCTGCTGGCAGTGGGCTGGCAGCTGTAGAGGGACCTGGGGTCCCTCACCGCAGCTCCCCCCCAGCAGATACCCTCCAGACTGATCTCAGAGAGACTGAAAAGATGGGCCAGGAGGACACTGCAACAGTCAGGAGACTTTTACAGCCATAGCATTGTGGTTTCAGTGAGCTGGTCTCACAGGTCACAGCGATTTTTCAGGTCTCACCTCCCACAAAAAACAAACAAACAAAAAAAGGGCCTGAATGGTATTCCTTTACTCTCCTTAACAAAACAAAACATAAAATTACTACTTATACTTGAAGATGCACTTAGATTGGAGGCAGCGTGCAAGAACGGGCTCCCAAGCTCCACCTTGGCTCTACCTGGGACCCCTCTGTGGGTCTGACACACCTCTAGGGAAGAGGTTGTTATCCAGAGGTTGAAAGTTGGCTGGCTGTAACCCAACCTGGCATTGGACAATTGAAATAGTTTGAAAAATGGCTGAATTGTTGTCCCAAGAAGTGCACACACTTGCTACAGTTTTTAGAAAGAACAGTGTGAAAAAGTTCTTTTGAAGCAAGTGGCATTTGTGGGGTGTAATCAGGGCGTTCACCACCTTGACAAGGATATTGAGGGTGGCATCTCAAGGAGATGAAGAGGGGTTGCTGCTCTACCTTTGTAACAGTCATTACAATGGACCGCTTTCATCTTTGCAGTGGGTGAAGGGCAGCAGATACCCATCCAAGCCTGTTTGTGTGCACTTTTCCACACATGCTCCCTCTGCCCTTTGTCTCTCTCAACAAATCGGCAGCTACAATGAGCACCCTAAGGCAAGATACATGGCACTTCAATCAGAATGCCAATGCCTACAAAAGAGCCTGCTTGTTATTTTCCCCATATAAACTGCTTTCCTAAGCAGTTGTCTTCACTGGAATGTCATGGGAATTTTGCTCTGCTGTGTTTCTAGACCAGAAGTGGTTTTAAAGTCACAGCTGCAAAAAATGTCCTGTTAGCAGTGCTTGGCTATTGAGCAGGTATATTGATGCAGGCTCATTAACAGCTGCTATGGACTTATACATTCTACTAAATAGCTGGATTAACAAGGTCAAATCATACAGCTGTCATGCTCCTCTCTGTTTTGATGTGGTAGATGCTGTGTGTCTGGTCCTGAGCACTCCTACAGTCCAGCTAAAGGTTGGGGAAGAAAAAGAAATTGCTGCTCAGTGTATCTTTCCTGGTGATTCCCTGTCCTCAGTCTATCGCTAACTGCGACCAGTGGAGCACAGAGTACCATCTGCAGCATCTCTCACTGGGTTGGGGTGGAGCAGGCTTGCAAATATGGCTCTCTGATTAGGGAGCTGATAGTCCCTCTTCCAGCACCGAGTCCCTGGGGCATTGCCCTAAAGCGCGTTCCTTGCCTGCAGAGAGAAGTCCTGCACTGCCACAAAATGGTGATGGGCTGCAGTGAGGCCCCCTCCTGTCTCTGCCCCCTTCATGCAAAGGCACGATGCTGGATGTAGCGCAGGGTGTGTGTGACACTTCTGGGCTAGTGAAGGACTTGGTGCAAAGGTCAGGAGATGCCATATTTGGAAGAACAAGAGCCCTTAAGGAGGGCTCCAGCTACACAGTTCGGCTCTGGATTTTGTACAAGGTAGGGTCTTTAGACTGAGGGTCACATAACATGGCTTTGCTCGGGAGATGAGCTTCCTTTCGCAGTTGGAAGGGTTTAGCTTTGGGTATTTGGGCCAGGGAAATGCACTCAACTTGAGATTTAAGCATGCAGGGGCAAGTTAAAACCAGTGCTTACCTCCAAAGACTGTTGTTGCCTAGGGGATAGTAAACTAAAGAGGTGTGAAACTAGGCAGCAGCACCTGTGAAATCTCAGCTCTTTCCTTTGCACCTTCTTTTGTTTGACTGATAACACCACTTCCCTCCTCTGGCTTATCTGTGCCATAGGCCAGGTATTAGAAGAATATGGCACATTGCCTGGGGGCTACTTGGGAAAATCTAGTTGTCTGTGGCCCAAAATAAGCTGGAAGACAAACACTTGGAAAATCAGAACCTGTTTTAAGGGTGAAAATGAAAGCTAAGCCCATTTGAAAATAAACACCTATGTCTGTCCCTTATGTGGCGAATAATATTGATAGAGCAAGCTCATGGGATAGATGAGATTCCTGACTAAGTCTGGTCATCTTTTAGGCAGTTTGGGTGTTGGTGCTCTTCAGAGATTCAAAAAAAGTCTTTTACATGCAACTGGGAATGGTAAAAACGACCCTGCTCAACCCCTTCCAAAGTTGCGCAAATTGTCAGACCCCAGAGCGTGTTTTGCTTGAGTGCTTTGTAAAGGAAAAGCCAACTCTGCAGTATGGCAACCTATGGGAATAGACGCTAAATGGATGTAGAGCATATTGTGATCTCAACCGAAGACTGCACTTCGCTTCTGATATGCTGTGAACACACTGGAAAAATTGCCTGCGCTACAGTTTATGGAGATAAAAAGCACTTGCCAGCTGCGGTAAGCCATGGAACAGCCATGTCAAAACCCTTGCAATAACAAGGGTTATTGAAGAAGGCCTTTTTTTTTCCAGGGCAACATCTCTTCTGCTTTTTATGAAGACATTTATTACATGGTGTTACAAGGGCTGCACTTTTACTTAGATGGCCTGAAATTCTCAGGCTCTGGGAATCCCAAAGGAAAGGGAGCAGTTTTCAGGAAGGCTGTCCTCGTTTTCTCAAACATATACGCCAATCTTTTTTCATGCTTTTATCAATTACAGCAGGTATTCTCTTTGCTGATTGTTTACTTCTTCAACCAAACTGGATCCTTGCAGGTCAAGATAATCCAGCCCCCTGTATCAGGGCAGGGGGTGGAAATTAAGTGACACAGCCGCAGCAGTGCACAGTGGCTGAAGGACTGTCTCGTTCACAGTTGCAGCCTCTTGAAACTCTTGTCTTCAGAAAAAAAAGAAACCTCAAATTCCAAAAGAAGGTAGCGCAAGAGAGGAGGAACGGATTGCACAAGGACCAGCGTGACGGCTGGTGTTAGTGGTGCAGGTTGGACGAGCAGGGGGAAGGGTGCTGTGTGCCAGGCTGAGTTGTGAGGCTCTTGGGAATGCTTTCCCATCGGGAAACATCCCTTTGCCCTCTGCAAATGCTTTATTTACACCCCTTCTGCAGGGAGCACAGGGGGCAGTAAGCATAGTATAGATATGTGTAAGTATAGATAGCGTGGTTGCATCTAGTTCCCTTTTTCCCCTCCCAGGGTAATTAGTACCAGTGTCTGAATGTCTCCTTGCAAGTAAGACCTTCCCAGCTGGGAAGTACTGCTCATCGTAAAGAGAAGCAGAGCTGATGGGGTCCCCAGGACCACATTTTGTTACCACAGGGAAGATTTAGTGTTTTCCCTCTTTCCCTCATCCCTCTTACCCTCAGGTGATCCCTGGGGCAGGAGCCAGCTCCCAACACAGGCTGGGACACGAAAAGAGGATGGCCACAGCAGGGCCACAAAAGCAGTCAAATCTTCATGCCCTTCAGAGGATGATGGCCTGCTTTTTTCTGGGGTGTTGTGAGGATCGAGCAGCTCTTTGGAGGTGACAACTCTTTCAGGTACCGTGGAACAGAATTGTAAAGCAACACAGGCCCAGAGGAAGACAGAACAGCATTGACGCAAGGTATAATCGCTCACCAGCACAGAAATACACAGAGGTATCCCAGTGGGTAGAACTGGGGAGTCAGAGGGGAAAGATGGACAAGGCTTTGGAGTGAGAAAGGAAGGTTGGAGGCACTCAGTCAGTGGCAAAACAGTGCGTAGCACTAGAAGAGGGTCACTTCTCAGGTAGCTCAGTGAGGCTGCAGAGCATTCCTCTTGGCATGCAGTAGGTGGAGAAAGAACACTGAGCGCTGGGCAGTATTACTTCGTGCAAAGTTTTATTTGCTCATCTGCCTGAATGCTCTCTGAAGCCTCCAGAACTGCTCTTTTACATCAACGGCAGCTCATAAAGTGCATTACTTAAACCTTTGTAACTGAAAGCATCCTCAGTGGGTCACTGAAAAGCTCCTCTGTGGTCTGCAGGTCATTGCGTCATCCTTGTAAATGAGAAATGTTATGTGAAGACTTTTGTGTTTGTATGCTGGGAATTTAGATTTGGGGCCCTGCATTTAAAAATGATTGCTCTAAATTTTCCTCCTATTATTGCACCCACAGCTGCAACTCCCGTCCTCTGCACTGCACTTCCCAGCTGTAACATACAAAATTCCTTTATTTCTTTTACTCAACAGCTGCAGCGGGGATTTTTCTGTTTGCTTGTTTTCCCCCACTGTATTTGGCCACCCAGCTATGACCTTTTGACAAAATGCATAAAGCATCTGGGGAGATAAAAAAAAAAAAAGGGAAAAGAGGGGTTGGTTTTGACTGGAAATGCTATGACAATCTTTATCATTTAACCTTAATTATACACAGCAGAGCCATGGTCATTGATGCTACATCAGCTATCCGAAGTCTCATCCCATTTGCTGTGCCTGAGCATAACACTTTCCTATGGTTTAAAGTCTGGGAAATGTGATGCTCTTCAGCTTGATTATCCCTTAGTTTACGGTCTTCTCCCCAGGAGTGTGCTCCAGTCCCCAGCCTGTGTGCTCTATTTACCTCGCAAGATCGTAAGAGAACATCAATGGGGGTGGCTGGCTCCTACGGACTCCTTCCCCTCCTCTGGTGATGCAAAGCAGCCATAAACCTGTGGTGCCTAACGGCTGAGAGGAGCTGCTGAGAGGGGGCCCTGGCTCGTCGGTGGGCGCACACACGCTGACGCAGGCAGAGCGGGTCTCAGCATCTCGTTGGCCGGCCTATCATCACGCTCATCTTTTTGCCGCTAACCTCCACCACCCTCTGGTACTAATGCTCGTCCTCACATGAGTGCACGTAAACCCAGCAAGAGGATTTGGCAGCAGCTTAGACAAACGGTTCATTTGGGTCTTTCTCTGCCAAGTGCTTTTTTTTTTTTTTTTTTTTTGAAGGTTCCCATCACCGAGCTACTGTAAAAATAAATTCTCCAAGTCACCAGACAGCTGCCACCGTAACAGACTCGTCTGGCATCCAGGCGTAAGGGACGGGGGATCATTATCCCATCAAGTGCTAGCTTTTTTTGCTCTCTGTTAGGCTGCTGGATGAACAGAGTGGATCCCTTTGAGCCTGATGGAAGCTGTGATTATTTTGTGTTTCTCCCCAGCACGGGGAGGTTTGCAGGTCCTATGGCGCCGCAAAGGTACTTCTGAACCCTGTGGAGGTTCAAAGAGGTTCACCCATGTGGTTGTGTGTTAAAGAATGTGCTCCCTGCAGTGGAATCTGGATGCTGTTTGTATTGTGCAATTGCGGTAGGTTATATAGTTTAACTTTAAATAAGCTAATTATGCAGGTAGCCTATGTACACACAGTACCTGGTGGAGAATCTTGTTGGTTTCAGACCAATAGGTCTCTTGATGCCTCTCACTCTCTAACCTGAATCGATAATACAACTTGCCTGCCCAAACCCCCTTTCATCAGTGTCTGTTTTAGATCTGATACCGCCTTCTTGCCCTGCCCACCTGCTGTCTCTGTGAGCCGTCTCCACAGGCCCTCTAGCACCAACAAACAGCTCAATTCCCAGTGCCAGTTTACACCTGAGCACTAAACTACTGCAGTATCACCTGTGATTAGGCAATATTTGAAGCTTTCCCAGGTGGTTTAACAGTTCATGCAATGACATCTACATTTGGTGTCTACTGTTTTCCCTTCAAACTCTGCTCAGACAAGGAGAGACAGACTTAAACCAGGACTGTGTGGTTCACTGCAGGATTACCAAGTGGCTGCAGAGTTTGCAGAACACCCTTTACGGATGTCTTGGACAGACCACCCCCCTTCCATGATATGATCTCTTCTCTTCCAGTGCTCCTACAGACTTCCTTCTGCCTCTCCTTCCCTACTACATCAGCACCACTTGTTCAGTTTCCCTCTTTCCCTGGACCAGCAGATAAAGCCACATTTCTTCCTGGCTAACTCCTCCTGCAGTCTCTTTTCCCCCCTCTCCAGACACTGTCTCTAGTCTCGTCAGCTTCCCAAGCCTTCCACATTGCCTATTTGCTGAGTGAATATCCATGGTAGAGCATTTCCTGGGATATCTCTGTTCCTCCCTGTATGCCATACCTTCCCAGTGCAGCGGTTGTGTGTTGATCCTTTGGAGAAAAAAAGTCTATAGGATTGCTCTGATACAGGCTCTGTAGGATGATCTGCTCAGTGCAGGAGTGCTCATGTTGACCATGCAGAAGTAGCTCACATCTAAACTGTCAAGAACACTGGAAGAAAAAAAATTCTATAAAACCAAAGAACCATACAGCAAGTTGTGATTTTTTTTTTTATTAAAAAAAAAAAAAAGAAGAAGTCTCAATTTGAAGATACATCTTTTTTATTTAGTTAGTTAGTTAATTAGTTAGATGGTAGAGATTAATACCAAAAAAGAATGGACCTAATTTCTCCTTTCCTGTGAAAAATAGTCAAGGTTCTAATTCCTCCTAAACTGTTTTATCCCTTACAATAATTTTTTGCTTTAGATGAGTAAACATTACGTCACAAAACAACTCTACACTCTCAAATTCTCTGGGCTGAAAAATGGGTGTAATTTCCAGAGCAAAGGGAATATTTTATACTGCAGGAAGAGGGGCCATGGAAAGCTCACAGAGATGAGATCTGATTGCAAGGCAGAGGGACTCTCAGCAGCAAGCTCTGTGGAGTTGCGAGAGAGGTGGTTTTATTCACGGAAAAGACATGGGGGGTGAAAAGGGCTCGAATTGTATCTCGGCCTTTCTGGGTGAGAAGTCGTTTTACTTGTTGTTCCCAGTCACCGTGGTGATACTTACCTCCTCTGGAAAGTGCTCTACAGATGGAGAGAAGCATCATTGCTTAGCAGCTGTAAATTTCCAAACCTGCTCCCATTCCAGTTCTCCTGCTCTCTGGGCGTGCTGGATGCTCTCTTCGCATCTCCCACTCTCTGGATGTGCTGCTGCCGACTGGGAAGCAAAGAGCATCTCTCATTCCCTATGTAAATCCATTGATGAAAACATAAAATGCATTGTGCTGCAAAAACTTGCTGAGCTTGTTTGAATAAATGCCAAGGATTAACAGCACGTAAATTCACCATTGATTTGACAACAATGATGTTATGTGCCCTAAACACTGATGGGATTTGTTCAGTGTTTAGGATGTGGGCTCTGAGGTGGAAAAAGGGGATTGCTAGTAATTTTTTAAGCCGCTTTGGCTGCACCAAGGCAGACTGTTGGTATTATATAAATTCTTTAGATAAAATAAATATCAGTCTTTGTATGAGGGGAGTGGATATTTAACTTTTCCAGTATACAGCTGAATAGTAAATCTGACTGTGGATCACTATAAACCAGGAAATAAAAATCGCCCCATCCCTCTAAAATAGGGAGGAAGGAGATGTTGGAGAGGAAGAAGAATCCCAAAAGCCAGCAATAAAGCAGAGCATTGTACCTTAACAACAGCGGGACAAAGATTTCTTTTTAGGTAGGAAACTAGAAATGTCACCTCCACGATTTGTCCCCTCTGTGATGGCTCTCTCCCTGGCTCCCGTGCTCAGCAGCTTTGCAACCACGATCCCTGTGGGACAAAAACTGTTGCGAGTGAGAACCACCTGGAAGAAAACTTGTGGTAAAGGGGTTGACCATTCATTAAGCAAGAGTTGCAGAGGTGAGGGAAGGGAGAGCTATGATGACTTACACCACGACAGTCTTAGTTCCTGGCTCTTTAAGTCAAGCTGCTGGAGGGCAGGGGGTTTCTCACCTTCTCCCAGTTGAGCCGCCGGTGGATCTTTGGGAGGCATGGGAATTTGCAGAGTTCTCTAGGGTCACACTGATCTCTCTTTAAAAGAAAAGCAAGACAAAGGTTTGATTTATTTTTTTGAAAAATACACTTGCCGAAAGTTAGGCTCCTGGATCTATATTTAAACTTCTTAATACATGGCTTGATTTTCAAAGGTGCTCAGCATGCAGCAACCCTCCCACTAACTGCCTTCTTTCTTGCTATGAACTATCCTCAAAGAGGGGTTTTCAAGTGTTCTCTTTGCTTTTAAGAAGAAACACTTATTCATCTAATAAAAAAAGAATATGATATCTGCCTTCTCTCATGTCAGCCCTCCCATTGCGTTAGCCCTGCAGCCCCAACCACACATAAGCAAGGTGTGCAAATTGTGCTGATAACATGGCCTCACCTCCTCCCATCCATTACAAAATTTAGCAAGATATCAACAGCATTCAAAACTTGGCTGAAATCACTACTTTAGTGCTTTACATGGTATTTGGTGGGGGTTGAGGGCAGAGGAAAATGAGTTCTAGCTGCAGTTAGAATCAGTTACTCCTTCCTCCATCAGCATCCCAGGCCAGACATGGTAGAAAGGTTTGGATCTTCTGACCACTCACTACCCTGAGTGGCATGCACTTGTTTGAAGAATAGCAGTCTTCTAAAGAAAGGTCTCTTCCCTTAAAAAGAAAGAAGTGCTCTCTGTTCATTTCTAGGGTGAGCTTTTAGTAAGTGCTTAGCAGCTTATGAGCCAAAACTGATAATGCTGGCTCCCTTGTGAGCCTGCCCTCTTATCTTGTCTGCTTGCATACTGACTTCTATGGACTTCTTGCATCCTTTCCACAGCTAGGTCTACGTAAGATTAAGAAAACCATGGTCATTTTTTCCCCACTCACCAGCTCCCTCACACACCTTATGTAGTATTTCCCATCACTGGAAGACTGGTAGAAAGAAAACTTGCAACAGAATCTCATTATTACCTGCCCCAGCTCTGTGTGGCTGCCATGAACTCCTTTTTGTACCTTATAGAAACGTTAATCCAAAGGGAAAACCTCATCTTGATTAGCATGCTGCAACAATTTTATCATTGAATATTGATAGAGATTATTCACTCCCTTATATTGTCACTAAACAGCTTACATCTAAATGCAGAGGACCATCTAAATGAGTACAGTTGTACCTTTTTGGGTTGACAGGTCTATTCAAAAGAAAAAGTACTAGAACTCATTCCCATTTTCTGTAAGAGCTATCTGAAGAGTTGAATCCTCTGCAGGTGAACAGAGACCAGTTAACTGGAAACAACATGCAGATCAGAGCAGAGAGGTTGCCTTTCTTGGCTGCTGCAACACGGCAGCTGGAAAGAGTAATCCAAATTACATTAACACTTCAGTATCGCATACAAACCCTCCTCAGTTACACCTGACCTGTCACTGCTCTGCTTAAATACTTAGTTTTTCTTCACATTGGGCTTGTACAGAGCTTGACGTAGGGGTTGGAAACAGTTCTGGACTCACCTGGAAATCGGCAGGTGAAAGTCGGTCCTGCGAACAAATTAATAGCAGCTAAATACAAGCACTTATATTTGTGCTTGATCACTGATGTTTGCTTTGCTCAGAAACATGATCTAGGATTTCTGCAGCTTGTCCTGGGCAACATCCTTTACAACATGTCTCATGTGCTAGCAATTATGCACGATTGATGGCTTTCAGAGGGATTCTTTCAGAAGTAAGCTGAACAGCAGATCCTACTGGAAAACCTTTTGAGTTGGACTCGCATTCTAAATTTGCACTGAGGCTTTGGGAAAACTCACCTTTGGTGCACTGCTTTTGGGTGCGCTCATCAGCGTCTGCACTAGTTTTTCTTCCTTTTATAGGAATGCCAGAAAATCTCACTGCTTTTGCTCAGTAGGTGATAATGATGCACAACTGCTGTGCATCCTATGAGAAGTCCATGGTCCCTTGAACTGGTGCAAAGTGGTTGCTTTCTCCTCTCATACCTAATTCTTTATTTAATCCAGTGCCAGTGGAGTTCATTGGCTGCTGTTTCCCTCTTTGCCATTTCCCTCTTGGCATTCCCAGGTACAGTTTCCTTCTGAGAGGAGGCACAAATCACACTGAACGGGATTCATCTCACCAGCTCTGCTTGTCTAGAAGGAGGCTAGCATTAGAGTTGTCTCCCTGAAGGCACCTTTTTGGGTGTTGTTCTGCTCAATTTCTTGCTTTCCACGAAGGAAAGCCTCTATAATGAGATCTTCTGCTTCCCACTTTTCATTGTCTGCGTCCATGCACTGCTTGGAGAGGGTCATGTGTGGGAGTGAAAGCCAAGTACTTTCCAAGACCACGTGGCACCTAGATGCCAGGCGATGCTCAATTGAATGCCACTTTGCCTCAGCTCTGTTCTGAATTTAGATCCTCTGGCCTGGATTGATCCCAATTCTCCCAAAGCACTGATACCGGGATCCTGGCCACCCTCGGTTTCTTTAGTCCCTGGCAGCAGGAGAGGATGATTCAGCCCCTCAGCTCTGAATTGCCTTTTGGAGGTGCCTTCTCCTCTCTCTCCCTCGCTCTCTGCCGACAGCGAAAGGTGCTGAGACGCACAAGAATCCTGAGGCAGGTGCTTCTGCTGTCCTGAAGGCCCTTCAGATGCAGCTAGCTCCAGTGGAAATAGGGTTTCAGCTGTCGCCACAGCCTCATGCTGAGCCTTGCTGTGGAGCTGGGCAGCCTCACCGTCCATTTGCCACTCAGCCGCTTCAGCTCTCCAGCAGAGCTTGCTGCTCCCACAGTGTGCTGTCCACATGCCTCTTCCCTGGTCCT
Source organism: Limnodromus scolopaceus (assembly GCA_028565335.1). Lineage (NCBI taxonomy): Eukaryota > Metazoa > Chordata > Aves > Charadriiformes > Scolopacidae > Limnodromus > Limnodromus scolopaceus. The sequence continues at coordinate 117,632,800 of JAOXNO010000001.1, forward strand.
TCCAGGATGGCAGATGACCCCTTGAAGGCAGCTTTAAGTGAAACAGAAATGCAAAACAGCCATGAACAGAAATGCATGTCAAGCAGGACCTGTGCCGTGACACTGGGAGATAAATGAATCTCCCACGACATTCCTAAGCAAAAACAAGGGCACTCTGAAGAGCAGCTTTGGGACTGCTGTTACGGTCGGTGACCAAAGTTATTTTTCCTTCTTTCTTTTGGCAAAGTATTTGTTTGTTAAAAGTTTCTGTTTTGTCAAACCCATGTTCATGCTCTGCATCATGCGTTAGTCCTGCTTCCCTGCCAGCCCTGCCAGGATTCCCACGCCAGGGCTGTCAGGCCCCTCTCAAGTGGCGGAGACACTTTATAGCACGTCACAAAAAAAGGTTCCCTTTCTTCAATCCAAATTAAACCCTTTCTTCTTGCTTGGAAAAAAGCTGTTTTATTTATTTGGAAGAGACTTTGTGTCTCCGTTTCAAGGAGGGGCAGAAAGAGAAGCAAATTAATGCAAAGCCAAGGGCGGGTTACCAAGACCCACAGAGCAGACCTAATTCACAAGCATCCTGGAGACGCCCACCTGGGTGTCCCGTTTAGCCTGCTTCATCCTGTAGAGAATCTGCTAGTACCCCTGGGCACAAGCACCCCGTGTCTCACAGCCTGCTGCCTGGCATCGTCCCTCCGGCAGACCTGGCACCGATTCCAACCAGACTGTCGTTTCCAGGTCAGTCTCCGCATTTCTGCTGACCACGTTGCCTCCGTCATGAGATCATGTCTTTCCAGAGAAATCCCACTAATGCCTTCATTCTGCAAGACCGGTATATATAGGGGGAGCGTCCCTGGGGCTGCACTGCGCAGTCCAGCCAAGGCATCTCTGTCTCCCCTCGCAGCCACAGGTCGCAGCAGCAGCAAGCATGGACATTACCATCCAGCACCCCTGGTTCAAGCGTGCTCTGGGACCCCTCATTCCAAGCCGTTTGTTTGACCAGTTTTTTGGAGAGGGTCTCTTCGAGTACGATCTCCTGCCTTTGTTCTCTTCCACTATCAGCCCCTACTACAGGCAGTCCCTCTTCCGCAGTGTGCTGGAGTCGGGCATTTCAGAGGTAAGGGCCCTTCAGCTTCTTCTTCTTTTCCTTCTTCTCACTCCGTATGCCTCCCCTCCACTTCCCTCAACCTGCGGCTAGCCGGTGGGGTTT
>JAOXNO010000001.1:117641587-117652519 GCA_028565335.1 Limnodromus scolopaceus
TTGGGCACTGCTTGGGCAAGGTATGTCACCTCTGCCAGGATCCCATTTTCTCTGAGAAAAAGCTGGGAGCAAGGGCTCCAGCCAGGAAGCTGTCCCTGAGCATCTCAGGCCAGGGCTCTCAACCTTGTCACCCTTCTTGGCAGGAGGATAAGGAGGACCCTCCTCATCCTTTGCAGGAGAAGGTGCAGAGTTCCCACAGCCTTCTCTGCAAGGGCTCCCGCAATCAGCAGATTGCTGAGACACTCCCCCTTCTCGCCCCCGCTTTATCTAATTATGCTTTGGACTTTTGTCCCCTGGCTTCTGGCAGAAGGACAGCCCAGGAGAGAGGGAGGGGTTTCCCGGCAAAGCCGTGTCCCCACAGGGTGGCAGCCTTCCCTGCGCTCTGGCAAACGTGAAGGGCTCCCTTTGCCCCCTGTTTCAGCATCTCCCCAGGGAGAAAGAAACCCGGGGCACAAGGCTAGCAGGCACATGGACCCAACGGGGGTTGCACAACTCTGGCATTTCTTGGTTTCTGATTAATTTGTAAGTTACGGAAAGATTGGGAGTAGTCTGAAAGTTTACCAGCATTTTTCTTTTTTTTTTTTCTTCTCTTCCCTCTTTAAAGCAAATTCTGTTACATGCAGCTGTTATAACCTTTCATCTCCTTGGCATCATCATCAGCACTTGGGCTCTGCCACATAGGTCCCTATTATCTGAGGTTAAAAAAGGAGTAACTGTCCCCATTGGCAGCAAAAAAGGGCTCCAAATACACCCCAGAATCCCCCAGTATTCTCTCAAAAGCATGTGAGACTGGCACACTGGGCACACCTCTGCAGTTTATTGCTGCTGTGTCAGGCACATAAATTTGGGAAACACAGCCAAAGGAGACTGAGATGATGTGGACTCTGCCCCGCCGAACCTGGACTTTGTCCCTCTGGTGTGACCTGTGGTCAGGATTGGCTCGAAAAACCACCAGCTCACGTGAGAAGAGCGGCTAATTACTGAGTCCCTCCTTTCCCAGCCCCTGATCCAGCTGCAGGGCTTTTCCCAGGGGAAGTGCAGTCGGGTTCGTGCACAAGCCCACGCAGCAGGGCTGGAGCCGGGTTACATGGCTGGTGCTTAGCTTGCAATTAACTGGCACTTTAATGGAAAAATGAGAGGTTGGAACACGGCGGAGATGTTCATGGCATATCTTAGAGTGCAGCAAAAGCTGGGTAAAAATGAAATCTCAGAGATGCTGAGGGAAGATGATAGAGCGCTGCCACTCACCAAAACTCAGGAGACTTGTCCCTGCCCCAAAGGCCATCCTCCAGCTGCCTTGCAGAGACCTACCACAAACCATGAAGGCCCTGAACTCTTCAGAAAATCATCCCTGTGCTCTGAAAGGGTGGGATCAGCCTGGCCTGGAGCAGCTGCCCTCCCTCAGCAGAGGCTCTGACAGCTGGGCAGGGGCTCAGCAAAACCCGGTCCTGCTGGGGAACCCCCTGCCAGCCACCGCGCATCATCATGTGTCTCTGCCTGGTGTCCTGCCCAGCTTGCCCTTTCACAGCCCATGTTTGCCCAGGCTGCTGTGGGGACAGGGTGCCAGCAGGCGCTGCCGCCACGGCTACTGTGCCGAGCTGTAAATCATGGGGTTGCCACTGTGGGAGGGGGCCGGATCAGGGGGACATGCCACCCACCAGCTCAGGGAGGCTGGGAGAGCTGTTGGCCACTGCCTGGAGATGTCTGGCACGTCTGGCAGGGCATCTGCCACCTCCAGCATGCTGCAGAGCACACAGCTATAGATGTATCTCCTTGGCCAGGCAAGGAGATGACGGGGGGCTTTAGCACAGGAGCTCTTTGAAATCCTGACACAAAAGAGCAGTGCTTCCTGCTGTGCCCATTCCCTGCTGTCTAACCACAGCATGCAATGAGGTGATCTACCCAAACCACAGTGACATTAATTGAACGGTCCAAGGACCACCAGCCAGTATATGTCAATCGGCTGCTTTGGGGTCAGGGGACCTGACCCCAGGGGTCATCCCCTAGGGACAGCTGCTCCTGGGGTATAAGCAGAGGGTGATCAGCAAGGCTCCGGGGGACCAGTGCAGGGACTCTCCTCCTTAAAGCACTCATTGCTTCCAGAGTGCACTGCCATAGCTTGCTGGAGCTATTTTGGGATGGTTCCTTGGTCTGTGTGAGGGTCCAGAGGTAGGGAAGCCCTGTGTGGAGCCAGTTCAGCATGAGACCTCTCGATGACACGGCCATAGACAGCATGCCATTGCATGGGGTGGACTGGTAGAGCCCAGGGAAACTAACAACCCAGCTGGCAGTCAGGTCTCTGTTGAGAAAAAGGGAATTTCCATGCTCTGTGTGCAGTGCTTTCTCTGTGAACTTTTCATAGTTGGGTGATCATTTCATTAGCCTCCTGTCAGGGGGAAAGGCACGCAGCTTGTATCAGACTCTCTGCTCTGCCTTCAAAGACGCGGCTGTAGTAAGTTATAGTTGCCCGAACACGAGTTATTTCAGCACCCGCAAACCCTTGCACATCTGACAGAATATTCGCACCTATTTTACTGCAGAATATATCATTTCCTTGCCTTAAACGCTGTGCTCAGAGATGCCGCGCCAAAGGATTTTTACGCACTCATCCAACCATTCCCGCTTTCGTTTCGAACTAAGCGGCGCTGGCCTTGCGTCTCGGTCCTTCCTCGGCGGGCTGATGCTCTCCTTCCTTGCCCGACCGCTACCAGCGGCTCCGCTCCGGGCGGGTCCCGGCGGGGAGGCCGGTCCCCGGCTCCGCTGCGGGCAGGTCCCGCTCGGCTCCGCTCACCGGCGGCTGCGGGGGTCGCCGGGAGGTGGCAGCAGCCCCTCGTCTTTGGGATTGAGCGGCCTCCCCTGCTTGGAAGGAAACACCCAACCGAAAGGTCACGCTTGGTATTTTTCTGAAGCATCTCCTATATGTTCTTCCAGAGAATGGTTTTGGTTTTTTTTTTTCCTTCTTCTTTTTTTCTTTTTCTTTGTTTCCCCTCAGCAGTTATTTTTTTCAGTTTTCTTTTGCCTTTTTTTCCTTTGACAATGTGCTCCAAAGGAAGCGGAGCAGCACCATTGTCCGCACTGTCTCAGTTTTCCACCCACTCAGGCTGATGTCAGCCCCTCGCCCCAGGACTTAATGCACTACTGTCTCCCCTCCAAATTGCTAATTGCAACGTCGGGTGGGGTTTTATTTTATATTTTTGGGGTTTTTTTTTGTTTTTTTTTCCCCACTGGAGAGGTTGCTTAGAGCCGAAGCCTCTCTCCCACCTTTGACATGCTGAGCTGTGCCAGTGCCTGGAGGATGAGGCATGCAGGGTCACCCTGCCACTAAGCCACTGGGATGGAAACAACAGGAAGATGAGAGGGGAGATGCCCCCCAAACTGTTTTGCTCTCCCCATGGTGCAGGCCATTGCCATGCAGGAGGCTCTGGTCAAAGGTCTGGTCAAAAAGGCTCTTTTTATCCACCCTTGTCCCTCGCATGATCCTGGGACGCCCAGCTGAGGTCTCACACCAGAGCGGCATTTGGCTCCAGTGCTGTTTATATTGAGATAACTCATCCGGGAGTCTGTCGCCAGAGCCCAGAGGTGAGCTTTAAAGACCTTTGAAAGAAGCCTGCTTCATAGTTTTTTTGGTGCTGACTAAGGAAGGTCTGGGGTTTAATTTCCTGCTTCTTTTGTTGTTGTTTGTTTTTACTTAGGGAGAAATATTTGGGATGTCTAGCCTTGTCTCCACTGGTTTTGCTGGAAGGCTCCTTGGGCGTTTCAGAGGATTTGTATGTTGAACTGTCTCACACTGTAAACAAAGCGTGTCAAATCCATCCCAAAGATGCTGATTTTCCAAAGCATTCATTAAGAGCCTGACCTTTCTTCTCCAACAATTTATGGACAACTTCCAAACAGTCCACAAAACAGTAATGCAAAATGCCTGACTTATTTATGTGCTTCAGCTGACCATACGGGTAAGAAAACCTATACATAGCTTTGTTTCAATCTCTGGATATGTCATTATTTCCCTTGTGAAGCTCATGACTCCAGAATATATGACCCTGTTCATGGGACTGAAACCAGGAAGCCCGACAGGCTCATTCTGCCTCTGTAGCATTTTAGCTTCTCCTGACAATTTCTGCTTCTCATTGATTTTCAACATGTCAGCTCAGAGGCTCACCTGAATTTAATGCAAAACAAATACCCTGTCACATCTACACAGAGAAAATGGAATACAGTGAAGTTAATTAGCAATGGCAGGGTGATGCAACAGAGTCTGGGAAAGGATTTTGTAAAAAAAAGTGATTGTTCACAGTTTTTTGCTAGGCAGTAGTTTCTCTAGCAGTACCCACCAGAGGTGAATTGTAAGCTTGCCAGGCTGGCTTTTCTCTTCCAGGCACTACTAATGCCCTGACATTTTAACTTATTTAGAAAGAGAGCATGGAGTAAGAGAGGTATGGACTGGGATGCATGGAAGACCCAAAGAAGAAATGGTACCAATGGGTGAACCCATGAAGTTGGCTATAGTGAAGATTTCCATCTTCCTCAGAACAGGCAGCCCAGCCACACTCCACCTTCTCTCCTGGGGAGCAGACAGATAACTCAGAGACAAAATCTCCAGCTAGAGTAGTAAGTATAGATCGACGTGTTTATGAATCAGTAACACAAACTTAAAAAAAAAATACACAGGACAGGTTATATGCATTTTTCATCTGGTTTCTGCTTTGATAAGATAAAGTGCAGGAGCCACCTTAGCATCTGAAATACTTGTAAACTCTCTCCAGCAGAGTATAGCAGAAATCAGCGTGCCATCCCTGTGCAGCTGGACTGTACTGCTCTCCCTCCCTGCAGCTGATGCTGGGAGTCTGCCGCTGATGAGGGCTTAACTGTCATTTAAGATTCTCATTCAAATTTGTGCCTGGCAAATCACAGAAGGTAGCCTCGTCCTCTGACTTGCGTACTTTGGTCCTTAACCAAGCAGCTGAAAATGCAATCAGTTAAGGGAGAGATTAAAAAAAAAAACAAAACAACAACAAAAAAACAAACCACAACAAAAAACCAGAGTCTGACAGCATTTTACCTGTACATGTAAAAGACAGCATGAATGGGAAGAAAAAATGCATATCCATAGCGTTTGTGGCTTCATATGCGCTGGCCTTTCTTTCATCGCCAGCTGTTGCCGGAGGGGTTTGTGTGCAGGGATGCTTCGGCAAGGGGGAGTCAGTCCGGGGTGAGCAGTCACTGTGGTGAAAACCCCTCTCCCTCTGACTCCCACAGCGCTTGGGGCACAGAGGAGCTACTCACCCCTTGTTTGCACCACAGAGTGATGTCCCCTCAATAAATCAGGCGTGAACTCACGTTTCTCAAGCGTTTGAGATGAAATGCTCTCTTTACCTTGGAAGAGAACCAGACGCCGAGGTCTCCAGCATATTTTGCTGTAGCTGCAATGTCTCAGGACATGGCCAGGTCAAAGATTTGTAGACAGAGGGAGTATTTTTCATTATATCTGCTAGCAGAGCCGGAAAAAATTAGAGGAGGTTTTAAGCACCAAAGCCAATCTACAAGTCAGTGAGGGTTTTGAGAGATGAGCCTTGACCACAGTTGTTATGGTGGGTTAGACATTACTCCCTTCCAACTGCTGTGCCCTCCAGTCTGCAGTGCTCACCTCTGCAGAGGACAGGGTGGCAGACAGGGGGGCCAGTGGCAGCAGCAAGATTTGCCACATCAGCTGCCAAAATTTTCCTGTGCAATGCCTAGGCTGCAGCCCTTCCAGGGGTCCACAGGCACTGTCAGCACTCAGGTAACACAAGGTGTCTGCCATTAAATGGGAGCAGGATTAGGAGACCATGCAACAGCAGCAAAAATTTGGTTTAATCTCTAGCTCACTTCTCTGATAGAACCTAAGGAAAGAGAAGACGAAAGTCTGGAGAATACAGAGGGGAAAAGAGACCAGTATGTCTTCTGCATTACTTCTTATCGTAAGATAAGTGTGAAAATTAGGCCTAATTTTTTGCATTAAAAGGTGGTCTGTAGATGTACAATATACAGGTGCTGGAGAGAAAACTCTTTGTGTACGTGGGGTTGCCTTAAGCCTGGAAGTGCTGGGTAGAGAAACTGCATGCTTCTGCTTGGGTGGCTCCATGCAGAGAGATTACTGGAGCTCAGGCAGCTGCACGAGCCCTGCGTGGGCAGAGTCGAGATGGAGAGCGGGAATTATTGAGCCCCCCAACAGTAGGGACCAAAGCTTAAGTGTGATAAGATTTAAGAAGCCAGTGGAGACACAGAAGAGGAATTGCATGAGCAAGTGCATAGGCAGGAAGGGGGCTCCTGGCATTTTCTTTTACAGGACCAGTCTGCGAGTTAGCTCTTGCCAAGGGCACCCAGTGCCCAGGAAGACAGGGAACAGCTGTTTGATTATCCCAGGAGGATATTAAGGAAAAAGATCAACTGAGCTGAAGTTCCTCCATTAGCTTAATTAGCACCAATGGGGCCCCGAGATCAACGCCAGCCAGTGATGCTTGCAGCAGCTTGCTGTGCCCTTGTGAGCCAGGCATATCTGTGTCTGGAGGGTGGCTTTCCTGGGATTTTGGACCAGGTGGGTGAGTGCCCCTGGAAAAAGTGTGAGTGTTGTTACTCTCATTATAGTCAGCTTTTTGGTAACGTCTGTTATACAGGGTAGACAAAATTTCAGACAGGTCCTGGTGGGGAGAAAAAGCTCCCGAGGAAAGTCCCTGTAGCTAGCAATTCAGAGGCTCCCTGGAAAGCCCCAAACTATCCCCTGCATGAGGCAGTTGAGAAGAGGCCTCATGGGAGAAGGCAAAAGTTGTGCGTAGGTGGAAAGCCCCCTAGTTACCCCAAGGGAAGGGCCCAGGGCCTCACTTTGGGCTGGATTTGTAGATGAGGCTACAGCAATGCTACCTAGGGACATTAGCTGGGCTCCTGCAGAGAACCAAGAGCACCAAGAGAGGGTACAGTTGCTATTTTTTTTTTTATTATTACGTGCTATGTGCTCTGTGGCAAAGCACCAAGTTTCACTGCTCCAGAGAAACTCAGGGGTTCCTTTGAACTTTCCTTCTGGCCAGTGTCTTCCCCTTAAAGGCCACTGCCTTTTGATCCATCCTCCGGTCCCTAGTACTGCCCCACACCCAGGCTAGAGCCTTTCCTTCTGAGCTGGGAAGGAGAGATGGCAAGCAAGGAACGGACGCATCTGGTGTGCACAATGGAAGGCACTGATCTGTACGTTGTACACAGGCAGTGGGAATGCCAGAGAAGTGATAGAGATAGCTTGCATATGCCTACACCTATACACAATGCGTTTCCACCCCACTGCATTGGTAGCAACCAGAGTTGTACCTCCAGGGGAAACCCATGGTCTTGCAGCCCCTCTTGCCTGGGAAGGACTCAGGTTCTCCCCACACATGACCGCTTTGTGCCTGTGCAGCAGATCACTCATAAATCGCTGCCAGGTCCAGGAGGCAAGGCTAGCTGTAGCCATGTATCTGCCCTTGTGCAGAGCACTGCCCAGCCCCAGTCCTTGCCATGTCTCTGCAGGTCCCCAGAGCACCTCTGTCAGACCAAAGCCCCCACAAAAAGCCTGACTGCTAGTGCAGCCAAGGCTCCAGCTGCCTGTGGGTGCCCGAAGGATTCATGCTGTACCCATGGTGGGACCATACCTGTCAGGACAGGGACACCGCAGTGCAGACTAGGCTGTAGGACACCATATGGAAAGTGGAAAGCCTTCCCTCCAGAAACATATGGGGTGGTGGTGTACAGGAGCCATGGAAAATAGGAGGATGGTGAACAGCAACTGGCCTCATGCTAATCCCCACTGAATCAAGGCAAAAAAAATAAACCTGGAGACAGTGTGGTTTATTAAAGCCTCTAATATGGAAGAAATATGTTCAGGTTGCAACTGGAAACCAAGAAATACGTCCCCTCTAGGAGGAAGAGACTGATCCAGTGATTTTTAGAGGGCCATTTTGATATGCCTGTCAGACTAAAACTATACTTGCCACTGACCATTAACCATACAAGGCATCTGGCTCTTCCTTTTCCTTTCATCTTTGAGACAGCATCTCTCTGTCAAAACAATAAGCAGTTTCCCACACACATCCCCCGTTTCTTTCCCCTCACCAAGTCGCTGGGCTCAGCTGGTTCTGAGGTTGTGTCCCTGCAGACTGCTGAAGAGCGACAAAGCCGTATTGTTTTTCAGCGGAGGAAAGAGCAAAGACTGCGACTTCACCAGTGCCGCACTGCTGACATTAATCAAACTATCACTTTACCCTCGTCCGTGTGGACACAGTGACACCACCGCTCCGGGAGGACTGTGGGAACCAGCAGGCACCAACAATTCAAATAAGCCTTGCAAAATGCCAGGGCCTCTTATTCAGAGCTTCCCCTTTTCAGCTGAAATCCACTGCTGAAAATAACCCCTCCCTTCCAAAGGATGGCCCTGTTTGAGTACTTGGTGTGCCCACAGTGCATGACATGGGGGTTATTTATTGCCACCATGCCGAGAATAGGAATTTATAGGGAGAGGGAGGGCGGCAAAGCCTATTCCTGAGCGAGCCGGGACTTTTTAACACCTGTTACTGAGGTAACCATTGCGCACACACGCACCAGAATGTCTGGAGTCATCAAGGTCTTCTGTAACACTTCCAAGCAACGTCCTTCCCGAGCCCACAAACTTACCAGCTGCCAGTGACACACTGGCTGGTGTTCAGCGCTCCCCTTGCACCCTGGTTGTACATTTACTCTGAGTGCAGTTTGTTCTTGCTTGGCAACAAAACTCCCCCGTGCTTAGAGGAGGCCAGCAGTAACGTGAGATTTCCCTCACTTGTCCTTTAAGAGTCAAAGCCACAGGCAAAAATCAGAACATCAATAGGTAAACTAGAGGCTGCCAAGCTGCTGACCTACCTGTCCTACAGATGCACTTAGGAACATTGGTGGGGAAGTGACCACCTGGGTCACCCCATCCAGTCTCTTGCTGTTATGAGCAACCACACAGAAGGCTGTCCTTCCCAGCAGGGTTCACAGAACATTTTCTTCCCATGCCTCAATGCACCCTAGACCACAAAGCACTTCCTGACCATCCTTGAGCCAACGTAGATCGATAGGGCAAAAGATCAAAAGCCACAAATTCTACTGCACTACAGGGGGACGGCAGGCCAGCTCAAGGGCCTTGCCAGAATCCCAGCAGCTTGGCAGGAGAAGGATGCTTGTGACATGAAAACTCTGGGAGAAGTTTGCAGAGGAAGAATCCTGGGAAACGTGATCCTGGGTTGCTCACGCCTTTTAGTAAGTTTGTAGGAAGTGTGGGGAAGCTCAAACTGCACATGCAATGTGCAGCTGAGAAAGGGCTTGGGATTAGGTTGTGAATGGCAAGCCCCACCATCCATGCATTTCCCACCCCCATTGCTTGCTCTTCTCTGGGCTGCAGGGATAGGATCCAGCTCACCTAACTTCAGAGGTCTACAGAGTAGACATCTCAGTCTGAGCTCACTGTCCTTTTCTCCCTGGGCAGACAATGGAAAGAAACAGTCATTGCATGGGCACACTCAATCTAACCCATCATCTCAGCCATCTCCATCAGAAAGAGAGGTATTGCTCCCAGAATAAGCTATGTTCATTGGCTAGGGAGTAAGCTCAGAAGAAGGTATTTAATTGCAAGTGTCTACATCTGAGCAGGTGAATCTTTTCCAAAGCACCCACCTTGTGCTCAGGAAGAACTGAGTTCAGAAGACCTGCTGGAGGACTGGGCTGAAACATACTTAGCTTCTCATCTGAGCCCCTTGAACTGTTCCGGTGATTGAATGAGAGCTGGGTTCTACCTCTTTGTAGGATCCTGGAGCTCAACTGAAAGGTGTGCACATGCATAGTCTCATGTGGAGCCCATGTGGCGGTAGAGAAAGTTGTGATAGAAGTGTGAAAATTGGTATGGAAGGAGAATGAATGGGAAGATTGGTATGCAAAACTACAAAAGGAGTAACTGGCAGGAGAGGAACAGGAGGGATGGTAGTTGTTGATGGCACCTGGGCTTGCAGGTCTTTGAGAAGTACATCTAGGGGTAGCTTCTCAGAACGCCCAGATCAGCTGACAAAGGACTCAGGAGACAAAATCCTGATGACTCATAGAGACGTGTGGCAGGATGGAGAGAATTATCATTGTCGGCTCCTGACAAGTAAAAAATAGCATATCTGAACCTGGACAGTGTCACTCAGGAGACTCGGTAAGGACGGGGCAGCCAGTGTTCCTGGTCTTCTGTGCCAGCATGAGGAATCCTGGCCAGATCAGGAGGATACACATTTCTCAGTGCTTAAGCTTATGTGGGTATGCCAGTATGAGGAAGTGGCTTCGTTTTGTTTTGAAAGAAATTATTCTTCCCCTCTTATCAGGTCTGGCATTGAAGAACTTTGTTGCATTTTTACTCATATTGCAGCATTATTGCCTACAGCAAAGAAACAAGTCTGGACTTGGAAATGGGGTTGGACACGCTCTTCTGCTCTTGAAAGGGTCTCAAAGCAACTTGGTGGACTTGGACTTATAACCCCTCTGTGTTGCTAGTTCTATCAGAGTCTAAGGTTACCCTGCACTTTCCAAGTGAAAGGTGTTGACTCAGGTTTGCCTGAGACTTGGCCTTGACTGAAAGATCCGTGAACCTCCACAAACCTTCAGTTTTGGCTCACTCGTTTTATAGGCTTACGGTGAAGTACAAGAAATTCTCCGCTGCGTTGATGTGCATAGTCACGTATGCCACTGCAATGCTTACAAGCATGGATCTCGAGTGCTTGGGCCATTGTGGAAGTATTGAGCAGCCCCTTTGTGGTAGTGTGCTCTCCCTGTTTTTCTCCCACTCCCTCCCCGCCCCCCCCTCCGGCTCCTGCTCGGGCCTTGGCCACCATGGCCATCACAACAGCAGTTGTGATAACTTGTATCTGGACTTTGGGGGATGGC
>JAOXNO010000001.1:117652619-117664974 GCA_028565335.1 Limnodromus scolopaceus
AAATCACTGTTTCACCTTAATAAATATTTCACTACTTCACTCTAACTAGTGAAGTCAATCACTCCGTCCGCGACACCCTTTGTCTGTGATTCCCATTCCTATGGAGAGCCTGGGTCTGGGTTTCCAGTTTTTACTTGAATCTCTTTTTCCTTCAAAGCTTAAAGCACAGGTTTCCATAGGAAAGGAGCTTTCCTTCTTTGGTCTGAGGCTAGCTCAACAATTTCTAGTGATGACATGGACACAAAACCACAGTTTCCCAAGACAGAGAAAATGGGGGAACTGGGAGAAACTCGATTCCAGTTCCTTGAAGTCCTCTTCAAGGAAGAAAACAGTAAATTGGAAACTGAGTGCAAGCACAGCTGAACACACAACTGGGACCCCTTGTCCATGGAGAGTTTTGTTGAAGGGAGAATGGGAAACATTTGTGCTCTTGGAGGGACGTCTGGATCCTGCCACCACAGGACAACTTGAAGTATCTCCTGGTTTTGCAGTCAATGCCAGAGCATAGGAATTAATTGTTCCCTGGGGGTATATTTAACCAGCATGTCCCTGACCAGGAGAGCTTGTTTTCGAAGTCCTGCTGAAGGGCATCTGGCAAAGGTTTCAGATGCTCTTGGCTTCTTGATAGATTGCCGGGGTCTTTGCATGCTGGGATAAACAAGCCAGAGTAATGTATACTCAGTATGTAAGCCACGGCTGAAGTTTCTATTTCAGTGGTCTGTTAAAATCCTGCCATATTCAGCTGCACACCTTTGCCATCAGCGGCATTGCCACATTTTAAACAGTATTCTCCATATGAGGATGTGTAAGACCTCCAAGTTTCTGAGTATCCCCCAAGGATTTCTTAATTTTTTAACACCCATACACTTCAGAAATGGAGAAAAGTGGCCCCGAGTGATCGAATCTAGACGAGCTGAACCAATTAGACATTCAGTTCAACACAACTTCTTTGTGCAAAGGCCAGCCACAAAGATGATTTTGCAAAAATCTTACCAAACACAAACTCAAAGCAGTGGGATTAGTTTGCAGACTGTTCTTGCTTGTTCAGCTCACCTGCCACATGGTGCAAGGATCAAAGACTTTTGACACATCTCAGTCACGCCTGGAAGCAGGCTTAAAAGAAGATGAATCCTAGTTCTGTGAAGCCTGAAAACCAGAGGACTGTTTGATCAGGGTTTTATACACCCAACTGCTGCCAAGATCCAGGAGGCAGGTGGACTCTTTGGCCCACTTCTAGATATGGTGAGGGACATTGCGGCTTCATGCCTTCCAGGGATGCCAGAGAGACCTCCTGAGACGTTGCTTTAATTCCCTCAAATAGCTTTGGCAGACATGAGTCAAATGACTTAAAACAAGGAGCCTCCGAAGAAATGAGGCAGGATGTCATCCCCATGAGGCTCCATTTTAAATAGTGGGCAGACCAAATGTGGGGAAGAATCAGTAGATAAATGGGGAAGAGAAATGTGGGTTAGAGCGTTTGGTTTAGAGGAGACCAGAGGCACAATCTGGGCTTGGATGTGTTTGTACACACGTGGGAAGAATCTATATTGCTGTTAAAATAGGAATTGCTGCTCTGTCAAGGCATTATCACATTGGCTCTGGAGAAATGAGGCTGCATACTGTAGTAGGTTTGGGAGGTTTATTCCATGGCTTGCAGATGAGGGACTATTGACACAAACCTAGAATTGGTGCCTCTTTTAGAAAATTGCCATTATGAGAAGACTCATTAGAGATAATATGCTCATTTCCTTTCTGGCAGCAAGTTTGCCAACTAAAATAAACAGTAGGATGCTTTCCTCTGATAGGAAAAAACTTATTCCTGTGTTGCAATCTAGAAGGATAAAATATATTCATTTTTCAAAGCAGCACAGGTCATTCATCCACATTGTGGCTTTAGCATAGGCAAGGTTTTATTTAGTGTGTTTCCATGGTGTAGCTTTAGGCCTTGATGGGAGTCTTCCAGCGGGCAGGGTGAAGCTTTCATTTCAGTTTTGAGACATGCTCTGCAAGAGTCCCCAAGTTTCAGGTCTAGTTACTATCCCTGGAGTCCCTGAGCCTTACCAAAGGTTAAGTAAGCCTGAGGTGAGAAACACATGTGTCTGAGCCAAGTTTAAGAAAACTCTCTGGGTCTTAGGAAAGTAATATTACCTTGGGTCAAGCCAGGTTAAAGGTCTATAACTGTTTTTGACGGAGACAAAGTGAAATGCAAGGGATGCGTGCCAAATCCCAGTGCCCATTGCCTGTGTTTTGTACAGCTTTGGTCGCTGCAGCTCATCTTAAAATGAGGATGTTTACTTCTCAGTGGTGTAACTCAGCTTTGCCAGTGGGATTTTGGAGAGATTTTAGAGGACTAAAACTTCTCTCTTGGCCAGCAATCCCTTCTGCCTGGCTTTGGCCCAGGACAACTCTTTTCTTGTCCCAGTTAGAAAATTGCCTTGCCCTAAGGGGAGAGATGTTTTCATTGCGTTCCTCACGCTGTGGTGCCCCGAGAGCACACGTAATGAGATAACATTGTGTTCGCATTAAAAAAAGTGCCCCTAATTCCTGGTGCTGCAAATCTGTGACAACTCACCAGTGAGTGCGTGTTCTTTGGAAAAGAAAAACAGCGCTGACCCTGGCTCTGGAGCACGAACCCAGCTCCTGTCACCAACCATTGAAAGCTGGGAACAGCAAGTGCTTCTTCAGCCACCCATGTAGGGAGGACCCGGGTCCCTGGGGACATGCCACTAGCTGTTTCTGGCCTCGGTCATCCATACTTGGCACTGGTGAGATCTCCCAACGTGGCCACAGGTGGACACCTGTTGAACACCACCTCCTTCTTGCTTGGGAAGGGCTGCAGTAGGTGGCCATGGGTGAGCGCTGAGAAAACTACGTTGCTGTTGTTTTGTGTTTGGCACGGGTCACTTAATCCAGGTCTTTATGGGCACAAATATCACGTGGGAGAGCCTGGAGACTCCTCTGGCTCAAGGTCATGGGCAAGGTCAGCTCAGTTAAGGTCGGTGAGTTTAACCAGACTAAGAGCAGGGCTTGTCTTTTCTCTGAAGAGGGGCAGAAGTTACAGTGGGACGATTGTTGAAGAAGCAAGGCAGCCCCTGCTCGCCACGCTGTCTCGCTCCCATTGAGCTGGGTGACAGTATGTCTGGCTGCAGCAACCAGACAAAAACATTTCCAGTTTAAAAACACCCATGCTTAGAAACACTCCTTATTCCCCACCAAAATCAAAGCAGGCAAAATATATGCATCTGAGGCTTCCCAAGTGAAATGTTGGGAACCTCACCTCACCTTAAGCGTTTATATAATTGCAAGTGGAGGCTGATGGCTCCCAGTCAATCCCTAGCTCCCAGTATAAAGCCAAGGATGGATCACCTTCCACTGCAGGCATCTGCCATGTGGCTCTGGAGTCACTGTGCAGGCTGGGAGCCGAGACACTGCTGGAGCAGGACCAGAGCCCGAGCCCCAAGCCCCAGGACTCTGCCAGATCTTCTGCCTACCCTATGCTAAGGCAAACCTTTCAAGGTATCGTGGGAAAGTTTTGCCCAGATAGAGGCAAAAGTCCTCAGGATTTGGCTTCCTTGAGAGAGAAAGAGATTCCTTTTAATTGTGTTCCCACCCAGAATCCTCTTACTTGTTTAAAGAAGGTATTTGAAACAAATGAGGGTTCCTGCTTTGCTTCAACTAGCTGACACATCTCATCCTCTCTCATCCTCCCCAGGGAACCGTGCTGGCCCTCCTGCAGTGAGCCAGGCTGTGGCCTTCTTCCCAGCCGTGCTTTTAACTGGGGTCACAACTAGCTGGAAGCCTTTATAAGGATTCTCATGAAGAATAAATCAAAACAACAGAATCGGACTGAAAATTAATTGCTTTTCCGTCTGTTGAAAGTTAAAAAAAACCCCAGCACCCCATTTCATTAATCAGTCTGTTTTCTATCTGCTTTTGACCCTCACCTGGCTTATTTAAAAATAAAATACAGGCAAGTGTTTTGATTATCTATTGTTGAGAAACTATTAATTCAAGGAAATGTTTGCAGTGGAAGGAAATTTAAGTCAAGTAAGATCTAATCTTGGAATAGTGCTGGGAGCAGTGGGAGCTTCTGAAGGGCTGGCGGTGTGGGACACGAGGGTTGCAGCACCCTCCCTTGCCTCTGGGGTGACCTTCACCCTGATCCAGCACAGCCTGGGAGATGGCAGGAGGGGAAGGAATTGTCCATGAAACACCCAGTTATCCCTGCTTGCCATCAAGCCAGAAATCCCATGAAAAAAGGTGCCTTTCTAGGAGATTTGGGGTCATTGCTGGGGTCCAAAAGAGAACAGAGAGATAAGAGTAAGAGTGCCTCACTGCTCCACACCTTTATAAGGATGGGAGCATTTTCTGGTTTGCAAAAAGGGTTTGACATGAGCTGTGCTTCCCCAGCAGGTGTCTGAAAGTAACTAATTCCTCAGATTTTCTCTGCCAGTGTCTGATATGTGGCGCTGGTAGATCCAGACAGCAAACACTGCAGTTCAAGGTAGAATTGCAGTCTGGGGTTTTGATCCACCTCATCAATATTGTAATGACAGAGGTCATTTGGGTAACTCAGGCCTGAGTCAGATGCCACCACCATTGTCAATAGACAGGGATATTCAGATCCACACAACGGGACCGTCTTCAAAACTTGTTTCCATGTCCGGAGGTGGGTTGCTCCATCACAAAACACAGAAAACACTACAGCTCTGTAGTGCCTGGGGTGACAAAAGGCAGGCAGGGCTTATCCTCAAATGGTTGCTCAACTCATAGCGCATAGGCGGAATAAAATAAGAGTAATAATAATAACAGTTATAGTGATAGTATAAGCAATGTTACAAATGGCAACAACAACAATAATAATGGAGTTGAGGGGGAAAATCAATCCCTTTAACCTAAGAGATGCAGTTTCTGCCTAGAGCACTCTGAAGTCTTGCTTATGGAAAACTTCTGCAAAGTATCTGTTAGTTTAAGTGCTCCAATGCCAACAGGAACTGAGGGAGACAAGCAAGCAGGTGAGCAAGACGGAGCAGGAGCTGATGTGACAGCAAAGACTGAATGGATTTTAATTTACCTAGACAGCCCTGACATCCCTGCCTGCCCAAAGGCCACTGTTACTAATAGGTTGGGTGACACGCTGCAGCAGGTCTTGAACCCGGGCTCTCAGTCCAGGGAAGCAGCACGTGACCCTCCCCTGGGATAAACCCTATGTTGATCCCAGACCGTGGGTCACATGTCTGCGGGGCCAAACAGCTCAATGGGGTGAACAGGAGGGGGAGACTAAGAGGGAAGCACAGAGGGGCTGGATGGTCCAGGCTGGAGGAAGCTGAAGAACAATGCTGTGCTGAGGTGACCCATGAGCGCTGAGCCTGGTTCAACCTCATCACGCTGATGCGGCACTCATCCACTGGCTGCCAGAGTGGAGCCTGTGGATGGAGGCCTGCTGCTGGCCTCACGACTTTAACGTTCTAGGAAGTCCTGCAAGACCTATGTGGAGCAGGTTAGGGTTTTAACAAGGTAAATAGCAGTATCTGTGGGGGCCAGGAGAAACACAGGTCTACAGGCCTGCAGATGCCAAAACTCCCAGTGGTAGCTTTCCCTGCTCTTCCATCACTGGCCCTATTTATCTGCATGCTCTGCTCAGCACCAAAAGCAGGAGGTAGAAAGAACTCATGCAACCTCCGTTCCCCCTGGAAACACCTCCACTCCTGAGCACAGCCCTGGAGGAGATGCTCAGGCTGAGCTGAGGCACAGGCACCCTCTGTTCAAAGGCTCTCAGAAAAACCAAATGCTGTGGCCTTCCTACTGGCCCATTTTACTCGCTCAGCTTCCCTCCTTCCCCCCTCTCCCAGCTATAATTAGTGCCGAGTGCAGACATGCAAAGACACTCCAAACAAATTCTTGAGCAATCCACAAATCTCTACCTGGGCTGATTGCTCAAGTTGCCTTATTAGCATCACACCTGCTTTAAGCACCGATGCTGCCAAATTAGATGGAAAAACATGCAAATGCCGTGTAGCTTTCTGGCAAATTAGTATGCTTCATGCACAAAAGTGAAGATTACTTGGAGGGGGAGAAGTACTAACATCGTTTGGCTAATTATTGAAGCAAGCAAATTAGGAGAAAGCATGAAAAAAAAATATGCATAAGTATCAATCCATTCGTGGAGACAAACTGCCATAAAGATGGCCACCAGGCTCAGTGAGGAGGCTGCTTATGTCCCAGCTGGCTAACAAGACCATTTTAGTTTCTTGCTTTAATAAACCAAAGGGAGGCTTTGGCTGTTCCTGCTGGAAAGGGAGGTGTGAGGCTCCAGTGATACGCACAAAAGTGATAAGGCAAAGATGACACCATCAGGAATGCTAGTAGTGGGACATGCCACATCTACGCTTGCCTGAGTGACCACAAACTTTAGCCCTTTGAACACGTATCCTGGACATTTAAAGATGGGAAAAAATCATAGGTACTCACAGAAATAAGTCTGTTTCATAAAGTGTACATAGGAGGAGGCTGTGCAGGCAGCCTACACCCTGCCTGCCTTCAGAGTGTTTGGCTTTGCAATCTAAACAATTTTCTCCTCGTTATTTGATTTAAAATTCCCATGGTTTCTGTTGCTCTTTTTTCCCTTAAGGTAAAATTACAGTTTGTTAGAGGGAGCATGAGAAGGAGAAAAGAAACAACTTTTGAGCAGTTTCTGTCTTAGTGAAACCCAATGAGGCCACAGCTGATTGCTGTGGTGCCTGGGATCTCCTGCCCCTCCTTCCGAAATGAATGGCACACCTGGCCCTGTTGGTTTTCGGGGTGCCCCATCCCTCTGGGACCAGCAGCCTTCAGCTCTCCTGTCTCTGGGTGCCTCTCTGTGGTTCCCAGTGGCATCATGTGCCCCCTAAAATGCATGGGGCTGTCTTTGCCGCACATGCCACATCTTCAAAGGAGGCTCTCATCTGAAAGCTTTGATACCCTTCTCCTCAGAAAGCCACAGCTGGTTACCTTCTTTAAATAAATGCAGACATGCTGGAGACTGAGCATTGGAGGGTCCTAGCAGTTTTCCCTGTTATTTTTTGGAGGTGTCTCTGCAGGTTCTTGCCTGAGGACTGGCTATGCTGCTGTGGCCTCCTCATAGCTCCTGCTGCACACCTCCTGCTGAGACCACCAGAAATGGGAAAGCAAGCCTGCAAGAAGCAACAGGCGTTGTTCCTCGAGGAACTGCTCCCTGATCTTACTTGGGCCATGAGAAATACACGTGCCTAACGCCTGGGGCCAAACATATGGACCTCCTCCTCCCTTCAAGAAGAATTTAGTCCTATCTGGAAGTGGAGAGCATGGGCCAAAAGAGGTGGCTGATATACTTATTTAGAAATGACAACCCATCTGCTCCCTTTGTTCAGGGTGAAGTGGTTTGACTTTTATCACTGAGTAATACTGCAGTCAGCTGTCTGAAAAGGCTCCCCTTTCTTTGGGATGGCCTCAATTTTCATGCCTGCTTGCTGGAGCCTTAAAAGCTTGTTTTCAGTTGTGTTTGCTTGCAAAGTGCAATTAGCACTTTGCGCACATTTGATCAGGTGCTAATTTAACTCAGGGGACAATTTGCCTTCCTAAATACGTGCTAATAGTTCTCAAGAAAAATGAAAAAAAAAAAAAAGGAGGGGGGAGGGGGTGGGGAATAGAGAGAAAGCACCAGACAAATTATTTTTAACTGGATCAAAATGATGACATTCATTTTCCTACTCATCCCTGGCTGAGTCATGCAAATCGTCCCGAATAGGAGGAGGTGCAGCAAGGACAGCAACAAGCAGCTCGGAGAAAGCAGGGCTGGAAGAGCACCCGGGGGACCTGCACCATCCTTGGGTGGCTGCCCTACCCCGGGGGAAAGCCCTGCACCTCCCAAACCCTTCCTGCCCTGTCACTGAACACCCCGTGGCTCGGCCATTGCATGAACTCATGGAGCAGGTGTCACACTGCATCACCTAAACCCAAAATACAAAGTTCTCCAAGACACATTTACATACGTTCCTTCTAACTGGGGGCATCAAACTGGGGGCAAACTGTTGCACTGGCGCGATTAAGGAGTCAGTAGTATTGCCTTGGTCTGGGCAAGTGGGGCATAACAGTATCTTACACCAGCCTTGCCAGGGAGGTGTTGTAACCAGCACTGCAGCCTCATCCTTTTCTGTAATGGCTATTTCTGTTTTTATTTTTTCCCAAAACCTCTGGTCAAGGTTCAGCAGTTAGTTGTTGCACCTTTGGTATTCAGCATCTAGCACATGGAGCCAAGCTCCCCAAAACCTGAGGAGTGTGAACATCACTGGTCACTTTTGAAAGCTTTTGCCACTACTGTAACTTACATTGCCTGGTACAGTGGAGCACTTGCTGAGCTCTGGATTTGTAGAAACTCCATAAAGAGTCAAGGTCTTTTTTTTTTCTTCTGGCCTCATTTTGTATGACTTAGGCTGTAGCAATTCCATCACTGTCTTGGACAGTTATTCAAGAACTGAAAAATTTCCCTGTCAGAGATATTTCCGAATCCAATAACATATTTCACATCACCTTTTGTTTTATGCAGGATTTTTATTTAAAAAAAAAAAAAAAAGCTTTATGAGCCTGGGGACTGAGCCTAGCAGATCCCCTGCCATTTTTCTCTCTGTGATGCGACCCTTCAGAAACTCTGCTTTACCCTGAGAGCAACCAATCTGTTCAGGGGGAGGTAATAAAACCTGCCAGGTTATCACTGTAAAGGAGGGCAAAAGGGCAACAGGATCTACATAACTCTCCTCAGAAAAGCAAAAATGCTTTCATTCCTGTGGTCCAGGGGCCATGTGGGATGCCAGCAATTACGTGCTCCTGTGCTTAATGAACCAAAAGGACAGTGTCACAGCACTGGGATGCTCTCCCTTTGGTTCACTAACATTAAGGTCACTTTAGCCAAGGATGTCAGTGGCTTCGAATTTCCTCTGGTCTGTGGGATGGGGAGACAGGCTCAAGACTAGGAGTTTTTCAAGGTTTTTTTTCTTCCTATAATTTTAATTTGGTATAGCTCAAGCATTGGTGGCTTCTTGATTTCTTTGAAAATATGGAGTCTCCTGGCCAGGGCAAGGCTATCTGGGGGTATGTGACAGGGGCCGTATCCAACACCACAGAGACCTAAAATGCAGAGTGATATCTCACAGTGTGACGTCCCAAGACACCACAGAGAGGGAGATGCTGTGGTAGTGCAGGGAGCATACAGAGATCTGTGAGGAATGGTGAGTCCAGCTGGAGAGAGGGAAATGTGGTCACCTCTTGCTGGGTGACGGCACCCTTTGAAGGCTGTGGGACTCTGCTCAGGTTGGAGTACCTCTGCAGACACTGCCATTTCAGAGGGCAGCAGTGGAAAAGCCAGCATATTTTCCTTTTGCATAGCTTCTACCCATCCCACAAATGTATTCATTTACATACTTTATCTAGCTTTCCTGCCCAAAACTATTTCCACATATTTTCCTTACTCCGTTCAAATTGCTTTTACACCGTGTCTAATACCCCACAGGTCCCTTCAATTCACAACTGCTGTTATTTAGTGAAATGTTTTCCCTAGGTCAACAGACTTTCATTTCAGGGTAGATAATCCTCGGTATATCCCCTGCGGGAGGTAGGGCACTGCTCTGCGACTGAGAGACTCTTTGTCAGGGTAATAAACTGAAAGCAGGATTTAGAAGAAATTACCTAGAAATGGAGTCCTTTGCTATAGCTTTTTATTCCCTCTTCAAGTCATGTTTTCCTAAGGGCTCTTCAAAAATAGGGATCAGGAATATGTATTATCTTTGCAGAACAAAACAAAGGCAGCAGACAGATTAGTC
This sequence comes from Limnodromus scolopaceus, assembly GCA_028565335.1. NCBI lineage: Eukaryota > Metazoa > Chordata > Aves > Charadriiformes > Scolopacidae > Limnodromus > Limnodromus scolopaceus. The sequence goes on from JAOXNO010000001.1 coordinate 117,662,453, forward strand.
TGCTGGGTGTGAAGGGGGGTTAGTAGAGAAAAGCACACATGCAAAGCCCACTAAAAAGACAAAAAAGGCTCTACCTTTTAGTAAAGGTGAAAGAGTTATGCTTGGAGTTTGTCTTTCACATCAAAATGTGTACTTGAAAGTATTGTTTATTTGTCTGATTTTTAATTCCTACATGGCTTTCCTAGAAAAATGAAGTTTTCTAATATAGACTCTCCCTAGCAAAATTTGATTCATTACCTTGCTTAGCTTATGACAGCAATGGATTTGAGTTTGAGTGTCTTTCCTAAGAGACCATTCTTGGCTTAGTAGTACTGACCGGTAATTTTCTTGTTGCTCTCTTGCTTCAAGGGCAGGCATTTTAAGCAATGACAAGGTGTCCGATTTCCATCTTCCCTATTTACATGCTCTCTTTAAAAAGTAACATAGTTTTCCTGGTCTCTCTTTCCCCTCTACACCTCTATGGCACTTACTACTGCTTGGTTGTCTCTTACAAAGAGAGCAAACCCAGTTCTTAGACAAAATATGACCACTGAGCAGGGTCGTTTCAGATCATAAAAGTATCTATGAATCAAGGAAGCTCTTCCTTGATAGTCAGTCCAGAAATGCTGAGGCCCTGCAAAAAAAGTGACCTTTGACTCTTACAGGTTTCACTGCCTTCTGTTGACTGAGCCCAGAGCACAACATCCTTCTAAAAACCTCAGCAGTGCAGAGCATTTAAGACCTCACATTGTGGGCCCTAAGCAGGATTTATTAATGGATTAACAGAGGTATTTTTACAAGCTCTGAGGGCCATCACCATTTTGCATGTCAGAAGCACATACAAAGCACAGAGGTGAAAGAAACTCCTGGGTCACTGAATTTGGGTCCCTGCTGCAGCAGACAGCCAAGTCGCATAAACCGATACATAAATTTACCAGATTGTAGCCTACAGATGCTGGAGTGCTGTGTGTGTGTGTGTGTGTGTGTCTTGCTCTGCCTCTCCTGCACTTTGGAAAATATTCTAGGACCTCCCCAGTCTTCAAAACTAACTTCTTGCCTACATGTTTTTCTAATTATCTTAAGTCATTCACTTTAGAAACTAAAGCCGACAGAGAGAGAGGATCTCTTCTTCCTTTGTATGCAGTGTGAAGATGTAGGAAAAGGCATGAGCTCAGGTCTTTCAGTCTCCTCCTGTAAAGGTGTTGCTGTACAAGTCTGTTGTGTGACAGTGCCAAAGTCACTTCACTGGAAAACTGGCAGAGTGCCCTGTATGTTCTTCTTAAACTCTTAGAAGCGACTGGTACAACAACATTGACTGTTTTGCCTTCCTCTAATGGAAATATCATTTTAGGAGAGGCCTAAGAGCATTTTAAGTTAATTCTGTGAAAGGTAGAGGTTAGCTTGATCCTATAGATGACTTTCAGCTGACCCATGTATCGTCCTCCTTTACTAGCACACTTGTATTTATTTTTTCCTGAAGCAATTGCTCTGAGCCCATGTGTGACTGAAATCAGTTCAATGCACCTGTAATTTCCCTATTCTTGTCCCTGTCTTTATTGTAGAAGCTATTCTCTTACCACAGGATGCTGGTCTTTGATGAAGAGAACTTTTTGCCTGGTGGGAGTCAGTTCTTCTTTGCCAGAGTGCCTGTGTGTTACTTCGACACAGAGAGGCAAACGTAACACTGTGCTCCTGACATGCCATCATCAACACACACACACTCACCAGCAGCTGTGTTTTTTTAAAGCTATATATAATTTCCCAGAAGTCAGGCAACACAAGCTGAAATAAGTATTTAACAATATTTATGGTTCATGCCCACCGTCTGATTTGTCTTCCTGTCAGCCTTGCCTCTGCCAACATCATCTGAAGATAATTTTCCATTTCGGTGAGAAGCTAATCTGTGAAAAGGGAGGGAGGGAGGGAGGGAGGAGGAGACCAGGAGAACTGGGGTCTGTTGACAGAAGAGCTGTCTCAGTGAAAACGCAGGCAATGATTTTTTACCTGTTATCATAATGAGAAAATAAAAGTCAATACAAAGCAGGGGAAAGTCAAATGTTGCAAGATTCCCTGTGTGTTCCTCAGTCAATACCCAAACCTTTCACCTTTGATATTTCACCCGATGCAGTAGCCGTTTGGATGCTGCCTGCCTGTCTGCTCCATGCCCAGGCGTGAGTCAGAGCTGATGGGTGCCAAGACATGAGTTTGGCAAGGGGGCAGGGGAGGGTGCCACTTCGCACTACACTGAGCCCCCCACTCCCATGAATTATTATATAAAAGGAGCATTTTCATCTACCAAATAAGGAGATTGTGTGAGAAAGAGACTGCTACTGAAACGAGATGAAACCAAATCAAAATCCTTCCTCATCTTGACCAAGAGAAGGAAATTCATGGGAAGGTCAAGAAAATAGCTTAGCGATCATGAAGTGGTTAAGTTTTCAATTCTTAGTGAGGTAAGGAAGGGGATTAGCAAAACCTCCACCTTGGACTTCCGGAGGGCGGACTTTAGCCTGTTCAGAACCCTGGTTGGGAGAGTCCCTTGG
>JAOXNO010000001.1:117665074-117691932 GCA_028565335.1 Limnodromus scolopaceus
GTCAGGCACTGGAACAGCCTGCCCAGGGAGGTGGTGGAGTCACCATCCCTGGAGGTATTTAAGAAACGTGTAGACATAGCTCTTCAGGTCATGCTCTAGTGCCCAAGATTATTGGTTTGTGGGTGGGTGTGATGTGGTGGGGTGTTGTGGGTTTTTTTTGTTGGTGGTGTTTGTTGTTTTGTTGGTATTTTTTTGTTGTGGGTTTTCTTTTTGTTTTTTTTTTTGAGGTTGGACTCGATGATCTTAGAGGTCCCTTCCAACCATGATGATTCTGTGATTCTGTAAAATTATGGCTAACTAGCCCGAGCACAGGCGTTTTTATCAAAACATGCATGTGTCCATCCACCTTTTTGCACAAACAAGTCTCAGGTGGGAGACCCATGCATTACTTCATAGATTCAGTGATCTTGTTAGCTGACCAGGGAACAAGGGCAATGAACAAGACTGTGGTAGTGTCACTGGCAAGGGGGGACAGCCCATGTGGGATGTCATGTCAGAGGTGTGTAAGGAACAGGTATAAACCCTGAGAGGCCTCAGCTGCATCTGATCCATTAAACTTTTTATCCTGGTGATGCTGATGTCCACATGTTCTCTGGGAACTGCCTTAGTTCTTGAGTTGTCTTGCTTCAGGTTGCTATCAAGATACCAACTTTTAGAGGGAATTTTCTGTGCTCAAGATCTCCACTGGTCAGAGGCTTGTACAAATATAATCAATGTGGTTCAAAGCACAGTATGTGCCCACCCTGAAAGAGACAAATGGTATGTGGGGGAGCAGAGGGAGAAGTGGTTTGGGCCCTGCTCTCCACTGGGACCTGGTGCTTGTCCTGCTGGGGTCCCTGACAGCAGCCCTCCAGGGGCAGAACACTACTGTGGGGAGAAAGGCTAGAGCTGGTTGGGTGAGGAGATACCACGCACAGATTGGATTTCCTCAGGGTGGCATTTTGTCCTTCCTGCCATGCTGCCACCAAGGTCCTAAACTTTGGGCTATGGGGTATATCTCTGCCAGGCTACCGCAAAATTGTATGTTGGGGTACCTTGAGGATGCAGGTGTCCCCCACCCTGCTCGCCCAGGCCACTCAACTCTCATGTGGTGCTGTGCAGCTCGTCTCTGCCCTGTTCCTGCCTTTGAGAGAGCAGCTCCCCATGCTTCTCTGGAGGCCACCTGCAGTGCAGTGAAAACAGTCTGCAGGGAAGTTTTACTGTTTTAATCTTTTTTTAATGGAACAATTTTTCCGATCCCCACCTTCAGCAAAGCCAGCTGACTTAGTCATTCTGGGCTCCAAATGCTCTGGGCTCACTGAGAGATGGCAGCTGTCATACAAGTGCTATAAAATGAATTATTCTCTACAGCAGCCCCTGACATTTTTGTCCCTCCCAAGGCCAGGAGTGAGTGCCAGGTCCTTATGCTGAGATTTTTCCCCTTTCCAGCAGTTCCCAGGTCATAACTGCGGCTACAACATGGGGTAAAGCCATGCTGAAGTCAGTGATAAAATACCCTCAGATCACGGTGCAGAGCTAGATTATACCCAGGAGTTTCATTTATCCCCACTGTTTATCTATCAGCCTTATCCTTTTGCATATGCATATGCATGCATCAAGATATGGACACGAAGAGCATAAAATAGAGTTATTTTAATGCCTGTTTATTTTATAACAAAAGAGGCTGACTCCAGATCAAGAATCCTTTATTTTCAAGTTCCCAGCTAGTTTTGCTGGGGTATGGCGTTCCTTACCTTTCACCAGCAGAAATGCTGACACAGGAGTTATCACTAATATTTCTGATAACAGATTAGAGGCGGAAACATTTCCTTTACCCCAGTCTGATAAATAAAGAGGGAGAAACTGCACACCTGCGACCAGAAAATGAATGGCTGGGCATTTTTACTTCACTGGGGCATGCAGAAAGCTTATGTCTTCACTTTGTTCACCTTGGATGTGGCTCTCAAAAAAATGGAGGTGTGCATATGGGGAGCAGGGTGCCAGCAGCCACGGCTCGCTCATGTTTCTGGGCCACTGCCACTGAGACCCCAGCACTGTAGATGGGCACGAGGCACCCGGTCCCTTGCCTGAATACTCACAAGGATGGAAAGTTTGACCACAGAACTCCTCCCGACCTTCAGCCACAGTGCACAGAGCATACCGAGAGCACACAAACAGCTCCCAAACAGCTGCTTGCAGCCAGCGGTAATGATCCACGGGTACCAACAGCCAAGCATCAATCATGTGTGGCTGTCCTTCTGGTGACATGGGACCCGGGGTATTAACACTGCAGCCAAGGCATTTCAATAGACAGTTTTATACTGGCTTTAAAGCCTTTGGCCAATCATCAAAGAAGCAGCTCTGATTTTGTGCCTGACTGCTGCAAGTCTCCAGAGGATAACGCTGTCCCAGCCAGCCAGGGAAAAGCCTTGCCACATGCCCAGACCTTGGAGGAAAGCCTAGGTAGACAGCAAGCAAGCGGAGGTCAAGTAAGACCTCCACTGAAACCTCTTCCTTCATCAGGGTAGTGTCTCTCGCTCCTCCGGCCAGCTGTCTGAGGAGCCATCAAGGAGAGACTGCTAGCTCAAGTGGAAGAGGTGGGATGCGAAGCTTGGAAATACTTCTTTTAAATGAGTTTTCTTTTGGGTAATGATATCATGAAATAAATCAGGATGAAGCGTCTCATCCTTGAATCACTGTGGAGCCCACCTGTGACATGACTCACGGCCTTGATGACTTATTTAGGATGACTGAACCTCATGAGGGCCTTATGATTAAGCAGACACCAGCGTTCATGAAGTGCCCTGACTTGTCAGGGCCCCAAATATAGAAGGTTTCGGTCAGACTGGGGGAAAGTTTTGATGAATAAAGATTTCCACGGGAGCCCACGTTCACCAACAGCAGGAAGAACAGTGATTTTTTTTAAAGTGATGCTCCCAGCCCAAATTGGGTGCTAATTTAGCTAAGAAAGAAGATAATCTAAGCACTTCCAGCATGACTGCTAATGTAAACACCCTAGCCATCTGTTTTATTTGCACACACACACACACACATGCAAGCTTTATAAAACGCCAGTTCTCCCCTGTTGCTTTTGCAAGCCACACATCCTGCTGCAACAGGAGAAGCGGAACAACCAGACCTGGGGCTCTCCCAGGCATGGATGTCCCTGCACAGCTGCCCTGCCCCATGCAGCTCTGCAGCAGCAAGTGGTACCCACTGCTCCCTGCTCATCCTGGGGAAACCACGATTTCGTGAGCTGGGGTGCCAGGTGGTGCCGGCTGTGCATCCCCCATCCCTGCCCCAACCTCCAAGGGGGGTTCGCAGCCCTTCTCTCTGCCATTGGGATTGACCCGGGGGGAGCCAGTGGCAGAGTCGGCAAGGGTCCCGGGTGGCTCTGGCTGCTCCGGCAGTGCAGCTGGCACGGCCAGGAGTCACACTGGGATGCCCCAGCCCCAAGCCTTGCTCCGGTGGAGGGAAGGGCTCGGGCTGCCTCTGCCAGCCCACATGCTGGAGAGATTAAGAAGCGCTTCACACGTATTTCAGCATGACTGCAGAAAGTGGTGTCCTTTAGCACATGGTAAATAATTGACACTTTACTCTGCTGGCAGCCGGCACCCCCACTGGCAGCTGGGTTTGTCATTTTGCGTCCCCTTGGTGGCTCTAATTTCAAATTTACAGTAACATATGCCCAGAGAGTTGCCAGCCTTCTCCCAGCATCACGAATGCTTGTTCCCTCCTGCCCTGCACTGTGCTGGATGAGGAGTGAGTGACATTTCTGCTTCTGCTGCAGATCTTCTCCTCACCTCCTGCACTGGGAGAACAGAACCTTTTTGTTCCTTGTTTATTATTATTATTATTATTATTATTATTATTATTATTATTATTTAGACAGGGCAGCTGGGGACCAGGGTATTTCCAGTGCACTTATTTAGCTGCATGATTCCCATTAATGTAAATGGCAGTCACACAGCTAAAACCGTGCAGATCCTGTCAAAGATTTACCCCCGGGGTTACCATTTTACAGAAACTTCCCCCTCCCCCTCCGCAGAGCCTTTGCTGCAATTATTGCGTGGAGGGAAAATTGGAAGTCTCTGCAGAAGAGGAAAAGACTGGCTCATTTAGGAAATGGAAATTTGCATCAGGCGAGTGCAAGGGAGGGACAGGGGGTGTGGGGAAGGAGGAGCCTGAATTTCCCCCTCCAGTCTCACTGTGCCATCACTAAGGAAAACGACGTCGCAGATCCTTGTGCTGTGAAGGTATTAGAACAGGATTGGCAGAAGAACTTTTCTTTTTTAAACCTCATTTGAAAAAAACCAAAATTTGCCTAGAAGATAAGCAGAACAGTTATCACCCCTTTCCTTCTGACAACACATGGTCCTGTTTGCAGTGAGGGCTTTTGGTCACGCAGGTCTCTCCCCATCCACAGTAACCCCAGAGGAGGATGGGGCCGTGTCCCCACGCTGCTACCTAGCACAGCATCGGTGGCCACCGTGCCTCTGCCACACAGCTGCACAGGAAGGATGGGGACACCTGGGCAGCATTTCTGCCATGCTCTCCTTGAAGATGGCCATGCCCCTGGAACACTTTCTCCTCCAGCAGTGTCTGCTGGAGGAGTTATTTGTCCCTCTGACACCAGCCATAAATTTCAAGGCCAGAAGGAGCCATTACGGTCAGCAAACATGACCCCTGATATAACACAGAGCGTGATTTGTGCGTCAAGCCCAGGACTTTCTTTGGAGATGTAATAAATCTTTGGGAAAGGCAGGCAGTCCTGATTTAAAGGCTGCAAGCCACTGCGCTGTCTCCCTGGCTAAGCTGTTGAAGTGGTTAATTATCCTCACAGCCTGAATGCACGCCTTTACTGTGGATCCGAGGTGACCTGCCTGGGTGCTTGGGCACACAGTGGCCACGGCATCGCCTCGTGCCCCTTCCTGCCGGAGCAGTGGATCTGCCGGGGACATGGCTCTTCCTGGGGGGATTGTCAGCCATGGTCAAGTCACCTCCTGACTTTCCCTCTGACAAGCCAAACAAATTGAATTTCTTTAGGCTGGTTGATCAGCTCACTTCTGAGGGGCGTAATGCAGCTACATGGATTTTTTTCTTTGCAGCATGTCTCTTGCATCAGGACATTGTGCGGGTCCAAGTCAAATGTAGAGTGGAAGAGGGACCAGGATTTTTGACAGCTCCCAGGCTCTCAGGTAGGTGCCCAAGCCCACCTGTGTGTTGAAGGCACTTCCTACAGATGGAAGAGAAATCTTCTGGCCCAAGCAGGAAGAGCAGAGAACAGTGGTTCTGAAAATCACAGCTGGGAGGGCAGGGAGTGAATGTGCAAAGGATGACGCTCTGGCAGGTTGCTCTTCCCCAAATCATAGAATCAAGAATGGTACAGGTTGGAAAGGACCTTAAAGATCATGGAGTTCCAATCCCCCTGCCATGGGCAGGGACCCCCATAATAAATAAGTAAAACACATGGAAGAGGTCAAAGCCTCTCTGATGGCTGCATGAGCTAAGTGACCCCCACCCTGGCTGAAGGGATGGGGCTCCTGCCCTGGAGGTGGGGGCTCATGGCCCAAGGAGGGTCGGACCCCTGTTCTGTGCAGATTCACAGTGAAACCTAAGGCCTCCTCCAGGCAACACAGGCTGGGGCACAGGGGATATGGCACATTCCCCTGCCCCTGGCAAGTCTGGAGGGACTCAGGCACATCATCCTGTCAGCTTGGGGAGATGTTTCATGTGCTGATGCCTGATGGCTTTGCAGGAGCATCTGAACAGTCTGTGTTTTGGACGTCAGAGGGCTGGATCTCCCACACATCTTGCTTCCCGCCTGCCCCCTCTCATCTCACCCTCCCACCTAGCCAGCCAGAGCTTGCTGGGCTGGGAAGAGGCAGACCCAGAGTCAGCCTCTCCCCCTTGGCAGCTTTCCCTTGCTCAGGACATTGGGGGGACAAAGTTTGTGTCCCTGCTCAGATCCAGGCCCGGATCTAGGTGTCCCACACACCAGGCACAGGCTCTCAGCAGGGGACCGTCAGCCTTTCTGAGACGTGGCCAAAGACTATCCAGACCGAAAAATCCAGTACAGTCAAAATCAGTAAATACCCTTCACCAGAAAGCTGCAGATCTGGCTAGCTGGCATTTGCTGCATACCATCTTAAATTGCCAGCTTCGCCTTGTGTGAGCAAGAGGTCGGCTCTGAGATGGGCAACCAAGCCACCTCTAGAAAAGCAGAGTACATTGCTTTACGTCTCCCCAGCTCATCCAGGGCTGACCCTGACCCATTCCCCAAGCCAGCCCACCCCATGCTGTGCAAGTCCTTCTGCCACGGGAAGAGAGGAGCTAGCTACTGAGGAAGCTATTGCCTCCTCCAGCTGGGTTTAGCGGGGCCAGAGCCTGTTAACATGTAGAGTTTATGCAGAACCACTCTCGTTTCCTGAGCGAGGATCAAGGGGGGGTTGATTTTCTTTTGTCTGGTGGAAGACAAATACTGCTGAAGGGAGTGTTACTTCGGGCTGCCAGGTTGATCTGCAAGGAGCCGGAGGAATTTGTCTTGCGATGGGGAGAGCAGGAGGTGAACTTAAATGGGAGAATCTCACAGGACCGGTGCTTTAAAAGCAATGTAGAGGCCAGAGTGAATTGGCTGCTAGATTTTAAATTGATCCTTCCACTCTTGAGGGAAAAAAAAACAAACCACACTAAAAGGGTCAAAGATAATGGAGTTAGTCTGCATCTTTTCACTGGAGGTCATTGCATCTTCCCAGCTGCCACAGGATGGAGTGCTGTGGGTTCTTGGCTTTCAGCAGCTGATCTTTCACTACCTGCATTTCAGGTTTAATGCTAGCTAGAGGGTCTAAGAAGTTCTCCTGCTTCTTGTTGCTGTACTCCAGCCTGCTCTTTCCCCTGTACTGAGTAAAGAAAGCAAAATGGTTTCCAGGGTGGGTACATCTTTCAGTGGTGGGCTGTCATGTCAGTTAGCACTCCTCAAAGCATGAGACATGATAGGAAAGGGAAAGAATCATTGAGGAATTTAACCAGATGCCTGGTCTCGCTCACATGGGTAAGAAAGGCTTGGGAGAGCTGGAGGTCTGCTCAGACAAGTCCCCAATGCCACTTGGCCCCTGAAAAGAGAAACTGGTGACTCTGTCAGCCTGCGCAGTGAGAATGTGCCTGCGGCTGCAGATCACTGCAGAGGAGGTGTCAGAGGGGAGGTGGTAGAGAGTCTGAATGCACATCTTTGCATCATGAGACAGGGTACAGAGAGTAACTGCAGCAGGGCTGGGTGGTCTGGGATGTGATGGCATGGAATCTAGTGGGGGATTATTTGGTCCCTTTTCTGCATTAATTTGGTTTCTCTACAATCTCTACAATCTCTACATGTGAAGTATTCAGACCAAAGCCGGTGTGTGCAAACAGGGGGCTTGGAGGGGCACCCCACCACTGTTGATGTCAAGGCCAGATTTCCACATGCCTGCAGACAAAACGAAGCGTAGCCTTTGGTGTAGCTGGAAAGTCACTCTCTGTAGGGGCCTTAGTGTCCTACAGCATTAAGATCCAAGGCATCCCTAAACCCATGATGTGATTTCATGTCACAAGCTCTATCTGCTAGTAACTCCAGAGAGTACCTAAGAGAGGGGAGAAAAATGGAGCCCCCAAGCAAAAGGTCTTGCAAATCTCTTGCATGCTATTTCTTGCAATTAGTCTCTGTTTACTCCTCCCTCTGATGGGCCTGTTACTGTCAGAATAAAAAAAATAAATCACACATTTGTAGAATAACAGCTAAGAAAGACAGGCTACCCAGAGAGGTTAGAGGTTGTAGATGTGCCATTCAAGGTCAGGCTGGACAGGGCTTTTGAGCAGCTTATCTAGTTGAAGATGTCCCTGCTCTCTGCAGAAGGGTTGGACCAGATGACTTTTAAAGGTCCCTTCCAACTCAAACCATTGTTTGATTCTATGGTTCTAAAGCTTTCTGAAAGGCAATCTGCTGCATATGAGAAGTCAACTGCTATTTTCAATGCAATCGCGAAGGGTAAAGCTGATCTCTGTCTTTTTGGTCATGGCTTTAGGTCATTTTGATTAAAAAGTGTGTGATAGGAACATTTATGGTTTTCAATTGACTCCAGGTAAGCACCATAAAGATTGGCTTTGTGTTGAGGCCAGACCACAGAATAAAGCAACAATCTGGTAGATTTGTGTTACGGCTTCATTTGTTGCCCACTTTATATGACTAATGAGTTGCATTAAGAGAATGGGCTGGTTTGGGGCTTTTTAGACTGGGCAGGCCCAGCAGGAATAGAGGTCTCTTCAAGCCTGTGGGACAGCTGGCACAGGTAAGAGCTGTGCCTGTCCTGATATTGCCTTTTTAGGAGCACAGCAGAGATCTGCACGGCCCTTCAAAGGAGGCATTTCAATGCAGTGGCTTTGCCTATCTTGGCTTCCTTTTCTTGCCGTGCCCTGGAGACTCTAAATTCTCAGGTCATGAGTGGGGCTTTCCAAAGATAAGTCTGAAATAAACCATACCTTATTTATTTGCCCCAAGGTACTGCCCATGATTCATCTGCAGATTTAATACCAGTGCCTAGCTGGATCTCCTGTTGTATCGATTTCTATAGCTCCGCTTACAGATAACGAGTTTAAAATCATGGGACTGGACAAGATCTTCTGGGTTGTTTGGTCACGTCTTCTTCTGTCACACATAGTCATGTTGTGCAATCCTATTCATAGGCTTGCAAAGCTTCATCTTAAAGTTGGGCAGCACTTTGCTCCTCGGATTTCTGCAGGAAAGCCTTTGCAGAATTTCATTCCTCCAGTGGTCATTAATTCTGCCATTTCTTGTCTAAACATAGTCAGGGATAGTTTAGAGGCAATTGCTCAATGGCCAACATTGTCCTCAAGCTTAAATAATTCGTCTCCTTTTGTAGTGGACATGTTGAAAAAAAAAAGGGGTTACAGAGGGTGGCCACATCCCCACACAGCCCCCGAGATGTAGAGAGATGCGTGGTCCATCAGGGTTCAGGGCAGAGGGCTGAGCTGGCAGAAGAAGTGTCCCCAGCAGCTCAGGCATGGTCCCGACCACTACCGAGGTCTCAGTGGGCCCTCATCCCCTGGCACTGCTCTCTCTAGGCCCTTCTGGAAATATTCCAGCTGATTTCTTGTCTGTTTGCATTTGCCTTTTCTTAGCCGTGAGACGCTCGTGGCTCGGAGCCATCTCATGCCTGAGTGATCCATCTCTGCTGCTTTGTGGATAAGCTGCCAGCATATAGCAGAAATTCTTGTTTCTAGTGTCCAAGTACATGGTGGCACATTTTTTGCTGCTAAATTACATCCCATTTGTCTCAGTCTCATCCTTAAGGGCACCCAGCTCCTCCTATGTAATATTCCAACCCTTATCAGTACCAGCAGTGACTCCCAACTTCACGTCATTCCTGCTCTCTCTGCTAGGATCATTTAAAGAAAATATGGATTAAGATAGAGTCCAAGACAGCTCCTAAATGAACTCCACCAGGAACTCACTGTCAAATTTTAATTCCCCTCTTAGCACAGCCTGTTTTCTATCCATTGGCTGGTTCTTGACCCAAGCTAAATCTCTTTCACTACACCTCATCTTAATGAACACGTTCCTGCTTGGCAACAAGGAATCAGGCAGACCTGGTCTCCCCCATGTCCTGACTCAAGCAAGCCAGGCACAGACTACAGCTGGGAAACTTATCCCTTCCTTTGTTCTATCTATCATGTGCCATCTTCTATTTTCATCCTTTCTGAAGAGTTTGTCCCAACACTTTGCTCCTGTGGAGGCCAGATGAATCAGTGCATGGCTACCCCCACTGGCCTCCCCAGTCCCTTCTTCTTCCCTGACCCCAGCTATGACTATGGCTCTTGGCTCTTCTCCTCTCCTCTTCCACAGTTCCCAGCTTAGTGGCTTTGTGAAAAGCCATAGCTATCAGCCTTGCAATCACAAATGGTGGTACTTTCCACACACTGGGTTGGAGATATCCTTGTCACCTTTACCTGATGTGCTCTTTATTTATCTCTGCTTCTCTCTTAGGTCATAAATCCCAGGCCTTTGCACCATTTCCTTTTGCCCCATGTTATCCCCAATAGATGCTGCTGACAAAAAGTTCGCGCTGGGGTGATGAAGTACTTAATTCATGTTGGGTCAATGCCTAGAGTACCTGAGCTAAGCCACATATTTTTGTGTATTTCCTCCTGCCAGGTTCTTCATTTCTTTACTGGTCTCCTTTTTGCTCTCTGTTGGTCCCCTCTGTGTTTTTAATACTATTGCTGTTAAAGTTTTATAAGCTTGGGCTGGCATTTTATGGGTCTAATATTCTTACAGTTCAAAATGTTTTTGCAATATTACCTTTATTTTTTCCTACATTCAAAACTCCTTCAGATAGTACAATGGAGGGGGCTTTAAAACTTTAGGCAAGGGGGAAAATAATCCGTCTTCCTTCTCCTTCCCATTTTGGTTCTCTGAAACTTTTTTTTATTGACAAAGAGTGCAAAGAAAGTAGGGAAATAGTGAAAAAGCAATAGATGACTAATATTGCTGGGAGATGAATTCTGTGCTATCCATTTTGTCTGTTCTAGCCCTCCTGAACTTGTTTGGGAGTTACTTAGAGCCAGTTGCTCTCTCTTGTTACACTGTGGGAAGTTGAGAGACACCAGCTTTTTCTAGCTCCGAGCTGGATACTTCCTGCAGTCACTAAGGTGACTGTCACTGGCTGATTGGGAAAAATCAACCGTGACAAGCATGGTGCACAAACTCCACGGCAAAAGAGGTGGATGCTTACAGGAGTGGGTGGATAGACATCCTAAAGGTTGTGCTTCAAGCTTCATCTGTGTCCATAAAACATTCCCTAGAGATGCAGCTGGGTAGAGCAACAGATCTGCTATGGTGGGACAGACACCGAGGCTTTCATCACATTGCCCCCAAGATGAGTCTGATTTAAAAAAAAAAGAAACACGGTGGTAGTTTGTTTTTTTTTTTTTTTCTCCTGTAATGGATTATATCTCCTAATATATATTCCCTTAGCAGAGTAGATCATACATCAGTAATCTGGATGCACAAGGCCCTGAGAACGGATGAGAATTTGAGGGCTGCATGGGAACACCCCTGAGGTGCCCAAGAAGTGGCATTAGATACAGTAAATATACGGCAGTTTCTTTCTACCTGTTTTGTAGGAAGCAATTGCAGAGCTTTTTCAGTGCAGGTGGAAGTACACCTGTGCTCACTCACCCAACAAATCCTTTCCTCACTGGTGAGCCAGTTCAAATGCTGTGCCCTAAAGGGCCCCCACATCATGAATGTCCATTTTTCTTGTGCTGAACCATTTCCAGCCAGCCTGAGGTACTCAGCTTTGAAATCATTTCAATAGTGTTTTCTCTCTAGAACGCTAGCACAGCTTCTTAAATCACCTTAGGAGTAATTGCCAAATTAGCTCGCAACAGATCTGGGTGATGGGTGGTGATATTCCAGAAAATGAGAGACAGTGAGCTACATGACCGGCACAAAGTCATGCAGAAGGACTGTAGCAGAGCAGCAGTTCCCCACGCACTAATTCTGAGCCTTCACCTAGTCAATATAACAAAATGCCATCAGCCACTGCCTAAACATTTACCTCTGGGTGGATTTTAGTACCTTTAGGATTGGGTGACGCTCCTGTGAAGCAGCAGTTCTCCATCTCTTTGTGGTTCTGTGCGCTCCTGGCAGCAGGTGGGTGAAAAATGAGTAGAAAAGATCATTCAGTTATAAAGAGGGGAAAGTCAGTTTCTTTGACTTCCAGTTTTCAGCCATGTCTACTTCAGTCTCCCTTGAGGGAGTTTCTCAGCAATTAAACCTTACCTCAGCCACCGCGTGGCACCACAAGGCGTACTTCCCACACTGCCTTCACGTGAATACACCCCCAGCGCCTCTTATAAAACACAGTACAAGCTGGTGTTGTTTGCTACCGTGAAACACCAGCAAAGTTACTTGTTAATTGCCATTTTTCTGTGATATGATATGCGTCTAGCTTAGAGGTGTTTGCTGCATGTTTATTAACAGGAGTAAGCTACTGTGTATGGGCAGACAGCAAAAGGCCTCCTGTTGGCCCTAAAATGGGATGCCAACCAGCCTGGTGGTTTGGCACATGGCTGTGTGCTCTCTGAACAGGCAAACTGGGCTGGCACAGATGTGGTGGGATTGAAGGCAGGACCATGACTCCATGACCATGTGTCAGCCTTACCTTGTATGAGGTAAGGAGGAGGTAAGGTAAGGCTTGTGGATGAGGGATGGTAATGCATTCAGGGGGTGCTCCCAGTTCCCCTGCAGAGCTCAGATTTACATGGATGCAAGGCAGAGATGCATAGGAGTCTTTGTTTCTCTACAGTCACAGAGCTGATGGGGACAATTTGCTTTTGATCTGGTTCACCTGCAGAGCTCCATGTCTCTCTTCTTGGTGCTTTTGACAGCCAGTACTGCTCAGGACATGGAGGGGCCAGGGCTTTTCAGGAGCTGTGCAGCCCTCAGGCTTGTGACAGGCACCTCTGGGCTCCCCAGGGCTCCCTGCAAGCTCATGGCTGTGACTTGAGCTATATTCACTTCCCAGGGCTTTTCTCTCCCTCCCATGGCACCTCTTGATTTGCCCGAGGGAAAAAAGCACATTTCATCGTGAAAAACATTTGATGAGCATCTTCATTTAGTTTCAGACAATTAATACTGGCTAAACCAATCATCAGAAAACCAGGCATGGATTAACAACCTTATTTAAAGCCTATGTGGGTACATTTTCAAATATCATGTTGTGGCTTTGGCTGGGAAGGAGTTGACTTTCTTGCTAGCAGCTGGTATAGTGCTATGCTTTGAGTTTGGGATAGGAATACTGTTGATAGCGCAGTAATGTTTTTGGTTGTTGCTAAGCAGTCAAGACCTTTTCTGCTCCTCACACCACCCCGCCACTGAGTAGGCTGGGGGTGCACAAAAAGTTGGGAGGGGACACAGCTGGGACAGCTGATCCCAACTGACCAAAGGGTCATTTCTTACCATGTGACATCATGCTCAGCATATAAAGCTGCGGGAAGAAGAAGGAAGAGGGGGGATGTTCAGAGTGATGGTGGTTTGTCTTCCCAAGTATCTGCTACATGAGATGGAGCTCTACTTTCCTGGAGATGGCTGAACGCCTGCCTGCCCATGGGAAGCAGTGAATGATTTCCTTGTTTTGCTTTGCTTTTGTGTGTGGCTTTTGCTTTACTTATTAAGCTGTCTTTATCTCAACCCATGAGTTTTCTTACTTTTACCATCACAAATGGGGAGAGTGACAAGGCAGTACTCTGTAAATACAGCTACATCTTCCATACACATGGTGGTATTAACGTAGTTTGTGCACAGGATTTGGTAGAAAGTAGTTGCTCGTTATGCTAGCCTGTACTGCAGATACTGTTTGTGCAAAAGCTTTGTGCCTCCTAAATAGCTGGAGGAAGATTTTGAAGCCTTGGAAATGTTTTCAGGCTCCCCTGGGCTGGCTGTCCAGCCTCAGATCTCATTCTGTCCATCTTGCTGGAGATACCCAGCAACTGAACCCTACTTGCTTGTGCAATTCACACTTGGCAGACATGATGCTCCAGCTCTGCCAGTGGGGCCCCTTTCAGCACAAGTATGTCCCACCTCAGTCATCTCTGTGCTCCTTGGTTCTGGCATCCAAATGTCAGGTGGACAGAGCAGCTGCTCTGTCCCCACCAGTGACAGCACGAGCGGCCAGCGTTACCGCTTGCAGCCAGGACAAGCTGGCGTCCTTCTCCTGATTGCAACCAGCTCTGGTAGCAGAGATTTGCTGCTTTCCTTACATCCAGCCCCTTGTGCCTTTCCAAAGGAAACCAGGGCAGGAGGCTTCTGCTCTGTGTCTGTAACTGGCTTCCACCTTGGCAGAGGATGAGACATGGTCTGATCTCCTATTTATCTGAGGCCAGATGAGTTTTCTCAGTTGCATGGTGTTGGACAGGAAAGAATGTAGCCCAGAAGTCACAGAGTGGAAGGGTCAGGTGTGGGGCTGGGAGTCATGGCACAGATGTGGACCTTGCCAGCATTGCCCTCTGCAAGGGCCAGGGGATGGGGTGTGCCTCACCCCTGGCTACGGGGTTGGCACAGGGGAGGACACTCTGCTCTGGAGATTGGCGCTGGAGGACCTCATGGCCAAGGGCTCCCCCTCTCCTTGCTCCTTCTGCCTGCCCTGTGGGAAGCATTGGAGGGCTCTTCTGGCCCACTACGAAGCACAAAGGCCATGGGGCAAAGCTGGAAAACTCTCTTTTCCCTCCTCTAGCCCTGAGCAGATGTAGCCCATCCCACATAACATGACTGGGATTGTTCCCGGACCAGATCAAGGGTCAAACCCTGAGCCCCTGGCCCTGGGTGGGCTCCTGGAGCTTTCCCTGGGGCTTTGCTCTGGCTCTCCTCGTTCTTGAGACCTCGTGGCTTTCCAGCCAGGCACTGCTGCACAGCCTCAGGCATCACTCAGCATCCCCGGCAGCACACAGCCGGCTGGAGGAGTGTGCTGCAGCTGACGGCTCCAGCTCCTTATGCAAGCTCTTGGCTGCAACGCTTCGCTCCTTTTAAGACTGGGGCGATGCTCTGGAGGGCAGCTCTGCTTATCTAAGGCAGGACTGGAGCAGGACAGCCTGCAATGTGGCCAGGTCTCAGCTGCCCTTGGGAACCCCATGGGGATCCTGCCGGCGGCTGATAAATGCCAACAAAAGGATGTCAAGCGCGAGCGGTTGCTTCCAGGTTTGTTTATTCCTCTGATTTCTACAGAGGCACACGAAGAGTCCGCACGCAATCTGCACAGAGCGCTCTTCATAAAAATAAATAAAAAAGGCCCTTGCTGTTCAAAATCAGCTTCCCTCCGGGTCTATTTTAGCCCATCGCCTTAGCAGCAGCTCCTTCAGACGCTGGGACTCTGCTGATGAGAGTTAGTCACTTCTGTCCCTCAGCAGGCGTCTCGGTAATTTTCCCCAGCCGGTTGCGTCAGTGAAGCCCTGCACCAGCAGCGCTCCCCGATTATGCAAGCTACGTTCGCAGATACGCTCCCGGTTGGTCTTTTTAACCTTTATTCGCCGGCTCGTTGTGAGGAGAGCTGCAACAAAACCTTTGCTGATAAAGCCCTGTAAAGTATTGACAAAAGAAAAGCACGACATCGGTAATAGATTATATTTGTGGGAAATTGGAAGAAGAAAAAAAGAAGCCAATTGCAGCCTATAGGCTGAATCTGTAGCAGTAACATCTCTTGAAAAGAAAGACACACTTTTCTAGTTCATCCAAGCAAAAGCAGGGACAAGGATTTTATCTGGGCTTTCAGTTTATTAGCCAAATGCTTTGCAGGCATGGGTTTTGCAAGACTGAGCTACCTCTCTGCTCCCTGTGAGGCACCCTAGAGCTTGCTCACAGATGGTGCAGGAGCTCCTGAATTACAAGACAGGAGCCTTCGACTCTTTTTTTTTTTTAACCTCCCCGTTCATTTAGTCTTTGTAAAAGGACATTGGAAGGGGGAATACATGAGCACTTTTATTCACCAAGAGCATCTGGAAATATTTTTACTCACCCAGCTCTAATATCACCTCAGTAGCACAAGCCTGTTCTTCGTGCCCACCGTACCTTTCTGACGTCTGCAACACTGAAGTGCAGGAGGCATCATGACACCCTCTATTTCCTCCTTGCCCCAGCAAAACCAAGGGCTGGGGATGAAGCAGGGGATGGATACATTCAAAACTCGTGCGGTGGGAGGTGTTTTGTCATCTAGCCTCACGCCAAGTCCAGTTGAAAATGAATAGGCTCTAACAGTGTGTTTCTGCTGACCGTTCAGTTCTGGGTTGGGCGCTAAATCTGACTGTAAAGAGAAATAATTGACTCGCTGGACTTTCTTAGGGCAGTAAGTAACTATAGAAACCCCCTGCCTGTCAGATGAAGGTGTAGCAGAGCTGTGTTTGGCTGATTGGAGCCAGATTACATCAGTCAATGCAATAAAGTTTGCAATAGGTTCTCAGTGCAAAATGCCACGTGCTAGTGTTTCCCCATGGCGATCAGGATTGCTAAGGTAATGCTAGAAAAAGAAGAAAAAAACCCAGTTATTATCTCTAGCTGTGAACGTCACAGCAGAGTAAATGTTAATATCTGTACAACTGAGCTCTGAACTGAGAGGTTCCTGCTAGCTATGGTGTTCTCATTGGAGTGATGGGGAGCTGAGCCCGACAAATAAAATGGGCCCACATTTTTCAAACAAGTATTTTGTAAGTCCTGAAACCCTTCATTCCTGGGTTGAAAGAAAGTGGCAGTAGGTTTGTGCTCCATTGGGAAAATATTTCTACTCAAAGGAAAATCCAAGCACTTTCTTTTGGCATTTTAAAGAATACTGCTTACTTTTGGGATATTTCAAAATTTCCCCAACATCACTGAGAAGGATAAAGATGAGAAAAAGAAAAATAGAAGCAAAGCATTGGAAAGAATTGGCAGATTGAACTGAATACTTGAAAGAACTCAAAGCTGTCATGGTTTCTCATTTGCCAAAGAAGAAAGGCAGTCCTTTACGTCCATCTGCAATGACACAGTCTTCCCTTTCTTTGGCTTGGCCAGCAAGGTCCAGCAGCAACGCAGCCTGGAGCTGTGCACCCTGAGGGAAGAACTTGGAAATAGCAGCACTCTGCCAGAGTACGCTGGGAAATCTTGAAACTGCAAGATTTTGAATGTGATTGAATATGTCATCTGAACCAGTGCACAGGGGAAAAAAAAGAAACACCAAACCAAACAAACTATGGAGGGAAAGGGTAAGACAGAAAAGTCTTGCTAGAAAGTTTGAGAATTACGTGCACATGGTGAAACCAAGGTAAGTCAGAGGCCTGGAAGCTGCTTTGTGCACCTGAGGAGCCCTGAGAAGCTGTGTAGGTCAAATCCCTCTCATCCTTCTCCCTATATGTGCCTGCCTGTGGTCCCATCCCTGTCTCCCTGCCAGCCTGCAGCTTCCCTCCCAGACAGCAGGGTGGGAGATAAAGCTTAAACTGTTCATGCCAAGCCAATGATTAGCAGGTGGCATGATGATGTTTAGAAGGGGGGATGAGGACAGCTTATTCTGCAAGGTAACAAGTCACCAAGCCTTGCAGGAGGGATTGGGCCAGGGCTGACATGCCACAGACTCTGCAGCATGCTCAGCCCTCGCTCTGGTGAGCTGGATGGTATTGTACTAGCTCCATTAAACGTCAACCAACCCCACATGGGTCTTGGTGGGAGAGAAGGCTCCAGGAGAGCTCGCTCCCACCGGAGGTCCTGCCAGCACCACTGCAGGGCCTAAACTCAGGAGTAATTTGAGACTGAGTGAGAGTGTTTGGGGCCCCAATTTGCTTCTGAGATGCTCTTCTTGGCTGCACAGTGCCTGTGCCAGGGAGCAGCACTCTCAGGAAGGCTGCCTATGTCCCTGTCCCACACTGGCCCCATGCAGTTTTCCTCTTTTGCTACGTGCTCTCATGTTTTGAGCCCTCTCAACTATTCGGTGCCAAAAGCATCAATCACTAAACTGCATTTGAGGTAGCATGTTCTCACACAGCACTGTGAAATATTTAATATTAGGATGCCGTATTTGGGACAGGCAGCATTTTTAATAAATGGAACGTGATGAAACAGTGGTCTTTTGGCTCACCAAGCAAGTTGCCTACAAGGAGGATGAGCAGGTACAAAGCAATGAAAGGGACCTTTATGTCCTTTGAATGAAGAAGAAACTCCTTGAATTCATAACTAACACTTACATCTGGAAGCAGACCCGGTGTTATTAGGAAGATTAACAGTAGCCAGGCATTTTTCATTGAGTGTGGAATTGCAAACCATACCCATGGCACGGGTCTCATTACAGAGGATGTGTCAATCCATCTGGGGCTGAAGGTAACAGAAATAAAATCTGACAGTATAAGACAAGCCCACCCAGGCCCCTCATGGACCTTCCTTAGCTCTGGTGCCTGACGTCCACAACATGGCAAGACAGCTAGGTTGCAAACAAAAATGGACTTTTGGGGACTTGCTACATCATGCTGATGTCTCCCATGTTGATCCGTGTAGAGATCAATCCTGCTCACCCCGGGCTCTGCAACGTGCCACAGCCTGAGCATTAAATATGAGCATCAATGTAAAATTTCCCCAAATATAGGCTTGACACTAACTTGGTACTCCCATTTGGTCTCCTTTCTAATGAGGGCTTTACCCATGCTTAGTAATGCAATTAGCACACATGCTCGGTGGTTAATAAGCCTGCTTACAGAGATATGAGCAGCTGCTCTCAAGTGGGGAAGGTGGGGGGACGCACTGCTATTGCCTCTGTGATGCCAAGGTCCCCTCTGCTCGGAGCATTTCAGCTCACTGATGCCATCACCTCCCTTGCCCCTCCTACGCGGAGCATTTCTGATGCAGACGCCACTGCTGTGGCCCTGACGTGTGTCCTTCGCAGAGGAGGAGAAGGAGGAGGGCTAGGTCCCTAGATCTCATGCCGTGGCAGCCTGTGGGAGGTGTAGGGGCACTTCTCGGCTGTCCCACGTGTGCCGCAGCCACTTGTGGGAAAACACGCCGGACCCCGAGCTTCACACGTGGCCGCTCCGCGGCATTGCCAGCCACCCTTCTAATAAGCACTAATTCAATTTTCGGCTTTGCTCCTTGATCCTTTCATGCCGCCTC
This sequence comes from Limnodromus scolopaceus, assembly GCA_028565335.1. Classification (NCBI taxonomy): domain Eukaryota; kingdom Metazoa; phylum Chordata; class Aves; order Charadriiformes; family Scolopacidae; genus Limnodromus; species Limnodromus scolopaceus. Next base: position 117,683,724 of record JAOXNO010000001.1, read on the forward strand.
CTGAGCTGCTTTGCGCCGACGTCTGCTGATGTCAGCGGCTGCGGGATGGGGAGGAGAGGGACCGGCTGCCGGGCGGAGGGGGGGGGAGGTTGGGGGGTGGCCTCCACCCCCAGGCTGGGGCGCTCAGGCTCCCCGGGAACATCCTGAATGACGAGACGTTAGGTGTTACGGGTGGGTACCACGCAGCTGGATCCAGGCGTGGGATTAAAATTTTGTGTCAGCGGTATGAGGAGTCATCCGTCATGCTCCGAGGGGAAGATTAGCGAGCTCAAACTCTGCGTGAAATTCAGGAAGAAAAATCTTATCATCTCACGCCAAACAAAATTTTGCCGCGTGCTGTCATCCTCCTGGAGGGGGCTGAATAACAAACGGCACAGCCTGAAGGGGGGCCCTGCTTGGCCACCTCAGCCCCGGTCCTGGGTACCACACCTCTGCAAACCCGACTAATCGCCTCGGTTTCAGCCGTCGTTCTGAGTCGGCCACAGACCCGACCAGCGCTGGCTGATCTCAGTGAAAGCTTGGTCCCAGTGGCCAGGGCGCTGGTGACCCGCAGGTGGTGGGCATCCTTTCCCCTCGCTCCCTGCCCTGTCTGAGCTCCCGCAGGGAGAAGCACTTGGGGGGGGGGAAGCTGGGCAGGTGTGGGGGTGAACAATGAGCCCTCAGCAGCCTGGTTTTGAGCGTACTTTGCAGCCGGTCAAGCTGAGCGATGCCCCAACTCTGGGGCTGGCCATCCTCCTCCTCCTCTTCCTCCTCCTCCTCCTCTCTCCCTGCTACATGCCCAAGAGGATTCCAGGGCCCACAAGTCCTGGAGCAGGACAGGAACATTAAGCCTACCCATATTAATTAACTAATTAATTAATTAATTGATTAACTTGTTCATTCAGACACAAAATGTGAAAGGGGCGCACCTGGAAACATGCAGCCTTTCTTCTTTTATGCGTGGCACATGGATGCAGAGCCCATGTCGCACATCTTCAGGGCCCAGGGGTCAGGGGTCTCACCTGGAAGCAGGTTGAGGGGGTTTCAGTGATTACGGTAGGGCTCTTGGGCTCCTAGCCCCAGCTTTGGTAGCAAACACCAAACGCAATTCATCTCCTCTTTCTCTCTCTTAGGGTGCACATCACTTGCAGCTGAACCCAGCCTTACCACTGGCTCATCTCCGCATGCAACACCTTCATTGCCCCTGTCAAGACTTGTCTTCTCTAAACGGTACTTTCTGTCACAAGCCAGAAGCGGCCAAGTGACAGGGCAATGCAACATGACAGGAGCCTTCCACCCTGCACCACGTGCACACACACAAATGCAGACTCTCAAGCATCCCTTGCTGGGCTGTGCTTCAGGACAGCAGCAGGCTGCCGGTCAGCCCGGGGAACAGATGAGTCACTACTTAATGCCAGGGACAGGCTAAGATCTTCACAAAGCTTCATGGTCCTTTTGACAGACAGAGCAAAGGCAACTGGCATTATAAATGATTAAAAAAAAATGAAATTAGAAAAACATAAGAAACCAGTTGGGCTGGAGCAATTCATAAAGCAAAGAGGTTGTGGGTAACCTCCTCAAAGCCGGGAAAAGGGAAAGACACGTTGCCCTCACCCATGAGTTCACTCTTCAGCCCTACCCCAGTGCTGCCACCAGAGGCAGCATGGTGACACGCTGCTGCAGAAAGGGAACATGGTCCCAGAGACAGCCCTGCCTTTTTTAGGACCATAGAATCATAGAATGGTTAGAGTTGGAAGAGACCTTAAAGATCATTCAGTTCCACCCCCCCTGCCATGGGCAGGGACACCTCCCACTACAGCAGGTTGCTCAAAGCCCCATCCAGCCTGGATGGGTGGGTGGGATGCTGGATTTTGTGTGGGTCCTGAGGTTTGTCCTAGGGGTAGAGATGCCTTCCTCACCTCCAGCGCCTCCCCTGCATGAAGGAGCAGACCACGGATTTTGGATGTCGTAGGTAAGAAGCAACTTTGCTTCTGTGTGTAATGAGGTATGGTAAAAACATTTTGAATCAAGAGGCGAGAGGTAATGCAAAGAACAACCTCTGTGAAGGAGTCATCACAGGCAAGACAGAAAGAGAGCTTACCAAAAAGCCACGATGCTCTAGCATGATCCTTTTGAGCTTTCTGTGCACCCAAAGGAGATACATTTACATCAGCATTGCCCTAATTATGCAAATTGCTGATTGGTTTGTGCACCAAGACACCAGCATTTTGTTTGCTTTCCTCCCAGCCCCCAGCCCGAGGGCCAGCGTTTTGCTCCTCGGTGCCGGGCGTGCGGTGAGTGGTGGGGGGACAGGAGGGAGCATTGCAGCAGCAGGGCTTCATTTTCAGAGCTCCCCCTCCCACCGCAGGCACATCTGCTTTAATAGCAGGGCTTGTTTCTAAAGCAAACGGAACGGAGCATCTCAGGAAGGTGGTTATGGATAATAACACGTGTTATAATGAATCCATCTCCTATGCACCGGGTACCAATGTGAGGGTCCCCCAGCACAACCATCCTCATCAGGCTCACAGAGCACGAGGAATGCTCGTCCTCTAGCACTGCGTCTGTCCTCCTTCAGGCTGCCAGCAGTGGAAGATGATACAGAGACACTGACCCCATCACCCGGCCTGTGCCACTGACAGCCTGGGAACGGCCTCGCTGCTTGGTGAGAGCTGTTGTTGCCAGAGCTACGTGTTTTGGTAAATCTGTTGGGAAAGCAGTTTCAGTGGGCTGCTCATGGACGATGCAACGTAGGGGAAAAAAAAATCCTCATCTCTTTTCAAGATTCATTTGGGATATGAAGAAATTCTACTGAGAAAGTGCAGAGCCAAGAGAAAAACAATCCTAAGAGCTTCCTTCCTGCAAATATATCAAAGGCAGCAATCGCACTAGCCAAATGTTAGATATATATGGCACCTTAACAGAAAAGATTGGCTTTTCTGTAACATTCTTTCAGGTTTCTTCCCTAATCCTGCTGTTGGAGATATGCAGGAAAGTTTTTAAACCAGGAAGACCCTTGAAGTCTGTCAAAACTGCTTGTAAAACCCCAGTCTATGCTACAAGTCAGTGCCAAACTGTGCCAGTTTCAACAATTTTTCACTGCAACCTAACCTCAGGAGTCTTCTTGGACTGGACCCTGCTTTCATAAATTTGACAGTAATGCTCCAGTTGAACCCAGGGCCCACGGGCTAAGCCTCAGCAATTAATGCTCACTGATTTATTCACATACATATTCACCACAAGGGTACAGAACCCTCCACAGATACTATGCAAATAATGTATAGTAATAAATGCAAATGCCCCACTTGAATTTACAACATCAATATTCATAGTCTGAAAATTAAGACCTTCTTTAGTCTATTAGCATATAGTTATTAATGGCCAGTAAAAAGGGCTGCAGCTGTATACAAACATTTCCCTTTGTAGGAAACCAGTAGCAACAATCCCACAAAAAGTGCTGTTTCCTGAGAGAAAACTGAGCTTTGAAAAACCGGCAGGGAGCATAATTTGTGTGCAAGTACAGAACTTTGAAATATGTAATTATCTGGGAAACCACCTTATTATTATTATTTTTTGGTTTTGCATGTCTGAACTTTTTATTTTTAGACCAACCTTTTTTTTTTTTTTTTTTTTTTTGGTGGAAAATTCGGCCTGAAAGCCAATAGGGCTGTATCTCCTTTTAAATCCCAGATCCCAGGCTTTCTAGAGTGTCTGAGAGCTGTGGTCTCATGTGTCCACAACCAGGTGAGCACTTGTCCCCAACAAGGTGAGATGCTGCCCTAGATTTTCTGGCGGAGTTGTTATTTCTCATTGGAAGCTCACTGCCTGTTAGGCCTGCTGGCCAGATCAGACACTGTCACAGCTCCCTAGATGCTGTGAAACCCAAATCCTTTGGAAATGTACATGTATGAGACAGTTATGGACAACCCTCATAAAATGACCCACTGACACCACACTGCCACCACCACCAAGGGGGAAGGGAAGGAGGGCAACAGTGGTTGGAAACACCATTTTCTCTAGGAGGGAAAATATTTCCTAAGGGATGAGGTACACCAATACCAGGACGTGATCGGGCTGATTTATGCCAGGTTTGTTTCCCTTCTCCCCTTTGACACCAAACAAGAAAGCCAGAGGATTTGCAATTATATTTATTTGGTTACTACCATAAAATACCAGACTACCAGAACACCTCCTGGACCTGACACTCTGGCAGTTCAGCACCAGGAATACGTGGCCTGCTAGCATAGAACGAACTTTTACTAATACCCCAAATTAACTGGGATGAGTCCTGGTGTCATCTTCATCTGCTCAATCTCCAGGCAATGGAGCTGCCTCCTCTTTCACAGCTTCCTCTGGATTTTTAACCCAGTGAGCAGTCAGGTTGGTCTGGAATGTTTTACCCTTAGTCAACGTGTGCTGTTCCCAACCACCTTCTTCTCCTTCCTGTGTCTGGAAACATGCTCCAAGGAGACTCATTCCGTGATTTTCCTAGGGACTGGCATGAGCCTGACTGGGCTGCAGTGTCCTTCTGCGTTTTCTGAAGCTGGGAACAATGTTTGCCTTTCTCCAGTTGCTGGGGGTCTCCCCTAACCTCCACAACCTTTCAAATATGATAGAGAGCAGCCTTGCAAGGACAACAGCCACATCCCTTGGCACCTTTGGAAACAGCCACATCCCTTGGCACCTTTGGAAGCAGCCCAATGAATTCACATGTGTGGGACATTCTCTCAAGCAAACCATGACTAGATCCTCATTCACTGCTAGTCGTTCTCCTCTCCTTCATTGTTGGTGAAGACTGAGGCAAAGAAGCCAATGAGTGCCTCAGCCTTACCTGTCTCCATTGTCACTAAATCACCCATTCATCCATCCCATCCAGCAGTGGGCTCCCATTTTCCTTATTCAGCCTTTTGCTACAAATGTATGGGCAGAGGTTCTTCTTGCTGCCCCTGCTGCCCCTTGAAAACGTCAATTCCAGGTGAGCTTCATCTTTCATAGCACCACCCTACATGCCTGGGCAGTGTTTCTAAAATCCCTTCATTGTAGTCCACCCTTGCTTACACCTCCTCTTACTGCCTTTTTGTATTGGAGGCCAGTGAAGGGTTCTCAGTTCATCAATTATCCATAGCCGTTGCTACGCTGTCCACAGGGTGGACCCAACAGCTGCCTGCTAATGGAAGAGAGGGAGAGATGCATAACTTGCATAAATTAGCTTCTAAATTAAATTGTAGCCTTATAAAGTACCACTGCAGCACATAGGTAACTCTTGCAGCCTGGTGGAACCTAGCCAGAGAGCAAACCAAGTGCTGTTTAGAACCGCACGTGAAAAGGGCACCGAAGGAGATGCAGCAAGATTTGTCTGCTTTTTTAATTTCTCTGTGCTCGGTGCTGCCCACTGGCTGAAGTCAGGGATGTCTGATAGGGAGCGCTGTAAGATGAGATGGGAAGGTGCGCTCGCAGCTAATTTACAGTAACGGGAAAAAAAGCACATTACATCCAATTCAAAATGCTGACTCTGCTTGCCCAGCAAAGCCTCTTTGGCTATATAATTACAGATCAAATATCAAGTTAATTCAGATCTTACTGGATAAATAGCCTACAGCCTCCCTCTGCAACTTCACTTCTACACCTGAGCCTAAAACAAGCTGATCAGTCCTTCTCCTGTGACCTGAAGCACTGAAGGCTCCCAAAGGAGGATCAAAGAAAGGTCATAACAGCTAGGAGGCAAGAGGATGTCCCGCATGGAGGGATGAAAATCCATTTGTTAAAATGCCCTATTGAAAAACAAAACAAAACAAAACAAAACAAAACAAAACAAAAACCAACAAAGCCAAAGCCAAAACACCAAACAAATAGCAAATGACCCTTTCCCCTCACTCCTGAGCAATGAACTTTCGGATCCTCCGGACATAGTTTCTCTAGCAGCACACAGCTCATACACAGCACAGCTCTTGTTACAGCAGCAAAAAATCTCCCAGGTGATTTTATAATGTAGAGGAGGCTGAGCTTAGGACGTTTTTCTGTTGCCCTTTCTTCTGCTAACAGATTACTTGTGGGAATAAAGCTGGCTGAGTGAAGAGAGAGAGACTACCTAGAAAACAACTTTGTGTAAATGGTGTTCCTGCACTGGGCTGGCTGGGGGAAAATTTCAAAGTCAAAATTTTTTGACCTCCAAGTAAAATGATACAGGTTTGAAAAGGAGTTGTTCAACCTGACATGGTCTAGCAAGCGAGGTGAGCCCAGGTGCACAGGGACCATCACAACTGGTGGGGCTGGAGTAAGGTGGCTAGCTGGAGGAAGCCGTGGGGAGAACCACAATGTGCCCTGAAGCCATTACATCGGGTGAACCCCAAGATTTTTAACTGTTCCTGTTAGAGAAAGAGAAGCTTTTGCGCGTGGGATTCTCAAAAGCCTAAAAGTGGAGCTGCTCCAGGCCTCTAGGAGGAGGCATAAGGCTGAAGGACCCACCTGGAGCCTGTGGGAGAGCCAGCTGGGGAAGAACTCATTGTCAGTTGAGGCACATTAAGAGACTTTCCCAGCACAAAACTAACTACGAATTTTGGCTCCAGCCCTCCATGGGGGCACATCAGCAGGTTCGTGTAGGAGCCGAGTATCCAAGGGTTCCCCCTGGAGATGGTCCTGATATAGCAGTCAGCCGCAGGGCAGCTGGGCATTGGGGAAGGCTGGCCAAGCCAAGCCCCCATAGCTTGACTTGGCGCAGAGGAAAGGGAAGGTGTTTTGAGAGGCCCTGCCACTGGCACTGGTCTGATGCCACAGTGGCTTTACCACGTGATGCATTCAACAAAAAAAGCCAGTTAATCCTCAAGCAAACCCTCTCCAGGACACATCCCCTTCCCCACACTGAAACACGCCATCCCCAACTCATTCCAGAACCATACTCTATAGAGCCGTGCTACGGAGCTCCAGGAAGTCAATAAAATTAAAAAATCAGAATCATGGAATCACAGAATGGTGGGGGTTGGAAGGGACCTTCGGAGATCATCTTTGGAGTCCAATCCCCACCAAAGCATGTTCGCCTAGAGCAGGTTGGACAGGAATGCACCCAGGCAGGTTTTGAATATCTCCAGAGAAGCAGAGCTCACAACCTTTCTGGGCAGCCTGTTCCACTGTTCTGTCACCCTCACAGTAAGGGCGATTTATACTGCCTTATATTCAGACCCCAAAACCAAAACTGGCAAATGAAAATGCTATCAGTTCTCTGACCTGGGTCATGGCACAGCCCGACGGGCGCCGGCGGGAGGTCCCCTCGCAGGGCAGGAGGGAGCACCGCAGCTCAGGGCCAGAGCAGCGAGTGTGCTCCTGGCACACATTGCTGCTGAACGCCTTGCCAGAGGGTCTAATTTGGCTGGCTGCTTCTCCATTATAGGTGATAATGCAGGAGATGGAACAATCCCAGGTTGGCTGTCGGAGCGCAGGGCAGGTTTGCCAAGCTGGCAGCGAGAGCCAAGCCTCCCCTCCGTCATGCTGCCTTCTCCTCAGGGCAAGCTGAGCAGGTCTGGGAGCCACCAGGGCTTTGGGAGACCCCTCCTGCCATGGTCCCCTCACCGGCAACACCATTTTTGCCACAGAAAACTGCCTGTTTGCTGGTCATCTTTTACAGCATGCTAGTACTTTAGAAATATTTTTCTTTTTTCTGCTACGACTTGCAGAGTAGCATTCCAGCTGGAGGGACGATGGACTGTGGGAACTGGGACCCCAGCATCCCTTCGGTGTCTGGGTCTTACTTTCCTTCAAACACTGCCACCCAACCCTGCTCGAAACACGGCTCAGGAGAGATTATGTGACGATGGACGTCATCACTGCTCACAATTGCGTACGCTGCTTTGTGCTTTTTCCCTTCCCTTTTCTTTTTTTTTCTCTTTCTTTTTTTTTTTCTGCCAAGTTATCCTAAGAGAGGCAGTTTCTGCCTGGTGATGTGAAATGTTACCTTTATCACTTCTCCACAGCACCAGCAGTATTATAGGCTGTCAGTCTAAAAAAAGCAGCATTGTTTGCCTGCGTGGAGCAGGCGGTGCAGCAGCAGCAGCACGGGCTGGCCACATCAGGCTCCAGAGGTGGAAAGGGCCCCCATCAGGTGTTGACACGAACGTGCCGAGGTTCAGCTCCAGACAACCCTTGCAAGGCTGAGCTTGCTCAGACGTTAAATGTATAAATATAGATCCACGCAAAGGCAGCGCGGTTCAGCCAAGACCCAAATGCACCAACCCCCCCC
>JAOXNO010000001.1:117692032-117702987 GCA_028565335.1 Limnodromus scolopaceus
CCCCCCCCCCCCCCCCCCCCCCCCCCCTTCCCCTCCTAGGATATGAGCAGAAAAGTGGAGGGAGGTTGCTCAGTGCTGAGACATCACCACTGACGCAGATATCTAAAGTGGGTCAGATGGGAAAGTCATGTTAATGAGTTTACATGAGAAGTTTCAAAAAAAAAAAAACCCAAAAAAACCCCCAACAAACCCAATGGTGAAGACAAAGCCAGGGGTTCTTAGTATGCTGGGCTAGTGAGCGAGCAACAGGGTATGAGCCTTCTTCCCCTCCCTCCAACACGGGCTTTTTTATTTCTTGGCTACAGATATGAAACAGACAGGGAGAAAGGGAGGACAGGCCCGGTTGGGGATTATTTGAAAGCAGCAACAACTAAAAAGTTTCCATAACGAAATTTGATTCTTGTGGAGAGCGTGAGCACACTGGCTGTTTGACCATCGCAGGGCAATCAGCTGGACACACGGCACCCTCATCTCCATGCAAGCTTCCCCTCGGCTGAGATGCTGCTGCAGGGAGGCCCACAATTCAAGGAGCACCGTGGAAGGCAGCATCTGGATTTATGGCTACCATATTTCAGGGCTGTGTGAGAGGTGCTAGCAGTTTCAAATGGCTTCTCTTCAGAATGAAGTAAACGGAAGGCACTGATGTTAGTACCCCCATCTGTCATCTTAAAAGGACAGAGCTACTGCCCACCCGTCTTTTCAGCAATAGACCACACTGAGTATTGTCAAAAGCAATCATTTCCCCTGCTAGATCTTTCCTTAGGGCTACAACATTTCTGTGTGTGAAGAATACAGGAGAGGCTAAAATAAACCATATAACAATAAAGAGTCAAAAAACGGGAACTGTGGAGATCATCTAGTTTAGCCCCGCCCTGCCCCAAAAGCAGGGAGATGATAGCTGACATGAGGTCAGCTCAGCCGTGGTTACTGGAGTCTTTAAATCTTCAAGGAGACTCTACCTCTTCTGGGCAATTTGTTTGACTAAGTCAGCAGATATAAAAATGGGCCAAACTCTTTGGTTGACAAGAAGGGTGGCAGAGGTGATGCCATGGCCAGTGAAGTGTGGTGGGAGATGTCCGGCTCATCAGGTCTTGTGAGAGCTGTGCCACATGGTTATCCCCAAGGTACAGGGAAGCCTGATGCCTTCAGGGTCTGGTCAAAGTGCAGTGGCCCTACAAGCAGCCTGGTCTCCATTGCAACACCGTGCTTTGGCTGTTCCCCAGCTCCACACCCTGAGCAGCTGGGACTCGGTTCTGCAGAGGTATCAAGGGTGATGTTTGGGGTCAGAAGGTGTGAGAGAGGCCATGCACTGAGCTGCAAATAAAGCAGCCCTGGCTTTGAGGGAGCACGAGGCAGGTCAGATGTACAGGTCTTGAGATTACTGAGTGAGGATTCACGGCTTTGCAGAGGGAGCAATGGGCAGCATCATTTGTGATGGATAGCCCTGATATTAAGGCGAGGGGGGCGAAGAGGAGGAGGGCTGGAGGAAATGCCGACTGCAGCCTGACATCAACCCAGAGACCAAGTGCCCCTCCCAGGGAGGAAGCATTTCCCCTTGAGAAGAGAATTTCATCAGAGGAAGCCCACATCAGAACCTACATCACTTTGATGCCTGTTGTCCCTGCACAGGACACAGCATGCAAAACACTGCAAAGTCACAGCTATGTCTTTGCAGACATCAATGTGTGACTGCAGAGTCCCCCTAGGCTGTCCCAGACAGCTCCAAAGGCGTTGCTGCTACACCTTTCCACCTAGACATCCCTCAGCAATTTAGCTTAGCCCCAGCTCATGCATACCCACGAGTTGCTGGGGTCAATATAGGTGTAACCCACCTGTAACAGTGCTGCCTGGTGAGTTTTGCCATGCTGTGCATATACGCAAGCACTTCCTGGAGCTGGGGAAGAGCTGCTCAGGGATCCTGGAAGATGCCTGCAGTTTTGTGTAAGCCCTGACATGCCACCTGCAAAGCAAATGGAACCAGCGCCTTTCTGAAGGGGAGAGTGCTGACTCACCTGCTGTATGCTTCCCTGCACTCTACCCCTGCAAACTGCCCGACAGCAATTGCTTTCTGCTCTTTTTAAGTGCTCTGGGACTCCTTCACCTCCTTGGCCTGTCTCCAGCTGCAAGGGCACATCCTTTCCCTTTTCACAGCACTCACACACAAGCCCCGTGCGCTCCTCAGGGGCAGGAGCCGGTCCACTTATCTGGTTTCTCTGCACCCAGTTTGATGCCACACAGCAGGGCCTCTCATGCCCGTTTCCAGTGCCATCATTGCAGGGGAGCTAAGGGGGACAAGCACCCTTTATGCTAAGCCTGGACCTTTCAAGTCTGGTAGACATAGATTCCAAGCTCCCTTCCTACCCACGGACCGAAACACTGTGTGGGACTCCAAGACAGAGCCATTTCCAGTGATGTCTCTGAGGGATAAAGTCATCAGCTGACTAGGAAGAAAAAAAAATCACAGTTAAATTTCAAGAGATATTTGGGAGCAGACACTCTTAAGTAGCACTGGTGGCAGATGCCCCAGTAAGAATCTCATTATGTCCAATAAGTTACTCCCTGAAAAGCTCCCAGAGCTCTTATTATCTCTGGAGTGATAAGTAGAAGTGGTCTGATCTCTTGTAGAGCTTACGGAAGGATTGAGCTCTTTGTTTCAGATTAATTACCTCTCTGAAAAGAAAATTTGTATCAGGAGCCAGGAAAAAAAAAAAGAGGGCAAATAGTCAATGAAACTGGTGTAAAATTAAAGTAAAATCTTATCACACTACTGATTGCAGTAGGAGGACTCTACGGTTATGCTGGCTGAAATCAGAGGAAAATTCTTTATGTCACCTTGCAGGTGACACCCCTCCAGCAGACACCTCGGCTGGATTAAAATTTTAACTAAGAACATTTTCTGTGGAAGGAGAATAATAGCTTCATAAATGTACATACCTTTCATCTGAAATCTTGTTGGCTTTGAATTAGCCATGCATTCGCAGGCCCCTTCGGTCTGACACTCTTTTGTGTGAGATTATTTATTTTATTTCTGTTTCTAAGAAGCTTTGTGTAATAAGGCGTTAAGCTCAAGATAGTTTAAACTAATATTTGATTGTGGAAAAGAGTAGTATCACTGACTAAGGTTAAAAGTGGGTGCTTATAAAAATTAAAAATTGTTCCCGCTCTGCTTTGGCAGATTAGACCTGTGAAACTGTAATAGGATTTCTCTCTCTGCTCCCCTCTCTCTCTACCAGGCTTTAGCTTTTCCCTCGGAGGAGCAGAGGCAGGCGACAGGCAGCGTGCTCAGCCTAATGTCCGAACACTGGAGAAGTGCACATCAGCCTTTGGATCAAAAATCCCTCACGATGGGTTACCCCCTCGGCTGGGAAGAGCAAACAAGTGGGAGACCCAGTTCAGCCCTTCGACGGGCTTGCAAATGAAAGCAGGAAGGTCTGAGTATCCAGGTAAAGAGCAGGCAGCCGTTTTGAGTGCCGCAGCCTGCCTGGATGTGCCTGGTGAAGGAAAAAACCATTTCCCAATCCCCTGGTTGAGCCTGAGCTGCGATGTAAGTGAAAACTTGGATGGGTTATTTAGAGAGACTTCATTTTTGAGAGCCAAAGCCCTGGCTGAGAACAGAAGAGTGATTCGTTCCCCCCTGAGCATGATTACCTGCTCACTTCTCCTCTCCTCCTCGTGACTAGAAGCTGCGCAGCAAGCACCATTGCAGAAGAGAGATGCTCCTCCCAATTTCTCCTGTGATTGCTGTGGCAGAGATACAGACCCTGGCCCCTTGCTGAGCAGAGGCTGGTCCCCTGCGCCATGCACAGCTGCCTGTGGACACCCAGAGCCCCATCCCTGGCCATGGCGGGGAGCAGCAGGGATGCAGCAGGGATGCAGTAGGGGAGCCCGACAGCTTGAAGCCCACTTTGCATGACAAAGCCAGCACAGGAGGTTGGAGAAGTGACATTCCTGTGTGGGACCGTCTCCAGACTGCATTTTAGTCAGCTCTGCCTGTGAAATTTATTCCATAGTGAAAAAATAAAAACTCTTTCTTTACCAAAACCAGCCTGACTTCGATGCCGAGGTGGGAGCAGTTGCTCTGGGTACAAGCAGAGCCACTCTACTGCCCACCCCTCCAGCAGCACCAGTCTATGCACTAGAGCAGCATTTTGTCCTACAAAAAGAAACCATGTCTGTCTTTTGAGGAACCTGAATGCCCCTGACCTCTGCCTATTGCAGCCATCCTATAGAGCCACATTCTGCAGTAGAAGGTGAAGCCAAACATCAGCAAGATCCAATGTGGTGGAAAGGACACCGGCAACCTGCCTTCACAGATCATCTTACACCATCAGAAGCTCCTCCTGGAAGGTGACTCCTCTCACCATTACTTATGAATGCTGTGAGGACTGCTTTCCACATGCAGATGTGTATGTGAGGCAGTTTAGTGAAACCCATTTTTTCTTATGAGAAGATGGGATGGCCTCATCACCCTGAGGCACAAAGGCAGAAAAAAGGGGGTGTCTTCTAGCTTAAAGGTAAAAAGCAGTCCCCCTTCCTCTGCAGCAGAAGAGGTGTGAGGCAGCTCCTGAGCTCTGCCCTCGCTGGCCAGAGCAAAGGAGCAAGAAGATGAAGTGCCTTCATCCAGGAGCAGGGCTGATGATGGTGCCATTTCTTTCAAGCAGCAAGTAGTATGGCCACAGCCTGAGCAGACAGTCACTGTTCCTTGGCTTGTTAGTGGTGGGCTGCATTTTACAGCATGGGGTAGCAATAACTTAACTTGGTGAGACACTGGAACAGGTTGCCCAGGGAAGCTGCGGATTCCGCATGCCTGGAAGTGTTCAGTGCCAGGTTGGATGGGGCTTTGAGCAACCTGATCTAGTGGAGGGTGACCCTGCCCATGGCAGGGGGGCTGGAACTGGATGATCTTTAAGGTCCCTCCCATCTTGAACCATTCTTTGATTCTGTGTCCTGCTGACAGTCCTGCAGCTAGCCCATGGCAGAGCCAGGTTAGCATGCTGGTCCCCATCAGTGTGCCCAACCCTCAGCATGTGCCTCCTGGCATTGTGGCCTTTCCTAGGAGAAACCTGACATGACAAGGGAGAGAGTCGCAGGGCAAGGAGTGGAGAAACTCATTCCTGCAACCCCAGCCCTGAAGTACTGGAAAAAGACAGATGCTGGTGAGATCCTTGTTGCCTTGCCAGGCCATCTGCAACCCCACTGCCAGCAGTGACGGACTTGCCTGCCTCCATCCCAAAAAGTAGCCATCCCACACCTCTGGTGATGCCCTCCGTAAGAGGAGGGGAAAGAAGATAAGAGGAGGGGAAGGGATAAGAGAAACAGGGGAAGTAACAAGATAATATTATCCCTGTACTGTATCAAAGTAAAGCAGGCCCTTTTCAGAGAAATGGGCTCAGCTGCTTGTTTTGTGAGATGGCAGCATTTAGAGTTCAAACAAATGGTGCAGAGTCTTGATAGTGTCTTTCTACAGTGTGACTGGTCTGCCCAGTATTAGTCGGTGGAAATAATCTAAGACTTTTAGTAGTGCCCTGACCATGTTTTTTCCAAAGCAAATTGATACAGCAAACATAAGTCCCTGTTTCAAAAACGCCCGAAACCGTCAGTGAGACAGCAGCCAGGCTGTCTGCCCCCTTGAAGCTCCCTCCTCTCTAAAACACTTCCCAGTGCCTTGCAGTGTTACTCTGACCCCAGTGACAGCTCCCCAGTAGGGACAGCAGGACAGGAGCCTCACGGCATGGAGACCAGGGTGAGGTCCGCATGTCCATGGCCAACCGCCCCGCTTTCGGTGGGCAGAGTAGGCAGCTCAGCCAGCGGTGAGGGTTCAGAGACAGTGTCTGGGAGCAGTGCAGGCAAAGGATTTGGCAGTGCAAGCCCCGAGTATCAAACGCAGCTTGCTCGTATAGCAGATTTTACCATTATGCAATGCCTTTGAAGTCACGGCAGCATGATGGGGCAGGTGAGGCAATCTCTCCTATTAGCAAAGTCCAGGGGGAACGACCAGCGTTAAAGTCTCCAGGTAATGCTCTGCTTTCAGCTAGCTGATTATTGAGATTCGGTAGAAAGACCTGGAAGGCATTAAAGCGACTGCTGCTCCTGGCCCCTCAGCCTGCTCTCGAGCATCAGACCCTGTGCCAGGCAGAGCAACGAGCTGGGTATTTTGTTGGATGCCAAGGGGCAGGCAGGGCTACCTGACGGACTCTGGGCACCCCCAGGCACTGCCTCAGCTCAGCTTTCGGTACATGCCATCTGTGAGAACCAACACATCCCAAGCCCTGGGAGGCTTAAAAGAAAGTCTGACCCCAAAAATCCTTCCTTCGGAAAAGTGTCACCTACAGTGAATAATGTCAATGGAAAGAGATGCAGGCAATGTCAAGTGAAATGTGATATAAAAATTATGATGTCTGAGAAAGGTCCAGAACAGGCAAGTGCTGAAGGCATTTAAGCAAACAAGAACATTTCAGGCATACAGGAAGCATGAAGCTTGCCACAGGGTTGCTGAACCACAGGTCTATAAATGAGCTGATAGAACAATTTAAAAGGCTAAGGACACTTCAGAGAAAAGGATCTCTTTGGTTTGTTGCAGAGGTTGTTTGGAGAGGTATTTGCATGCCAGATATATGACTTTCAGGTTAAAAAAGGTCCAGGCTTTATCAGGAACTGAGGTACCAAAAGAAGGGGACTGGCCCAAATCAATATGTTGAATAACAAGTTGAGAGGAGCCAAACTTTTAAAAGGGTCCTCCAGGAACTGGATACCATGCTACATATATAAATTGGACCTATGAAAAAATGATACGTGGTTAAGTTTTTGCAAAGGGATACAGAAATGCAATAATCAAACTGATAAAAAAATATGCAATCTCTCTTTAAAGTATGTTATTTTATCAGAGACCCAAAAATGGAAAAAAAAAATATCACACACCCATCTGTAGAAAGGATGCCAGTGTGATTATACAGCCTAGTGAATCTTACTGCAGGCTCAGGAAAACTGGATGAAAGAGTAATTAAAATATAGTTATTAACAGCATATACTAGTTCAACATAAACGAACTGGCAGAGCTTCAGTAGATCTCAATTCTTTCACCAGATGAACCATCAGTAACCAAAGAAAAGTACGTGACAATGCCAGGCTGAATTTTAGAAGGCCTCTGACTCAGATCGCAAGGAGAAGAGTTTGGTACACCAAGATATTGGCGAGGTGAAAGGTAAGGCAATAACATGGTCCAGAACCGGAGTGGTGTGATGGAATGTGTGGCAAAGGCATGAAGTTTAATGGGATCATCAGTATGGAAGGACATTGACATAGAAGGAGGAGGCAGAGGAAGTCCATGGATTAAGCCAGCCAGTAAACTCCATCCCAAACTATTAGGAAAACAGGTACTTGACATGACCTGCCCGGCAGCCAGGCTTTCAGAGGAGTCTGTGCAAGCAAACAGGGGCCACAAGGCTGGAAAACAGCTGAGGCTGCACATTTCAAAGATGGTGCAGGGGGAGAGAAATTAATCCATGCAATAATTGATCTGTTAGCTTAACCTCAGAAGTATGACAGGCATTTGGCTAATTTTGAAGGGAGGGATAATGGAAGATGAAGAGTTTAATAGGAAACAGTATAAAATACAACAAAGAGGTTACCAAAAATAGATCTGACCTGACTAACTCAATGTATTTTTTGATAAAAATAGCAGAGGTTCCAGACCAGAAATTGTTGTGTATCTCATCTATCTGGCCTCCTCTCCGGTAATTAGTGGAGGAGTGGGTTAGTAAGAATTAAGAAGGTAATGAGTAGGGCCACGGATAAGATGCCTACAGATCCCACTGACAGCCTTCTCTGTTAGCAGTTGTAGCTTTTGCACTCAAAACAAAGGCCCAGACACCTTGGTGTGGATGCTCTTGGGGGGAATCAGACGTGCTGCTTTACATCTGGCTGTGTGGCCACCCGTCTCTGGTGGACTCATAGCCTGTCATGTATCCTGCAGCATTGGGGACCTCTGCAGCCACCCTGTCCTTCTCCGGGCAACCTTCAGCCTGCAGGAGGTACCACTTCACAGACTATCGCTGGGAAAGAAAACATCCAATGGCTAATTAAAATTTCCTATCAATGACTAAATCCACAACCACCCCTCTTAAGTTGTTCCAATGGTTACTAATTAATCTCGCCGTTACCATGGCAGGGCTCCAGTCGCTGCCTTTTCACCTGATGCCCACAAAACGCAGCCTTTGCTCTGCCACTGAGGGGAAAGGTGAGCTTTTACCCCCACCCCCGGCAAGCCTGCACCGTGCCACCCCCAGCGTTGGTGTGGGGAGAAGGGCTAGCCAAGGGCTGGCAGCTGGCTGGGCTTGGCAGGCGGACACGGGGCTGAAGCGAGCGTTGCCCGCGCCCGGGCTGAGAAATTGGGTTGGCACCAGAGGGGTCAGCATCTCTCAGTGCCCGGCCAGGTGCTTCCTCTGACGTCCTCTCCGCTCCCCTTCCCTCTCCCGCAGGTTTCCCTGCACACACGAGCAGCAGCCGCTGCTCCACTCTGCCTTGGGATTGATTATTCCTCTCTCTCTGGCCTCAGCCATTAATGACGCACGTCGATTCAAATGCTGTTGCTTTTTGCTTCTCTCCCTCTCTCCTCTTCTTTTTTTTTCCTCCTATGATTTTTTTTCCTATTCCCCCTATTTTTATGACGCATGAAGTCAGGGTTGTCATTATTCTATATTTGCATGGATTAAGCTGCCGTCATCATCTATTAGCTTCCAAATGATAAGAGCCCACATGCAGGCACCCTTGTTATGTATGCTGCTTCTGCTCGCCGTTCCTGATTACTTCTGGCCCATATTCTAGCTCTAGGAGCCAAACGGCTGTCTCATGCAGAAATGCCTCAAAACCTATTTTTTTTTTTTTTAAGATGCTCTTTACAGAAAAGGAGATGAGTTTTCTTCCACGTTTGTCTGTCTTGGCTGTCTCTTTCTGCGTTACCAAACCGTCCAGGCTTCCTCTCAATTTTTCACGTTTTCCCTTTTGGCCCAGTAAGATAGTTATACAGGAGGTGAAATAATCCCATCTATCTGTTGATCTCATCCTTTCATTTACATGCCTAACATCTCAGATACCTTAGGGGATGGTGGTTCCCAATTCTTTTACGGTAATTAATGTCCCGTCTTCCCCCTTAAAAATGCTTCCTGTTATTTACTTGGCATGTTGGATTAAAATGAGATTAAGAAAGAGAGAAAAAAAAATAGACTGTCCTGGAAAAGGAGTTAGAGATATGGGGAAACCCAGGAAAACAGACAGAGGTGATTGATAGGACAGGTCTTTCTCCCCTTCCCTTAGCTCCAGGAATCCGGTGGATTTGTCTGCATTAGAGAAGCTGCTGTGTATGAACACGGTTGTATATTCAGTAACCAGCAAACCTGGCAATATCCTTCATGTCTGTAACAGCCAATGTTCGACTGACAAAAAAACAACCCCAAACTATCTGATAACCGAGGCGGGAGGATGACCCACCTGAAATAACCTCTCGGCCATGCTGCGGGGGACACAGCCCGTTAGAAGGTTGGCACCTGTGTGTGCCCAGGGAAAGCAGGAAAGGCTGGAGCCCACCAGGGGTGCCCTCAGGTTACATGTTCCCCTTCCACCTCACCACTCTTGAGGTGGGGCTGCCTGGCTGGGGGCGGTGTTGCCCAGTGGGCTGGAGCTCCAGCGGGCAGTTTGCAAAATCTCAGTATCGAGCAGGGGTTGCCGGGGGGTTTTCATCAAATCCCGGTCTGCTATCACTGCCATTTATGGGTATTTTATGCACGCAACTAAATTATGGCTTTGAAGCTGATAATAAAACAGCCTTCCCTTTCCTTTGGTGCACATACAAGTCAGTAAACACAATTCCACTGAATTTCATCAGTTGGTCAATGCCATACAGACCTGGAGGAAAACTGCAAGCGCCAGGCAGCAAAAGGCCAAGGCCAGCCAGCAAAGGGGGTGAAAATATCTCCTTTATACTCTCTGGACCTGGTGCCTGCACACAACTGTGCCTTTCTCTTCTGCCCTGCTGTGCCTTGGGCTGTCTTGGTCCCCTGGGGCAAAATTCGCTCTCAAGGAGGTCCAAGGATCAACAACACAGCCCCAAAAGCCCACAAATGGGGGTGAAACAGCTGTCATCTGGGGAGGTTTGCTATTGATCTCATTGAGGTGTAGGGCAGGGACTTTATTTATCAAGCTGGGGGTGGGAAGAAGGAGAAAAGCATGTTCACATGTAGAGTGAACTAACGACGCTTTGTTTTGCTAGACCTGAAGCGAAGGGGAGAGGTGGCTGGAGAGAAGTTCAGGCACAGTGCCATGCCAGTGTGAGGACGGTGTTCTACCTGGGAGCTGCCATGTATTTTGTTTTTGGAATGAATGGATTACTCACTGAAAAAAGGCCATTCTAGGTCAAATGAAGACCTTTTCAAATTTAAACCAAAGAAGAGCAGAGTTTCTCTGCTAAAACAATCCGGTGGAAAAATTCAGAATTCGAAAACTTCAAAGCATTGTTGGGTACTGTCAGAATTAACTGTCTGTCTTCCCATTTTCCAGTCGCGTTTTGTTGGTGAAATGTGATTAAATCATGATTTAAAGGTACTAAAAGACATAAATAAAAAAACATAACACAGCTTCTCCAGCCAAAGTCTTTTCCTTTGCTCAAGAAAGTGGGAGAAGGCAGCTCCATCGCTGTTACAGCTGTACATACATATACCTGGTGACTTCAGGTGAGAGCCAAAGAGGTTATCTCTGGGTTTTGGGGTGTCTAAGCACAGATAAGCTCACCTTGCTGGCATCCTGAGCTTTCATCCCTCCATTTGGGCCTTAGGCACTGTACTAAAGTTATGGCAGCTTTCCGACAGGGGCCAGCTCGTGGCTGCATTGTCCATACGGACATCCTCGCTGAAGCTGGAAGAACGTGCATCTTCCCCCAGTTCCCACAGCTTCTGTCGTTCCTA
>JAOXNO010000001.1:117711154-117767397 GCA_028565335.1 Limnodromus scolopaceus
CAGCTAGTCCAATCCCCCTGCCAAAGCAGGTCCACCTAGAGCAGGTTGCACAGGAAGGTGTCCAGGCAGGTTTTGAAAGTCTCCAGAGAAGGACACTCCACCACTTCTCTGGGCAGCCTATTCCAGTGCTCTGCCACCCTCAAAGTAAAGAAGTTCCTCCTCACGTTTAGGTGGAACTTCTTATACTCAAGTTTATGCCCATTTCTTCTTGTCCTGGAGGACCTGTGAAGGAAAATAAATAAGAGTTTAGGTCCAAAGCTACAGTTTTACCCCAAAGCATGCTCTGGCAGGGTGTGGGCTGCCAGGCAGCATGCGTGGCCAGCCAGCTCCAGGTGCTTGCACCATGCCTGTTCAGAGAGGGACCATCCCCTGCATCAGGGGCTTGTTTTCTCTGCATCTGCCCCTCCAGTGTGAGCCACACAAGGGCTGAGGCTCACTTGGGGCTTTCCTCCTCCGTCCCTCCCAAGCACTCAGGGAGAGCCTGGATCACCCCGTGCCCCATCCTGCTGCTTTGTAAACACTAACTCCAGCAGCTGTTTTTCCACGGCTGTTCAAACCAGTGTAGCCTTGGCAGGAAAGAAGACACTGGTGGTCAATCTATCCAGAAATATCCTGGCACTCCACACTTGCTGGTATGTTTAAAACAGCAGCTGCCACTCCTTCAGAGTTACACCAGCGTAGAAGTGCTTCCAGCAAACACTGCTCATTTCTGCGTGGGAAAGAATAACCTACCAGCAGGTAGCAACTGTCTTTATGCCTGTGGTATTTGGATTTTCACTGAGACGGTGACCTCTGCAGAAAGCCCACCTGAACCTGAGGGTAGTGCAGCTCAGCTTCTAATGCCAGCAGGAGATAAAAGCAGAGGCTCCATTGACCATTCCCTCTGAAACCCTTTTAGCTCATTGACTTCAAAGGCTAATGATAACTCTGGCAAGCTGCACAGTGAGCTTATTAAGGAAAGTCTGCTGGTGATGGGCAGACCTTTGCTCAACCCCGTCAGCCCCTAGAAGTCACTTTTGTCCTTCTGCGGTGATGGTGGCACTGCATGCCCCCTCTCACAGATCTGGAGAGCGAGAGGGCTGCGGGCAGCCTCTGGGCACCACCATGGGTGAGCCAAGTGATGAAGCCTTTGATAGAACTTGGGCTGTGGGCACGTGCAGGCAACTGGTGGGTTTGAGAGAGGTGGAGAGCAGCTCAATGGGAAAGGGGAGAGTGGTCCCACTGCAGGGAATGGGTAGTTAACAGGGCAGTGAGGCACCAGCTCGTGAAAACTTGTGCCACCATCTGCTGTAACTCCATCATGCAAAAGCTCTGGGGGAAGATCCCACCATGCAGGGAGGGCTCACCTCTGCTCTTTGTCACTAGGAACTGAGAAAACACACGTGTCCTGTGTGGGACGGTGCATAATAGTGACGGTGCCTGCAGAACTACCACCTCTCTGTCGAGGGCAGCCACCTCCCCTCCCCGCCAGCCCCAGGACAGCACACAGGAGGATGCTCTCCCAGGCTGGCGGATTTTTCCCCACAGAGTTAACCAGGATTTATAAAGTTCCTGATTGACAAATTGCTTTAGGAAGCCGGGCACGGTAATTGGTTGTCGGTGACTAATCGCAGCCTGATTACAGAGTAGCGGTTGCACAGGTATGAATCAGAACCCACAATTGTCAGCCCGCTGCCTGAAACCTCCCCCAAAACAGGGGCTTTTTCTTTTCCGGTTTGATAAAGTTGAGCCATTGTGTACCAGTGACAGTTCGCTCCTTACACTCGTTGAAAGAAAATATAATTATGGTGCATTCAGGGGAAGGAGAAAAGGATCAATATACAGAAAAAGAAATAATTACATACAAATGCACAACCCCCGTGAAGAGAGACATTTAGGAAATTTCAGGGAGGAGGAGAAGAACAGACCATTTCGGTTTCATAAATTTGACGGATTTGGGCATCTACAAATGCATTTCTATCATGAAGCAAAACTGTTTCCAAATGAAGCCCCTTAAAAGAGGACGTCTTTCCCCCTCATCCAGGGATCCTCAAAGCAGCACAAAGCCACTATGGGCTTCAGAGCATCTTCCTCTCCTCCTTTGCATTCTCAGCGCTGTTCTTCCTTCCTTATTCCCAGCACTGTGCCAGAAGGGCTGAGGGTGCTGATCCAACCTTTCCCCAGAAGCATTTATCCAGTTTCCAGAGCTGAGCTTACAAACTGCAGGCTCTCACTTCCCACTGGGAAGAGCTTCCCGGGCAGGGGAAGAGCTGGCCCAGGCAGTGACCCCAGAGAGCGGCTTGGTGACCACCCATCCAGGGAAACCAAGCCCATCGCTGGCTGTGGAGGGCATTGACAGGCAAAGCTCAGTGCCTGCAGTGCCTGCCAGGGAGGGGGGCCCAAAGGGAAGGAGGGATGAGCCCCCCAGGGAGCAAAAGCCACCCCCCCACCCAGCCAGCTCCTGCCTCTGCTTTGGGAGCTGGAGAAGATGGCACAGGAGGCAAATGGGAGAGGTCATGGCACGGCTTTTTAGAGGATGTCTCCAAAAGTGTGAAAAAGTCACCATTGTCTAATTTCCCACATGGACACAGGGAAAATGATGTTTCAAAGATGCCTAAAATACACCCCATAAGTAGGAAGAGTTGGATATCTGAGTGCTAAGTGGGACTTTTTTCAGGACTTCTGCAAATGCACAGAGAAGAGATAGCCAGTGGAGACGTTTACTGTAAAATACATTTGAGGAATGCTTCCCCATTCAGACATTAACTGCAAATGATAAATGAGCATGTTAGTCCCTAGCTTTTTTTTTTTTTTCCTAAATCACAGAAATTGTTCTCCACTTGGAAGAAATAAAGCCCTTTGTGCATCCTCATTTGCAGATCTTTGAGCTTGCCGTCCTGGAATTACCATCCAGGAGCTCTGCAAGAGCTAATAAAATTTTAATCCCCTACCACTCAGCACATATATACATAATGAATATTTGCACATGCATGTAACTTCTTTGTCACCTGAAAGCACCAATACTCATCTCCTATATGCATGCATACATGTTAGTCAGTCTTATGACTGATTGCATTTGGACCATTTGGACCAGTCCATGCTCCAGAATTGAGTTGTGTGACTCGTTAATTGACAGCCCCAGGAATCAGACAAGTCGGTTCTTCGTCATGCAGCCTCCTGCGCCATCAGTGACTGGTGCTTCGTCATGCAGTGCTAATATTCCCACCAAAATCCATAGGTAGTCCCTGTCTCTGAGGGACCAGCCCCATATTTAATGCTTTTCAACATTTCCCCTGAAGACAAGGAAGAGGAGATTTTTATAACTGAATTTAAATAGGTATTTTTTTCTTCATGGAAGCTCTTATTTTGTACAAGTTGGTTTCTTCTTCCTATACTTAGGGCCTTGATAACATTTTTTTTTTCATGTGTGGATACCTAAAACTCAGGCTTTAAAGCTACATTTGGTATATTAAAATAAATAATCTGGTTTTTGTAACACCTCAGTCTAGGGGAACTTCTATTGAAGCTGTCAGATACATCTCCAAAATTCAGGTCATTTATTAGGCAACAGAGATGATAAAGAAGGCTGGCTTCCTATGAAGTTTGTTATAGAGTCTCACACCTCCCGTCAAAATAATCACAGTTCGTTCTTAGGCCTATGTCCCATCTAAATCTTTTCCTTACCACAGCAAGTAAGGCAGGTGTGGTTTTCTGGGGCAATGTACGTGTGGACTGATCAGTGGGATTTGGGTGCCAAATGGTACATACACCAGCATTGCTACCTTTGCTTCATGTTGCCAGTGGCCCCACTTTAAAGGCCTCTTGTCCACATGGCTACAAACCGTCCTAAAGCATGTAGGAGCTTCATTCCTTTGAGAGATACTCTGCACTTGCCAGGTCTGATTGAACTTGATCAATCAGTTTAAAGGGGGGATGGGGACAGCTTGGTCAGTATAACCCCCTTTTTTCTTTGGAAACTAGTCAAAAAAACTGGCATTTGTTGATGCAAGCTGGGCTCAGCTGCTGCCATGCAAGAGCACAAAGAAACACCGGAGCCAGCTGTCACCCATCAGCTGGAGGATGACAGGAGATGTCACCTAGTCCCCTTGGTAGCCCAAGAAGGTTACAAGCTTGTTTTTAAAAATTAGCATTCAAGCAGGCAAATGTGAACACACTGTTAACGATGGCAGAATTTCTTCTAGCAAACTCCCTGCTGAAACAAGGTGAACAATCACCCCAGGCAAACTGCAGGAACCTCTGCTTCTTCACCAACACAGAGTTTGTTCTCTCCTGAAGGGCCTGCTATTTAGTCCAGTGTGTGTTTCTCCTGGTCCATCCCCTCTCCCTTGTAAGGCAGATAGTGATGTGAACAGAAATCAGAAATCAATGGATTTCATCTCATATTTTTACCTCTGAAAACAAATCTGAAGCAAAGCTTCATGGAGTAGTTCCCTGTCCTTACCAGTCTACAGGAACTTCAAAATCTGGGATGGTGCAAATGGTCACACAGGCATCATGAGTGGGGAACTTATGCCTTGTTTGCTCAGATGTAGAATTACAGCCTGAAAGAGGTGTGCAACTCTGAAAATGTCCTTAAAACAATAACTTCCAAATCAGGCAGCAGTAATAGGTTTTCCCACTCTGGGGCCTCTGAGGAGTTATTAAATACAATTTTCCAGACTCACTCAAATGTCAACTCATTACAGCCTGTGCAAATAGGAAGGCAGACCGTGGGATTTGTGTTTTTGTTATAAGTATTTTTGTATTAAATGTATAACATGTATAAAGAAGCATTAAGCCCTGTTATTCTCTCTTTTTCCCCTCTCTTTTGCCATAGCTGCCCAACCTCTTTTTGAAAAGGATCATTCAAAAGCAGTCAAATAATAAAGGCTGGATGAGGACATTCCAATCCCTCCTTACCCACTTAAAATTACAATATTTCAAAGGCAATTCTGGAGTGCTTCTTTTGGCAGCTACAACTGAAACCACAGTAGAAACCTTTCAGTGGGTCAGCCTGATGGATGGCCTCTTACATCAGTGAGCCAGCTGTCCCCATTAGGAGTGGGAATCATCTGAGCAGCCTGAGGGGACTTTAAAGGAATATTTATCATATAAAGGAAAAAAAGGTACCTTGTACTCATATGGGTCTTTGCAGCAGTAGATCTCAAAAGGTCTGCAGAGAGGAGGTCAGTTTTATTATTAGGCATGGAGAAGTGGAGACCCTCCCCACCCCCAGACCAGAAGGGCTTTCTGAACATCCCCCTGTGGTCTGGGCAGCAGAGCTGGGACTAAGACGTTCAAATTCCAGTTTGGTTCTAGCCCGGTTCCATCATCATCATAATCACCCTCCACTCCTCATCCTCCTCTTGCCCATTCCCTGTGGAGTCACAGTACCTAAGTAAAGACATGAACACACTTGCATTTATTTCTCCTTCTTGCATGGGCACTTTTTTCCCAGCATTTTTGAGTGGTGATTCTGCAGGCTGGCAGCAAATGTCCTTTTGATGAGTCTGTTGGACTGCCAGGGCTGTGGAGGCATCTCCAGCATCCTCAGCTCTCCCTCCCTGTTCTTTCTCTTCATGTGCCCGTCTCCACTGAGACGTCCAAATGTGCACCACCTCCACCACAGCAGCTACTGTGGGCTTGGCTCTCCCAGATTTTCTAGAGCTACCTCCACTTCTACATATGTCACACACCAGACCACCTCAAGGGCTTATGCAGTCTCACCGCCTTTATCGAATCTCCGTGCAGCAGCCAGGCAAAGCCCAACATCAGTCTATTTTAGGGGGAATAAGGGTGTGTTCTTCTATTTGTAAGGCTTTGCCAGTCTTCGTGTCCTTGAAAACAGACAAGCAGATTTCATGTAGAATGGTAAAAACTGAGTTTACTGCTGAGGGAGAGCAAGAAACTGGTCTTATTTCAGCTGGAAAATAAACTACTGACAAAGTCCTAAGCGACCGAAAATGGCCTTGACTGGAAGCAAATGCCTAAGTTCTTGCAAGTCCAAAGGACCTGCAGGAGTCCGTGGGGCTTTGAATTCCTCAATTTCTCAGAAGTCCTGGGTTTTTAAAAGAAGTACAGTAGCAGATAAATAGGATTAGGGACTTTAAGAGAAGATTTATAAACCTTTCCAGGGCTACCCAGGCTGTGCCCACTACATGTTTCCTAGAAAATTAGTCTCCCTTAAGATTTCCTGGCTGGGTACAGACTTAAAATTTAATTTTCTTTAATAACAGTCCCACAGAGTAATTGTTTGCGCATGCATGGACATGCTGAGATGGATGTGGTTATTTGGCTCATTTAATTGTCTTTGCGCCAGGGATCTGGCAGGAGGACCCGCTGTGTCAAGCGGTGTCTAATCTCCCATAAAACCTAACACTTCTGGCACAAACACTCAAGCTCGCAAGCTTTAAGCGCCCTTCCTCGCCAGTTGCACAAGCGGCGTGTGATCTTCCGCGTGCTTGCGAAAAAAAAAGAGGGCTGTGAGCTGTGTGACCAGCTCTGCCCTACCAACACTTGCCCTGCCATCATCCCACGTGGAGCTGGAGCAACGCCGCCAACTTGGCAACTCGGCAATGCCAGTGTGGGGCTCCTCGCAGCTGGTGGCTTTCTCCAAACTCCGCTTGCTGTTTTGTTTAAGTGGGGATCTCAACTTTCACTGGTTAAAGAAAAAAAAACAAAAAAACCCCAAAACGGTCAGGAGAGAAGGTCTTTCTGGCGCCAGAGAAAAGCTTGAAAATACCCATGCTGTAACATCTGAAGAGAAACCAAATCAACTCAGAAATGCGTAGTTTTAAAAGTTTGTAACTTACAAGTTCTCATGATTTTGGGGGTCAGATTTGTGTTTAAAAGCCCTTTAAGATTGTTGAAGACTGTGTGCCCAAATAATGCATCCCTCCACCATGCTACTGTCTCTTAGGGTTGTGATCACACAAGTGGATACAGCCTACTGTCTACCTTTGTGCTATCACCTCTTCCTGACCTTAACAAGAGCTCTCTGGAGGGGAGAATTTCACCATCCCTAAAGCACGCAGGAAAAAAGCTAAAAGACGTAGTTTCAAGACCAGTTTGAGCTGATTTAAGTCTGAAATGCTGCAGAAAAACACAGCCTTGCCTTCGGGCACCTGATCTCATTGAAAACCAATGTTTTCTGGGGAGATGAGGACTGGTTTTCCAAAACAGGTTGCTGGACTGCTTTTCTGCCTAGCCTCGCCAAAGGCTGGGGGAGTGATATTGCTGGCACAAGCGAGAGGAAAGGAGCACATGGCTGGGAAGGTGGACAGAGCTGCTCTTTTTCCAGCAGCGGGGACTGTGATGCTGTGGGGATTGCCAACCGGCCTCAACGGCTGGCCGCAATCACAGGCAGAGAAGCTGGCTTGGGTCTCCAGGCTCCAAGAATAGCCCCCGAACAATAGGCCATCGCTCCCCACTCCCTGGGGGACAAGCCCAGGTCAGAGGGAAAGCAGCCTTCGTGTCTTCTCTCCTGATTTCTCCAAGTTCCCAGTGAAGTCATTAGAAATAAATAAATGAATGAATGAATACCTAGAGGCTCTTCTGTTCCAGCTACATAATCAACAAAATGCTATATCCTTCCCCACTGATGAGCGTTTAAATGTTCTGTCCCCTAGCTGCAGCCTGCTAATAGGGATCATGAGGCCTGGCTGTGCTGCCAAGAAGAAAACTCCAGCACTGCTTTTTTCCAAATCTCCATAGGCGCCTGATCTGTGTGCAAATGCTTTCTGGATTGTTTTTTTTTAATGTTCCGTTTTGTTAGGTTTTGCACTTCCTGATAATAATCCTACAGACTGGATGGCCACATGTTGGCCATTAAAGGCAGGAGGGTCATCAGCAGGAGATCTGGATGCTCTTCCGCTGCCCCCTACCAAATTGGGTTGGGATGGAGCTAAACAGCCTTCATGATCTAGCTTCATGGATTAGTTTTCTTATGGTTTTCATTTGTAAGCCAGAATGAATTAACATATTTCTCTCTCCTTTTACGTGGCTGGTGCTAATTATTTTATTAGCTGAAAGAACAAACCAAATTTGTGATTATTAATGTTGGTAGAAATCTCAGTGTGCTCACAGACATACTTGGAAGGTTTTATGCTATTTTTTAAGATAAGAAACAAGTGACTACAGCAGCGATTATGACTATTATTTTAATCTTCCACACAGCTGGAGAGTTCAGTGTCCATGGCTGCAGTCTCTTTCTCTTCTTTCCCTGCTGAAAGTTCTTCCAGTTCAGTACATTTCAGTTGGAGTCAGGACAATGAGTTCATGTCCCTGCAAAGGTTATGATGTCCAGTGTTGCTTTTACGTACACAGTATTGTTACTCTGATTTCACAATCAATCAGACACAAAAATGTTAGGTAGCTTGCCAGGGGAAGAAAGGCGATAGAAAGGAGGATAAGAAACCCAAATAATTCAAAAAATTTAAACCAGGAAATATGACAAACGAAGGAAAATATATCACTAAGCGCATTCAAAAGAGCAGAGAATGACCAATTTATTAAATGTTACCTGTAATTCTCATATATGAATCATATCTAAGCTCTGTCCTCATTTGTAAATGGAGGCAAAAGACATGATCTTTAATTCACTCAAATCCTTTTTGCATAGTCAGGACCTTACTCATCCCAGTGAAGGTCTAGCCAGTGGGCAGAGATGCCAGTTTACAAGTCTAAAGGGTGTAGGTTTCTGGTGCAACTCGCTGAAGCAAGAAGGATGGCCCAGCTCCCGTCCGTGTCCTGTCCCACTGCCCTCGCCCGTCTCATCCCAGCTCATGAAAATGGCTTAAAATGAACCTAGAGGAGAAAAGAAGACCAATTTGCTGCTGGTTTTGTGACCCGAACTGGTTGTCTGAGGGGCTAAGCCAGTGCCAGAGGGTGTGCAAGAGGCAGAGTCAGGAGAGGGCAGCTGTGGGCAAGGGATGGTGCTGGCGAGGTGCTGGCACTTGCTCTAGTGTCAGCAACAGAGGAGGTCACAGATGCCTCCAGAGGGCATTTCAGCCCACCTCTGCTCCCTCCTGTCAGCACCTATTTTCTCCACTGGTGTTAAGGCAGACCAAGTTACCTCCAGCACTCGCACTGACTCTTCAGAGGAGGGCCTGAAGAGAGGCTGGCTGAAGTCAGACCTCAGCCTGTTCACAGCAAGAGTGCCCACTTGCAGTACAACCTCAGATGATAGGAGGCACGCTTCAGTAATCTTAAAATCAACCACTTCTTCCACAATGAGAGATTTGCAGTGCGATTAGGCACAGATAAACCATCAGAAGTGGACGTAGGCAGTTCAGTGCAACTGCCCTCACATGCATTCTTGAATCAGTTGCCTTGTGTCTGTATCAAAGACATTGATGTAGTGGTTCTCAAGTGGAAAAAGGTTGCAGCAACTCAACAACTCCGTGTCCTAAACTGATATACAGCCTGTGTGCCTAGACAAAACTGAAGGCTTTCCCATGACTTATGCCTGAGCTGGGAGAGAGAACGTGCTGCCCGCAGGTTTCTCATTGGCTCAACGGTATGGCAAACAAGGCAGGATATGGCAACATATGCTTAGGAGCTGGGACCTCTTAATACTAAATCTTGGTTCACGACCTCCATGAAGTTGTTTCAGGTCCTTCTAACTGAAGCCTGATGCTGGCATAAGTGCTTCACGTGCATTAGAGATGCCTGTGTGAACATGTCTGGATAACACAGAAACAACCGATGCCAAGAGCTATCCAGTTTCAGATTCCCAAGCTTCCCTACTCATAATTCCAGACAAAAACAGAGGAAGGAGGAAGAAGAGGTACAGAAAGAGAAGCAGGACTAGTCATTAGTGGCATGAAGACTTACTTTCACAATGATTTTATCACAGAACAGAAACCAGCGTGTAGTCATTGGGTGGCTGTGAGTTAAGACAATATTGTGCTCAACCTTCAGTTAATTAAGCTTTTTGAAAACCACAACTGCAGGAAGGCAGACACTTGTTAAATAGATTACATTTTTCTTTGCTTATGTATTTTTGAGTCCTGTCATCTCCATTTCCACCAGACATACTCATACCTTTTCTTTCCCATTTCTCAGCATATAGGCCATCCAGAAACAGAATACAGTTCTCACCAGCAAAAAGCCCACACCAAGCAGGGTACAATGACCATTAGGCCCTTTGTAAATAATCTAATATTTTTCTTCAGGAATGCTATCCTGTTACTTGTATGTGGAAGGTATTTGCCAAAGGCACTGAATCTCTGTTGCTGCTGACTACTCCCGACATGTTGAAGAAAACACAGGGCAGCTTGCACACAAACACCCAGCCATCATGGAGGAAAGCTGGGCTTAATGCAGAAAAGCCTATCCAGGAATTGACCAGCATAGGCTTCTCCTGACCAGCAGCACGATGTAGGGCTACAAAGATGATTAGGGGCCGGGAGCATCTCTCTTATGAGGAGAGGCTGAGGGACTTGGGTCTTTTTAGTCTAGAGAAGAGAAGACTGAGGGGGGATCTGATCAATGCCTATAAATACTTAAAGGGAAAATGTCAAGAGGATGGGGCTGTTTTTTTTTAAGTGGTGCCCAGAGACAGGACAAGAGGAAATGGGCATAGACTTGAATATAAGAAGTTCCACCTAAACGTGAGGAGGAACTTCTTTACTTTGAGGGTGGCAGAGCACTGGAACAGGCTGCCCAGAGAGGTGGTGGAGTCTTCTTCTCTGGAGACATTCAAAACCTGCCTGGACACGTTGCTGTGCATCCTGCTCTAGGTGGACCTGCTTTGGCAGGGGGGTTGGACTAGCTGATCTCCAGAGGTCCCTTCCAACTCCATATCATTCTGTGATTCTATGATCTCTCCAGCCTCCACATCCTGCGGGTGCACGGAGCCCCCCTGCTTGTGAAGGCCTGGCCTGGCACAGCTTAGGACCACAAGCTCAGAGCACCTTCCAAGTGTCTGTGCTTACTGTGGGACACCCACACTGGGCAGGTAAAAGGAAGCACGGTGAAGGCACTTCCAGCACCACTGAAATGCACATGCAGCTCTGCACCACCATGAGCAGACAGCTCCTGAAAGCAGAACTACATAGAACCACCACATGAATATTTTAGCAAGCTGGCTCTTGCTACCCAAGTTGGGGATCAGATCCAGTGCTTGGGTGAAAAGCTACATGCACTTAACCCCATGACTCTTGCAGGGTGCCTTCTGAGGTCTTCATTCATCATTCATTCATTCAAGGAGCTCTGCTTTGCAGCAGCAGCAGCAGACCACATCTCAAGAGGCCGTTGCCTCTCAAGGTCTATTAACATGCTGCAAAACTCTTTTGCCGCAGCTGGTGCGGTTGAGATGTGTCTAACATTTGATTCCAGTATCTGATCAGCAGAGTTTCAGAAGACTCATTTCCTCTCCCTAACAGGAAAAAGAAAAGGGTTTCTGTTAGATGTGCTGAGAAAAGCCTTCTCCGGCCAGCTGCACCCTGCAGAGCTCTGTTTGGTACACATAATTATCTGCTTTGCAATGCGTATTTCCTGCAAATGCGATGGTGTTGGCTGTTTATAAAATACCTGTGGAAGGCGGCACCCAAGCACACCTGCGTGCGGCCATGCCAGGCGCCTGCCAGGAGGTGACTGCCATGCCATGCCATGCCATGCCATGCCATGCCATGCCATGCCAGCTGCCTCACCACTCCTCCGGGCCCCTGACCTATTTTGGTGACGACAACCCATCCCTCCATCATCGCTGCCATTTCACAGGCCGACAGAGGATGCTCCCGTGCTGGCAAGGAGCTGCAGCAGGGAAGGTTTGCATAATGACGGCGGAAGGCGCACCTACAGAAAGGATAATTGGCGATGGTGAGCAGAGTTAACACACATAGCCCGGGCACACGACACCCCCAAAGCTCGCCGGGAATGTGGCAGTGATGGACGTGATGATGAGTATCTGGGCTCCGCGGCGTCTCGTCTTCCGCTGAGTACTGCTCACGGCCAGCACAAGGTGTAACGCACATCCATCTGTATGCAAAACTGAGGCTGGGTTTAGGAGAAACAAAGGAGGCAGCTGTGGAGCACAGGAGGTTACCAAAGTGGTAAAAGGCCAGGTGCTGAGGGGAGAGGGGGTCTCATGCATACACAGGGCACCAGCAAGCAGGGCTGGTGGGCAGGGAGAGGTCAGTGGATTTTGCCTGCCCCTCCAAGAAGCAGTGGGTGCCCTGCACAACACAGCCCATCCCCAGCGTGGGGGCAGGACAGCAAGGGCACGTGCGAGTTTTTCTTAACCTGGATGTGAAGTCTTTTTGCGCAAACCATGCTCCCTTCACAGCTTCAGTGCAGCATGCCCAGCCAAACCCTCCTCAGGACCTCCGTTCACCTGCACCCTTTTCCTGCAGAGCCAGCTGAGGCAAAGCAAGGGTTAAATTATCAGGCAGCTTCTGACATGGAAAACATCCATCCCTTTGTGAGTGAAGCAGGAGGGGGGTTTCCAGGGTGAGAGGTTCTCTGAGGTGCCCTGAGGAGCAGGACTCTGGGTTCAGCAGGGGCTCACAGCACAAGCCATGGGGTGCCTGGGCCCGTCCCCCACAGATGACCCTGTTGCTCACATCCAGACCAACTTTGGGGATGTTTAGATGTAGGATTTGGGTTTGGTCCCATCTCCGTTTCGGCCATGTGTGCCCCGTTGCCGAAGGTTGGGAGCACATGGCCTTGATTTCCCGATGTGGGGGTGGCTCATGGGGGCTTTTGTACAGGGGCCCCACATCTGACATGAAGGCAAATGATGCTGTCTGCTTTACTGACCCTGGCAGATGAAGCAGATGCATCTAAGCATTTCCAAGGACAAATTTGGGTAACCACTGACCTCTAAAAAATGCCCTTCTGATACACAACTGCCTCACTGCTTGGCCCTTCGCAATCTGGATGCAGTCCTTAGGCACGCTCCGTGACTCCGGACGCTCGCCAGCCTAGCAGAGGCAGCCATGGCTCAAAACGTTGGCTGAGCCTCTGTGACACGCTCCCTTTTATCTGCTCTGGACGGTACCTTCCTTACGGAAAGGCACAAGAGGCCAGGACGTAATTTCATGCTCCGCCTGGCAGCGATGGGGGCAGATGAGCAAGACCATTTGCATGCAATTTGAGGTAGACCAGGTAAGGCTCCTGCAAATAAAGGGTCGCCAGGCTCGGCTGGTCAGGGGTAAAGCTGCCAGCCTCTTCACAAGGCTCTGTCAGCCCAGCCCAAAATGCTGGGGGCTCACGGTATGTTCACAGAGTGTTGTATGAGCTTGATATGTGTGATCCGTATCTTTACGAGTTTGTTAACAATTGTATTCCTGCCTAGATGGGCAAGATAAAGGAGCAGTTTGTGCTGAAATGGCAGGCAGGAAAGGGTAATTAATGCACACCTTCAGCAGCAAAACAACACCAGCAATAGTTGATGGGAAACTAGAGCTCCCTGTCCCCAAAACCGGCAGAACCCCATCCCTCTTGGTTAAAGTCTGTATCAGACAAGAGACCCAAAGCTGTATAGCACTGGGGCCAAGCAAGGCCTCTCACCCTGGCAGTGACAGGAACAGTGGTGGCTGCAGCCAGCAGATGGGCTCCGAGAGGGGCTGTATGAGAGGTAGCTCAGAGCTCTGAGCTACCTGGTCCCTGGGGATGTGACAGGCCAGGGATGGGCTCCGGGAGAAAGATCATCTTTTAAACACAAGCAAAAGAGGTACAGCACAGTCCCTGTGGGGAAACAATGCCAGGTTCCCCAGATGCCCAGCACTTCTTAAGAATATAGACCCAAAGGGAGGTAGCACATGCAGAATATTTGGAAAACATTCATACTACATTGAAGGGTATAGTATAACAAGTCATTTTTTAAATTGTCACTTAAAGATTGGATTTCATTTTAGGTCATTTTAAAATCATATTTCTTCTACAATGAGTAAGCAGGCATGACATACCAGGACAAGTGAGTCCAAACTCCTGTCAGTAATGTGTTACAGAAACGGTCAAAGTTTAAAACAAATGACTGAAGTCAAATATATGCATTCATTACTAGCAACTCCCCTAAAATATCATGCATTTTTCTTTTTCTTAAAGGAGAATCACTTGTCTAATCAACTCAACTCTATTTTTCCTTTGAGTGCTTTCTCTTTCAAGCAGTAACCCAACTTGTTTGGTGGCTTATTAGTATTTTTTCTGAGTGAAAACAATTTTCTAGGATTTCCTTGCATTCATTACAGAAGGAGTGTACATAAGGTAAAAAAGCTCCAGTAGTGTAAAATGGTAGAAAAGCACACTCTTAAAAGTAGGCTTTTTACATGATTATTTTAACCAGGGGTATTATTTTAAAGGGTGGAAGATTGTCCATAGCCCTTGGCTTATGCTTATTTAGTCATGTCTTAAAAAGAAAATGCCAACCACTACCTTGCTTGATATTTTTTCTCACTTTTTAAAATAATCTGTTTTAAAATATTTGACAATATCTGATTCTGGAGGAAATAATGAATGCATTTAGCATGATAAACAGTACACAGTCACAGCTGTAAGCAAGGAACAGCTATTTACAGATCTTTGCACACATCCGTAATCCATTCCACTACATTTCACGCACACAAA
Organism: Limnodromus scolopaceus; assembly: GCA_028565335.1. Taxonomy (NCBI): domain Eukaryota; kingdom Metazoa; phylum Chordata; class Aves; order Charadriiformes; family Scolopacidae; genus Limnodromus; species Limnodromus scolopaceus. The sequence goes on from JAOXNO010000001.1 coordinate 117,725,705, forward strand.
AGCCAAGTTAAACAGCAAAAACCTCAAAAAACCCACCCCAAAACAAAGCCAAAAAAACAAAACACATTAATTCAGAGTAGCATTGCAAAGTCTTTAACTAGACCAAGAAAGGACTAGCAGTTTATCCCTTGAGTTGTCCAAGCCACAATAGCAACTGCCTTTTCCAAACTTCAGCATTCAGAAAAGAGGTCCAGACTGAGGAGAGAAAACCAGGATAACGCAACCAGTGTTTTATCAGATTTGACCCGTTCTCTCCAGCTCGGCTGTCCCTTCGTGTGAATTACGGGTGCTAAGAAGAGCCAGGGCCACTGCAGGGATGAGAGTGCTTGGCATCCCCCAACCATCTCAAGGAGAGGAGCACAAACATCTCCTGCTTCCCAGCCCCATTTCACCCAGCTGGACCATGCTGCTCCCCTAGTAACGTGGGAGCTGTAATCTTCACTTCAGCAGGACACTAAAAAGAACCAATGTGCCTGGCTACACGGATGCCACACTAGCCTAGCTCTCGGCCCCTGATCTAGGGATGCAGAACCACCAGGCAGGACATGCCAACACTTCTTCTGATAGACACCGCAGCGCCGGGAGTGGGATCTGCACGAAAAAACAAGCCATTCTTGCCACACCAGAGATAATGAACAAGATGAACGCAGCCTTCACAGGGATCTGCAGAGGCAGGTGCTACAATTCCAGTGATGAAAAAGAAGGTATGAAGCAAGGCAGGAGCCTCAGGAGACACAGACTGCCAACAAAAAGAAGGCTGGAAGATGGAGACTTCTGGCAGTAGATGGTCTCTTCTTCCTTGTGGAAGCCAAAAAAGACTGTCATGATCTGGCCGATCTCAGGAGACCCAAGCATGCAGAACTGCTAACCAAAGCACAGCCCCCCTGGTGGGTCTGAAAGTACCAGAGGGTTCTTGCAAAATACAACAGGCCCTTCATACATCAGGAGATGGTGTTCGGCTGTGATCTGGGGGAACTCCACAGCGCTAATTAGCTACATCACAGCACTCTCCCTTCTCACCCTCTCTGCTCCCCCCAAAACAGAGGCAAAACACCTCAAGCAAAGAATGTAGACATGCAGGACTCTGGGCTGCTCTTTCTGCCTAAGTCAGCCCTCCCAGGCCCAGTTTGGTTTTTAAGGAGCTCAGATCCTGACCTGATGTGGTAAGTTTTGAATTATTTAGCCTGCTGCTGCTTCCCTTTGGGAGGCATGCAGAGCACAACTCATTAAACTAGCACTGGTTTCCATGGACCAGCCATCTGCTGAGGAATCATCACGCCTGTGTCCCATTCCTTCTGCTCAGGGGGAGACAGGCTTCCCTCTGCCTTCATTGTTTCACTTGGTTTCAGTCAATGGGAGTGTCTGCTTTAGACTAGGGCTGATGAGAGCAGCCGTGATGGCTGGGCCATGTCAGACCAGATGGCAGACACTTCCTAACTCGCTTTCCATTTCCAAGTTACTTTCAACCGTTCTTAGAAATGCAGCAGAGGAGAACAAGCCCCACTGTGGGGCTGCATGGCAGTATCCTTTCTGCTGTCAGTCAGCTGTGTAGAAAAAGCATTAATAGCTGATTCTCTCTAGGCACCACCAAAAAGTTCTTCTTAGGATTCAGAAATTTATCCGAGTGTCCTTGTTTCTTCAGCTTCCTGAGAAAGAGGAAGTTGGGTCTTCTTCTTGAGTTAGGTATGGGAGGGACTGGGATTTCTACCTGACCTGTGAACACCTACAGTTCACTCACCCACATCTACACCAGTCATCCCTTGCAAGAGAGTGGAGTGAAATGTACATTTTTTTAAGCTCTCTTCACCCAATCTACTTTGATTTTGCTTGAAGGTATGTTGAGCTGCATCAGCATTTCAGCTTGGTTTGCTTGTCGGCTCTCCAAATGTCCTGAAGGCTTGATGCTGCCATCAGTGGTTTTACTTGAATGCCTGTTCCTCAAGAAAATATTTGACCAAGGGCTATCTCCCTGACTGAGAAATGTAAAGTATGCAGGGGCATCTGAGCTGGACAAGGCTGTTGTGGATATCTTGGGAAGATTTGCTCCCAGCCAAAGCGGTGCTGACCTTGGCAATGCACAGCTGTGCACACCTTTGCCCTGCTGGGATCCCTCCAGTGACATGGGGGAGTGTGGAGGAGGCTGCGAATGCTGCTTACCAGTGGCAGAAAAAATCTTACAGCAATTTTTTCTATACAAAGAAACCCATGTGTCTGGATTTTGGCAGCTCTGATGCAAATGCAGCTGCCTTCAGGAAGGCTTGGGACCTGATATCTTGGGGGCACCAAGGAGCCCAGGTCCGTGCATGGCTTCCCTCTGCACTGGGGAAGGCAGGGGCATGTTGAAGCTGAGGAAAGATACCTCTTCCTTTTCCCTACAGTCCCATATGTTTTTCTTGCAGCAAAGAGGGTTGGGTGAATAATTCTGATTTCCCACACTGGAGTCATTCATCTCTTGAGTAAAATGGAGGGCGGGAGCAGGGTGTGCACTCAGCCTCTCCATTGCCACCAGGGAATTCAACCTTTTCCTCCTCCCTCTCTGGCCCATACCACCCCATCCACCACAATGGAGAAAACCATCGCTCCTTACAAACCCTCCATCAGGTAAAGCACCCAGTCCAAGGAAATCCCTTGCCGCTTCACTTGGCTTAAGGTAGCGAGAGGCCAGGAGCTCAGAGGCAGTGCTCTGCTCCCCCAGCACGGCTCTCCCCGCACCAAGCAAGGCCGCCAAGGTGCTCACAGGATGAGGGAGGTCCAGCACCCGGCAATGAGCATTTCTGATCTCTCCACCTTGTCTTAGCACTCGGGGCTATTCAAAACCCAAGCTACCAGACACGGAACACACGTTCTCTAGAGAAATGCTGCTTTCAAGCTTCCCCTCCTCCCGGACTGAATGCAGCAATTGACGTTAATACAAAAATAAGGTATTACAGAGAAGGTCCAAGAGGAAAAAAGGGGGTAATATGGAAGCCTGCAATAACTAAAAGTTGAAAACTATGTTAGTTTGCATAAATTAATTTTCTATTTCCAAACTTGAAAATTTTTCTGTGTTGGCTTTCTACCTCATTTTGCTGTGGTGTGTTCCCCATCTCACCTCATAGAAAGGCTGAACTCCAATGCCAGGTCAAACTTGCAGCAGTTCATTGTCTCCCTGCCCCTGTAACCTGAACTTAATCACAAACACAACCCTGGAAGGAACATATGTCTTTAAACAAAACCTTTATTTTAAAAAAACAAAACCAAAACAAACCCAGAATTTCATTACTATGGACAGAGTGATGACCTTGTATTAAAGACACAGGATTTAGGGGTTTTCATTTTGTTTGGGGAATTCTCATGTGACAATGCACAAGGCACTCATCTTAAAGCCTCAGACCCTGCAACATGGGACACGGTTTACCATGGGACATGTAAACATGGGACAGTCCTTTCTGTCTAGCAGGGTGGCTTGTAGGGCAGGACACACCAATACCTTGAATAAGATCAGAGCCCTGCTGAGGATGGCTGCTGGGGAAATGCAAAGTTTTTCACTCATGGCTCTTGTTTTGTGTGGTTAGATCTTTGCAGAAGGATACCTGCAGCCTGAATCCACCTGGGGGGAGATGGCCAAGCTTAGATGGCATGTGCTGAGGCTTGTGACCACTGGCACAGCCATCTACATTAAAACTAGACAGGTGTGTCTTTAGTTTTGTGTCTCGGTGTAGTGCAGACACAACCCAAAGGTCTTGTTCCCAGTGAGAAGTCCTTGTACAGGATGCACTGAATAAAGCATGGGAATTAGCTCAGTGTGGGGAGGGAGAGAAAAGAATACCAAACCCTCAATGTATATGTGCATGTGTACGTGTATAATAAAGTGACAATATAACAAGAAGGGGTCACCGTAATATTCTCTCACGCTCTTTGGGAAGTAAGTGACCTTTCAGCAGGCAGCTTTATATTAGCTGATTTCTTAGGTATGCAAGTTATCTAAAAACAGTTGCTCCCTAATCTGTTCTCATCAGCTCCAGGTTATGGGAGTTCATAAATCCATGTACGTTTGACGCTAATGGAAAATCTGCATCGTGACTCCCTGGGGTGACCTAAGTGTGTGACAGTAACAAGCGAGCTATGCATTGCTTGGTTTGCCCACAAAAATACAAATTAAGAGGAAGAAAAGAGAGACAAAGGAAAGAGGTCGGTAAGATGGAAGCATCTGTATTTGTTCTGCCTGAAGCAGCATTCACTTCCCAGAAGCAGACTCTCCTCTCAAAGTCCCTGCCGACACCAACCGCAGTTACTGGGGGACTCTGCTCATTTGTTGCAATGCTCTGGCTGGGCAAGAAAGTGTGATTTCAGACAGCTGGAATTGCAAAGACCTGAGGGGATGTGAATTATTTGCCTTAATACCTCTAATTTATCATCTTCTCTCTGCTGCTGCAGGAGAGGGAGAGAGATACTGCGCAGATCAGTCCAGCAGGGTAACAAAACACAGCAGATGAAGTGGGACGCGACGCAGTTCACTGTTCCCACAGACTGGTACATATGTGGAAACAAGCTGTTTCCAAGAACTCCAGTTTGGAAACTGTCTCCAGTCTTTACCCAAACACCGGCTCCAAATGGTTCAAGAGAAATGGAAGGAAACCAGGGGCGGCAGGGAAAGGAGAGTGCTTTGGTTTTCTTTGAATTTGCAACTTCTATTGCAGCTTTATGTCGGGAAGCACATGAACAGGGCATCCTTGTGACATCCAGGTTATCTGAAAATGCAATCACCAGCAAGTTTTGTCAAGCAAGCGAGGTCTCCCGAGCAGAACCTGTGTGCTGCTTGGCTCGTGCAGAAAACTGTTATTTCTGGGAAGGAGGAAGAGGAAGCCAGCACGAAGTCCAAAAGGCTGCTGTGTCAGGTTAGTTTGTAAACGGTGGGACAGGAAGCCAGTCAACAAGTAGGCTAAGGAAGAAAAAAACAAACAAACACCACAAACAAAAATCTTTTTACAAAGTATTCACATTTTTCACAACTATAGACCCTTTCGGAAAAGTGGCTCTAAGGGCTTTGCAAAGATCGATATCTTTCTGATGGGAATAATACCTCCCAGGTTATGGGATGGAAAACTGAGGGGTGGGGATGAGTGATCACTGGGTACAGAGGTACCCATGTCAGCTGTAATGGGAGTAATAATGGTGTTTCTGGAGTTGAAGTAGCTGCTTTCACACCATACAGCGGCTAAGCCACTAAGCCCCATCTTTCATAGAATCATAGAACGGTTCAGGTTGGAAGGGACCTTAAAGATCATCCAGTTCCAACCCCCATGCGATGGGCAGGAACACCTCCCACTAGACCAGGTTGCTCAAAGCCCCATCCAGCCTGGCCTTGAACACCTCCAGGGATGGGGCACCCACAACTTCTCTGGGCAACCTGTTCCAGTGTCTCACCACCCTCATAATGAAAAATTTCTTCCTAATAGCTTATCTAAATCTCCCCTCTCAGCCTGGCTCAGATGCTGCACTGCAGAAAGGGTGTCTGGACAGTGTCAGATCCTGGGCAGGTTACTCAAGAGGTGTGAGCACTTCCCAGAGCAGGGTGCCATTAGGTTAGGGACCTTTGCACCACATCAAGCAAGTCACTGTGGACCTGACCTGTCTGTAGACCTGGCCATCTATGCTGATTGGGTACAAAGTGATACCAAATCAAACTGGTGCCACTTTCAGTGACTATTTCTTTGCTAAAGCCTTTCAAACCCCAAAGATGATGGTGCCTACAGTCTGGCTCAAATCCTCAGCCATCCAGTCCTGTGCCAGGGTGCTGAGGAACAATTTTTTAATGTATAGTGGACACAGACATTTCCCATCTGCCAACTATGGCATAAAGAATAAGGTACCCTAGCTGAGGCCATCTGAAATGCTTCTTGCATGCCCCAGAGCCATGCCCAGCTGCACAGCAGCAACCCCCAGCTCAGACTGAGCAAGACGGTGTGATGGAAACCCTCAACAGGTACCAAGTGTCCCCAGCACGAGACAGCACGCTGAGGGGAAGCGACAAATGGGTAAGAAAACCAGAAGCAGTGATGCTGGGGTAAGAAAACAAACACCTGGGGCACTCAGACTTATTTACCAGCATTTTTTTTCCCTTTTTTTTCACATGGGTGCAAATATTTAAAGCTTTTGAACAAGCCAGATCAGAGCTACTTACAAACGCACATCACACACACATCCAGTGCAGAAATCATTCCTCTTAACACCCCAGTGTGTGTTTAGACTAGTATTTTATTAGAAAGGAGGAAATGGAGAGACAGGGAGGGAAGCTAATGGCACCCTGGATGGAGAGATCCCATTAAGACCCCCTGCTGCATAGTGTTGAAACTGCGCTGGGATGAGGGCTTCCTGAGCCACTTCTATTAATACAACAGCAATTGAGAGAAAAATAGATGGGGTTTTGGCTCGATGGTCTCAAAGCAGAGGATTTCAAGCCTGTGCTAACAATAAGGATGGTATATGCTATTGGGCTTACTTACTATTCAGCCATGTACTGTATAAATGGTTGTACACCCTCCTCAGCCCAGTGTTGAGGTCAAGGAGAAGTTACTTCATTTCCTACTGTGGACTGGGGTTGTTGAGTTCCACTTGCCTCACCCATACTTCTGCTGCTGTCTTTAACATCTCTTTTTAGTCATCTACTTCTGTCTTTTCCTCTGCTTACAACTCCTCTCCATTTTCTTTTCTCCTTTATTACCTCCCCATGCGTCCTTCCCCTCCCTTACTTTTCACCTTAATGTTGCCACTGTTGCCATTGTTGCCACTGAATATCCAAACAGAGCCAATATTAATCTAAAAAATAAAATTAAATAAATTTGGGGTAGTTTGCTGGCTCCCAGCAAAATGCTTACAGTATCAGCCAGTCTCTGGGAGACAAGAAACCAGAAGAAAGATGGGGCATTTGTTTTGCAACATTTGGGATTTTGCAACAGTTCTCATGAACTGAATGCCAATTTTCTCCTACTGGTTCATGACCCAAGCATTGTAATGAAAACAATGGCTGTCACTAGTGCCAGTGTGTGTTCCTGGTCCATAACCTGAATGTCAGAGCAGCAGTTATGGGATAAAAGGCAAAATGGCACAGCTGACTGAAATTTCCTAAAGGGCAGTAGACAAAAAGCACCAGAATAGAGGGAGACTTTCTTCCCCAACTCAGAGAAACTCGGATCCGAACTATCACATTTTAGAGACTCTTACAGAACGACAACAGTAAATATTTTCCCTCCCTTCCTTCCTTCCTTCCTTCCTTCCTTCCTTCCTTCCTTCCTTCCTTCCTTCCTTCCTTCCTTCCTTCCTTCCTTCCCTTTTTTTCCTCTCCCTTCCTTTCTTATCCCCTCATGTACCTTTTGTAATTAGTGTTCATTTCACAAGCCTTTCAGTCAGCCCTCTGCTCCCTTTGCACTTCCTTCCTCTGCTCCTTCAGGCTCTGATACATGGCAGTAGTCCTTCCCAAAGGTAAAATTTCCTTCTCAGTGATCACGGTGCGAGCAAAAGAGGAAACTGCAGATTTACGGATGGCATCCTGAATTTTTTCTATATCTCATACTGTTTCTCTAAGCACACGATATTTGCTGACAAGAGACTAAAAGAGACCTCTGGTCTCCTCTGCCTAGTTGCTCTCCTGCTCTGAGCCAGTTCTTTCCATTCAGGCTCCAGAAACAGAATCTGTCCTGGAAAAAGCCTTCTCAGCAGTGAAACTGAGATGGGTAAATTGTGGGGAGAAAACTGCAGGGCACAATACATTTAAGAGTGCCATTATTTTTCATTTCCAGGATATTAATCCTTAATTTGCTGATAAACTCAGATTCACAAACAAAATTGTCTTCGCTTCTTGACCTTGGCACAGCCTGGCCTACTCAGCATCCCAAGAACATGAGATGAACATGTTGAACAGACCTTGTGTTTAAAAAGGTCTCTTTTGTTCTTTAACTCCCAACCACAAAAAGCAGTGTATACAAAACTCACAGAGATGCGAGACAAAAGGAAGACAGTCTCTTCTGAGCCTGTGGCCTGTTAGCCCACAAAGCCTGGGCATGCATCTCCTCCCTGAAAGGACATCATTTCCACATGGGGTCAGGACCAATCGCTGGGCCAAGCTTAATGACACACTGACTTGCCAGCTTCTCTCTTTGCTGTTCCTTCCAACGTGACAACTGGTATTAAACAAGCTGCCTTTCTTCTCCTTCCCCCTCATCCCTCACAGATGCCCGTCATCTTCAGAGCCTCATGCCAGAACGGAGGGAGACTTTTGCTACATCTCTGTTGTTCAGGGAAAGCCCTTCCCACTCTAAAATGGGGCTGAGTCCAGATGCCATATCTCAAGTCTGGTCCATGCGCAGCTGCTTCGCGGTCCTTTCCTCCTCACAGCTCACGGCAACTTAGAGGGTCGTGTCAGAACAGTTGCCTGTTCTCTGACACGAGGCACCTGTATCTCTGTACAACACAGGTAGGTTCATTGGCAATGATGGAAAGGTAGTAGAAAAGAAATACACTGGCGCTTCTTCAAGATGCCTGGAAATTACTGCAGCCATCAGTTTTACTTCATCACAGTCCCCAGGAGAGGACACAAAGGAGTGCTCTCCAGAAGACGGGCTCAGGGGAGAAGAAGGGTGAGGAGGCTGATGTGAGGGTTTAAGGAGTAGGGGGGAGGGTGTTTCTTGGCTAAGATTCTTCTAAAGATATTAAAGATAATTCTTTATCCTGCAAAATCCTCCCATAGGTGCTGCTAACCGGAGCCCAGGTGCTTTAGTAAGGAAGGCAAGACAACTCAATTCATTGCCACGGGTACTTTGTAAATCACAAATGTTTAGCTTTTTCTACAAGCAATATTCATTGAAAGCATTTTTCCAGGTCTGTGGCGTACTGCAAGCTAATAGAAGTTGTAGTATGGCTATGCTTTAGGATCTGTGGTTCATTTGAGTGCTTTCATAGATTTCTTTAATCTGTCCGAAATTGCAGGTTTCAAGTAACCTTTAGTATTTGAGCCAGACGCCTCCAATTAACTCTGTTCCTTAGCTGAACGTACCAGGGAGGCCCAAGGCATTAAAATGAGTTGCATGAAAAAACTTACCCAGAATAAATATAATTACAACCTAAGCTTATTGTTCACAACAGCCTGACCTCCAGATGGTAACTCACACAATTAAAACACTTTTATTTTTTCAAGAAAATAGAGAGAGGGTAAAAAAAAAAAAAAAAAAAAAAAAGAGGAGAAGAAAATGAAAAGCCACACACACGCAGTGACTCCCTCAGTTTTCCTCCTGGCTGAAGCAACCCGGCACCGCTGCTTACTGCCGGGCTGCCCGTGCTCTCCCGGATTCTGCATCTCGTGCCCACTGTGCATCCATCCAGGCGTCGGGGAGGTGAGGTGGCATCACCCCAAATGCTGACCCAGTCGGGTGGCTGACGGCTGGGGGCTGAAGCCCCTTTTGCTCCTCGGGGGAACGCTCCTGCTTGCTGCCGTGGGAGCTGCTATTTGAGATAGCGGTCCCCAGCCGGGCTGCAGGCAGCGTGGCGTGCCCAGCGCCCGCCCGGGCCAAGGACACGCTGTTCTTGCCGCCACCGCTGCCGGGGAGATAAACGCCGTGACGGCCAGAGGCTTATCGCTTCCTGCAGCCGGGCTGCTCCCTGCCCTCCCTGCGAGGGCGGCTGGATGCGCTGGAAATCGGGACACCGGCATCTGGAGCCATCGCTGCCCGGTGGAGCCCGAGGGGTTTGGGAAGACAAAGGATTTCTGTGGGCGCACAGCGAAGGGTGATATTGGAGGACGGCAGGGAGGGGAAGCCCTAGAAATCACAGTTTTAGCCCGAACTTGTCGCAAAACTAAGCTGGGTTCCTCTGGCTGGAGTTTGTGTGTGCATACAACAGCTATGGATGGCTGGGCTGAGCCAGCTCTCCAGCTCCAAGGTAAAATTTAAAAGGGAAGAGTTGGAAAAAAAGAAAACCCAGGTGAGAGGAATCGCAGTAATGAAATGCTTAAGTAAAAACTCTGCATATTTCGTCGCTTTGTCTCTGTGCTATTGTGTCCTCTCTTTTGGTTAAATTGGGAACTGCTTATCATAGCAATACCCAGTGCTGGCATCACTGCTTGGGATTGGAAGTGCAGCTTTTTCATTAGGTTTGTTAGTGAGCTAGTGAAAATAGCAAGAGCTAAAGATTAGTATTTATGCAATTTCCCTTTTCTTCTTTCTCTCAGGTTTCGGACACCTTGGGTCAGTTGGATGACACTTACAGAGCGAGCCACTTTTCCTTCACACCCTACAGGGAAAAAAATTCCGTCGACGCACACTCCAGTTTCTGCCACTGCCTGAGCCAACAGCAGTGTCTCATTTTTCTAACTTTAAGCAGAAATGTAACTTCCAATGAAAGATGCTGAAATTACAGTCCTGCAGACAAAGGTCTTTGTCTACCCACAGAACAGTTCTGTCAGGAGCAAAGCTGCACCCACCAGAGAAGTATTTGCTCTTGCTCGAGACTGACCTGATTTGCAGGCTCTGCCCCCAGCAACGAGGGCCCTTTCTCCACGCTCATTTATTTGCTGTGACAACTTTCAAGGGTACCACATTCATAATAACAGGTACTTTTTCCCTCCCGTTGCAGGCAGATGTCCTGTGAGGTTCTTGCCAGCAGTACGGGCTCAGCAGAAGGAGGAGAAGCCTGGAGAAGGCACCTTTTCGGCTGTACATGAACCGTGCCTATCATGTACCCCGTGGAAGGGGAATTGCACACTTGCTGGCGCCTTCACTGACCAAAGCCCTGAGGTCAGCACTGTGTGCATGCGAATCCAGGCTGGCACAGGTCCAGGGAGGAGAAAATACCTCAAATTCTATACTCTGCAAGCCCCATGTAATTAGCTATAGCTATGTGCCACCCAGGGTTACTAGTAGAAGGAGCCACGTTCTAACCTCACATCACATCCGGGGGTGGCCCCACCACCCACAGCTGCAAATGCAGGAGAGAACAGGCCTTGCTGCTGGCTGTTGGATGGCTCAGTAGCTTCTCTCCTGCCCCAGCTCTGTGCAGGACCAGTGACGTTGCCCTCAGGGCTGTGGCAGGGAGAGGTCTGCTCAGGGGAGGTGGGCCGGGGCTGAAGCTTCTCTGCCTTCTCCTGCACCATCTATCTTCACTTTTCCACTTTCATGGGAGGAACTGAAGCATGATGCACAGTCAAGACTGTAGCACCTACACCTGCTTCCCTGCTTCTTGCAACCCTCTCTCTCTCCATGCCCAGCCGCCTCCTCCAGCCCCTCAGTTTCTCAGCCTTTCTCTTCCCAGCACGGCTGCTTGTTTCCAGTGGCAGCACTGGAAAGGTTTTGACAGAAAGCCCGAAGGGATATCCAGCGTGGGCAATTTCAGTTCAGACTGTTGACTTCTGCTAAAGTTGATAGGTAGCTGAAATGAGGTCTGTGATGGAGAGAGCCAAGGAAGCAGCCAAAGGCCAAACTCTGCCTGTTATGGGGAGATGGGGTGAACTCTGCTGGGCTGAGACAGACAGGGACAGACCACATATGGTACGCACCAGCTCCAGCATGGCAGACAAGACTACAAACAGCAAGCCCGAGGGGTGGAGAGAGAGGAGGGAAGGGATTTCGCCTTCTGAGAGATTCTCAGAGCTAGTCATGGACCCTACAAACTGACAGGCATGAGCCACTAACTTTCTGAGAGCAAAGAAGAGATCCCAGTGCTCATGGTAGCTCTTCCAGGAAAGAATAAATAGATTCAGAGCATGTGGTGGGGCTGTCTCTCTCTCTTGGTCTTCCTCCTTCCCTGCTGCCCTTTTCCTCCAAGATCAGACACCTCCAGCTGCCAGTTTAGGTTGTGCAGGAACAGTTTTGCTGCATGTGGCTGGAGATGACAAGTCCTGGTTGCCCAGTACTCCTCAGCTCAGGGAGAGGAGAATAAAAGGACAACCCAGACAGAGAGCAGGGCAAAATTGCTCTGGTCGGGGAAACTTGCCCACTTGCACAGGCCCGTTAGCAGAAGCATCACCCACAGAGGTGCTTGCAGAGGAGACAGCAAGCTCACAGCTACAACGATGCTGACAGGGGTAGTGCTGTGAATCCTCCCTGGGAGGTACTCCGCTCCCCAGCTTTCCAGTGCAGCCACCTCCAAGAGTTCCATGCACAGACCTGGACCTGAGTTGCAGCAACGATGAACTCATAAGCTCCTTATTTAATAACTCATGGCCTGATTCTGCTGATGTCAATAGATGCATTTCTCCTGTGACACACGTTCAAGGCTCAAGCTCTGGTACTTACCACCCTAGGCATACCAGCGCTAAGCATCATCACTTACCCTAGAAGACAAAAGATATCAATAATTGCCCTTTTGTGCATGAAACAACCCAAAACTGCATTTAAAAGGGAAAAGCACACACTTGCATGCAACAGAATTAAGAAAGGACTTATTTCTGGTCATCTTGTGTCCTTAAGAGAGAAGTCAAGATCAGGGAGGCAACTGTTTCAAAACTGCAGCATAAATTTTCACCAGTCTGAACATTTTCGAAATGTCAGAGGGAAAGAGCAGGCAGACGAAATCCAAAGCCACTTAGGGAAAGTTAAAATGCTTGGTAGGAAGCTGCGGTTGTTGGCTCAGCGGTCCTGTAATGCCACATTATCTTCCCTGAGCCCACTCCTGTTTCAGGCGAGGAGCCTAGCGCAGGAGCCTGGGTGCTGACACCGACTCCAGGAGCAGCCATTTGCTGCCAAGCAGCAACTTTCTCCTTCCCAAGCCCAAAGCTGTCAGTTTTCTTACAGAAAAAAAAAAACAGTAATACCTCAGCTCACCAAGGAGCCCAACCATCCCCAGGAGGGGAGAACAGCTGAGCTTTGGGCTTCATCTAGCACCAGGGGAGGCAGCAACCTTGTCCTTGCAAGCTGTCGCTGTGTGGAGTTGGGTGAAAAGTCGGCAGAAGTGACAACAAGGGAGAGCTATCTGAGGGAACTAGCTCAGAAAAAAAAAAGGACTAAACTCATGCAGCCAAGGCTCACTGCTCACTGGAGCGAATTTGGCAGGCCCACTTCTGTTTTTTAACATTTTCTAGCAGTCGTAAAAGTAATCCGGTTGTGCTCTGCAAAGGCGATCTCTGTAAGACTAGCAGATGAAGAACTTAACTTACTGACTCGAAAACTGAGGAGGAGATGTGCTGCTGAACCATACTTTTTGGCTGAGGGAGCACTGGTTCATAAAGCTGGGAAAAGAAAAAGAAAGGGATGGCTCCTTGGCTAAAGCAAGGGGTGCTGAGATGGAGCTGGTGTGGCAGGCTGACGCGGGTGGCAGCGGCAGGTCGCACAGAGCAATGCTGTCCTCCCACATCAGTGCAGACTAAAATCTGGGCTTGTCCCTTGCGGTGGTCATGCACAAGGCCTGGTATGACAAAGCCTTGATCTCTCTTGGAGCCTGTGAGCCTTACCATATTGCAAACACACAGCCACCTTTGGAACCTTCTGAAAAGCTGAGCACCCTCTGCCCTCTCTGGCCCTTCACACCCTGAAGGTGTTCTAAGGTGTTTGCACCTGTCAGGGATATATACATATATAGAGAGATAGGTAGGTATGCATATATAGATATATGCGTATGTATATGAATGAAGTAATTTTATTCAAACTCCTCAAAATGCATGCCAAGACCTAGCATGGCTTTCCCTGGGCACGACAACAGCAGCCGGCTCCCTGCAGGGTTCTGATGAGCAGGGCAGCCTTGGGCCACCACTCTGCTCCCCCAGAGATGGGCCAGGTTGTTTGTGAGGGGCTCTTCAGTGTAAAACCATGGTGGAGTGCCATCTGCTGGGCTTGTGCAGGGCTCTTCTGGCACAGGAGAGGAAATGAGGAGAAACCCCAGAGAAACATGCTGTGTCTGCGCTAGGACATTAAACTGCCCTGAGATCCTTCTCCAGCCGGCTGGCAAGGAGCAGCCCACAGTCAGGCTGGTTCACCCCGCAACTCAGCATGGCCTCTGCAAAATGCCTGACAGAAATGTCCACTGGCTCCCACCAACTCCCAGACCACTCTGGGGAGAACTTCTGTGGAGAATCCCAGTGGATCCAGGCCAAAAGCATGCCAGGCACCATCCTGATGGTGTGGATGTAACAGCAGCAGGGATGTACCAGCAGCAGCCAGTGCCTAGGAACATTCCCTGGTGCTAATCAAGTTGTTAGCAAAGATATTGTTTTTGTGTGATGTGCATGTGATGGACCAGGCTAGTGCCAGGGAGGAGGAGAATGAGCAGGTTTCCTGTCTTGCAGCCTCAACTATCTTGGACAGCAGCTTTCAATCACATCTGGAGACATCTGGTTCTGTCCATCAGCTACTCAAGGAGCTTGGTCCCCAAAATGTACAGGCACCCCAGCTGACTGCCTGAAATAGGCTGTGTGAATCCCTCATGCTTAAAATCTCAAAAGGGAAAATCACCTCCTTTTGAGCCATTCCTCACTGCTGTATCTCCCTCTGATTCATCACAGATGGTGGCAGTTATTGAAACCTGAATCACAGTTGCATGATGTTAATCCACCTCTGATTACAGTGCGAGTGCAGAATACAAAAGGAGGAGGGAAAGAAGAAAAGGAGAGCAGGAGGCAAACTGCAAATCAAAGGCAAATCACAAGGTTGGCTTAGGCTATTGTGTAAATGGGGTGGCTCAATTTTCTGCCGTGCTAGGCAACTGCGAGACATACCACAGTGCCAAAGACCAAGGATCTTCAGGACAACAGCTGTCGAGATCCCTGCTTTTTGTCCTCTTAGAAACCCAAAGGCCTTGTCCATTTCTGTACAGCTGCAGCATGTTTCCATCTCACCACTAAGGATCCTGGGAACCACGGGAAAAAAATACGGGGACAGACTTTGTCAAGGGCTCTCAGAAAATGGTTATAGAAGGACCAAATCTAAATCCATAAATGCTTTGCCAGCATGCAGTAACCACTAATTCTAGTTTCCTCCATGAAATACGTCAAAAGTAAGCTTCGCCTCCATCAATCAATCGGCTCCCAAAAGTAGGAAAGAGACCTTGACGGGAAGGAATGGTTAAATTGAACAAGCAAAAAGTAACATGTCCTTCAAAACAAGCACATACTTTCCCAACTGTAGGGTTTTATTCATGTCCTTCCAGCCCACTCCAAGCACAAACTTATCACCCTCTTTTTCTCAGTGCCAAATCAATAACAGCTTGCGCAGGGATTGTGGAATGCTACATCTGAAAGCCTCTCACACACTTTGCTGAAGTAAAAGACTGATAATAATTAATAGCTGCCAAGGACATTCAGCCTTGTTGAGTGGTTGTTAGTGTGGTTTTCCCCTGGACACAACTGAGACTGAGCTTTTCCAATTTTCCTGGACGGTGTCTGGAGAGCAGGAGATTTCTCTGCGTTTTTGTGGACAATCGCAGGCAGAAGGTGAAGAGAACATCCCATGAAGCCCTTGGACTGAAAACCTTGCTGATGGACTGGGTCCGCACCTCTTCTAAAATCTCTTCCCACGCAGCAGCGCTGTTCAGCTGCACAAGGAAGGCATAGCTTTCCCACCCATACGGATGTCCAGGCTTTGGGTAGGTGAAGTAGCTCTGGACAGGCTCTTGGGTCACAGGGGAATATCAAAACACTGTGTGCCGGAGGCTGAAGGATTTGTTCCAGATGGTTTCTGCCTCTTGCTCTCATTATTCAACCACTCTGATAGGGTTAGAAACCTTAGGAATTATGCCTGGATCGTAAGCTGCCTTTATTTCGCAGTCGTTCTGGAGCTGGTCCTAAAAGTGATGCTTTTGGGAGCAACAAGTCTAATAACATCACTCAACACAGTAGCTAAAGGAAACAAGAGAGCTGAAGGGAAACGTTCAGCTCCTGGCTCTGCAGCTGACTCTCAGACCAGGGGAGGCAAGTTTCTGAAACCTCACCAATTCTTTCTTTTTCTCTTGGGCCAGCTGGAGCCAGGAGTGCTGCAGAGCAAGCATCTCAAAGGCAGCGGTCTTGCAGAAGAAGGGACAACCTGGCAGGCAGCCAGGAAAATCAATGACCCTGGCCCTGAATGCCTCGCAGGTAAATCTGGGTGCTTTAACATTTCTCGGCAGGCAGGTGTTTTCACTTCATCACTTCAGCTTCAGTTGCTGCTTCAATTTTTCATCAGAAATGCCTGTGACAGCATGGGACGCACTTCAGTGGGATGTAGTGCAGAGCAACTCTCCAGCATCTGCCATTTTCTTTGTGGTTTTCTCTCTCTAATAAGACACAGGTGCTCTTTTGAAGGTGCCAGTGGTGATGCTTGGGCAGCTGGAGCACAGACCTTCAAGCAGGCTGAGCACCTTGATTTTCCTGGAGTTGTGTGGTCATCCCCAGGCTGTAGGATCAAGATATGGGATCAGACCAAGTTCTGGCTAAGAGTGATCAATGAGGAATCTGCAGTGGGAAATACATGCCCAGCAGCCAGAGCACACTGGCAGGCTGCAACAACTCCAGTGCCTGAATGAGTTACTGGGAGAGAGCTGCTTATGGCAGGGCACAATCTAGTTCTTATTCCCAGCAGTCAGGGAGGCCAAAAATCCAGTCTAAACAAATGCAATTTAGTCCATTAGCAGACATCAGAGAAGCTACCTGCCTCGACAAAACCGAGCTATGTTTCTAATTAAGCGGGGATGGTTCAGAGTCTCTGTTCTAGCCACTGTGGCTACAATCCCAAATTCCCACAACAAATTACCTACACTTCTCACCGTTAACAGAATTACCTATTTATCTAACATCGTCAGCCAAATGCTGGAGCGCATCTTCACACAGAAGCGTTATTGTAGCCGTCACCTGAGATTTCTTTGAGCAGGGCTTGTGGGTTTTGGTCCTTCGACATAAGAGTCTGCTTACAGCCTGAAGAGCAGGAGTTTCTATTTAGGGGTAAACAAAAAGAGGCCAGTAGGGGCTTACGCTTCCCTCTCTTTGTATCTCTTTGCTATTCATGGTACCAGCACCTCAGCACCTAGAGGGACTTTTTTTTGCTGGCAGAAGTGAAAGAAAGCCATACCCTCTCATGCAAATTGGCCCTCTTGCAAATTGGCTACGGCAGGTCTGCAAATGAGAGTTGCCTTACCTGAGCTGGGTCAGCCTCGTTGTTTGTGCTGTAACTGAAGCACTAATACATAATGCCCAGGCTGGTGTTAAACTGGCTAGTGTGGCTACGAGCCACTGCAGAGCCGCAGCAACAGAGACCTCACTGCCAAGCCCGCTGGAGAGCCAGGTAGTGCTCAGGTGGTTGCTCCTGCTGGGCTTCCTGCTGCCCAGGTCCCACCATGGCATGCTGTGGACCTGCCCTTGGTTTTCCTCATAAGTGATGAGGATGGAAAAACCAGCCCATTTCTCTCCTGGCTGCTTTTCGAAACCTCTCCCCTGGTTCCCATCCAGCTGCCTCAGCTGCAGGTGACAGCTCTGGGTAAGAGGTCCCTGGTGGGTCTGACCTTCCCTCTCCTACAGGCCAGCGGTGGAGGGGAACTGCTGTGTGAGGGAGAACAGAGAAGGAGTAAAAGGCGAGTACTTTCCTGATCTGCTCAGTCTCAGGTGGATAATACTGCAAAATGGCAAATTGACATTCCCAGGGCCCCAAAGCACATCTTGGACCCAGGCAGCACCTCATCTGCAAGAGGCACGGGGATGTCACTTTTCCTTTCTGCTTAGTTTTAAAAATAAGCATGCTCACCCGCTGCCACAATGGCCACCGGTCCAGGGGTCACTTGCTTCCCAGCCATCTAGTTTCACCCTGGCTGGCAGGCAGAGGGATAATCCTGCTGTTATCTGTGCTGCAGGCACCTCACCCCCTGCCACCTCGGAGCTCCCTGCCTGTCCCAGTGTGCCCTGTGCTGCTGCACCATGGGGAGGAGGGTCCTCAGGGCCACTGTCCCCCTTCCACCAGCGCAGAGAGGGAAGCGCGGGGGGAGCAAGCATTTTGCTGGGACCCCTGACTGATGCAGGGTCCCTGGACTCCATGCAAAAAGTGTCCTGTGAATTGGGAGGTGGACTATCTCCCTGCTTTGGCTGCAGGGATGGCTGGATCAGAGCTGCCTCCTTGCAGGGCTGAGTCCAGCACCACTGCTCCATGGCTCTTTGCAGGGGTCAAGGGGGCAGCGACTGGCTGCTGCCCGCCAGGCCATAGACAGACACAGGCAGCATGAGCTCACGGTTCGGGAAGACAGGAAGACACTTAGCACAGGTTAGAGCTTGGTTGAGGCTTGACACGGGTGCCACCAAGGGAAAGTCACATGCTGCTACAGCAGGTAGTGGAGCTGGCAGCACGGATGATGGCCATCTTCCTCCAAGTCAGTCATACTGGTAGGTGTCAGTCATTGCAATGACAGGTACACCCAGAGGAATAAGGGTGTTGAAGTGCAAGCTAGAGCACCACGTACCAGCATACTTGGGTTTCTGCAGCTCTGTGCAACAAGGGAAACACTCTCCATGTTCCTGGTAGCCTCACCCAGAGGCACAAAGGATTGGGAGGTTCTGCAGGACCAGGAGGGGGGCTGAGGAGGAAAGGCCAGAGCAGTAGGGACATGGATCAGCTCTTGGGAAGCAAGGCAGAGCAGGTAGGGGTAGCTCCTGGCAGGGACATGGCCTGGGGTGGGTGGAGGTGCTGGGTGGAGAAGGCTGGAGGCACAGGAAGGAAGGATGTATAAGGAGGGAGAGGATGCTGGATGAGAAGACAGAGTGTAAATGGTAAGCAGGGCACAGTGAGGGGCTTCAGGCAAGGGCTGGAGAGGGGGGTAGCTGGGTGCAGGGAAGAACAAAGACTGAGCAGAATGTGAAAGATGCGCAATGGGGACAAGGGCAAGCACTGGGGAAAATGAGCCTTACCCTTATTAAGAATGTAACTTCATTATTCTTTCTATTAAAGCTCTTTTATTTTAATTGCAGCTATTCTCTTTTTCTCCTAGCTTGCTTTGCCCATTCTTTCCCTCCTGGTATTTGACCCTCTACTGGTAATTCCCCTTCAGTGTTTGCTAATTTTCTGTCTCTTGCTCTGCCAGTACAATTGTCATCACATGCTTTGTGCTGTGTCCTCTACGAAAGGATGTACAGATAGCAAAGAGCCTGCACGGACAACACAAAGGCTCCTCTTACCTCTGCTGTAGCCAACAGCTTAGTCTCCCCTGCCTGCAATTATCCTTTCGGTTCCTGTCTTCGTCCTCTTCTGTTCCTCAGGTCTTGGTTTTCCCTTGTGTTTCCTGCAGTCTGGCCCCTTGCCAGCTTTGCTTCCCCCTTCCTCAAGCTGAGTCTGTCCCTGTTCCTGCCACCGGTATCACTTGCAGCGCTTCACTCCCTTGCCCAGCCCAGCCTTGCTGAGATATCTGAAGAGAGCGGTGTAACGGAGAGGACATGGAGAGCATCTACTGCAGATCTCTGTGGTCATGGCTAAGGTCGAAGAGCCAAACGTTTATGGTTTGTGCGTGGGCGTTAGGTAAACAACTGCAACTATTCATTGTCAAAACTTCATAACTCAGCCAAAACTCAACCATTTTTGCTGGACCGCGCACAGAGGCTGCTGCTTCTAAAGACTCACTTGCAGACAGACTTTAGCCTTCTTCTTCCAGCTGTAGAACTTTGTTATTAAAGAAGTCACTGTCACAGTTATAGTGAATTTCCCACCTCACCTTCTCCTGCCACTAGAGATGTGATCCTCCTGGGTACAGCCCCCAAAAACACAGTCTCTTATTTTTGTGAATATGGGAATTTGTGAATTTTTCAGCTTGTTACGAAGCGGGAACAGCGGCCTGAAAGTGTGCAAGCAGCAAAGGGCATTGCTTCTGGTCTATTCAGTGCATTTGAAGGACTCCCACTGAAATGAATGGAAGCATCTTCCCATTAACTCAGCAAGTTTTGGAGCCTCTTGCACTGAGGTGTGTCAGCCTCTATGTACTGCTCATGTTTTTGTTTATGAAATCCTGTGTTGATGGGAAGTTGCATTTTGACTACAAAGGAGGAAGTGGCTAACCTGCTTAAGCTGTTCCAGCAGAGACAGACACTTAGCTTACACAAAGATGGCCTCATTTTCTCATTTTCAACTAGAAATGGCATTGGGTCTCCAAAAGTCAGTGAAACCTGGCAATAGTTAGGTCAACTGGGTAAGCAGCAGGGTGACAGAAAGCCATCAGGACTTTAACATACATGAGATAGCTTCTGGTGACCCTTCACCTGCCCTTTCAGAGGCCCCAAATGTAAGGTAGAGGGTGGAGCTTCTTTGTTATACCTAGATCCCCAGGAAAATCCCTTAGTAATCCCATCCTTACACCCCTTGCAAGAATGCTCCTCCATCCTCCTTCTGCCATCACATGCGGAGTAATCCTCCTTTGCCTGCGTCACCCGTTCAGTGATCCTTCTTACTCTGCAAGATCACATGCACTGCATACAGCGACCTCCTCCTCCTCGCACCCACAGGGTGAGCACTCAGCTGGGGAGAAAAAAACCCTTCCTTTCTCCTACATGTTGCAAAGAAATCTTCCCTTTTTCTCCATTCCCCCCACAACATCTGGACAGTTTAGATCCCCTTTCTTTCACCTTGATGCCACAAGGCCACTCTTCTCTGAGTGGTACCAACTGCAAAGGTGGTGCTTATTGACTCTTTCAGCTGGCTTTTGCTATTCGCTTCTCTTTGCAGCTGTAAACTTTCCCACAGACCCACCAGCTCTTCCAAGGCCGTGAGCAAGGCAACACCATACTGACGTTTTCTCTTCTGTCACAGCAGTAGGACACACTGAAAGAAGAGACCAGGACCGGGTTACCCTGCCGGCTGCCCACCTACCCGTGCCCTTGCAGCACAGAAAGCATTGTATTGCAAACCAGGGTGCTGCTTACTCACAAGGGAAGCCTGGGCTAGCTTGTAGCCTCAGGTAAAGAGCTGCATTTTCTCGGTGTGAGAAACAGCAGGTGAAATGAAGAAAAAATACCCTGTGAAGTGGCCTCCCTTGGTATGTGCAATCCCAGAGTGTCCGGGTTTGCAGGGTGTCACAAACCCCACTGCAGCCAACATGCCTCCTGAGCACCCAGGGAAATAGCTCTATACATTAACCATACAGCTGACTAGCGGAGAATAAGTGGGTTCAAAAGCTGCTGGTTTCTAGATTATTGTCATCTTGCGATTCCAATTCCAACGGAGCAGCAAAATTGGGATGAGGATGATAAGATCCAAAAGTGACAGTGACTCACCTGCCTTTCCCTTTCTTTCCCCAAAACCCATGCAGAAGTGTGGCTGTGTTTCTCCCAGGGCAGCCTCTCTCTTATTTGGTGGAGATGACTTAATCCAGAAAGGGTGACGAGAAGGAGAAAGATTTAAATCAAACCCGATTACTGGGGCTTGATAGGCTTCCCTGGCAAGCTGTTCTGGGACTGACCCAAAAGTTGTCAGCTCACTCCCTGCCTGCTCCCTTGACAACGCCATTTGGAGGGCTCGGGAGCCTTACGAAATGCAGCCATGCTCTCAAAGCTCTTCTCAGCTCCAAAAATCAGTCTCTCCTTCCCCCCAGCAAAGAGCAGGCGTGTGCTGTGGGTCTTCAGGAGGCTGAGCAGCGTGTGACTTTTAACTAACCCTTCGGCTATCGGTGGGCAAACAGATGGAGAAACAGTCCTGTGAGCGCTTTGTCCAAGACTCTTGAAATGGCACGGTCTTGCTGTGGCTTTGGGAGTAATCCACCTAAGAGATTACTCCAGCATGGCTGCGAGATAATCCTACCAAGCATTGCATGTGCTCAGCCACCATCCCCCCTGACGCTGCGACTCTGCCTGGGCCTCTCCCAGGCCATATGAATATGTCGTGAGGGCCGTGGGGAGCTCAGGACAGGCATTGAGCCGGACCAAACCTGCAGCCACTCCTCATCCCACAGAGCAGAGAGGAACATGCCATCCTAAGGCTGGGAACAGGGAGAAGGTGCCATTGCATTGATGGTGGTGACCATCAGAGGCACCAGCCTCCAAAGCTGGCAGGTGCCTCCTGGCAGGGGTAGGAAGCAAATCCCTAACTTTGGACCTCACAAGGTTTATGGAAAGAGTGGTAGGAGATGGTCATGACCATAGCTGAGATCTGAGCTCCGTGGCTGTGGAGATCCCATCCGGTCTCGTGCAGGGAAGGAAGGGAACAGATGACTACATACAGGATACAAGTGGTAGAGGCATGAGCACAGGGGAGTTGCAGTGTGCTGCAGTGGGAGAGCTTGCTGTCCTGGACCAAGCTACAGCAAGGTCAGCTAATGCTGACCAACACCTGAATCCCCAGAGGGATGCAGGCCATTAAAAGTGATGAAATAACATTTCAGAAACAATTCTGAAATGAGCCAAATATACCCATTTTTTTCCCCCTCAATTCAGTCATAAATGCAGCTATCAAAACAGATTGGGTTATAAATATATATATATACATATAAAAAAAATCAACTGTGCCAAGGCAGCATGAGTGTTTTATTTTTATTAAAAGATGGAGAGCAATAAAGTAAAGCTGTAATAATAATACGAAAACGTTGACTAATATCTGTGAAAAACTTGGAGAGCCATAGAGGGAATGAGCTATTGTGTTTTGTGGCGGGTGGGGTGCTGGTGAAGTGTCTGTGGTTAGGACAAAGACACTGAATTTTCCAAGCAGAGTCGATGAGTTTTAGGGTTTGCTTTCTGGAGAGTTCCTGCACCAGTGAGTAAATTGCTCATGCTCAAGGAAAGCAGAACAGCCAGATTTTCATTGAACTAACCAGACTCTCTTTTGAGGGTCTTTTTTCTCCTCTTTCTTTCTTCCCCCTTCCACTACTCAGTGCCATTGATAAATACGTTTCGATATTGCAGAAAGAAAAGCAGTGACAGACAAAGAGCTGCTTGGTTTTGAGCCGTATCAAACCTATTACTGCAAATCCAACAGCACCTGCCATTTTACTGTGCTGAGCTGGCTTTGTGGATGGGAGCTGGTGGGACCTGGCCGAGGAAAGGCTGCGTCTGTGAAAACTTCAGTGAGGTAAAAGTTCAAAGGAGGGGAAGGGAATGGGAGATAAGAGAGCTTCAAATCTTCATTTAAAAAGGAAAGAAAATCTGATTAAGATGTGCTGGCTAACTCAAAACATATGAGCCCGAACATCAAAAGGTTTGTAATTCGTACACGTGCTGTAGATAATTATCAGTTTAACTCGATACTTCCTACAGCGACAGAGCTGACGTCAGACCGCTCCAGCGACCGACTTTCAAATGAACCTCTGACATTGAGCGAGGGCCCCGCTGCTGACGTGCCATTCCTTCCCCCTGCCCCCAACACCCCTGCACACACACGCAACCCCAAAAATCCTGCTCAGACTCTCTCTCGGATGCCCAAAGCCCGAGACCTGGGTGAGACAGAAAGAAGACGCTGGGTGTCTCCTGCTGCAGAGGACCTCTTGCAGATCTCCCACCCTGTGGCATGCACTGCAGAGGATGATGACAGAAAACCTAATTTAAACAGGGCTCCTGGGACTCTGTCAAAACATGGCCTAGAAAATAGATGTCAGAGACTGCTTCCTCCAGTCCTCTGCAATCTGGGGATGGCCACAAGCTGGCTCCTCCAGTGCTGCAAAAATTGCTCCTGTGCTGCAAACCAGTGATGTACTCAAGGCAGCTGGTGGCCCATTCCTGCCACAGCTCTCCATGCCTGGCTTGGCCAAGGGCTGCTGACGCTGGGGCAGAGCTTCTGGGAGAGGGACGGGTCAAGGGGCACAGGGAACCATGCACACAGCTTGTCTGCCTCTCGGCCAACTGCAGCTTCATGTCACAGTTTGGCCGGGGGAGCTAATCTTGAAACTGTCTGCGTATTTCTGAAGCCAGAAGGTTAGGGCAGAAGGCAGGTAATGAATCCCAGACCTTCCAAGAGAGCCGTGTGTAGCATGAACATAAGAATAATGTGACTTCAGGGAATGGCAAAGCAAAGCATTTTCCCTCCATGTCCGAGAGACTTCTGTTCAGCATCAAGCTCTCCCCGAGAGTTGAAATGACCTTCTGTCTGCCTGTTCGCAGGAGAGAGAGACAGTACACAGGCAGAGGAGAGGTCATGTTTTTGTTAAAGGGAAAAGTAATCAAAAGCCTGCTGGTGAAATACTTCTAATCCCTACGACTCTTTGTACAGTGGAGCCTGGAATTTTCTCCCTCTCTCTACCCATGTGTAGCCCCAGTTTTCTTTCATGAAGAGCTCCTTGCACTTCATCCACAACCCCAAGAGCACCTTCTCTACATCCCTTTTTAATTTAAGGATTTTATTTCTTTGAGGGAGGAGGGGAGAAAAGCTAACAATTACAACTAAGTCCCCTGCTGAGTACTCTGTTATTACCCTATCCTTGTGGAATATTTTTTTTTTTCATGTACTTAATCATTCATTTAATGGATAGTCAAGTGCATGTGAAGCTTCCAGGTCCATAAAGAATGAAGCCGAACCTGCAAGACGCTCTGGTAAGTTGAATGTTTACAGTAAGCACAGTGATCCATCAAATGTCCTTCTGAAGG
This sequence comes from Limnodromus scolopaceus, assembly GCA_028565335.1. Lineage (NCBI taxonomy): Eukaryota > Metazoa > Chordata > Aves > Charadriiformes > Scolopacidae > Limnodromus > Limnodromus scolopaceus. The sequence goes on from JAOXNO010000001.1 coordinate 117,750,168, forward strand.
CTCCTGAAGAACAGCTTGAGGCCAATAAAATACTCCAGATTTTTTTGGGGGGTGGAGAAATATACCTATAAATAATCCTTCCTCTGTGTGCCAAGTCTGAAATGGAGGCATCTGACACCATAAAGAGTAAGCTAGCTCACTTTATAGCAAAGTGAATTCACACTCTGTTGAATATTAGACACACACTGACTGATTGACCTCCCATGGAAGTTCAGTTCTGTCCCACTCAGCAATCAATTGCACCACTTCAAAGAGCATAAAGCGTCATGTGTTTATTTTAGCAAAAGGAACTCCAGATACAGAACTTAAATCTATTCCTACAATTGTGCTTTAATTACCCAAAAAGGCTGACAATAAATTTACATTTTAATTAAGAGCAATGAATTATGCATGATTGTGTAGTACTTTCTGTGTATCTAGCAGATGAGGACAGAGAAAGGTACGGTATGGGTTGCAGGAATTCATTCCCTGACAATAAAAGGAAAAGGCCATTTTGTTTGCAAGTCCAAGCCATTTAGAAAAAAGGTCTCTCCAGCTACATAGCAATATGTGAAAAAGGCTGTATTGCAGTTCTGCTACAGGGTCCATGTGGTATGAAAACTGAGTCCAACTTCTCCTCGTCACGACAACACAACACTTGAAGATCACTTCACTAGAAGTTTAGCCTTTCTGAATGCATTAAGACTGCATACGTAGGAAGAGTGATGGCAAAATATCTCCCATCCTCAGCAGGGACACGGAAACACCAACGTGACTGTTGGTGTTGCAGGCTCCCATGATTTTGCCATGTTTTGTCAGCTCATCTGTCGCAAGTGTCACTCATCCCCACATAAAACCATAGCATTCATCTGGGGAGGAAGAAAAGGGAGGAAGTTAGCTCTTCTGGATGCATAAAACAATATGCAAATATGAGTACATGCAGATAGTAATCCTGAAGAACAAAATCACCACAGGACAAACTGGACCTCCAACAGATGCTTGAACTGTGACTTTTGGGATGTTTTACATCAAGAGTTCTTAGCGTTAGGAGTGGGCAACAAAGCATCACGCTGAAATTATTTGATATTTCACTGCCAGTTTTGCCTCTTAGAGCATTGACCTTCAAAACAGCTTATGTTTCCAAGCAAAAAGATGCAAAAGGCAGGGAAAAATTAGAACCACCAAGGAAAAAAACAAAAAAGGAATTGTGTCTGATTGGCACCATCCTGTCCTTATGTCAAACTCTAATGTGACCCAGTTGCTTGACTTTCACATTTTAGCTGCTTGCTTTGGCATCATAATAGTAATTTCCTTCTTCAATTGCAGTGTGGTTAGTGCTCCAGCTCCTCTCTCTGTGTTGGTGGAGACATCACCCTTTCATACCCTTGTCCGAGAGGAGGTACCACGTTGGAGAGCAGGTCAGTAGCTCTTGGGCCTCACTGTGAGGAGCCACTGTGAATTCGGCACGGGTGAAAATCTGAGGTTTGCAGCAGCCATCAAGGCTCGTGGGGAGCTGGCAGGCACTCAGGGCTGGTCAACAGAGCTGAGCTGAAGTTCTGCAAGGGACAGTGTAGCATGAAGCAGACCAGGGTACAGCTCTCCCATCTGACCACAAAAGCTCTAGGCCAAGGCCTCATGAATCCCACCAGCCTTCAGTACAAGCAAGAGGCAAAGTGTTAGTGTTAGTGGGAGGTTTGCAGGGACTATTTATGAGCTGAGTGACAATGTCTGGATCCAGGACTTGCCATACAAGACACTTTATTCCTGCTGGAGCTTTCCCCCTAGCTCCAGATGAAGATGGTCCCTGACCTCATTTCACACAGAGAAGCCAAGGAGACAGCTGTGGTCCTTGTTCGTTTCCTTCCCAACCCAGGAGAAGGCACTGACTACAGTGCCAGCCACGCACGACCTTCACAGAGACAGTCAATGACTGGGGTTTTTTCACAAACCCTAAGCCAAATTATTGAATTATGTCAAACAATGGCCCACACCATGGAGAAAGGGGGAAATACCTCGTATTCAATGTTCACATCGTAAGTAGACCACAGAAAAAGATCTTCCCAGGCTGCTCACTTAAAGGTAGGCTTTCAACCTGAAATGAAAAGCTTTATACCCCCATCTCCCTTTTCTCTCCTCTAATGTAACAAGGATAATGAGAAAATTGCAATTACAGCATTATTTCAAAGAGTACTCCTTGCATTTGCATATAGATAACAAGAAATGACCCTACCTTTCTCAGTCCTTTTATAAAATAACTACAGATTTGAAATATGCTGCTCTCCCTCTGCCACATTTCTATCTTCCTAATTGCTTACCCATATAATGCTTACCTTTCCCTCTCTTGTTTCCAGATGCTAATGCGTTCTGAAAGGCAACTGCAAACACTTGCCTAATATTATTGTTCCACTTAAGTGATCACTCATGTTGCCAAGGGGATATTATCCCTTCCCCAAGGTGAAGAAAGCGTATTATAACATTCTCTCTATACAGGCACAGATCTCATGAGGAAAATGTCTGAGAGTCCCCAAGTTTAAATTCTGATCTCCTTGTAGCATTCCAGGCAATAAACAAAGATAACTTATAGGATTTTCCAAAATGCAGCCAGTAAACTCTTTCTCTACCACCTATCAGTGTGTTTTCAGCTCACTAGCAGTGGCTTTGGACTGCAGCTTCTCCAGGATTCAAACAGGATGGCTGGTGTGTACATGGGACAAGGCATCAGGACTGCATCTACAGCAACAAAGTATAGTGCCATTTTCTTTTCTTTTCAATGTTGCCAAGAGCAAATAATTTCCCCAAACCAAGAACTGATTAATCCTACAAGCCTCTCACTGGCACCTAGGAGGTACCTTTGTTAGCAGATCTTGTTGGTTTAGTTAACAACAGATTTAAGTTACCTTGTTGATGAAAATACACGATCACAAGAAACTACAGAACAACCTCTTTAGCCTCTTCTTTCACCCTCCTTTACAGAAATTAAAGATTTGATAGGTCTGGTTTTGGTCTATCTTTGCATTGTTGCTGATATTATTGGCGTCTGCAACTTCTATTGCCCAAAACTGCCTAAAAACATACAAACAAAAAGTTTACTGCAGTACAGAAGTTAGGGAAGTATTTTACAATATGTAAAAATACTGGTGAAAGCCAAAACTGAATGCTACTGATGCTTTCACTTTTAATACAGTGAGCTGAGTAAAAACAGAGCTCAGCACCATAGGACTTATCCGAGTTCTGACAGAGTCCTGCATCAGGAGCTCCAGCTTCTCCCCACCTAAAGATAAAGAACATAAAGCAGCTGCATCTTTCCAGACAAGGTGTTCTCAGTAAGTTGTAATAGAGAAGATGGCCAGTATTTGAATGTTATATATATGTTATATATAGCATATTTGAAGTTAGAGATGTACATGATGGTAGCCATGCTTTACTGGAAAATAAAATCTTTTATTTTGATGTGTGGCAAACATACAAAACATCCTTTGCCAACATCTCTGCCCTAAAACTCTGTGATCCAACTCCAACAAAAAGGACAAAAGTTCAGGAGCGAAGAGCTGTGAATGCATCATCACTCAATACATCACCGCAAAAAACCTCTGTGAACTTTGTTGTTCATTTCCAAGCGCACCAGCTCATCAACCATTTTAATAGTTTTATTTGGGGATATTTTTTACTAAACATACAACAGTTATCTAGTTAAATTAAACAGCTACAATAGACTATCCATTAATTTCACATAGGCCACTAAACAGCCACCATTAGAAACGCTTAGCTGTTGCTAACCTTATCTGAAGTCAAACTTGTGACCTTGAAACGCAGCAGTATAGTCCCATTACCAGTCCCTGTAAACTACCCGGTTCCCTAGGTGGGACTCGCTGTTTGTTTCTCCTTTTGTCCTTGAATTTCACTTTTGTGTGTGCGTGTTCCTTGTGACATTGAAGGGTAATTTTAATTGGTTCAGCCAACAGAAGCTACACCTAATGTCCTTTCTGAACAGTTGCTTTCACCGAGGCTAGCTATGACAAAAACACATGGCAGGAAACCTTCTGAAGCCTTTGATGATGGAAGTGGTGGGAGGATTCAACATCTCTTTGCTTCTCCACGGACCTCCAGGTAACGTGTTCCTTTTTGATCTCAGCCAGAGTCCACTGGGCTGTTGCCACGAAGAAAGCAAAAGAACACCCACTGTCAGCTGCTGATGTATTTGCCTTTGTTTTGCTCTTTAGCTGAGCTCTCCAGCACCAGAGGGGGATGCTTGACTCACACTAGCGTGACTTTGCGTTTCACACAGCACGGTCCATTTGGTTGCTGTACCTTTGTTTGAAGCAGGTCATGGGGAAGAATTAAGCTCCTTCCTTCAGAGAACTGCAAAAGCCCTCCAGTTCAGACAGGCTTAGCCAAAGAGAGAAGAGACTGTCTATCGTCTTCTGTGCAACTGCAAGAGTGGAGATAGCCTGCAGGTCTCAATAGGAGGACACTGCTCTACTGACCTTCACAAACCTCTTGGTGCTGAAACGCCTAATAAGATGGCCAGATGAACTGGTTTTTCAACAAAAAATGACAGCATTTTCTCTCCTCTCAACAGACACATTCTCACATACTTTTGGTCCTGGCCAACCACACACTGTCTGGTTCAATGGAAGGACCAGCTGCACCAAGTGCAGAGAACTGATAAAGGCAGGCCAAGATCCAGGGTTTGTACAGGACTCACAGCTTGGATGTATCCACTGTCAGGTGGGTACAGAGACAAATGGCAGGCTTTCCCCCAGGTTGGACAGGGCATGCTAGCTGGCACAGCGCTGCCCAGAGAGTGACACTGCTTCTAGGCTGGACGTGCCTTGCACCTGAATGACACGGTATGAGCGAAACGAGTTTGGGTCTGCTCTTACCTGCCCATGAAGACCTGTACTAAGAAACCCAAAGACACCAAAAGATGATACGCATGCCGCATCATTAGAAGTATTCAAGGTCAGGTTGGATGGGGGTTTGAGCAACCTGACCTAGAGAAAGATGTCCCTTCCTGTGGCAAGGGGGCTGGACAAGCCGATCTTTAAAGGTCCCTTCCAACACAAACCATTCTGTGATTTTATGATTCCATGAATGATTCACAGTTCCACAACTGGGGAAGGAGTATGAGAATTAGACAAACAGAAAATAAGAAAATGTGGAAGAAGACGGAGAATTGAACCAGGCAAAAAAAACCTAACCAGGATGAGAGGAGAAGCGTTTCAAATATCTGGGCTCATTAAGAGCAGGTACTCAGTGGAGAGCGTGGCCAGAGCAAGTGAAGAACTGGAGGGTATATTCCCGCTGTAAGGAAGCTCTCACCTCAGCAAAACTGGAAGTACCCAAATGTCCGAAACAGTTATACTTACGTCTGAGAGAGATTGAAGAAAATATTTGAGAATTGACCCAAACTAAGGGGTTGTTACAAATGCATTTATTGGCCAGGAAAAAAACCCGACACCTGAACCCTTCATGGTAAAGCACAACCTAATAGGATATATATTTTTTTAAATTAAGCTAAAGGGAGACACCTGGGGAGATAGAGCTCATGCTCATTTTTTGCGCATTATGTCTACAGCAAGGTGGGAAGAAGCAAGCCTGAGGCATTTGACTTCTCACACATGCCACAGATACAAGACCAAGTCAAAGAAAGATTATGGTTAAAGTAACAGAAGAAAATGAAACATAGATTTGCTCACGTTCTTATGTTCTCATTTATTCTCATCTCTGTTTATTCCTGGATATTGTTTTAACTTTGCAGGGGCAGCCCTACAAGCAGCCCAGCTAAGCAGGTGGCTCTCAAACCTGTTTCAGGCAGGACTGGTGGGCCAGGCAGAGTTGGTTCCGACCAACCACACCAATGTTGGCTGCAGACATTTCAACGCTATCTCTACTGTACCCATTTCATCATTATTTGGTTGAAAATGGTGCCTGGGTAAGGAAACTCTACTGGAAAAGGTGATGGAGTCAGATATTGATCTTCACCAAACATCATAGAAAAGACCCAGGAATGGATGTCTCTGCATAAAACCCCATTAGAGATGCTGAGTTTTCAGGTCCCCCTGGGACCTTTGACAAGGCCACCATGCCTCCCCACTTTCACCCCCATTCTGGTGCAGGAGACCCACAGGGAGCTCCAGGCTCCCCACCAGCCTCCAGTGCTCTGCTTGTTGGGGAAGGAGGGACAGAGAGGCCCCGTGGAGATGGACATCCAGGTGTTCATCCCCACTGCCAGGCCCATGCCTGGCACAGCCCAGCACACCTGAAGGCAGTGAGCAGAGCCAGGACAGGGACTGGGGCCCACCATGGTCACCATCTCCTCCACCCCAGGCCCCATGAGCCTGGCACAGCTGGTGTCACGCTTTTTGTTGACCACGTGCCATTCCTCCCAATGCTGCCATTTTATCCCCCGTCATCTGGTACAGCCGGCTGTCAGCCGGGTGCGACGCTGGAGAGGCAGGTTTCCTCCTGCCAATGGGTGAGGTGCAAACACGCTAAGCCTGTGGCTGAAACAGCTCCAGCTGGCTTCTCCCTGCTGTGAGCCCAGCAAGAAGAGCATGAAATCAGTCTCAGGCAACTTGCCTCTTCCCAGATCAACCTGGGGTTCTTCACCAGGTACCTCCTGCTATGTGCTCATGGGATGCTAATCCCCGCCTGCCATCCGCCATGTCCCTCCATGTTCCTCTATATCCCCCCACATTCCTCCATGTCCCTCCACATCCCTCCAAGTGCTTCCGTGTCTCTCCACATTCCTGAGTTGCTGCACCCTGGGAAAAAGAGGGAGCATTAAATCAACCGTTCTGCTGGGACAGGCACAAAATGTGCTTCTTTTATCTTTTCCTTTCTACCAGGATCAGGGAGAAATGCCAGGAACAGCCAGTGCCACACAAAGGCAGGCTGCCCCTCGCCCCCGGAGGTAGGGTACACTCCTTTCCTGAGCTCAGCCACATCAGCTCCTCAGCAGGAGGGGTTGCTTACAGATGCTGGCACTGAGACCTGTTCCCATTCCAGGTCTTTAAGTACTAATAATGGTGTGTACATGTACATGAACCCCAGTAATGACAAGGAGCTGGAAGGTGGAGTGCAGAGCAGACTGGTGTGAAGTGATAGCTGGGAAAGAGCGTGCAGGAGAGCATAGGTTTAAACTACAGCATGTCGGCTCACAGGAGACACAGCTTGGTTTGTCAAAATCAGACGTAAAATAAATGATTTGGGAAGATGTAACCAAGCAGACAAGTACGCAGCGAGGACAGACTGATCAAGCAGCACAGCTCCACTGTGATGTCCAGGGTCTGAGGAGAGAAATCAGATACAGCGCAGCGTATCCCACGTGGAGTGAGCTAAGTAGTCATCATGGTCCTCCAGCCTCTCTGTGGCTGTCCTCTTAAAGCAGTGGACAAACTGGAAGTGAACCAAGAAGGGAGGCAAAAAATCTGTGGAAAAGAAAAAGGGGCGCCGGGGTGGTCACACAGAGGGCTGAGGAGCCAGGCTGCAAATGAAGCAGTCGGAAAATGGTTGCCCACTGAGGCAGGTCCTGCTGTTGTCTGTCAATAGCCGGTAAAGCTAGTTACAGAGGGGACGGCAGGGATCAGGTGTGCAAGGGAAAGGAAAGGCGCTGCATTATTTAACAGGATTACCCTCTGCAGGAAAGGAGTTCCCCAGCTAAACCTTGCTACGAGATATACACTAGGGCTTCTGCTTCCTTCTCCTGGTCACTGCTTCAGTTCCCACCTTGTGCAATTCCACCGGCTACGCCAGCCCTGCAGCAGCTGGGAAAAAGGCACAGTGGGCCTGGGAACCACTATAGACATGAGGCAGTGTGAAGAGTAAGCGGAGAGACCAAAAGCAGCCACAACATTGCTAAAATCCAGAGCTATTCCCTCGAGGCCTCTGAGGGGTAGGATTTTAATGGTTTTTTTTTTGCAGCAAACTGAAGATGCTGTTTGGCAGCTGAAAGATGAGGCTGCCTGAGGACCAAGCTCAACCAATACCCCACCGTTCTGTTGGTGCCCAAGGTGGAAACACAGCTCAGACTCTTTAGGTAGTGCTGAAGGCACAGCTGGCTTCAGTCTCACCAGCCCAGCTCAGAGAGGGCGTAGGAGCCCTTGACTAGGCTGATACTACACTGTGGAACAAGGAGCCTTTCTGTTAGCTACCAAGGAGCTGAAGAGATACTGTACTGAACCTCTCTCCTCCTTCCTACCTCCTACCCTATTCCCTTCCGTTTTCATACTAGCACTTGCAGGGAAGAAAGTACCTTGTGTAACCTAGATTTGTACTCTGAATAACAAACAGAGCATTTCAAGGAAACACAGGGAAGGAGGAACAGAGCAATGAGAGCTCCCGAGATGCTCAGGAATTGGAAAATCAGAAGTGCACAGTTTCTGGGAGTACCACAGTACGAACAGGACTGCCTGGCCAGCTCAGCAGCCACCCACTGTCTCCAAGAGCTGCCTTGCATGCTGTACATCCCTGTAAGAGACTGATAAACACGAGTCTTTTCAACACTGTGGCTCTGCTACTTTACAGACAGTGGCTGGGGGAGTCCTCTCAGCCCAGGTGTAAGTCCATACAAACACTAAACCCTGATTCCAGACTGGCAGAAAGAGTGCTGCCCCTCACCTGGTCTCCTCAGCCTGTACGTCTTCAAAAGTATACCCAGGCCCTGGAAGAAGTGGCAAGCATCAACAGTCCTCAGGGGAGGACTCCCAAAGCTCCTTCCTCGGGAGCCTGCTCCTTCATTGTTTTACTGCTCAGCTGAGGCTGCTCAAGTGTCTCCTGTGGGAGAGGACCTCCCCCTGCACCATTAAAGCCCTCCCTGTGCCAAGTGCATTGAGACTGCAGACCTTATCACAAGGCTTGAGAAGTTACCATCAACTCCACAGCTTAAGTGCTGCAACAGGGAAGATGGATCTTCCTACGCCAGGTGACCTGGGACCCCAGGCACATGGGTGGGAAGCAGACCTACCCCCCTGACCAAAAGCTTGTATCATCCCCAGCCTTTGCACTACCGAGACTATCCTAACTGCAGTGTAGATATCCTTTTAATCATACTGGGGATTTTTTTCACCTCCACATCATAGTTTTCTGCTGAGGCATTTGAGCTCTCCTGCCTAATTCTCAGGGAAGTGCAGAATGAAAGGGGGCAGAAGACATGAGGGAAACCTAAACACTCCTCATGTGGAAATGGAGGGACAGATAAAGCAACCTGATATTAAGAGGAAAGAGATGGAAAGGAAGAAAGAGAGGAAGCAGTTGAGTGTATGAAGCTGCCAGATGAGCAGAAAGAAAGCAGCACTGGGTGTGGGACAGGAGAAGCAGGGAGCAAAAGCGGCTTTGGAGAGGGGAGGTGGCAGGAGCCCCGGGAGCAGAGAGGAGCAGGCAGCTTTGTGGCAGACACAAAGCTTGCAGTGGGGAAGCCATCCCTGGTGTGGGCAGCCGGCGGGGTCTGCAACAAAGCACGATGCACAGAGGCTTGTCCAAGACACACAGGCAAATATTAGCCACTGGAGAGGAGCCTCAGCGTAGGGAAATCCCTCAAGAGTTTTTGAGAGTTGAGCTCAGTGGAGATGGAGTCATAGAATCATAGGATGGTTAGAGTTGGAAGGGACCTTAAAGATCATCTAGTTCCAACCCCCCTGCCATGGGCAGGGACACCTCCACTAGACCAGGTTGCTCAAAGCCCCATCCAGCCTGGTCTTAAACACTTCCAGGGATGGGGTACCCACAACTTCCCTGGGCAACCTGTTCCAGTGTCTCACCACCCTCACAATAAAGAATTTCTTCCTAATATCTCCCCTCTAATATCTAAATCTCCCCTCTTCCAATTTAAACCACTACCCCTTGTCCTGTCCTCGTATCTTGGCGGGAATTTTCAGCCTTTCTTTTGGCTACAGCCCCCTGTGTGGAGTAGTGGTGGGGCTTTTACTTGATAGCTGTAAACTAGGAGCAGCTTCTGGCAGTAGAGCCAGAAATGCAAGGTCTTACATACACTGAAGGTGGGATTTTGTTGGGACAGGTGGAGGCACTTAGAAGTCCTACAGGAGGTAACTGGTGCATTCTGTTTCGGGCTGAGACGTGGAGAGGGGAAAAAGGCTTTGGTGCTGTGCTATATCCTGGAGTGAATAAACAAGAAGATAAGGTGAGGAAAGATCTAGAAATGCCGTCCTCCAGCAAGATGGCAACTCTTAAGCCAGGCCTTTCTGACAGGGTCACGCCGGCCACAAACTGCCCTTGCTCTTCTACACCATTACTGGAAGAAGCATTGCACAACCTTCTCCCCACCCTGGCCTCTCTAAGCTACCAGCATGGCACACTGCCGCAGAGACTGCTAGCCCAGCCAGTGAGCCCGGTAGCCCACAGCACGGCAGCACTTTCCAGTCAGACAAGCCCCAGCAAGATAGTGAGCTGCTTTCGCTTTGTAAATTACTCGTGGCATTTCCTGTAAACACCATCAACATCGCCTATGGGCTGCAGGCAGGGAAACACGGTGACATTATAAAATGTCTTCTGAAAGGGCAGGCTGCCTCATTTTTTCCATTGTTTCCCGGCTTCCATGTTTGGGAGAGCTAGAAATCAGGGCAGGGAGCGGAGCGCGGGGAAATCCAGAGGTGTTTGAGAGGAGGGCAACCTTAGCAGAACCTCAGCATGGCGCTTTCCAAAGCTGTCCAAAACCTTGGTGTGGAGCAGTTCTTTCCCTAGAAAACCTTGGGTGAGAAAAAAGTGAGAAGTGCTCTGACTGCTTACCAGTTTCCCATCCAACTTTGTACTCAATGTGCCCGAGGAAAAAACACTTGTAGTCTAACGTCAGGATAGAGAGCAAGCCTGAGGAGGACGTACAGGCAAACCAAGCTACAATCTAAACACAGTATAACCAATCTCACATGCTTAAAAGTTCATGATTCAGGCTTCCCGAAATCATGACATTGGATTAAAGAACGACTTAAGCATTGTGCTTTTAAAAGGACATGAAAACAGGCAAACAAAGAAACCTCAGCTTACCTAGAGGTCTATTTGTCTTCTGATATCTTTGTCTTTAGGTTTACCAGGAGGGGCTTAACCATCTCCCTGTGACCGTGAGACCTAGAAACAGCACAAGAATTGACGGCTCAGATTCTCATGTGACCACAAATATCCAGGCATATAGAAAGCAACAAATATCACAAGATTCAGGATTCATCACAAGAATGAGGAACCATCACCAAATTTGCCACTAACACAAAGCAAAGCATACTGACAGTGTCACCTTACACTGGCATACAGTAATGAATTGCTGTAAGAACCGGCTTCAAGGACTTTTTGAAGTCAATCTTATTTTTCTCTTGTTTGTCTTATGCTGGCATTTCCCTACACCTCAGTCAGGACAAGGGGGGTCACCTTGCCAGGAGCTTTATAAAGACCTAGCTTTTTCCTCAGGGGCTCACAATCCAGTGTGTGACGAGAGGTGTGGTGAAAGACACTAACAGGACTAAAGCAATGAGCAGAGAAGATCTGTTAGGACTGGACTTAAATTATTGCCTCAGATTAGACAGAGAAAAAGACAAAATAATAAACTGCGTGATGCACTGTCACAAAAATGCGAAAGTAAGTTAAACACACAGAGGCAGCTCATGCAAACTGGCAAGTTCCATGCCTTTACTGGTGCTACGCCAGAAGGATTGGTTCCATCTGGCCCACAGCTGTGCCAGAGGCTTCAATTAGATGAGGAGCAGTGATTGATGAATGAGAGTGCATAGATGCAGGGCAGGTGGAAGGCTCGAGAGGAAGGGAGATAGCGCAAGACAGAGACAGTCAGGTGGCAGCGTGTTTGGACGTGTGCAACCATTCGAATAAAATCTCCAAGGCTTAATTTTATTACAAATTTCTGAGCTCGGTTCCACCAAGTTCTGTTCTTTTCCAACTCTCTTTCTGCTGCTGACAAGGGCTTCACATCACAAGGGAGCATGGTCTCTTATGAGAGTCCTAACGCTCTTTTTTTAGATCAGAGGAATTAGAGACTATCGCAGGGGAAAATTCTCATACTCTCTCTGCTCCTGCGGATTAACCTGGAAAAGGGGGAGAGGCCTGTAGAAAGCAAAACTAGTTAGTCTGTATTTCTAAACTTCCAAGAACCTGAATCTATTTTGACTCAGCAGGATTAAAATAGCTCTAACTGGGCAGGTTGGATTTTCAGCCCAAACTTCCCCCTTCCTCTCCAAAATCACTCTGCTTCCACGTAGAGTTTTCTGTGGGATGTTTCTTTGCTGCTCTCAGTGTCATCTGAAACCATTACCCCAAGTTAGATATTGACCCACGGTGTTACGCCCAGTGAGCAGGAAAACTGGCAAACAGGGAAGCGTTGTGCGTGGCCTGCCCAATACACCTTCTCAGTGTGGTCAGCAGCTCTCTCAAACTCTCACGGAAAACTCTGCAAAGGGCTGAACTGCAAACAAAAGCATAGCATCATCCAGCTAGTACAATAGAGAAGGTTTCCTCTGTCTTCTTCTCCTGAAAAGGGTGAGTATGACCCAGATATCCTAACCTGCAAGAAAAAGTTTGCTCAGAGGATATCAAGACAAGCAGAGCTCTCCTTGAGGATGGAGTTTCAAAGAGCCATAATAAAACTTTAGACTTTTGTGTCACCTCCAATTTCAGTGGAGGATGTCAGGATGCAGAGAGGGCTGGTTGCTTCCTAGGCACCGGGGAGCTGGGTGCAAAGGTGTCCCCAGCACTGGCCATGTCCTCGATGACAGGCACCATCCTGCAGGATCCAAACATGGTGGATAGATCTGGAGGGTTATGGAAGTCTATTGACAGCCCCCAACAGAGTAAGGAGGCGAGGCAAGGCAAGGGTCCGTCCAGGGGGTTCAGTCATGAGCTGAAGAAGAGGAGGCTGGGGACAGGGCTGGGTACAAGCTTCTTACAGCACAGACTTCAGGGCCATCCAAAAGACAGGGCTGGAGACAGGCGCATCTAAAACATAGCAGGGACAGGCAGGGACTGACAGTCCCAGGCTGATCTGAAATAAGGCTCCTGGGCCCATGGCCAGGGTGTGGGGGGAGGCACCAGGTGAGACTGGTCAGAGCCGTTAAGGATTGTCAGTGCCCTCAGGACTCTGACGGATATAAACACAGTGGAAAGAGGGGTCCATCTTCTTTAAAAAACAAGTCCTTTCCCTCTCCTTAGCTTATGTCCTGAAGGGCACCTGATATGAAGCCTTCCTATGGAAGTATCAGTTCTTTAACCATTGCCTGCAGACTTGCCTGCATAAGGCATGGCTGGAGGGTGGTCCTTTGTGTAAAGTCTGCCCTCATGCCAGAGAAATCTTGCTCATGTAGCTGACGTGTGTTCCTCAGAATCGGTTCCTTACAGCACATAATGCGTCCCTCAAAAACAACATTAATGGAGGTGCAGAGTCCAAAGTTAGGAAATGCTATGATTAAGGCCACCTGTGCAGCCTTACTTCATCGTCCTTGTGCGTCTGCGTTGGGAAATAATCTCTAATTGCCTGCTCCACAAAGTCTTACCTCACTCAGCGCACGAGATGGGCAGCATGCTGCTCTTGAGTCTTTGTCCTATTCTGTACCCACCGGCGTATGGCTGCAGGCTTCATGTGCTGCACGGTGCTCCAGCCCTGTGCAGAAAATGATTATTTCACAGCTTTTCCTAAAGTCCTCATCATTAATGTATCAGGGCATTTGCAACATTTCTCCAGCTTCACAAAATCCATTTAAAGGTGGAAAAGTGAGGCAAGAGAGAAAATGAATGAACGTACCAGTTTTGGTACTGAAACTGAGAGAGTGAAACTCTCAAAGCCTGAGTCTTCTCAGCACTTAGTATTATAGAGCGCTCAGTATCTTTAAGGACAGAAGCCACTAAGTTCAGCTGAATCAAAAAAACCCACAGCCTGTCTGCAAGTCAAATCCCAGTGCTTCCACTTGTAGCTAAACTGAAGGAGCAGCTGATTACTGCTAGGTTTCAGCTGCTTTTTTCCCCATCATAACAAGAGCTTTGCAGAATAGGCTGCAGCAGAGTTCAGTCACTAAAACATCACCTCAGACAAAAGATGTTTGAGGTTCAGACCGGTTCCTTCAAGGGAAGTAATGCACTTAGACATACTTTAACATACACTGTAAAATACACGTACACATATTTTATGCATCCCCAGTACCAATTTATAGATAACCAGAAGCATGAAATTCGCCAGCACTTTTCAGGAAGCTACTGTTGGCTGTGTTCAAGAGTGGTATGTTCTCAAGGCAGTATGTGCTTTTCTGTAAGTTTGCAAGTTTGACATCCTGGAGTTGGGAAGAAGAGTAAGACATCAGCAAGTATTTTTGCTCCAGTCCCAGCTTCTTCTTCCTCTTAGCTCCCTGGCTGAACTCTCTTGTGACTTTGCAGCTGAAGCCCCTGCATTCAGTCTCTTTAGCAGCTAAGGTCTAACAAGCTCAGACAGCTGAGGACTAGCCACTCAATTCACCAGGCATAAGATAATCCTCACTAGGTCTTCTCAGCTGCTCTGCCAGGCACCAGCCTGCTGCCCCATGCCCAAGCTCTGCCTCCACCCAGCTCAGAGCCGGTATGTAGTTCCTAGTTCCTGTACCTTATCCCAGTTACTGACTCCCAGCACAGAGTCCCTAGAATCCTGATATTTAGATCCAGTCTCCGATTATGTTCTCCTTTTGACCCTTCAGCTCTGTTTAGCCTTGTCTCCTCCAGGAAATAGCCAACCATTCTGTAACCACAGGTCCCTGCCAACCATGTGCCGTTGAAGATTGTACAACACCACAGTCAAAAATCACTGCTTCCTTGGACAACTGTCTCTCTGCACTCTACAGACTTGTAGACTCCTCACCTCTCCTCAGTCTTTTCTCTCAAAGTCTTGGGGAAAACCTCAGCTCTCTCCCAGTGACCCCATCTCCACCTCTTTGCTTTGACATCTCCTCTTCCATCCTTCCTCTGAGTCAGACCAGCCTTTCTGCCCTCCCTCCACAAACTCTGCTTCCTCATCTCCATACCTTTTCCTGCCTTCTTCATGTTCCCCCATCTAATCTCTCCAGCTTTCTCCCAGGCCTCACTCTGCTCTCTTTACAGTTCTCACCATCTTCCTGTCCAGCTTCTCCTCTTCATTCATCTGGTCTCTTCTTTACGAGCAATTCATGAGAAGGTTCATAATTTGAATGGGTTTTCCACAGGAGGAGGGAAAAACACACCCAATAGGCCAGATGTACATTCATTTATGATGCTACATACCACACAGGCAATGACGTGATGTGCTGATGGTGTCTTTGAAATCATTCTCACACATTTCTGAAAAACTGGACACAGGTACAAGATAAGGCAGCAAAACTCAGCCAAACTGTTTACCACAAACTGAGTGCTCTTCCCTTTACTCAGATATCCTTTTAGCTCAGGAAGTAAATACCACATCTGTATGTGCTCAGGACAGGCTACAGACAGGTGTTTTGTGGTTTTTGTTGTTCACAGGAGCAGGTAGATTTGCATTAAGGGCAGAAACAAAGGTAAGCTTAGCAGACAGACGAGGTACAACAACATCAGGTGATGTAGAAAGGTCCCTCTTTTTCCCCTAGTTCATTAACATCAACCCATTTAAATGGACATCTGACTGAAAAATATAAAAGTATCAGCAGTTCTCCTTTGTCTCGGTGGTATGAAGACAGAGAGTACAACCAGCTCCCACCCTCTCTAAAATGAGGGTGACCAGAGGTGAATGACTGAATAGCTGAAGAAGTTTCTTCACTGATCATTATCAATCAGGCCAACATCATTCGGCACAGCTAATTCCACCCACCACAGGTTTGTTTTGAAAGCAAGATGATGCCATTCCTTGTTGTGGATGCACTGTTTAGGCATGTTACAGGATTGCCCAAGCTCAGCAGGAAAGAGAATAACATTGCTAAGGGCAGGTGATATCATTTCTGACTGAGAGCAAGGACATGTCTTTCCCAGCACCTGTAGGGAGGAGATACACAGGCAATAAGTCAGCAGTAGGGAAAAAGGAATCTCAGTGTGTACCTGATTCAACAGAGTTCCCAAGCATGTGCCCAATCTCAAATTCATGAGTAGCCCTTGATTAAAGGTTAGTTCATGAGTAGCCCCCTTTGATTGTGGCCAGGCATACGAGTGCCTCACTAAATCATGGCCATAGTAATGGGTAAATACAAGATGGAAACCCTGTCCTAAAGCTCACAAGGCTCCCAGACAAGGATCCACCTGTCTGCTATGGAGATGGGGATAGGAAGGAGCAGATCAACTGGCAAAGAGTAATATCCGTGAATAATTTTTGTACCGTGCCTACAGTGCCCTGGTCTGTAACAGAATATCATAGAATCATTGATTCTATGATTTAACTTGGAAGGGACCTTAAAGATCATCCAGTTCCAACCCCCCTGCCCTGGGCAGGGACACCTCCCACTAGACCAGGTTGCTCAAACCTCATCCAACCTGGCCCTGAACACCTCCAGGGATGGGGCATCCACAGGTTCTCTGGGCAACCTGTTCCAGCATCTCACCACCCTCAGAGTGAAATTTTTTTTCCTAATATCCAGTCTAGATCTACCCTTTTCCAGTTTGAAGCCATTTCCCCTCATCCTATCACTATATGCCTTTGTAAAAGTCCCTCTCCAGCCTTCCTGTAGGCTCCTTTCAGATACTGAAAGGCCACTATAAGGTCTCTCCAGAGCCTTCTCTTCTCCAGGCTGAACAGCCCTGACCCTCTCAGCCTGTTTTCATAGGAGGGGTGCTCCAGCCCCATATAAACATAAATAGAACCCAATATAAATATGCATTCAATGTGTTAAAGAGACAAAATTCTTTAAAGCAAGCAACACCTTTTTTCCCAGCTGAAACATAGCTATTGCACCAAGACTTGATCATCTACTTCTGCAAAGAATGCCATGCAACTTAATGGCAACCAGTCACCCTGATTTTGTTTTTTTACCACACCAGGGCGGGGAAGAAGGCGGAGAGTTTAGTTCCTGTATCACAGGGAGGAATTCATCTGATGACCCAGAGCTTTTCCAAAATAACAGTAGATGAAAAGTCATTTTAAAAAAAAAGGAGAGGGGAGAAGAGGGTACAGAGCGTATCCTCAGCAAGTTTGCTGATGATACCAAATTAGGAGGACTGGCTGACATTCCAGAGGGCTGCGCCGCCATCCAGCGCAACCTGAACAAGCTGGAGAGCTGGGCAGAGAAGAACCTAATGAGGTTCAACAAGGACAAATGTAGGGTCCTGCACCTGGGGAGGAAGA
>JAOXNO010000001.1:117767497-117781701 GCA_028565335.1 Limnodromus scolopaceus
TCCTGCTTTGGCAGGGGAGTTGGACTAGATGATCTCTAGAGGTCCCTTCCAACTCTGACAATTCCATGATTCCGTGATTCCTTGAAGGAGGAGGAGGAAATTCCTATCTCCTTTGAAATCATCCATGTTTGGGAACAAATAAGAATCAAACACCTAAAGCGGACATTTACACCTAAGTTAGCTGCTTATGGAAAATGGAGAGAAGTGGGCATTTCTGGGACACAGTTTGTCTCATCCTTATGTAGATATCTAAAAGGGTTCAGATGATTCACACCATGGGAACTCCTGCTTCTCCTCACTGATGATAAAGGGAACCCAGAGCGACGGGCGCAAACAGAGATGCCTGCAGGCAATTGCAGCTGGATGAGATACACCCCATCTGCAGTGTCCCCAAATGCCTGGTAAAGACCTTTTGTAAGAGACTGAGTCATGTTTGTTTGATCAAAAAGAGATCATACAGACAGAGAGAATTGTCTTCAGGGTCACCTTTTGCTGCATCCAGGCTTTCCTTGGAAAAAATCTGGTGACGGACTTGTGTCTCCTTGCTTTGAGAGGCTGGACAGAGTCACAGGCTCAGCTGGGAAAGGACGGAGATGCAATGGCAACGGTAGCACAAATCTCCTCCTTCAGAAAGGAATGGAAAAAAACCACGCTTCAGGATTTGCTAACAGGGACTTCTGGCAGTCATTTAAGGGAATCCCTCCATGCCACTGAATAACCTTTAAGGCGGAAAGCAATGGCTGGCTGAGCTTTCTGACATCCACCCCTACGTCACCAAGGGAAAGCAGCGTGATTCACGAGCGCAGTGAAACCCCGGCACTTCGGGGAACTCCTCTCGCTGCATCCTGTCACAGAGCTGGGGGAGGGCAGGACAAAGCCAGCATGAAAGGGAGCCAGCCACAGAACACAGAAAGAGGAGAGGAAACCTTTCATGTCTTAGCGCTTTCGAACGTGACCACCTGGGATCTCCCTCCCCCTGCCCTCATTCCTCGGGACTTCTTTCCCTGAACCGAAACGGGGGCCAGCACCAAGAAGGCAGGAAGAGGGGCACGGTGGCTGAAAGCTCTATGCCTCTTGAAAGGAAATGCGATGGTGCACTTTAGACAGCGACCATCACGTAATTTCCCTCACCTTATGATGTTGGCTCCTTAAGAGTGTGGATGCGGGGCTGGGCTCCAGCTGAGGAGCCCTCTCCCAGGGCCTCGGGAAGCACTCTTTGGGTGCACTTGGGAGGATGCAAAGGAGGAAGGTCTTGTCTAACTGATCAAATCTGCCTCTACCCCAGGCCAGGTGCTGGTTGGATCCATGGAGAGTGGATCCACTTTCAGGTGTCTGGACTCAACATTTCCTAGAACCTGTATACCCAGGACTTTTCTCCCCTGCTATAATCTACTGTATCTGTCCTTTCTTCATTTGATAATGTTTTTTTGTACACCTTAGCTGAATACCTCTAGTGAACAGAATTCTCACTGGCCAGGCAAGCATTGTAACATTCCATCTTGCCAAATTCCAGCCCCCTTTGCAGCACCATTTCCTTTTTTTGGGTTTTTCTAGTGAAACACATAGCTGTTATATCAAGGCACGTGGTCACTTGGAGAGCACACCAAGATTTTCATATGTAGACAAACTACAGAAAATACCGGTCTGAATGCCCCAGTGGTGATATGATTTACTTCAACTTACCGCACAGAGACTGACAAAAACTAAGGGACCAAATGTTCAAAGGGAGACCAAACCTCAGTTGTATCAGGATGTCCAGAAACTTTCATCCTGTCTCAACACTGAAAAATAGTAACTGGGTTTTCTAAAGTGTTTTAGTGCTTGCAGAAGTTACCTCTTTGGCCACCTTGAAAATCTTCCCCGTCTCTAGACACCTAAGTATGGTTTGAGCTCTGCTGAAAGCCTCTGGCTCCTGGGGTGTCTTTGTCTGTGCTTAGGAGAATCCTCAGCATTTTTCAGCTTAAAATACATTTAGCATGGAGGCACGCCTGTATGGACAAGTGGCTGTTGCTTTGACCTACTGCTCTGAGACACGCTGTCCCCAAGCGAGATCAGTGCAGTGCTCACTGAGAGGCGTGCAAAGGCAGCAGGTCCATAACAAGGGGACACTGCTGTTCACGGGCACAGGGCAGCAAGATTTCCTGCCTTTGGGAAGTGGACAAACTGCTCATGAGCCTTGATCTACAGCAAGGATGGCTTTAAAAAGAAAGATAACCTTTCTAGTTTATCTGGGACTCGTGTTTATGTGTTGCTGCTGTTCTTGTTGCCATAACAAAAAAGAGCTCTTGGTCTTCTAATGTGTGCTGTCCTTGATGAGGCTTTAGCCAGCAAAACCCTGTGAAGTGTGAGCCCCACAAACCTCAAACCTTTCTATTTATTTCAATAGCAAGGAGGTTACCACAATTAGTTGCCCATATTTCTGTCTCCTTTATGTTGCTGTGCCTTCTCTTTAATAGGAGCAAGTATTGCAAAGTCTTTTTTTTGAACAAAAGAATCAACATCAAGCATTTTGGAAGCAGCGTATTGTATCACCTCTAGACAGTCCCAAACCCTCCCACCTGTCAGATTTGTTTTTTGATAGGCCTATGTAATACACAGTGCAACCTTGAGCCCAGTACCTCTGCTAGTGACGCAAGTCTGTATCACAGGCCTAAATTATCAGGTGTTTGGCACCAAGTATTCAAAGGGTATCCTTGAAAAATAAATTATAAGTTTGCAGAACTCAACTAACACAAACAGTTTGTAAGCAAAAAAGGTGGGAAAAGGGTGTATAAAGAAAGCTAAAAGTTTCACTTATTTATTGATCGTTTTCGGTATTTCTGCAGGATTATTTATTCAGTACTTAGAGCATAAGACTTCCTATTTACCTTTTAAATGTGTAAATAAGCATTTTTCCCCTAGTCTGATGACCAAGCAAAAAAAATTAGAGGAAAGGGCTCAGATCGCATTGTGTTTTCAGTTTTCCTGCAACGCTGTAAGCCAGAGGAATTGCTGGATGCTGAACATTAATATTCCATTTGTCCCGGATAAACCATTTTTCTTTTGGGACATTGGTAAAACAAGCAAAGGAAGTGAAGAACTGGTTTTCTGGAACACTTGAGGAGCAAGCATGCTTCCTTATCGTGCACCCTGACATGCTCAGCAGTCAGATTATTCATCAGGGATGAGGAGATCTGATATTTTCCCTTTCTCCATGCAAAGGAGTCTGACCCCCCCACTTTGTGTCCTTTAGGTGACTCTCCTGAATGCATGAGATGACACTCAGGAGCAAAGGGAGCAAGAAGGGCAGAGCTCAGTTTCTCCTGCTGACAGCGTGTCACTTTGCATGAGCACTTAAAACCTCCACTTGATCAGAGATGAGCACTCCCGTCCCATCTACCATGCGCGTATCTCCATCACGGGGCTAGAATTTCATCCCTGCCCCTCCAAAGAGGGAAGTACACCATGCAAAGTGGGAACCCCAGTTCAAGTCTGGTCTCCACCTAGCTCAGCCTCCAGACTTCCAGCAGGCAGGAGCTGCAAATCTATACGAGTTTTCACTCAAACGGCATGAGCTCAAGTCAGACCTGAGCCATGCCGTTGGGCCTGACTTTGAGGGCGTAAATGTATGGTTTAGTACAGAGGTTTCTGCCCTAATAACACATCGCGTTGATATGGCTACACCTTTCCCAGACCTGAGGTTCCCCCAGAGACTTCCCACCCAGCACCGCAATATACTGTGTACGCATAATCCCAACTGCTGCAAAGTTGGCTTCCTAGAGACATATAAATGAGAGCTCTGAAATGTCCACATTTCTTAATAGCTAAGGCTAAAAGGAAAGGCAATTCTCACGCCTTGTTTCCAATATTAGCCCATCTGCAGATAAACCAGTTCAGAACAAAATCAAACCTAGCCAGTTTTAAGGAGCCTCCATGAGAAGACTGGTCAACTGACTTGAAAAAGGAAAAGTGATTGTGCAGCACCTTTATGCTTCCAGGTCCTGGTGCAGAAGGACATAGCTGTTCCTTCCAGCCTCGCCAGTGAGACCAAGGCGTATTTCCCTCTCTTATTGAGTTCTCTAGCCAACACACTAGACTGAAATAGTTTAAGCAAATCATAGGTGTGCACCTAAGTTTGGGATGCTTATGAGAACAAACTGAGAATCTGAACTTTTGAGGCTTCCCATGCACATCCAATGAAACCCAGCACCATAGCCTGTGCTAGTGGATGATGCATCAGTTGTTCTTGGCTTTCAAGCCAATTCCACTGAATGTTTGTATTTTTATGGTAAGTTTGTAAATATCCATGTAGCTGGTAACAACGTATACTTTGAAAGGGAGCAGAATGCTGTCTGGACTTGTTGGGAAAGCTTTCCAAATGTTACCAGTCTTCATGGAGTCAGAAGAGGCAGAAACTCTGTGTTTTGTTTCGAAGCCAAATTAGTCTGCTGCTTGCTAACAAGCTATCAAATTATCCGGAGTAAGCTTCGTGCACAACTGTACTATAATTGCTGTCTCACATGCACTGTGATTTACAACAGATCCTCAGAAACAAGGTAAAAGCCACTGGTGAGTCAAAACCAAGTGTCTCGCTTCACCATCTGTTCTGCGAACTGAAATTTTTTACCTGGCTTGAGAAAACCCCACAAACGGAGAAGAAGATGGAAAAAATTGCCAGTAGTGTAATCTGAATAAATCTGAAGAGAAAAAAAAAAATCAAAAAAAACCCTCAATGAAAATGCAATGGGAGCTGCTATGATTGCTTCGTCCCTTCTGTAGGACTGTGTTAGAGCCGGAGAGCTTTATCACAGCATCTGAGCCGTGGCTGGGAGAAGGCAGCCCTCTGTGGTGCTGACTAAGACTCAGGGTCATTAAAATGGAACGACATGACCCTTTCTGTGCTAAAGCTACAGCAAACACAAAGTCAGACAAAGCCATCAGGACCATGCCGGACCATTTAAAGTGGTCTCTGATACACACCTTAAGTATATTACACAGCTGAAAATTTTTGCCCACTTAAGAATTTCAAGTGACCACACCCAGGAATGTCTTAATACTGTTGTAATTAGGGTGGGACAACCGGTTCAGATAAAATAAAGAACAACCTGAAACTACACCCAAAACTTAAATGATCCTCTCTCATCCTGTTCAGAGTTGTTTTACCTTTAATCTTTTTTTTTCTCCTCCACATACCTTTCCAGTTTTGAACAATCAGCAGAAATACTTATTATAACATAGGCTTCTCTCAATTCAGTAGCTGAAACCAGCATATATAACAAATTTCATAAAATGTCAAGACCCTAAATCTTCAGGATGTCTTACACAAATGATCTGTGCTTTATAAAATCCCTCTTGGTACAAATTTCATAGCCTACCTCCAGGTTTCAACCAAAGAAACTTAATTACCATTCACTGATTGTATTTGTGAGAGCCTTACATTTGCAGGTTAAATGATCACATGTTTCTGATGACTGGCTACAACATCCTGGAAAACACCTCTCCTCCCAGGTCCCTTCCATGCCCTACACCTTCTCACTGGGCAACAGAGCTTAAGAGAGGACATGGGGCAGGAAGACCTGCATCTCTTCGTCGTTCTGAAAGCCTTTCAGAGTCCTGAAAGGCTACTCTATCTTGCATCTGTGCTCAAAGATAAATTGGTTCTTGGATGTGGAATAAAGAAAGGATGTTCCCCCTACCACCCTCCAGTCAGACTGGGTACAGGACAAGGCTCTTGTCCTTCCTTTTTCTGTAGCATAGAGCATCATCTACCTCCTAGGATCCCCTGGGGACTGGCTCTATTTTTTCTACATTTATGGAAGCTCAGAGCATTTTTGGCTCCTGGGCTGAGGTGCATTCACCTGCTAAGAGCATGGGTTTGTAGAGAAGAGATGTTAGGAGGAAAGGGCTGTTTAGTGACTATCTAGTGGTCCCCATGGACAATATCTTATGCATTTGTGTACAAATTATGTCTAATCTTTCCAGGTGGCTCCTTGAGGCCTAGACACAAAAAGGAAAAGAAATTATGGCAGAAAAATTAAGAGTGTGTTGAGACATGACTAAAGAATTCACATTTTTACAACTTATAAAGTAGTCCTGAAAGGTTTTGTTTTATTTTTGTTTATTAAACATTTGTTTGTTTTACCTTAAAATTATCAGGAAACATAGAATCATAGATCAGATTGGATTGGAAGGGGCCTTAAAGATCATCCAGTTCCAACCCCCCTGCCATGGGCAGGGACACCTCCCACTAGACCAGGTTGCTCAAAGCCCCATCCAGCCTGGCCTTGAACACTTCCAGGGATGGGGCATCCACAGCTTCTCTGGGCAACCTGTTCCAGCATCTCACCACCCTCAAAGTAAAGAATTTCTTCTTCATACCCAATCTAAATCTCCCCTCTTTCAATTTAAAACCACTACCCCTTGTCCTATTGCTCCGCTCCCTGATAAAGAGTTGCTCCCCATCTCTCTTGTAGGCCCCCTTCAGGTACTGGAAGGCCACTGTAAGGTGACCCCGGAGCCTTCTGTTCTCCACTCTGAACAACTCCAGCTCTCTCAGCCTGTCTTCATAGGAGAGATCCTCCAGCCCTCTGGTCATCTCTGTGGCCCTCCTTTGACTCATTCCAACAGGCCCATGTCCTTCTTATGTTGGGGACCCCTGAGCTGGACACAGCACTCCAGGTGGGGTTTCACGAGAGCAGAGTAGAGGGGCAGAATCAGCTCCCTGGACCTGCTGGCCACACTTCTTTTGATGCAGCCCACAATGCAATTGATTTTCTGGGCTGCAAGTACACATTGCCAGCTCGTGTTGAGCTTCTCATCGAGCAACACCCCAAGGTCCTACTCCTCAGGGCTGCTCTCAATCTATTCTCTGCCCAGCCTTTATTTGTGCTTGGGATTGCCCTGACCCATGTGCAGGACCTTGCACTTAGCCTTGTTGAACTCCATGAGGTTCACACAGGCCCACCTCTCAAGCCTGTCCAGGTCCCTCTGGATGGCATTCCTTCCGTCCAGTGTGTTGGCTGCTCGACACAACTTGGTGTTGTCAGCAAACTTGCTGAAAGTCCCAATCCCACTGTCCACGTCGCCAACAAAGATGTTAAATGGTACTGGTCCCCTGAGGAACACCACTTGTCACGGGTCGCCACTTGGATATCGAGCCATTGAATGCTGGAAGCTGAATGCCCCAGCTTCCCCTACATCTTGTTAGTGGTCAGCCTGGGAAAAAAAAACCTCAAGGGACTTAGCTTGAGACAGCTCCCAAGGGCTTCAACATCAGCAACAAAGCAACTGAATCCTTACCACATGGTCTGAGGTTAGTTTGTCTTTTAGCCCCAGGTCTCCCTGGTGCTTGAGTTACATTTGGCTATGTTAATTAAAGTATAGTAAACTTTAGTCTGACTAAAAATTACTACCCTTTCAGTTAGGTAGCATCTCTATAATGGCAGGTGCCCTCACCTTTCTATGCTTCTTTCAGGGTCTGTACTCTATAAATAAATAAAGTCACAACAGCAAAACCTGTGCAGGAAGCAAGTCATTTACTAAGCTTGTAAAACCCCAGCATACACTTTCACAAGTTTCAGTCACTTAGAGTATGATGGACTCCTAGGTCATAGGGAGTCAAAGGAGGGGGCTGTAAATGGGATGGGGGCCATAGTATGGTTTATTGACCCCACCTCTGCAGCCACCCCCTGGTTTAGCTCTGGCAAACACCACCTGACACCCCAATTTTGAATGCGGAGAGTAGCTGGGAAACACACACGTAGCGACGCTGTGTACCTACATTCCTAGCTCTTCCACACACCACCCTGAAAGCCTTCATCTTGCACAGTCTGAAAGCACCTGGCTTTCATCAGGGGTAGCCAGGGAGGGCGGGCAGCTAGCCAGGAAAATGCTCACAGGTGGCGAACTGACCCATACCATAAGGCTCTGCAGCCTCCATGTGCCCCAGTGGTTTGCTGCAGGGGCACAGGGGGCTGGAGGAGCAGCAAGGGGGGCTCCCAGGCTCACCAGGCACTGAATCAGCTCCTCCAGCAAGTCCTGTGCTGCACGCAGTTACCAGGACTTTTTAATTTCCATCTCCTATTGCACGTTCTTTTCCCCTTTAATTTTTCTTCCTCTCCCTCAGTCCTCCCCCACACACCATGACCTTGGTGCAAAATGAACATGCTTAATCAAAAAGGAAAGAAAAACAAGCACAGCCTTGTGCCACCACCTGTAAGCTCTCCTGAATATATTACCTGTACGGTGCCAGACAGTGACGTTCCCAGCCACTGTGAGTGAAGTACAAACACCACCTCACGCCAATGGCATGTGCGTAGGAACAAAAAAACAACAACAGAATTCCTGTACACATTACTTCAGTCTTGCAGACTTTATTTTTTTAATGTTATTTTGCCTCGATGGGCATTAGAGGCACACTCTTGATTTATTTCATTATTTCTTCAGATATGCATGAAGTTTGTTGGCTGGTTAAGCTGCTTTCTAAAGCTCTTCACACACTTTAGAACAGCTGAACAATACCGTGAAATTATAAGCAAGGCTCCTTGTCAGTTTAAAACCTAGGAAATATTAGAAGATGGCAAACACCATATCATCTCCTTGTCTTCCAGTTTCTGAGCTCTTAAGGTGCGTGCTATCAAGTTGCTAAGCTTCCCCGTCATGGTCACAAGGGCTGGAAACTTGTTTAGCTTTTGTTTTAATCCTGCAGTCCCCCCACCTTCTCACCGCAGCAGCTGGGTGGCTCTTGCTCTGTGAAGGAATTTTAAGGGAGTTTAAAACAAAGATAATTTCTAAAGGATCAACCAAAGCAGTAGTAGTAACATGTTTGGCAGTGACGCCAGGTCTCAGGAGGATCATTTTCTCACCTTATCTAATCCAACATGTACTTCACTCACGAGGGCAGCTACTGGTTTCCCATAGACAGGGACAATTAGCAGTAAGATGGCATGAAGAAGCAGCTGCTTTCCAGCTCCCCTGTCCTCATTTGCCTGCAGAACAGGGAACCCTCTGCAGAAAGTTTCAGCTTTCTGTTATTTAAAAAGCTAGAGCTGCAGCAGACAAGTTTTCTGGACTGCCTTGGAGCTGTTGGTACTGCAGTAGCCGGTGCCAATCCCCATTGTGAAACAGGCCACCATTAACAATTGCAGAAAGACTTTGAGTGGCACTGAAGATTGGACAGTCTTTGTGCCAACGGGTGACCGCCGAGTGGTCCATGAAGTGCATCTGCTCCGTTCCCAGCATCAGCAAGGGTTGCCTCGGAAGTGGCCAGCATAGAATCATAGAATCATAGAATGGTTTGGGCTGGAATGGACCTTAAAGATCATCTTGTTCCAACCCCCCTGCCATGGGCAGGGCCACCACCCACTAGACCAGGTTGCTCAAAGCCCCAGCCAGCCTGGCCTTGAACACTAGCGGGTGGCTCCCACCTATGAAGAGGCTGTGATTTATAGGCTGGACCACCTCAGCCAGGGATCAGGGATGAGGGATTCAGTATAGCATTTCCATTCCTGGGGCATGCAAGGCACCGTGCTTGCTACTGTCTAGTCTTGCCTCTTGAGGTTGTCTGGTAGTGTCAGATTCAGAGCAGTAATAAATTTAAAGGCAAAAAGGTGCACTTGAATTGTAATACCACCCATGTTTTTGCTTCACAGTTCAAGCTTTTTGTTTCTCAACGTATCAGTTTTTCAGGGATCATATTTTACCGTGTCTCTCTGCTATTTTCCAAGCCGAGGTTTGGTCTATGAAACATTAGATCATAATGAAACCACAGTGGTTATATGCTCAGAAATGCAAGAAGCCTTTTTTACTGTGGTTTTGCTCTTATCCAATTTCAAAGATTCACTCGAAGGCTTGTGAAACTAACCCACTCAAAGTGTGAATCAAAAGCTTGGTCTGAGCTCATGAGCTGTGCTTGAGAAGGAAATCTGTCTTTCCTCTGTGCTGAGTCAAGCTATTAACCCACCTAAAACATATGTGCAGGGAATTTACAAAGCACCCACTTCTTACCGCGTCTCGCCTTGCTCCCGCAAGTCTAACACAGATATTGGCTTCCACCCCCTCTCGTCTCCACCGCCCATTTGTTTTTCTCCGACTCCTCTTCACACTCTTGCTCTTGTGCGGAGGGGGAAATTCAGCTGCCAAACAGAGGCAGCCCGATGCCCACGTACTTCCGACGTTTGAGCGCTGTCCTGTTGCACCAACCTCTGTTTCCCCGGCCTCAGAGGCCTCCCGATCTCTCTACATAGCGCCTTAATTCAAGTCGCTGCAGTCAACCTGTTTATCCCCGGTTCCTGGCAAGGGCAAGCCCACCACTCGATTGCTCTCTCAGCCTGGGGCCCTCTACCCTGCCCCAAGCAGAGTCAGCACCTTCCCCTGGGAATCCCACTTTACAGCTGTTGTCCAAGGCCAGAGGTTTGGAGCAGTGATGGGCTTTATTGTCTGCAAAGTGTCAATCAGGTTGCTGTTGCCTTGGTAGAAAAGAACAAGGCAGCGATAATTATAACAGGTCAGCAAACCTCCACACTTTTTACAATTGGATGAAAAACTCCCACTTTTTTTGGCCAAAATTATCCCAATTGTGCAAAAAGGGCTTGTGATCATCAGTGCTTTCCTGAAAGGTCGACATTCAGGGGATGTCTTTCTGTTTGATTGAAAACACCCAAAGCATCAAAAACATACTTTTAAAAAAGTTTTTAACAGAAAAAAAAATTTTTTTCTTCCCTTTGCATCAGATGAGTTCCACATAGTGTCACATCACAATAATGAAGTGAGGTCTCGGGGTGAAATTATTTGCTGTAGGTAAGGCCAGGCCTCCTATTTTATCTCTTAGCAAGGGGCACAGCACTCCATACACATTCCGTGCAGCACTGGGAGTAGACCACCATAGCTGTGGTACCAGCTACTTACGAGGGCTTGAGCAACAAGCAATCAGAGCTGAGCAAAATGGTGTTTTGAACGTGGTAAATAATAAAAGTGGAGATGAGACAGATAAGTATTATTTACATATTTGAACCTTTACTTACATACTTGAATCTGTTTGACAAAATAGATTTAAAAGAATGATCGAGGGGAAAAAAATCAGGAAAGGCACTGATATTTTAAAAATTAGGCAGTGTGTTAATTTTAAAATAGAGCTTTTGTTTCAAAATGCGTACGTGTAAAACAAGAAAGGCATAGGAAAAAACCCTTGCCTGGAACATGAATTACAATCTTTGGTCTGAACTTGACTTCTGCTGACTCAGAACAAAGTAGCGTGTGTGGAGGGTTCACACTGGAGGAAAATAAAACCTTCCCCCAAAACATTTCACACCAAGGTTTTGTTCTTGCTTTTTCTTTATTGCAGTTCAGCTGCTAGATCAAGAATGTATTACTTGCATGTTATTTACACATTTGTAATTAATGGGTAAGAGGATTATTAGTGACCTCTTGCATCATCAGCACTGCATGCTTTCATATTTAAAGTGTATCCCAGGACCTGAATAAGTAGGCAAAGTGAACAAGTTGTTTGTTGTAGCAACAGCTCTTTCTTTTTTCCCGGGAAAACTCCTCATGGCCTCCAGACACTATATAAACTAGAGAAACCGCTTTGGAGAAGTGGAAGATGCTGATTCAGTTTCCCCCCTTAGAGAATGAGAGGGTGAAAATATCCCGTGGTTATATGGGGAAAACACTAAATTAAACATCTTAAACGTCCATTCAATTAGGCTTGAAGGAAGGTAGCTTAGCATTCGAGGATAATGAGACTTATTTATAAGGAATTGTCAGTTATATAAATATTCCTGAGCTGTTACGCAGGCCATTCTCCATTAATCACTCCGTGCTCCTTCGGCTAACTGTTGCGACTACCCCGCGCAAGGGCTGTAGCCACAGATGCATACGTTCAGCTACCAGCTGGTTAATCCCATAGGTGCACGCTAGCCTCGGCGTTTCCTTATTGCTTTTTCCTGCTGCTCCCATCGCCTCATCGCCCGACACACCCTCAGACAGACTTAGGGGCGGCTGCCTGTTCCTGCTGCTACACGGCTATTTCGCCTGTGCTTGCCCTCACGGGGAGAATCCAGCCTCGACTAAAACACACGAATGGCTCCAACAGTGACACTAATTTGTTTATACTTCTTTATTACTTAACGTAAAATGTAAAGCAGCTCATCCGCCGCTAAGGGGTTCCAGCTCCCCTTCACTGTGCCAGACGCAAACCTGGCTTTCCATGGGGCTCCTCGGGCAAGAAGGGAGCGGATGCTGGAGATGATTACTGTGAGAGATTGTGGGTTTGCCCAAATAGGGAGAAGGAGAGGCTGTGAAAAACCTTCCTTCCTCACCCTAATATATATTTTGTACAGAAAGCGCAGGCCTGGGAAGGCAAGTGCATCAGCACACGGCAGTTACCCAATTGTCAGACCGGTGGGAAGAGGCAGCCAAAATCCTCATCCAGCAGTGACCCATTTACCTTCAGGCAGAGACGGAGATCTCATTAGATACCATGGTATATCCTGAGACTATTTTTTTTTTTTTTCTCTTTCTCTGAAAAGTGATCACAGCCTTAGTCAACTCGCCTGGCTGTTCAGAAGCCTTCTGTTGTGAAAGCTGTATTCTCACCTGCTTCTCTTGCTGCAGCGGGTTTGCATGTCGCAGTGCTTCCTTCTACCAGAAAAATCAGTAGTTTTGAGGAAATCTGTCACACCAAAGTAGTCTGATAAGCCGTTCAGAAGTTTGAAAGTGCTTGTTAAAGCTTTAAGAAAATAAATTTGCTTCCAACAAATCTTAAAAAAAATAATAATTAAAAAGCCTTGGGCAGCAAGTTCACCAGGCTGGCAAACAAGCAGATTTTTGTGAGGCCCTTTATGTAAATATCATTTACCTTCGTTTCTTTAAATCTCTAATCCTTTATTCTTTTGTTACCTTGCCAAAGGATTTCTTCTGCTAACAGAGTACTTACTTTTAGGTGAACAAATACGCTGTGAGAATTGTGGCGGGGGGGACCAAACTGCCAGCAAAGCTCTGCTTGGGCAAAAAAGGAGGGAGCATAGGGGGAAAATGAGGTAATACACCCACGTTTGGGAAAGGAATCGTGGAAACAAGGATGAATTAACCCTTGAGGCTCATTTTATTATCTAACTAAGGTTTTCCATGGGAGAGAAGAGAATGATTCAGGCAGCGGGCTGCAGGATGAGCAAGGCTGGAGAGGAGGGCTGGTACACAGCCTGGCCGCCCCCAGGGACCAAGTGGCAGCTCCACGGTCCTGTCTGTGAGCTGCTATCTGCAGCCTCCGCTCCTAAGGCTGCTGTCCAAGACGTTCCCTGCTCCCTCGACAGCACACCTGGACTCGCTAAACATGAACCTGAAAGTTATAAGGAGAAAAGGGTTTGTGGCAGTACTGATCTGACCGGTTCACATCTTTCTTTGGAAGAATATGGTGGTGTTCTGGTGTTAGCACACTCGTAGTTAGTTTTTAGTTCCTATTCCTTTATAACCTTAGAAAAATAAAGGATCTTTTTCACAGAAGACTGTTGCAGCCAACTCATACCAAGGATATCTAGCATCCACCCAACTCCAACTGAGTTCATGAGCTGAGAAATGTCATTATTCAGCTATATAACAATTCATCTGATACCAATAAAGTGCTGCTATGTAGTTTGGGATTTAGAAACCGGGAATTCCACATGCTAGTGAGTGTGTATAGGGAATCATTTTTTCATTGTTTCTTTTCAACTGAAGCCCGTGAGCAGCAGAAGTTGGTTTCTGAGACAGTTCGAGTTGAGCAGCTTTGATGCAGATTGATGCAGATGCACAGAAGAGACTGCTGGCCGCTGAGAAGTTTGAAATGTTGAAAGTTTCAGGGTTTTCAATGGAAATACAAAAGTTTAATGAAAAAAGAAATCCAGCTCACTGTACTTGGAGACTTTATCCACCTACCCCAACTATTCAAATTATAAGGAAACTTCAGATAGGGACTTACCTTGGCAGAGCAGTTGCTAATCTGAATTCTGATAAGGCTCCTCAAATCCATGAATATGCTTGCTGACCTCCTCCCCATGGGAATTAATGCTATCAGGTGACTATAATCATAAAAATGAAATGGAAAAAACCCCAACCCTTGGCTATTTCTTTTTGTTTGCCATACAGAGTGAAAGTCCCCCAAAGAGTGGACTTTAAGCCAAGTGCAGGGTCCTGCACCTGGGACGTGGCAATCCCAGGCACAAATACAGGTTGGGCAGAGAATGGCTGGA
>JAOXNO010000001.1:117781801-117813089 GCA_028565335.1 Limnodromus scolopaceus
GGCCAGGCTGGATGGGGCTTTGAGCAACCTGGTCTAGTGGGAGGTGTCCCTGCCCATGGCAGGGGGGTTGGAACTCTTTAAGGATGATCTTTAAGGTCCCTTCCAACTCAAATGATTCTATGATTCTATGTTTCTCCTTCAACTTGCATCACAGCTGAACTGACTACTAAAATCCCCCACTGCAGCCCAGCCCTAGCTCTTCTCAGAGTCTGTGTTGATGATAATGGCTTCTTCAGATGACATCAGGAGCCTAATTTAACGAACAGCATCTTCTTTCTTAACACTGGCCAGGTGGTCTAAAGAAGAAAGGTTTTCATTTTAGGCTGAGCTAGAAAAGCAGCTAAACACATCTCTATTTTCACTTGTCACCCAAATGGTCTCTGTAGTACCATAACTTTGGTATCAACAGTCCCTTTTCAGAAAAGAACTGTGCCATGGAGAACTACAGCATGTTTTCAAGCCACTTCCCCAGCTGGAGGACATTCACTTGGGACTATGTTCATAAAGCATTTAGCTGCCTTTTTATGGTTTTGAATCCAATTCTGAGATTTTCAGAAACACTTCTCCATAGCCCCTTGTCTTTTACATTCCCTCAATATCCTATTGCTAAAGCACAGTAGATGCCATCATTGGGCAGATATTCATAAGTACAACTACCCAATTTCCCTTGAATCCAAGCAGTCTGATTGCTCAGACCTGGAAACATTCACCAATTAAGTGTTCTTCCACCTGCTAGATCTGATCTGTCAGGTGTTCTCCAAACAAGCCAAGCAAATGTGGCCCCACACTGACCACAGCAGGGAGCAGCTTGAGATCCAAGGTCAGGTCCACCCTCTGCCTGACCTAGCACTAGCGGCATAGCAAAGAGGGAGGAAATGGATCTTAGGGAAACAACGAAGGTTTCTCTACCATACTTTCCATAAGCCAGATTATTTTCAGGAACATACAAATATTCGTTCTTTATGAGCATGCTGGCTTCATCACAGGTCACTGCAAAGCCCTGAGAGGTTCCTCTCCCTTGTGGAGTCTGAGGATGATCCCAGAGACCACCTTCCAAGAAGTTTCAGGTGACCTTATTACGGGACAGCTGTTCCACACAATCAGTTCTCTTCCTGCCACACCGAAGGCAGGTCAGACATGTTGGAGCAAAGACAGCTTTGCTTCTCTGAAACTGAATTTGGTTTCACAGCCCTTTTCCAAACTTGCAATGTCAAAATAATTTTCTCCCCCTCTTTAATTTCATTGCCGTATTTGTGCTGCAGGACCAAGAGGACTGAGAAAAAAACAGCTGGATTTTTTTCTGGGCCTTTTATTCAGAATAAGTTTTTCAACACAAAACAAAAACAAACAAAAAATTTGTTTGACAAACACAGACAACTCCGCTTGAGTCTTGCTCTCTGTATTATGTTACGGCTCCCACTCCTTCTCCCTCCAGACAATAAGCTCTTTGAGGCAAAGGCTGGTATGTTGTCTGTGTTTGGGCAGCACACGGCATATCTGAAGCTTACCACTTCTAAAACACAAAGAAATCCCAAGCACCTGAGTCAAGCATCTGCCGTACATACCCGCATCAGTGCGGGCAACTGGCAACTCCGTAGTAAAACCAGCCAGGTTGATTGGAAACTGGCCAGATGGCAGCTCCTGCAAGCTAAAAGGATTAATTATTTGGGGATCATGCCTGGAGAGCAGGCGTGATGAATGTAATATATAATTCCTTGTCACGACTGTGTGTCAGCACTGGGAAATAAGGAACAGCCGGTACCCTGGGATTCAATCACAGCCATCTATGCTCTCTCTGGGGAGGTGGCAGTTTCTTTATAAGGCCCAGAAGATTAAAAAGGTCTCCCTTTTAGCCTGACACAGCATATGTGAATGGCTATTGTCAAGCAACTTTCTCTTTCCTGCAATGATGTCGGTGTCACATATTCTTATTTAGGTTTTAAGTATTTCACAACTGTAGTGTTAATTAACTATTTTATTGGGTCTGCGTAGTTAACCGTGTCATGACTCAAATATCCACAAGGCTGCTTTCTTTTTTTCCCTTTCAATTTATCACATGACACCATGTGGCTGCTTTTTCTGACCAGGCATTTCACTAGATAGCCCCACTGCTCCTGGCCAAAGAAAACTGCCAGCCAACCTCCGAGAGTTCCTAAAATTGTCCAGTCTAATTAAGAGCAGTTTGTCTAAGTGGAAAAATTCACTTAGGAGTTTGCTGCCAAATATCCCTCTCAGGGCTTATCTGGGGTTACCACTTCTGCTGTGGTTCTGCTTGGTGGCCTTCTCCCACCTCAGCCTTGCACATGGGTGAGGCTGGGCCTGGTGGGGACACCATCCTCCTGACATGCCAAGTGGGGAAATTCCTCTGTATGGAGCAAAACCACCTCCTCAGCTCAGCTTTTGATCATTCTATCCTCGGTCCGGAGACAAAGGCAAACCTCTGACATGGCCTGTTCCTGCTGCCGGGCAGCGAGGTCCTGGCTGTGCTCCCATTCAAGCGGCACCGGCGACAGCCTGTTTTTGACAGCTATGCATAAGCACAGTTATTTCTAGCACAGTTTCCCTGAGCTGTGCCAGCAGAGAGACTTTTTTTTTTTTTTTAATATATTTTCAGACCCTAGCTAGCCGAAGTCTGCTATATTCTTCACCTAGATGCGAATATAGTGTTACAGACCCTGGCTGAAGCTGTGGGGAGGAGGAAGGATGACCTGAGTTCTTGTAAGGCACCTTTACCATCATCTCTGGGGCTTTACCTCCCAGACCTGGGCTTAACTGCATGTCACGACAGCACAGACAGGGCTCCAGCCACTTTGGTCCTTCTGCCTGCACCTCTCCTCATGCAACGCGCTGCTTTGCTCCTCAGATAATGGCGTGATGGGACCAAAAGCCATGGCAGAGGGAGATGTTCTCCAAGCAGGACTACGCACAAATGCTTGTCGAGCCTGCCCTCCCTCCAACCAACTGCCCTAACTCACAACAGCGCATTGACGGGGGTGTGCTAAAAGGAAAGAAATATATTTGGCCAGCTGGGCGTGCTTGCTTTTTGGGCCTGCTGTCTCAGTCCCCAAAACCTCGACTGCCATGGCCCTGGGCTCTGTGGCTGCTGCTCTGCCTCTGAGGTCAGTAAGGATACCCCCCACCCTCACACATAGACCCTTTGGTGATCTTTGTGCAGGTACATCCCTTGGTGGAATAAAATTCCTCATTCAATAAAGCCACCTACTTTTGATTTATCTCATGATTTTTTCGATCCTTCCTTCAGTGATAAAAGGACCCATCACTGTATGTCCATCATTGTGTCACTGCAGGAATTCTGCAGTGACAATGCAGATCCAGCTTCAGCCCCTGGATTGAAGGAGTTTCTGACTGGTCCTGCTTCAGTGAGATCTGAGTACGGGAGAAAGGAGCCCAGACTTCCAGGATGCTTTTGCGTTGCTGGAAGGAACCCCACAGAGCCCTCCCAGTTTATTCACCTGTGATTTCTTTAGCTCTAATCTGGCACATTGCTGTTGTGAAGCTGAAGCCAACACGTAAATAAGGCAAATAAAACAGGGAGAGTCCTCTAATGCCTGTCTGTGGTGTACCTCCCCAGATCAGAACTGGATCTTAGGAGCTCGTCCGTGCCCATTGCTGTCTTCTCACCTGAAACCATAATTCTCTCTTTGTGCTTTCAGTCACTTCCATAGCAACCAGTTGTGATGGCTCTGAGGATTATCGCTTCGGGAAGGAAATAAGCAGTGATGGGAGAAAAAAAAAGACCTATTTTTTGCTCTGATCCGGCTTTTATGATGGTGGAGAAAATGGATGCAGATAAAATAAAGAGCGTTCTTAGCCCTCAGCTGATCTCCAGACAGTCCCCAAGCTGAAAGGGGAGACAGTTGCAAAGTTGGATTTGTTTCCTCCTTTTCTGTGACTCATTGTATTCAGGTCTTCTAGCTGAGCCAAAGCCATATGACAAACATGCACACCAAAAGCCTGCTCACCTTGCTTGGCTGACCTGTCCAGTTAAATCAGTTCATACGATCAAATTTACTTTCCTCAGAAAAGACCACTAGTCTGGCACTAATGTAACACAAAATATTTGTGCAAATTTCTTGGTAATAAAAACATCCCGAGAAAAAGAGATGGATAATACATGCTCAGTCGTCCCATGGTAAAGCCCAGGAAAATAAACTGAAAGTCCTACTGAGCTTTTGGCTGGACCAAACTGATAGAAGAGTCCTTTAAGTAACTGTATTAACTCAGGAGAGAGACCTTTAGAGATCACTAGGTATATCTCATTTCTCTTCAATGCCTCAGTCAGATCAAGCAACCCAAATATCTGAAGGCATAAGAAACAATATGGAGGATAACGCAGGGAAAAAGATGTGGCGCAAGCCCATGAGGCAGCATCTCCCAGAAGGGTACAAGCAGCACAGCTCCCTCAAAGTGCCACGGGAGGACTAGGGGCAGCTGAAACAGAGTTAATGGTGTGAGTTATCAAGCCGTAGAATTACAGAATCACAGATTCATAGAAACATAGAATCATAGAGTGGTTTGGGTTGGAAGGGACCTTAAAGATCACCAAGTTCCAACCCCCCTGCCATGGGCAGGGACACCTTCCCTTAGAGCAGGTTGCTCAAAGCCCCATCCAGCCTGGTCTTGAACACCTCCAGGGATGGGGCATCCACAAGTCCTCTGGGCAACCTGTTCCAGTGTCTTACCACCCTTGCGGGTCCTGAAGAAACAACACTAGGGAGAGAGACCCTTCCCTGAAGGACAAGGATGGGAAAGGGGAGAGCGAAATGGAAGTCTGTAAGTCACCAGTGGGATGCATTCGTTACTGTTCCTCTTCCCATGTCAGAGCCCCAGAGCCAGTGCAGCTGGTAGGGGTAATGCTACCAGGATCTGGAGTCAAACAGGGAAGAAACCTCCTGCTTTGTGGCCATAGTCCTCCTGATGCAGCCATAGCCTTGGAGAGGCAGCAGCCTGCCACACACGGGTCTCTGCATTTCTTGTGCCCCCCTCCTTGCAATGCTAGGCACCAACCACCTCCAGGAGATGAGCACAAAGGGGTCTTTGTGCTGCCCTTGTTGTCCTGAAAAGTCTCGGTAATTTTTATCATTGGTTTCCCAGAAGTGACAGTGTGTTCTGAAGAAATGTGCGCTATTTGAGGGGCTCAGTACACCGATTTTTGTCATTGCAGGTGCAGCGACAAATGAAATGGAAAATAATAAGTTCATTCCTTCAACGGAGTACTATTACTGCTAAGCCTGACTAATCACCCTCTGACCGCAGTGGGCAGTCTGCCCGAGGAAGGAGCTCTGAGATAGGAACGGCAGAGCTCCTCTCCTCTCCTCTCCTGCTGGCTGCCGGAGAGCCAGCAGCCCTTGGGGAGCAGTGCCCTGCCTGCGCCGGGGGGAACCTGCTGGGTCTTGGCCGGCCAGCCTCGCGAAGAAACTGACTTCTGCACAAGCCTGCATACTTCATCCCCACTAATGAATGTTTTCTGAAGGGCACAAAACATAGAATCATGGAATCATGGATTCATAGAATGGTTAGAGTTGGAAGGAACCTTAAAGATCATCTAGTTCCAACCCCTCTGCCGTGGGCAGGGCCACCTCCCACTAGTCCACATCTCCCAGAGAGGAGCCTCGCACCAGATCTGTTGTTCTGATTTGGAACAACAGGTTATGGAAGTTGTTATGGAAGCAGCTTGATTTTGTTTGCCTTTTCTTGCATGGAGACAGTTTGTTGCCAGGACTTACCTCCAGTGCTCACCCCCTTGGCTGCAGCCAGCCCGGCTTCGGTGCTGGGGTGTGCTCAGGGAGGGCAGCAAGGCTGGTCTCCTCTCCCCCGGAGCCCGCTTGGCTGGGGAAGGGACCCCTCTGCCTGGTGCAGGGCAGGACCCTTCTGCCTGGTGCCTTCCCTGGGACCCCGGGGAGCTTGGGGACATGCTGCCAGCTGGCTCTGGGCTGCCCGGGAATCCCCATCCCGCTTCCTCTCTGCTGCCACACAAAGCCGACACCAACGGATTAGGAAAGGTGGGGTGGAGGCTTGGGCAGGTGACCTTGGAAAGCTGGTGAGAAGAGCTATTTGCATGTGTACTTTAGTAAATATGTCCAAGGAGTCTAATGAAAGCTCTAATCTCGAACCACCTTCAAGCATGCAGTAATGACAAAAGGAAGCTCAAAACCATGAGCAGGGTAATGTGCTGAACTCATACATATTCACCACCGCTCACGTGGAGGTTGCATCAATCAGATCCGCTTCGTTCTTCATAGCCTGATCCAAGACAGGTCATGCATAATCTTTTTCTTTTCGCTCAAGTCTGTGCTGGAGACCGGTGGTTGCAAGTTCTGTTTACCAGGCTGTGCTGCTGCAATTGTTTAGCTGAGGACTTTGGTGTGGTGTGTTAGAAAGGATTAGGTTCTTTGTGGGCATGTGGACACGTACATACAAAATGAAGGTTTTTCTTGGTGAAACCTTCTGGGGGAAATCTATGCTAGGATATATTTAGTGGAAAACCCCAAAGGAACATTTTTCAGACTGTTTTTTTTTTTTCCTTTTTGCTAAACTTTTTTTTTTTTTTTA
Source organism: Limnodromus scolopaceus (assembly GCA_028565335.1). NCBI lineage: Eukaryota > Metazoa > Chordata > Aves > Charadriiformes > Scolopacidae > Limnodromus > Limnodromus scolopaceus. Next base: position 117,788,375 of record JAOXNO010000001.1, read on the forward strand.
CCCTAAGACAAAAGGAAAAAGTAAAAAATACAAGGTGAGAGAATAAGATAAAAAAGAGACAACAAAACTTGGCTAGGATTCATAGGGAGGAAAGCGTGCAAACCCAGGACTGCAGAACCACATAAAAATGAGGCTGGAAGAGAAATAATTAGGTCACACGCTCTCACAAAGTAGGACCCGCTGGATATAAACCTGTTGTATTGCAGGTCTAAAACGGTCCAAACCTGTGGTGAAAACTCCCCCTACTTCCCAAGCCCCCTACCCCGCAGTACCTTGCTTTTCCCATTCACCTTGCTCAGGCCCTTCAGTCACAAGATGGCAGAGACCCATGGAGCACGGGGGGAGAAGCAGAGAAAGCTTGCAGTGCACACAGAGAAAAGAAACAAAAGCAAACACGCAAAAAGGCCAGTGATGTATTAAGCCAATAACTAAAGCTTTTCACACGAGCTTCTTCCTTAATTACTGTATTTAGCAGCCCTGGTGTAATCAAGAACGTAGTGCTTATGACTGTTCGGTCAGTCGTGACAGACCCAGCACGGTATAACCTCACCCCCATTCCTCACCAAGCGCTCTGAAGCTTTTGTAATGGTATCCTTCAGTCTCTAACCCTGCAGCCTGAAAAGCAAATCAAGCATGGATACTGAACTATATCTTTATGCTCTGTATGCTGAAATGACTAATGTTAATATGCCCACATTATAGCAAATACCTACAAGCCACACAAATCCCCGGAGCTAAAACCGACCTGGCAACCTTAACTCTGGCTGTGTTTCCATATTACAATTCCTTGGGAAGCAGATTTAGCTTAAAAGGTGCCCTCCTGCCCTCATCTATGCTGTTATATCTACAGATCTGCCCACACCAGCTGTGGCCATCTCTGTGTTTGACTGTCTCTGCTCTAAGCCAACTTTGCAAAATGATCTGGTTTAAAAATGTAAAAAAAAATAGAATTGATATATTTTTTTTGCAAGCTAAGTCAATTTAGAGCTCTTGTTTCAGGCATGCTCACCAGAAGCTTTGGGCTGGCGTCCTTGAGGGCTGTGGGAGTTCATTACCTTTGGGCACAGGAGTTGTGGTGAGCCTCTGGGAAAAAGAGGACACAGACCCCACGGGATGGATGTACCAGCAAAGGGGTTATAGTGTAAATTCCTATTCATCTGTCACTTAGTGAAGTTAAACCTCTACACGTTGGGGACATGACTCTTCTCTACGTGAAGGCTTTTTACACCACCTTGACAATGTAAAATGTCCTCAAGGGGACAAGTGACATTCCCGTTCCCTTTAAAGCTAATGCCTTGGCTGCAAAGGGATCTAGTTCTGCACAAATGAGAATCAGATGGTAGTTCTCGTAATAACATGAAGTGCTTGGGCTGTGGAATAATGCCAAGTTCATGTTGTTTGGGAAACCCCATTATTATTACACTCCTTTTTAATTTCCTGACTTCCTGGTGGCTTGTCTTCCAACCTGAACTTTGCATTCTTTTCTCTCTTTCCCATCATTTAATTATAACTAATGAAAGGGGGAGGTGGTAAATGTTAAAGAAAATTTCAATAGAGCATTGAAATTCCTTACCAACTTTTGTTGTTTTCCATTTTCCACACATCTTTAACACATGCCAAACCTTAAGGGATTTGTTCAGAATTAAAATGAGGTGGAAAAAATGTATCTGTGCAGCTAATGCATCCATTCTGGCTCCCTCCAAAGTACGTAGGCACCTACCAGTTGAAGCCAGACTGCACTCCCGAGAGAGGAGTGTGAGGTGATAAATACCAGGGACAACAAGACTAGGCAGGGTCATCAAAAATGGGATAACAGGAATTAGCTGAATACGTGAGAAATGAACGTCCTATTTCTACAGTCCTGTTCCTCATCACTGTTCTACAGAAAGAGTAACTAACTAAATTAAGCAGAGGAACCTTTAGGACTATGACGGGAAACGAAATCCTGACAGCAAGGTCTGTTAGGCTCCCAAATGGTCCCTCAAGGGAAGCAGCGGACGCTTGAGTCATTTGAACAATAGACTGGACCAAGTGCTGGAAAATATACAGGAGGGAATAAATCTGCATTAGCAGAGGGACGTCTCAGATGACCTAATAGGTTGTTTCCAGCCATAAATCTGTGATTCTGTGACAAGACCTTAGCTAGAAGAGGGCTGCGGCAGCATCACAAATGGATACGCCCATATTATGTACGTTGGAGCTTGGAGTGACCTGTGTGTTACATGAATGACAGGTCATATATTTGAAACATTTTAGTACATCAGCTGCTTTCCATCGCACAAAGATTCTGTATCTGACTTCGGTGTCTAACTCACCACCCAGTCCATGTCATATTTACAGGGTGGCAGAAGAGAGCTGGGACATCTGTGCCTCCTAGTTGTTCTTCATAGTTAAAATACTCAGTTTAGACCCAGCTCATTGGCTTCAGCTTGTCTGGTTTTGTCTTCCAGTGATTAACTTTTGTGGGGACTCCATTGGGAAATTTTTGTGGGAAGAAAGTGCCCACAAGTCTATTGATCTTAATCCAGGAACAACGAAATGTAGGTCTTTCACCCTGTACCACAAAGAAAGAAATCATAGTAGGGAAGTAAATAAACAAACAACAAAGGTTAAATTATTTTAAAAACAATGATCATCTTGGTTTATAATAATGCACACAATCCACCTGCTAGATTTTAATATCCTTAATACTAATGTCATCCCTTAAAAGACTTTAATTCTCAAAGAAGCCATCCTCTTCTCCTCACATGAGTATAATATTAACATGAGGAAGCTGGGACCTGTTCCCCAACATATGGGAGAGTTAGCATTAGACATTTCCCTCCTTATCTCCTTAAAAATAAAGCTCTCTTTCATACCCATGCATGTGCATACCTGCACACCACTTCTGATGGCTCAGCCAGAAATCAACCCTCTAAACGAAAATGAGAGTTCAAACCCACCAAATAGATTCTCTGAGCTCCCATCCCTGCTCTCCTTCATCTCTCTGAGAAAAAGGCATCAAGTGACTCTTTTCAGGCCTTTCTCTGCTCTACATCCTCAAAACTCAGCACCTTTTCTACCATCCATCCATCCATCCGTCCGTCCGTCCATCCATCCATCCAAAAGCATCAGGAACCACTAGGTGCCGGCTGCTGCCCATCACGCTCCAGCAAAGGAGTCAGCTTGCCTGCGGTTCCCCCTCCCGTCGCTCACCCCTGCAGAGACTGAAGAGCTCAGCTGTGGAGCCCACAAGGAAAAGTTTCCCTCGCTGTTAGTGACTCCTGAAAAGCCTTATTACCCCCTCATAACGGGCAGGACTGACAATACGTAATAATCGAGGAGCCATTTAGGCAAAGAAAAAGCTCCTGAGAGTGTCATTATTAATTCTGGGAATATAATTTTGTGTGGTACTGAGAAATTGCACTGATTCAGGCTCTGAATGCAAGACAGGCAGTTCAAAGCACGCCGTGTACGTGTGTATTCACGCATACAGGCACGGGTGCGCATGTGCGGTCCCTCTCCTGATGCCTATCAGCCAGGGGAAGGGAGGTGAGCTAGTCTGTACTGCTCCAGTTCGACGGGGCACGTCTACAGCCATAATCACATCTGATCCCTTGTCTTGCCCTGCCAGACGCCATCGCTGATGAACGTACTGCAGTGGCAGCTCTCCTTTCCCCCTGCTGCAGCCGGCTCCTGCCACCGGAACACAACCACCAGTTTGCCCAGGCATCTCAAAACTCAGCCCTTCCTGAGGCTGAGGAAATAGTTATGTTTTCTGCAAGTATTTAAAACACAGAGATGGACTTTTAGCAAGGTCTGGAGCCCTTTGGTATTGCACACCTCACCTCCCTGGTTTAATCCGCTCCAAATATCCCACCTGTCTGCAAATTTCAGAGCTCCAGTCCTTTCAAAAGGCGGTCCCTTCTAGACCAGTTTGGCCCCAGGGTTGAGATGCAGGAAGACAAGGATGGGGAGCTCTCCCAGGCTCCTGCTCCAGCACAGCCCCCGGTGCTGGCATGTGAAGGCAGCAGAAGAAACATGTCTCATCTCCGCAAAGGGAGGGAAGGCTTCTCCTTAACACTCCTGCCAAGTCCTGTTTCGATGATGCAACTGGGTTTGAGCAGGCAGGGGAGTGACTAGGATGGTCTCAACACGCAAGGTCTTCTCCCGAGTGCAATTAGGAGCCGCTGTGATTGCCTCATCAACTTTGGTAACGGCTCTTGGGTCAGGGGAAAAAACTCGTAATGCTGGAAGCTTTTATTCTTTTTGTGAGATTTTATTCCTCCAACAAACAATACACACCTGAAAGTATGATCTCAGAGATCACAAACCCAGGCGAGCACCAGCTCGGTTCACAGGCAAGGCTTGGCAGTGGTGTTAGAGGCCATGTACCATGGATATTAACCTCTCTGCAATGATATCCAAAGCACCTTGTGCCCCAGCTACATGTCCTGGACATCAGGAAAGAGCCGAATACCAACGCACAGCAGGGAAAAAAAAATATCCCCAGCCTGCCTGTGCGGCTGTGGCATGCAGAGCAGGCGTCCATGGCACCTCAGATTCAGCAGCCAGCAAGGGCAGCAGGAGAGGTGCCACTGGGGTGCCTGGCTCCTGCTCACTCGGTTGTGCAGAGAATCGATGTTTAAGGGCACATCCTGCCCCGAGGAGCTGGTTAATCCTGCTCACTTGAGGGATGAATGCAGCCAGTGACTTGATTGCACTTACAGTGTTAAGCCAGTTATAGAATCCAATTAGTGACCGTCGGCTGCTTGTGGGGTCCTATGTGTGGACAAATGGATCCACTCTGAGACCAGGAGGGTGCTTCTAGGCCTGCAAAACAGAATCTATGCTGAAGAACAGCCAAGCATTGCTGCACGCTACTGCCCTTGTGGCTGCTACCTGACAATGGGCTGGAGCTGGGAGAAAGTGGATTTCAGCTTGTGAGTAGCCCCAAAATGTGCAGAGGAGGGCCTCTGTGCAGCGAAATTCGTTTTGAGGACAAATGGTAAGGCTATGGCAAAAGCCCAGTAGTCCCAGGTAATTTCCCCTTGCTCCCAAAGGCCCAGTAGCATGTACAACTTCATAGCCCGGTTGCAGCAACACCTCCATCACAGGGCCCATGGTTCCTCCTCCTGCTGCCTGGCACCGTCCCCAGCATCTCCCACCACTTGTGGCATTCGTGACAGGCAGCTGGTGGTAGAAGAGACCAGAGAGCTGCTTCCACCAACAAGGGGCACAAGAGGGAGATTGGAACTCCCGGTTCCCCCTTCAGCGCTGATGTTCATCTTTCCAGGCTGAAATGCAGCTTCTCCTCCCTTCCTGCTATGCGTTGGACTCCTGCTGAACAGGACCTCCTTCCAAGCAGCTGTCAGTGTGCAAAGTGGGCTGACTGGCCTGAAATCACCTTGTCCCGTTGGATCTCCTGTTCTTCTCTCATGGGAACACAACCCACTGGGCCACATCGTTTGGATGCCTACGACTCATCGGGTCTGTCGTTCACTGATTTGTAATAGAGATCTGAGTAACTGAGAATTAAAGCTACATTTCTGTGTCAAAGCCATTATGAAGACATCGCTGTAGCCTTTTAAAACCATCTTACCTCAACTAATCCACAGAGAAGCCTTTCCTCCCTCCAGGACACAGATCCACCCTTTCACTCTCATATTTAATTGAGTTCAAAGTGTCTAGACCTTCTTCTGCAGAGCCTTATTAACCCTCTTACCCCAAAATTAAGAACGGTACCCCGGTTTTTCTGAGACATACTAAAAGAAGGAAAGCATCATGGGTCAGATAAATAACTGCCTGATCCGTCCAGTTTTGCAGTTAATTTGGTGGCTCTGTGTCCTTGCTCCTGTTGTGCTCACTTTCCATGAACAGAAAGCAAAAATGTTCATGGAAAATGGATGTCAAAGGCATGTGCATAAGTGTTCCTGGAAATCTAATTTTACATTTTCAATAAAAGCATCTGCTACCATACAAGGGTTCAGCAGGAAAAAACAGTAAGACACTTAACTGAGCACTGCACAACTACCTTCACTCGGTCCAAAGAACAGAAAGTGTGAATATATCCCAGCAAATGTCAGAGTCATATTGTTAAGAAAGCAAGACAAAGCAGCTAAAATCAAATTATTTGCTAATTTGTGTTTTTTGGGTTTTTTTTTTTTGACATGGCATGAACAAATGGGTTTAAAGATCAATTTTTGCAAAATGCTGCTTGCAGGAGGAGATGTTTGGAAATCCAGCAGGTGGCTGGAGATAATGGGTGTGAGAGGCCCTAAATACCTAAATCAAGTGTGTAGAAGAGCTCACCAAATGACAATGATGTTACTTTACCAGGAAATGGGAAAGAAATGATCAGCAAGGATAGGCAAAAAAGCACTTAGCTAGAGTTTCTGAAATCCCTTCCAGCTCTTTCCTAAGATATTTTTGTTGTCATAGAATAAACCAAGGACTGGTAAAAAAAAACCTACAAAAAAACAGTTGCCCAGGGTAGCAGAAAGGGACGTAAGACAGAGGAGAACTAAAAAAGCACCCCAGCATGATACAGGAAAAGCTCCATCAAAAATAATGAATCTAAATTCACTGCCTCAATGGCTGAAGAAACAAAGGATGAGATTGTCTGGCTCTGGAGGTCAGAACCTTAATGTGCTGTTAATAGCATTTATATCATAAAGCAGTGTCACTGCATTAGCTTTGATTTAGCAACGCCAGTTTACATCAGCTGAGGAAGTGATCCATAAATTCAACTCTGCATCTCTGTAAGTACAGTGAAGGGAAAAAGGCTTGGTCATCTCTGGAGGACATAATGAGGGCCAGCTGCTGGGCTGGCCTGGGCACTCCCCGGTGCCCACCCTGCTGTCACTGCTTCGTCACCTGCCCGTGAGGTGCAAAAAGGGACAGCATGTGGTCTGCGTGGCTCAGCTGCTGGCTATGCAGAGCCATCCATCCGCTCGGTGGCAGTTCTGCTCAATTTCATGCCCCACTGCAGCCCCACTCCAGTGGCTGGCTGCACAGGGAACGAGCCTCAGAAGCTCTCCAAAACTCAAGGGGTTAGTAGAAGAGATTTTAGGATAAAACAATAAAATCAATATTAGCAGATTGCTGGGACCAGACTGTTTCACTCAAGAGCTCTGAGGGAACTCAGGCTTGAAACTGCTGACCTATTCAGTACAATACCACAGCAGCTGTTGAAATGGCGAGGCACCACAGGAGTGAAAGGTGGCAAATGTTAACATTCATTTTTAAAAAGGCCTTCTAGAGGCCATCCAGAGACCTGTAGGCTGGACAGCTGGGCAAGGCAGAATTGACAGAAAGTGTATAATAGCTAGATATGTGTTAGAACAGGAAAGAGCAAAGTTTGTGGAGTGAGAGCTCAGGCATGGCAAATCCATTCGCCTCAAGACCTGGGGAACTTGGCATATTTGTAAAAGAACCAACTGCAACCAAGTGGAGAGTGATCTCAGAAAGCTGAATGACATGTCTATGAAATGACATACGAAACTCTCTGGCAGCAAATACAAAGCAAGGAGCATGAGGAACACCAACCACAATCATACAGAGACCATCAGGGGCTCTAAATTAACATCAGTCAGGAAGAAAACCTGAGAGTCACCAAGTTTGCTGAAAACTCCAGCTCACTGCTCAACAGCTGTCAACGAGGCAAAAAAAGAGCTTTAAGAATGACTACAGAATGAAGAGAGGATGAAAAAGTGACCACTTCTAGGGTATCCCTGCATCAAACACAGGGTGCAGCTCTGTGTGCAGCAAGGAGGATGTAGAGGAATCGGTGAAGAGACAGAAGAGATGGCATGGAAACGTGCAATGGTTTCCATAGGCGGGCAGCCTAGCTACAGTAGCGTTCTTTTGCTCAGTCACCCGAAAAGACCAGGGATGTGAGAGAGGTCCCAACAACTCATGAGCAGCGCGGAGGTGTGAAGAGGAAAGCATTACATGGTGTGCCTGCTATCACCAGAGAACAGCAGCACAACCCGTTCTATTGGGCTGGAGGTCTAACACAAAGAAAAGCAAGTACTTCTTTCACAGGATGCAAAATTGAATTATGGCACTCGTTGCCACAGGATGCTGTGAAGACCAGAATTACAAAAGAATTCCAAAAGGGGTTAGCCAAATTCTTGGAGGCTTGACCCATCTGCAGCTGTTAAACACAATGACCCAGATGCCAGTCAAAAATTCCCTTAACCACAGCCTGCTCTCTACTGAGCTGATAATACCACAGAGGGATTGTGCTGTGCTTGCCCTGTCCTTACACCCTTTCTGTAAGAGTCTGCTTCCGAAATGAGCTACCCAATTAGTTGGACCTTTGGTCTGAGCTGCTATCACTGCATAAGGCATTACATACAAGATGTATATTAAGAAACTAGATTTTATTGCAGGTGATGATCAAGTTTGTTCACCTTGCATGGACGTCTTGCCTTTGGCAGGTGCTAGTGCCTTGGGAGGAAGGCATTTCCGCCCTAAAAATCTATCAATCATGCCCCTGGCAGTCTGTACGAAAGACCAGCTCTTTTCTGATCTCCCACAGATGCTCTGCTAAATCCATAAACCATGACAGTGGATTACCTTTATCATTGATTTAACTGTCACCGCTAAAAGTAGTTAGCCATCATGAAATAAGCCAGCAACCGTATTCGAAGCAATGTCCTCCCAAGGCACATATTTCCTTTTATTAGTTCTTAAATTAATTCTCCTTCATTGCATGAAGCGTGCCTTATTCTCACTTTGCAGGGATGAGTGGAACGGAAGCACTGATCACTTTCTGTCTCATGCACCATAATTTTGTACGCTCAACTGCTCTCCCTTCTGCCGCTCCTCCTTTCTAGCTGACACCGGCCAAGATTACACGACCATGCCTTCCACCACGAGGCAGTCCTTTCCTCACTCAGGTGTGACTGCCGCTCTGGAGACAGCCAAGGAGAAGGTCATGGGTCTGGGGATGAGTTATGCATCGCCTGCTGGAAGGCAGGAGGAGAGGGACAGGTGAGAATCCCTCGCTACCGTGGCTGGACCACACTGGCACCGGAGTGCTCGGCTTGGTGTCTGCGCTGGGCTTGCTCTGTGCAAAAACAGCCTGTGTTTCTCATTGCTTCCAGTCTAGCATTTCCTGCCAGCTCTAAGCATTTCCTTTTTTGGGGGAAAAAAAAAACACACACACACAAAAAAAAAAAAAAAACCAAACCAAAAAAAACAACCCAAGGTTTGATCATTCACTTTTGGGGCTATGCTAAACTCGCCAGAATCTGTTCCATCTCAAAGGGAGGGGAAAAAACACCAATCCCGGACTGGGAAAGAAAGGAAAAGGAACTAGGTATCAAGTTGTAATGTGAGAAATGAAGCCAAGAAAAATAGCATCTCGAGAGATATTAAAGGCAAACACAAACGTGGTAAACAGGAGCAGAGACAGATTTCAGAGGAAAGGCAGGAAGACAATGACTAAAGCACCAAGAGTGAAACAGCGTACACATGGAAACTGAGTCCAGAGTCCCAGGGTTTCTTTGTTCTTGTTTTTCCTACCATTTCACAGAAATCATGATGTTGTCAAGATCCCTCTATACCCAAGGGTCAGTGATGTCAGTGAAAGTTGGTGGAGCTGCACTGATTTATAGCCATTAAGAAGCAACTTTCTGAGATTTCCCAGAATTACTGGGGTTTAAAATAAGGCCCTGAGAACCCAGATGAAAACAGCAGTTGGGATTATTCTTAAACCATGTCGTACTAAGAGCTAGATTAAAAATAATTAAGAATACCTCCATTATTTTTTAATAGTTGTGACTATTAAAACCTATCTTTGGATGGTCACATTGAAAACACAACCCTAGAAGAACATGTATATTACAATTTTCTACCAGTTCAAGCATCATGGCAAATGCATAGAGGTCTACAAATTGCAGTTTAGCAAGCAACTCCCTTAGAAAGCAAAATAAGTCAATATTACCTCTGTTGCCCCGAAGCTTTTGTTTAGTTTTTGGATTTACCTTCCCGTCACTCTCCCCTTCTTTCCAAATGTAATAGGTGGGTTTGAAAATAAAAACCAGAATGAAGATTTTTTAAAGAAAACCACACACATTGTTGTTCATTGAGAAGTTCATTTTTGTTGAGTGTTTGCCAGGTTAAACTAGAGGTTGCAAATATTCAGGGGTCTCTTTGGATGCGAAACCCCTCCTCACCCTCATTCTGCCTGCACGCGTGGAGCACAAGGCCTTCTATCGCTCCCGCTCGGTGTCCCTGCTGTGCAGACACAGCCCAGGGCTGTCCACGTCTCCCAAGGATGTGAAGGCAAGGCAGAGTGTGTGAAGTAAAATGGGGGCAGAGACCAATGATCTGCTTCCACAGTCTAAGCAGCACGGTCAGGCCGATCCCTCCTTCTCCCCTGTCCCCCTGGCATCACTGCACAGGTCCGGCCTCCTGCCACCAACTCCCTTCGCCTCCTTTCAGCCGTTCTCTCCCCAGGTAACATCTCCACCAGCTTCAGCGGCACAGTCTCAGTGCCACAGGCAGCCGCGACTGCTCTTGCTGGAGCTGAGGTGCATCCCCACCTGCAGCCAGAGCAGTGCCTGGTGGCAGCAGGAACCTCAGCTTGCCTAAAGCTGGCCGAGGCATCTCCACACTGCAGGGCAGCCCCCGCTGCACACACATTCCCAGGCCAGCAAAGCCTGTACCTTTCCAGCATTCTTTTTTTTATTTCTCAAAATTGTATTTTAAAGGAGAAAAGCCATCATCCCTGGAATCTGTGTCTCCCTCCCTCTCTCTTCCCCTTTGCCCGTCACTGCCTTAATCTGGCTGGGGCCTCTTTCACATCAAGGTGACACGGATGGAGCGCTCATCTGGTAACAACTAAACCACGCTTGACCATTTGCACTCCATGGACCTCTCCTACTGTCAGATTTTATAACCCGATTACTACAGACTCGGGTTAGATTCAGACAGATTGCCTACCAGCAAAAAGGCTCAATATCCCATTATCAGATTTGCGAGCCCACCATTTCTCTTCATTTAGTACGTAATAGAAAGTGTCAGTAATGTCCTGTGGACTTAGGCTTTAAAAATGAGTCCTAACTATGCAAGTCATATGTATATACCAGGAGAAAATACTCCACAGAATCAGCTGCAGGACAACAATTTTAAAACGTTTTTTATTTAAATATTAAATAAAACACATCAACTAATCATTTTGGTGTACACCTCTCATTTTAACATAAGAAATAAAATGATTGTTCAGTCATGATAAAAAATAAACTATACATCTCAGATAAACCAATCACGTAGTGTCTTTAAATACCCTATTGCATTGCAGTCTGCAGAACAGCACTGTCAAGATATCTACAAAAAAACCCAAACTTTTAAAATGACCTCTTTCTGCTCCAGCAATTATTCCAAAGAGGTTCTACAGCAATTGGAAAAGAAAAAAAAATACTATGAAAGTAAAGTGCTTGTCATTGCTCAGGACAGGAAACAAAACAATCTGTGGCCTTTTGATCCATGGCATTAAACAAAACCAATGCTGAAGAGGAAATTCTGCGTTTTGTGTGCTGCCCCTTAGAAAACCGAAGGCAAAGTTGCTGCTTTGTGATGAGCTGGCTTCTTCTTGCCCTCCTCTCCAGCCATCTCCACGCAATCTGGTTTTTTGGGTTAGGTTTTTGTTGGTTTTTTTTTTTTTTAAACCACTACAAATGAGCATGAGACTTTGGTGTTTTCTCTGCTGCAAGGCACCACTCATTATCAGGAATTCAACTCAGGCAATTTTCTCTCACTTTGAAGCTTCCAGACCATGTAGCAGCAGCGGCAAGCTGGAGATGCACCAATATAGACACACAGATAAACACACAGATAAAGAGGTCGTTTATGGAGAGCCACAGACAGAGCCACATGACATCTTCAACCCTTCCTACTCCCACCAATTAACCTGATCGATCTTTGGCTTTTTTCTTTTTTTAAAAAAACAAAAAACAAACAAAAAACCCCCAGGTATCCATATTATTTGCGAATGTGTAATACTGCAGGTCACACGAATCCAAGGTAACCTGAAGGCACCCTGTGTCACACTAGGGAGATGGGTCCTTTTAGACAGAATGCAGCTATTTTCTGACATTCAGATGGCAGCTTCCAGCCAAACCGGCTCACTGTTTGCTCACCTGCTTCCAAAGTTTGCATGCCCTCCCCTACCCATTTCTGTAGGAGCACAGTCTGCTCTCCCCTTTATACCTAAGCATAACTTCTGTTGATACCAACAGAAGGCACGCTCTGCCTTGGAAGGGGAGTGGGGTTTATACCAGAAACACAATATAAGCATATTACAAAATATAAAAAAAACCTAGTGTTACATAGTTTTCTGCTTCCTATTTATATACATATACAGCATTAAAAACCATACGAAAAAACACCTATCTAATCCAAAACCTCATTTTGCTAATATGCCAAAAACAAACCAACCAAAAAACAAACACCCAAAGATTGTGCTGTTTAACTCACTTTTAATACAGTTTTGTTCAGAAATAGCTGTACTCCGTTAGAGTAGAATTCTGTTCTAGCCTATTCCTTTTGTCTTTGTCAGTATATAATTATAACCTCAATATTGCACATTTCCCCAAGAGTCAGTTCTGTTTGGACCCTGATAATGAAATGCATAAAAACAATTAGCAGCGGAAATAACAATGTGCAGCACTAAGAAATACCCCTCAGGCGATTTTGTAGGCAACCTCCAGGAGGGCTTTTTAAAAAGAAAAACCCTTCCCATCACCCCACCGGTTCTAATGCTTCCTCTCCTCAGTGCTTCTGCAAGAATATGAAAAAAACTTAGCGTTTATAAAAAGACTCCTAAAGATTATTCAGACGGACAAAATATATGCATGTGTGCAGGTGTGTATGTGTATATATACACACACCACCCCCAAACAAACATCCCTGCAAAAGACCAGACATTATGCAATTTGGATTCCAACATCAAGGGATACATTTTCAATAGATTACTTGTTTCTGTACTAATTAGAGGGGCCTTTTAAGCTTTACCAGCTGATGTATCAAGCATGAAGTTCACAGTTTTCATTTAAAGTATATGTATCTGGGAGGTCTGGAATGGGGATTTTGGTTCCTTTAAATAAAATGAGTGTTAACAGGAGGAAAAAAAACCCAAAAAACAACAAATGGCAATGCTTCCATTTTTGTCTTCTATGAATACATAATGCTGCATGCCACTGGTTTTCTGTTTATTTTCTTTAAAAGAGGTAATCATCTTCACAAACCCATAAATGAATATTGTGAAAAAGGGAGGCTCTGGTCCCTTCTTTGAAAAGCCTCTCCCTGCTGTGTCACCATTACTGACAGCTGCTAATCTTGCATAACAGCAGAGCTGTATTGGTCTGACTTGAGTACAGTACCGAAGAGTTCTTCCCCAACCACATCCCTCCCTTCCCCACAAATGCCCCACCCATCTTCCCCATCATTATTTTTCCTTTAAAAAATTCAGTTTCTATTCATATTTGTTCAGTGCAAGAATAGTAGAAGCAAAAAGACATACATATTGCTTGTTTCAGTTCTATAAAGTTGCTAGCTTTCTGAGCCAGACAGCCTCTTCACATACTTCAAAATTTATTGCTTCTGAGAGTCACTCGTCCACATGACACCAGCCAGCCACGGACCCACACCTGCCATGGAACAGTGGTGAAAGTTCTTCGCAACAAGAGCAGCGTGAGCTGTAGCAGCCGGGGCTCTCATTTGACCAGGACAAACTTCCCTAGCTGGTTGGAAGTCAGGTCCTCCATCTCACAATCCCCGTGCTGCAGAGTGACAGTGTCATAGCTTGGAGACTGCACAGAGAAACTCTGCTGCTGAGAGAAGGTGGTGCCAACTGGAGAAACGTTGCTGCTGATGTACAGGTGCGTGTCTAAAAGGTGAGCTGCTGAGGACACCGGTGACACGCTGACACCAAAGAAATGAGGTTGGAGCAGTTGGCTGTTGCCAGCAAAGGCCAGCTCAAATGAGTTCTCTCTTTGTAGCTCTGACAACAGAAGAGAATTGGATGCTTTGCAGGTACCTACACTATCAGAGGAGGGGACGCCATTTGTTGCAGATGTCTGAGAACTCTGAGGACAAGCTGTCTGGAGTAGCTGGTGATGCTGGAACTGGAGCATTCTGAACAAAATCCAAGGGTGGAAGAGGTTAATTTGCACTGCCAGGATAATTTAATGTTTTTCTTCCTCCTTTCTTGCCCCTAACCCTGACTATAACTTTCCCCTTTGTTTCCTTCTCTCTGTCAAACCTCTCCTTACCCAGCCAGTACAATTAAAGCAAGCTGACCACGCCAGGTCAACGAGTTTTCACTTGGCCTTTCACTTGACTTTTTTGTTGGAGAGGGCAACTACCACCAGAAAGTTATCTAGTCACCATTTGCCTGCTAATAATAAATGTTCTAGAGACAACATGTGCAGATAAACCGGAAACTCAATTTTCCATCTTGCTTCTATGGGAATGAAGAGGTGCCACCACACATGACATTTGAGGCCACTGGAACTGTGCCTCCTTTGTGGGCTATAACTTTTCCAAATTACAAGGTTTCACTTCCTTGCCATGGGAAAATTACAGGAGGAGGCAGAGGAGGAAAGAAGTCATTCCCAAAACTAACAAAGAAAAACACAGCTTGCAACAGGGAGAAGTAATGTTTTTCCCCACAGTACCCAATTGCTTCTCAATTCAGCAACCTCCAAATATTTGGACGTTGAGATTTTTAAGTGGAACTGCACGTCCTGTGTTACGTATGCCAATGCAGGAAGCCACAAAGGAAGCCAAGCAGTTTATCTGCTGCCACACAGCAAAGATGGAGGATGGGAACCCCCAGCGACCAAATTCCCCAACCTCTTTTGCTGTGTTTACTCCTGCTCACTTGCCCCTAACCAAAGTAAACCCAATGAAAACAGCAAAACTCCTGCTGGTCAGCTTCTCACCTCTGCTGCTGTAGCACCTCCTCCAGGAGGCTTCTCCCCTCTCTGCTGCTCCCACTGCTGCTGTACATGCAGGTGTTCGGCTGGGTGTGTTGGAAAGGGCTCATGGCACTCCTTGCTGCCCGAGATGAAGAGGACTGACACACCTGCCGAGCAAAGCCTTTGATTTTATTCAAGCCAAGAAACCCCTTGGCTCGAGCGTTCTTCCGCAGCTGCTGCCTAAAAGCCTTCAAGCCTGTGGGACATGAGGAAAAGAAATGCACTTTAATCCTCCTTAGCATTTGCCTAGGAGCCTACTTTACAGATCAGCTTTTCTGGGCAGCTGCCTTAATTTGCGTGAGAACTGCGCTAGAAGAGACCGTGACTCTTCAGTTCATGTTCACCCCTCTGCCCCATGGTCAGAGCAAAATTTATGCAATGGAACAGGGTCTGCGACAGCCACACCCTTCTGTAGATGAACACACACACAGCAAAGGAGAAACCTGACAGAAATCATGATGCTGTGCACTCCATATTTTAGGAAGAAAGCAGAGTCTGCCATCCCACTCACAGCAGCAGAAATATCTTCACGGGCATGCTGAATCCGTATCTGAGAACCTCTCATCTAGGCATCCTCCTCAGGGCACCCAACTCTTCCCCAGGGACCATGAACACAAGAGGCAGAATAACCAGGTAGCTGGCCACGGTCTAACACCAACATGGGAAAGACAGTATCCCTGCATGCTACGCTTTTCTAGTGGCAGTTGGAAGGGTGCAATCCCCCGGCAATAAAGCAAGGAAGACATTACCTTGAGTTAATGAGGTATCAGATGCTCGCCTTCCCTCTTGGAAGCTGACAGGCAGGAGAGAAGCACCTCCCATGCAGCCCTGGGCTTGTAACACAGGAGCGTCAGACTGGGAAGCTAGGAAGGGCGACGTCATCCTAGCTGTGGCTGGGCTACCCGTCATTACTTGACCTGCCAAACAGCTGCTCAGGGCCACTGAGCTGTCATTTGAAGATGAAGTAAGGCAGCTGTCTGAACTAGTTCCCTCTGTGGGACTTGCAGAAGAGGAAATGACTATACCTATGGAGGGGAAGGAAGGAGAGAAAGAACATTCCCAAGATGAGTACAGGAAGGAACAAACATAACATCAGAGCCTTTTGTCCACCTACACTGGCACTAATAGGCACCTGCAAGCTGAAGAGGTGTCCAGCAACTCATGTTGTTGCAGGGCTTGACTCCAGTAAGGGGTCACCAACAAAAAACCTAAGTTTGGGTCCTGACCAGCGGGTAGGGCTCTGCCAGCGACTCCAGCACCACCAGGCTATGCTGGATCAGGACTACAGCATTTCTTTAGCACAACAGCTCTGATATGGGATTATTGTGAACAGTTTTGCTTGTTTAGTTCATGGGGTCTGGATGTGTACCAAATACAGTCAGTACTGACGACTTTTTTTTAAAAAAAATTCATAGAATGGTTAGAGTTGGAAGGGACCTTAGAGATCATCGAGTTCCAACCCCCCTGCCATGGACAGGGATACAGGCATCCCCACCTCTCCCAGTACAACAGCAAAAGAAAGCAGAGAAGGGTTATGTCCTGCATGTGAGAATGCTCCCCTCTAAAGTATTCTAGATGAAATACAACAGTGCAACATTTCTTCCTTAACAGCCATGCTTATTTATGGGGAGACAGAACTGTGGCGGGCAGAATACAGACCTCTTTTGCTGGGCCTTCCTATCCCAGTCAAGGCAAAATCAGCACATACTCCTCAGGCATTTGTCTGCTATGGCACAGCACTCCTACTCTGGCCTTTTCCTATATCTACGGACACCTTCATCTCTCTCACACTTACTTACATGGAGGGGCATGCTGATAGAAGTGAGTGGTCACTTCGGCCAGTGTGTGCCTCCTGCTGGTGTTGCTAGGGATGCGGATAGGGTGGTCATACGCTTTGATTTCATCTTCCAGCTCTTTCTCTTGCCTTACTTCTTCACTAATGGTGGTCTCCAGCAGGCTGTTGGGGGAGATGGAGCGGTTCCGGAAGAGCCCGTTGAAGTTAGAATCCACAGGAAAGAACACAGGCTGCAAAACATAACAGATCACAGACTGAAGGGTGTTTTACTTATTTCTGCACTACCTTTTAATACTCTTCACAGCCCCGTGGCATGTCTTCAGTAGGTCTACTGTCTGAGAGGCTACTATGGCGCCATGCCCAAATGCCAAACAAAAGATTGGAGGGAGTCACAACTCCTGTGGTTTTGGATTGGCAAAACAGTGGGGGGAAAAAAAAAAGGTAACACACAGTTTAGCTGAAAACACCAACCTGTAATGGATTGCTCATGTCACAGTCCATTTCTGCCTGCAAGGATGGCTGAATCAGGTTCTGAGGTTGCTGGTAAAGCAGAGATGATCGCAGGGTTTCACTAGTGAGACTATCCTGAGGCACCTGGAGAGAAAGAGCAACGCACAGAAGCCATCATATACACTGCAGTTCCACATGACTTTTCAGATACTGGAGAATCAAGGAATTTCAGAGCCACCTTCCATGCAAGCTTTCTCCACATACTTTCTATGAAAATTAATGAAGTTACACAACACAATGCCAACACAAACACAAAACTCCTTCTCCTAAGTTAGGCAACTTAACTGGAAGTACAATTTGAAAAGGCTCCCAGAGCATACTTTGAAGGGGGTGGAGGTGAGGAAAAGAAAAATATTGTCAGAAAAACATACAAACTGACTCATGGAGTACTTGTGAGGATCCTATGAGGTATGTAACAAAAAAGTGTAAATGTGATCCATGCTTAAGAGGCCAAATTTCCACGTGAACCCTAATCTTCTGGCTCATTATTGACCTGCACTGGAGGCAGACTATTCTTTGGACCATGACCCACAGTCACTTCATAGGAAACAGGCCGTTAGTATTCAATCAGCCTCCCGCTGAAGAACAGTGGGCTGTGTGTCCTATCAGGGGGCACCAATATCAGAATTGTCTTTCAGAAGCCTGAGAGTCACCACCCTGTATTTTTCTGTAGAAAGGGGCAAGAGAGCCAACAGACACAGCTTCCCAGTAAGTAATGCTCTTCCTTACCTCAACATTGCTCATCTCAGAGCTCCTCGGCCTTTGCTGACGGCCAGTTGCTGGACGACTCGACAGCTGGCTGCTTCGATATTCCTTGAGGCGCTCCAAGAGCAGGTAATAAATTGCAGCAAAATGGTTGTAGCTGCTGTTTTGCAGAGACTAGAAGACATTGAAAGGACCCTTAAGTTACAGGTAGCTCAGGATGTAAGCAGCCAAAACTCACTGCTATAGCCTCATAATAGCTACTCAAAAAGTAAGTAGAAATCCAGAAGGGCAATGAAGATTTTACTACACTGTGACACTGGATCAAGGCTAGTCATTAAATGACGTATATATGACTATACTATTGGCATTTAAGTAGTCACTGAAGATGTATCTAAGGGGCTAGCACTTCTTACCTCAACAGTTCTCTGCCTGTCGATGCCAAGTGTTTGCATGATGCCAAGAACCTGCTCATTGTAGTCACCCAGGTTGGAGTTGTAGTTTTGCATGGAGAAGGACAAAGACTGCTGCTGTTGAAGAGACGGGTCAGCTTGCATCCACTTGTGCTGCTTTATTTGGGAAATGGTTATTCGCTTGGTTGGGTCCACAACCAACATCCGTCGGATTAGTGTTTCACAGTCTAGATGACAGAGACAAACTCATGAGCAAGGGGTAAAAATAACAGCCCAGCCCCAGGTCACTGCCAAGAAACCTTCCCAGTAAGTGTATGATGTCTATGAAAACGGGAATTAAAGGTTTCTGAGGAGCTGATGCCTGATCTGACTACCAGATATTCAAAACAGCACAAGAGATGTGCACGTAGATTTCACAAAAGCAAGACGTCACTACAGGAAATGAAGCTGTACTGGATACCAGCAGGTTTCAGGTGGCCTTGCACTTTGCAGAAGAGCTGGTTTTGAGCGGATGCAGGTTTAACCATGTTACATCCACTTAAAATAGGTCAGAGTTTTGTACATGATGGGATTCCGTACTACGTCCTGGTCCATATATACTGCTTATTTGTTTATAACCCGGGAATCAAAGCCGTTCATGGCTATAACTGCTAAAGGTCAGACTTTAAAAGATACTATTCACTTGAAGACAGTTACATTCGCTTGTTTTCAAATCCAAATCAGAGAGAGGTGGTAAGACTCTTCAGTTCCTTTTTCTCACCAGACTGTTGGAGTGCTTAAGAAACAGCGCTAAGCCCCACTATTTCTGCTCTTCTTGACAGCATAGCCACACTGAAATATACCCCTTCTGCATAGTTAAAATATCTTAGGAGAACTACACCCATCTCAGCATTGCAGGCTAGTCTCATTAAAATCCTGTTTTCCCTCTTTTATGACTGATTATTTCTCCAGCTAGAGTGTCAAGTATTTTTGTAATCCATAGAGAAACCCTAGGAAAGGAAACGACAGCTTTTTAGATGCACTGTAAAGCAGATCCCAGAGAAGAAAACATGTGCAACAGCCCCTCAACAAAAAGCGCGGCCCTACAGAAATTACTAGATACACGAAGACACATTGATTGCCAGCTGCAAAACTAGTCCCACCTGTCACTGCTCCAAGATGGAACAGGACAGCTATTCCTTTATATGTAGCCCCTTTTCTAACATTAAGGAACTGAAAAAAGCACCTTCGGACATGAAGTAAGGGATGCGGAACCGCCCCTCCAGCACTCTTTGCCTCAGGGTTGGTAAATTGGGTCCATCGAAAGGCAGAGAACCACAGACAAGGACATATAGCACTACCCCAAGGCTCTGTCAATAGAAAACAGTACAGCATGTAACTCAGGCAAAAGCAATAATTTTGAAAGCCCTCAGACCCTGATGAAGCATGGAATGCGATTTCTAAGGAATATCAAGCTCACCCATATATCAAGGTGAGGTCCTTCATATTCTTTGCCTTCAAAAACTTCTGGAGCTGCATAGGGTGGGCTTCCACACCAAGTGGAGAGGGGCTCTCCTGACTTGTAGAAGTTTCCAAAGCCAAAGTCTGAAATGAATATAGAAGTCTGGGGTGAGACATCACTCAACCACATACTAATATTTCAGAAGTAACAGAAAATGGAGAGAAGAGAGCAGATGTATTGTTTTGTTCTCTGCCTATTCATTTAAGATATTCTCTTTTGTCCAGAGGGTATGTTCAGAGAAACATCAGTAACTTTTGTTTTATTTTCAGTTACCATAAATACATTTATAGGATTATCCTAGGGAGATTGAATTTCTGTATTTGTCTACATGCCTAATGTTGTTTGTAGAGTAGCTGCATAGTTCTTATTACCTGCTAACTTGATATTCATGTTAGCATCTAGCAGAAGGTTCTCTGTTTTGAGATCCCTGTGCACTATGTGGTGGCTGTGACAATATTCCACAGCTGAAAGAATCTGCCAGAACTTCTTCCGTGCTTCGCTTTCACTTAAGTGACCATTGGAAGTCAGATGATCTGTAAGACAAAATAAGAGCCACAGGATTTAGAAACACCTGGAGGAAAAATTTCATAATCCTGCAGGTGCTGCACTTGCTGTTTGACAGCTGACAACACCAACCTTGGATTTTTAATCAGAATATATATTACTCAGGAATGACAACAATAAAGCCATGATTTCTAAATCTAAGGAACCGTTGGCTCTGGCAATAAGGACTTACCAAACATTTCTCCATTCTTTGCAAACTCAGTAACAATGTAAAGCATATCCTTTGTCTCCATAACCTGTGAAGACACAAGAGGATATGCTTAAAAAAAATGCAGACCTCTGTAGTTTCATTCATTTTTCTAAGTGTATTCTCAAACATATCAGTTCAATTATTTATTTGACACAGCAGCTGGCAGTAAAGGCATCTAATTTTGCACCACAGTGTTCTTTTCAAGCAAACTGGTAATGAAAAAGATAACAAATCAATGCTTATATGCCTACAATATACAATGGCTTCCTGTGCCATTGTTCTTCTCACCATTACCATGCCACCTAATCTCCATAAGATAACTGATGAGCATTTCAGTAATTTCATAGACTTCCCTGAATTCATTTTTTGTTAAAATATGCATATATAGTTTTACAATTCATCTGATATATTCTGAACATGCAAAGACACTTAAAGTTTATATAAAGTCGCCTTTGTTTCAAGGCTAGCAAGTACTCAGAACAGGAAAGATAGCTACAACTTGAACAAATTAAGAAGTAGTATCAAATACCCTGCTCCCATTTGGTGTTGGCTGGGGACATGGCAAGCCTCCCATGCAAGCAACAATTGGTTGCTGTTTGTTTAACGGCAGTGCTTGATGCAAACCAGCAAGTGTCAATACATCACCCAGTGTTCACCTATCAATCTACTATCAACTTCCTTTGATACTTGTCCATTTCTTCCTTTGGAGGAAAAAAAAAAATAACTAAAAACCAAACAATGAATGAGAAATGCTGAACATTGCCAATTTAATCCTCAGTTACTGTGGCATATCTTTCAAACATTGAATTTCAGATTTTAAAATACAACATTTCCCTGGAACTGGACTCTCAAGGAGCAGGCATTTTGTTTTGGAAGCAGAGGCTCACAACAGCTTAACAATCAAAAAAGCACCAATACTACTTCAAAGGCTGTAATTTCCAGGCTCCTAACCTGTAACCTTTTTGGAAGATTCTTGTGCTCCCTTCACTACAAGCACACGCAGACACGAAATGCAAATAAACAAAAGGGAGCAAAGGAAGAGAGTTTCCCAGTTTAAAAAACTGAAGGAAAGTGTTCTGGGAAAGTTGCCAGCTGGACGAAATTAAGACGCGGTGCTGAAACTAAAACAATGATGAAATAATACAAGAACACACACCCTACGTTGGTATGTCACCTAATTCCATCCCTGCTTCTCAGTCTCCACCAAACAGGTAAAGCATCAGTTACAACAACAAAGAAAAGAAAACTTCACTGAAAAGAAATTATGGTCCACTACCAACGTCATTTGCTCCATCAAGTGAAGTGGTTCAACTAGATGGAATTTAACCTGCTTTTCTAAAAGCTTCGAAATAATATTTTCACCCACATCATTCCACTGAAATGAAATCAACCAAACTGTTAGAATGTTTCTGCATATCCTACACTGCCCTATGGGCAACAATGACGTCAGATGTTAACACAGAATAATTTTTGTTATGATGGTTAATACTATAAATATCAAGCACTTCATGTGTGTCAAGGTCCTTAAAAATAATGTCTGGCCTAAGCACCTGCCTTACTGGCTCTTCAGCCTTACATGTTAATTAAAACTTTTTTTTTTTTTTCCTTTTTCAAGCTAACAAACTCAACGGTAAGATTACAGGTGATAATAGTGTTTACACTACTGCACACGGACTTTCAGACCTGCTACTTCATCCATCTATTCCTCTCTCCCCTCTGCCCTTCTAGACAGGTCCAGGCAGACTCTGATACCTCATCTCCTTGTTAAATCCACATGGCACTATTTAAGATGATTAAGAGGAACTTACACCAAACCCTAACTAGATCAAATATTTAGAATTTGCTAAGTTGTCCTTATTCACTAGACAGATGTGATCCTGTTTTCTGCACAACACATTAATTTGTTCTTACTGTTAAAAATATCCGTGAGTGCAGAAACTGAACAAATGTAAATCAAAATTCATACCGTGAAACTCTACAAGAGGAAAGATATTTAAAGTTCACTTTTGAAACTACACATACTGGTACAAAATAACCAAATGGATCATCTTTTGACATATTCTAAGATATCAACATTTACTGGCTTTTTATTTTCTGCTTAGATTGAAATTCTAATTCTTAAATTTACTACTTCGATTGATTTGGTTAAATTTTCTTGATTTTAAATCCCTTCCACTTATGGCAAACTCAACTTTCATGCTTTCTTCTCTGCTAGCCTACATGAGTTCAAGTCTTCCTCTTATCAAAAGCACGTAAGGAAGTTCTAGTCCTCTAAACTGGAAAAGCAGAGAAAAGCAGAGGAGTTAGCAAAGGCAAGTTACTCACAGAAGTTCAGAGAATCAGTTCCTTGATCTGAAACAAACTTCAGCCTGGTTTTAATTGTAAATTTTACAGCACGTTTTGTCAAAAAGCTGTCTAATGTACCAAGATCTTGTTCAAAGAATGATGAATGACTTCAAAAAAAGCACATAACAGTTTCAGCATTTTTTCAAAAAGTATTTCAATATGCATTCTCTCTGCAAGTATTTGATTTAAAATCATGTGCAAGAGAAGAGCACAAGCGTATCTCATCTGCGTACAGCACTTCAAAACTGACTTCTTACCTGATATAGCTTGATAATGTGGGGATGATTCAAAAGCTTCATTATCTGAACTTCTCTATAAATCTTCTCCAGATTGCTTGGGTCTAACCTTGTTTTGTCTATTATTTTTATTGCAACCTGCAGATTTAAAAAAAACCAACAACCCCGGGTATTACAAAATAGGTACGCTTAATGTTAAGATCTTTTAAAAAAAAAAAAAAGACACTCCACAGAGAGAAACTGACAAAATCCCAGTAAAATAGCTTTTAAAGTATGGACTTGACAAAGCTGATTCTGTTTTTCTGAACTGCAGAGAATTCACAACACAGCATTTTCATTTTTCTTTTCTACGTCAAAGGATTACACATAAGGTAGTGAATAGAACTGCAGAAATTAGCACTGGACAGGATTCGGTAAATCTTTTAATCCATCCCATGCCAGTGAAAAACAGATTCCTCTAACAGACTGTTTTCTACTGTAGTGACTGATACGATTTTGACACGCACTAGAAATATAAATACAGTTTTGTGCCCGTTAATAAGTTATTTCTGCAAATAGCACTGCAAGTTCTTTGTTCTTGAAGCACACGTCTTGAATGAAAAAAATTAAGCCCACCTAAAGTCTTCAAACGATCCTTAATTTGTAATAGCAAACTAAGGCGGAACAATTCAATGAAGTAGGAGTCAGAAATGTAGGGTTTTTTTATATATTCTTGCTCGCTTTGAATTTTACACGAACTCTGCTGAGCACGTCGGGAAAACTCGAAGCTCCGAGGACCGGCCACCTCAACTACTGCTCGACGCTCAACAGGGCGGCGGGCTGAGCCCGCTGGACTCCCCAAAGCCCGCCGCCGCTCTCTTCATCCCCACCACCAGCTCGTTTCACCCTGCTCGCAGCGGCAGCCCCACCGGCTGCCGGCCCGGCAAGTAACGGGCTCTTCACCACTCCTCCCGTCCCCCCTCCGTACCCACCTGCGTTTTGGTCACTCTATGCCTGGCCAGTTTGACCACCGCGAAGTTGCCTTTCCCCAGCGTCCTCTCGATGTCGTAGAAGCCGACTCGCAGGGGCCGCTGCTGGGCTTGTCCGGCCGCGGGCACGGCGGCGTACTCTGACATGATCACCATGATTTAGGCGGGCGCGGCGGGCAGCGCGCACCCCGAGCCTAGGAGGGGAGCATCCGCGCTGCCCCGGGGAGGCGGGCGCTGGCACCTGGCACGGAGAGGGCACAGCACACCCCTGTCAGCCCCGCCCGCCGACGGGACACCCCCCCCTCACACACACACACCCACCCCTCGGCAACAGCGGCAGGGCTCTGCCCCGGCCCCTCGGCGGAGCCGCGGACGCCCCGGCTCCGCTCAACCGACCCCTCGGCCGCCGCGCGCCGCGGAGCGGCCGTTGCCCGACCGCCGGAGCAGCCGTTGAGCCGTCGTACCTGGCGGGCGGGCGGGCGGCCGTTGAGCCGCTGCTGCTGGCGCCGGACTCCGCC
>JAOXNO010000001.1:117813245-117828163 GCA_028565335.1 Limnodromus scolopaceus
GCCTCTTCTTCCCCCCGCCCACCGCCGAAAGCCGAGACGGGCCCATTGACGTCACTTTGACGCCAGAGAGACGCGCGCCCAGGCGCGAGGCTGAAGGGGAGCGAGACACCGGGCCGTTGCCAAGGAACGGGCGGTGCTGACGCGCGCGCTGATGGAGCCGTAGCCCGGGAGACGGAGGGGCGGTGACGTCAGGGCAGAGGGAGGGAGGGGGCAGCTGGGTCTCCTGCCCCCCCCACCCCCCAACCGCCCGCCTGGGTTGGGGGGGTGTGGGAGGGGGGGCTCTCCACTGTCACGTGACGCGCCCCTTCTCCCGGAGGGGTCGCCCCCTGCCGGCACGCTCGGAGCCCGCGTCAACGGCCGGCGCGCGGGTCGCCGGCAGCCGTTAACCTCCTCGCGGCCGCGCCCCGCTCCGCCGCGCGGGTCTCCCCTCAGCGCCCGAAGCCGCCGGCAGCAAGAAGCCCCCCGCAGACAGGGTTTGCGCTACCCTTTGCCCAGGGCTCGGCGGAGATGCGGAGACTCTGGACGCCGCGCTAGCCCCGTATGAGGCGGGGGGCCGCCGCACCGGTGAGCCCCCGGCCCTGCCGGCTGGGGTGCCAGGCCCAATCCCAGCTACCGACGCAGCTCACGTCCTGTGCCGGAGCCCGTCGGGCTGTGAGGCCACGGACTGGCAGCGGGGAAACTGTGGCTTGCAGCCCTGCGGGGGACATTTTTTCCTAGTCCCAAAGCACAAGCAAGGCTGTGGCCGCCCACCCTTTGCACCAATGCCCGCGGCGGGATCCTGACCCGCCTTCTCCCGCGGAGGATCGGCTCCCCTTCCCGTTGTTTCCAGGGTGTGGGTGAAGGGGAGCTGCCGACCATCACTTCTGGCACCCAAGACTGGGGCCAACCCGGCCTGGGGGCAGCAACCTTCTGGGTCCACCAGCTGGACACTAACAGGAAGAGAAGTAATAATAAAAAGCCCATATATATATATATGTGCAGTACTTTAGCAACTTGTATGTTCTGGACACACCTGCGGTACTATTATCTCTGGTCAGTCTGGAAGTAAGGCTTGGGAGGTTTGCCTTTTTGCACTCTGAGGCTGAAGGAGGCTGTTTGAGGTTGCACCTCAGCATCCTGGACATGCCCAAGAGGTTCCTCTCAAGGTCAAACGTGAAGCAGCAGATGCGCTTGGTTCAAACATGTAGATCTTCAGCCTTCATGCAGCAAGTGACCAAAATGTCTGTACATTTGCTCTCAAACTCCAGTTTAGCCTTGAAAATAAGTCTTGAATGATGCCTGCCATATCTGTTACTCAACTTTACCTTCTCTGTTGAGAGTCAGCCAAGGCTTTTTTCAGACAAGTAATTCTCCAGTCAGCGGTTCGACTCCTGACTGGAAGACTGTCCGTCTTAGTCTGAACCCCTAGCCATGGCCAGTGGCACACTGGGCAGTGACCCTTCTCTTCCACCCAGAGACACCATGCGAATCGGATTTGCCAGACTGCTTGAAATAAGGCAATGCCTTGGATGGAGGAGGCATAGCTCTGAAATCTTCAGCGTGAAGCAAAGCAATGCTACGGTTGCTTTCGCCTGTAGTTGGTGGGCACGTGAATGACTTCTAAAGGGCTCAAGAGGGACCCACTACGGGAGGAAAGAAAGCTTTTTGTCAGTTTTCGTACAGTTAAAGATGGGATGAGAAAAATATGCTCAGTATAAATCAAATTACATGATATATGAGCTGTGTGTCATCAGCACACTTGAGAGAGATCCATCGGGACATTCTAGTGAAGCAAGCTGGACTTCCTCTGCTTCTCTTATCTAATTAACTATATTGCTTGTGTTACCTGCCGCAACGTGTGTGCTAGCCCTTTCGGGAGGCCAGTTACGCTGCAGGCTCTTTCTCCTAGAGACACGGAGAAATGACACCTGAAATTAAACCCCAAACTTTGTTTATCTTGACCATTGCACAAAACTCCTGCTGCCTTTACACTTCTTTACTGCGAGCAGGTAGGTAGGCCGGCAGTCTGCAGGGCTTGAGTGGTGCTGGGAGAGGGCAGCGGCTTGCAGAGCTGGTGGCCAGGAGCTGAAGGATGGGAGCTGCTTACATGGAGGCAGCGGTGTCACCCAGGTCATGGGACTGCTATGCCATTCGATGTAAGGGGGGGGGGGATAATAGTACCCAGCCAGCCCAGGCTATTGTAACATTCAATTAGTGCTTACACAGTGCCTTGAATAACTCGCATGAAAGGCTGACTTATTATTATTATTATTATTGTCATTATTAAGCTAACAGTATATTCTCCGTGGAGCTCATGAAGAGGAGGTGACGCACAAACAGCACATACAGTAGCAACTGCATGTGAACGGTGCCCCAGGAGTTATAAAGAAAAAAATTACCTTAATAATGACTCCTCTGGTGTGGTGGGATTTTCTTCCCTTTAATTATAGTTGCTGTTTTCATTTGAAATTGATTAAGTGTTTTAGGATGGCAAACAGAACTGGTCTTTTTAGAAAGAACGCTCAAGACAGCCAGCCCCAGCTAGGAGCATTAACATTTTGATTTCTTTTTAAAGGACTCAAAATTTCTTTCTTCCCAAATTGGAAGAAATGGAAGAAGGACTGGAATTGGCACTCTCCCTAAGATCCCATGATTTTTCTATCCTCAGGAGAGGCAGACACCTGTGCCATGGGACTGTCTGTAGACCTCACCACAGGATTACACTGAGGAGAATCCACCATCCTGATTTTAATTACCTGCATTAGATGGAAAAGGCAAGAAGAACTGACAAGTGTTGCTACCTGTGGAAGGTACTTACACAGACCTGCAATCTCTGGTCCAGAGGGTGGGGTACGTATAGCTTCTGCAGTGGTGGAGGGGACACACAGTTTTTAAGAGGTGTATTTTTATTGAGAGTTAAATTAAAGACCTCTTGCATCTGTTACTCTCAATAACCTTTTGGTATTTCTCTTCTGTTTTCATACATGTGGGTCACAACAGTTTCCAGCAGTGCTGCACAGAAGTAGCCATTGCACAATTTTCGTAGTGTCATAATTACATCGTTTTTCTACCACTTTCACTATGAATTGATACCGCATTATGAACCTCTTACACAATCACGTTTTATCATAAGAGAGGTGCTTCTATTGGGAAGGTTGATGCTTTTGCAATTTCTGCTTTAACACTTTTGCTGCCCTCTGGTGTTTTGGATATCCTGAATGAGGAATCACCTCAGAGAAACATCTATGGTCAGAAGAGGTATAATTATGGAGCTAGCTTGTACATAACGAGGGTACAAAAGCGAGGAAAGTGGAGAGGCACTTTCCAAAGCATCTCCACAAGGACATTCCTTTGATTTCTCTAGGAAGAGGGAGAAACTGGGAGGACGCAACTGCTAAGTTTTTCCATTGCAGCAGTCCTGTGCTCCCTCCCTAAGGGCGGCATGGTCTAAGGATGTGAATATGCATGAAAACTGCTGCCTTCCAGAACTCATCTTGCAGATATTTCCAGCAATTCAATCTTTAGTCATTTCACTCAGCATTTTCTATCAGTTTAAAAACAAGCTAACGACAATAGCAACTTTCTTCACTTAGTGAAAAGAAAACAGAACTGAGAAATGGAAGCATTACTTTCTATCCATTTCACCCTCCCCAGCTGAAGTCAGCCTGGTTTGCTGGGGTACTACTTGCCATATAGCAGTAGTTTCCTTAGTTTCCTTTTTTTTTTTTTTTCCCTAGAAAACACTAGCATGATTACTTTGAAAATCAGATTTCTTGGGCTATTTTCAGTGTCCCATTGTTTACGCAATTTAATTGATTAAAACCTCACTGAAGTCAATAGAGTTGTTCCTGGTCACACCAACTCAGACTCTGGCTAGAAAAAAGTAGAATGGAAGGTGTCACATTCTAAAAAGTATAGTGACATTTAAAGTAAAGAAGATGAGATAATCAACCTAAATACTTGCAGGCTTATTTTAAAGACAAAAGCAGTACCTTGAAAAAAATGGTGCATGACTATTTCTAATATGACTTCAAAGTTTCTTTGAATTTGAAAAAATCCAGGCTGCCACTGCAATTTTGACAAAAATACTTTAAAGCTAGCATATCCGTACTGAGGCACCACAATGGTATCCAGAAATATAATTCAGACCACTGGAATGTCTTTGGTCATAATATTGCATCAGAGTTACATAATTATGATCACAACAATGATCTTTTGTCGTTAATGTTTATGGCATTTCATAATTAATGAGGCGATGACATTTCACTGACATAATACATTGAGCTTGTCTTGCAGAATAAAGGTACGTACAGCTGCTCTTCAACATTCATCCTTATCTAGATCTATAAAATAGCTTTTTAAAGGGTCACCACCAGGTATGTTAGGGTTCTTTACTTTCCTAAATATAATGTGCTACAAAACCTACTGTTAATACCAAGGCTCTGACTGTTTTTGTTTGTATTAAGGGAAGTACAAACACAGAACAAACAAGGTGGTCTATGCCCTTGAGAGCGTCTTTCTTTTATTGTAATCATTTCCCTTCCGTGTTTGTCACTGTAATAGTGCTCCACTGTGCTGGGGCATGTGAACCTGACTGACAACTGGCAACAAACATATGAAAAGATTATGTAAAAAGAGAAGTGGGCCAGGTTATTTCCACTGCCCGGGATAAATAAAATGCAGAAGCTAAACAACCAACGTTGAATAATGGCTTTTGAATTGGGGTTTTTTCCGATTGTTTGAGCTTAATGACTGAAGGTGGAGATAATAGTAAAAGTGAATACACATCTGTAATCCAACCATCCTGATTTAAATTTAGCTGAAAATCATTTTATAGTATGTGGGCTGATTTTCAGAGAGAGTGAGCATCTACAGTTTCTGCTGATTTTGGTGGAAGCTACAATCAACATTTCTTAAAACATCCATCTGCAAGGTGTCCTGGAAGGTAAAGCATGTATTCTACCAAATTCTTTGGCTAAAGAGGACCCCGCAAGCCTCTGGGGCTGAGTAAATCTGTGTTAAACTATTGTTACTATTAGCATCAGGATTAGCCAGGTAGGCACCTTCTTGGGGCAGAACCACATGAAATTCAGATGCCTATAGACCAATACTTGGAAATGGCACTTCCCCACCAAGGTTGTATGACCTCCATAGACAAAATGGACAAGAGATAAGGAAAAGATGTAATTTCCCCCACTTACTATACCTACTTTCCTACTGGGAGGGCAAAAAGACGAAGCGCCTTGCCCTTGGTGGTGATGTGGCAAGTCTGTGGCAGAGCTGTGAAATACATTTCTTTGTCCTGAGCCCAGGCAAAGTCCTTTAGCTGCAAGGCCATCTTTCACACTGCAATTGAGTGATTAATGTTCATCTCACAGCTGGTATAAATAAAGCTCCATACATACTGGGTTTAGTACAGTTTATACAATCTGCAGCTCTTTTATGTGATTTTTCTCATCAGACTGGACTTTCTGTAAGATTAATACTTGTAATTTAATGTTAGCCCCCTACTTCCAGCTGGAGTGTGGAGAGAGAGGCAGGTCACTCAGCTAGCTTCCTGGTGCTCCCAATGCTCTGCAACTCTTTGCCACCAGTTTCTGCTGAGAGTGTGTATTACTTCTCGCTATTCCCTGAAACATCCTAGTAGCTCATGTATTGTCTTCTTGTTTGGGGTTTTTTTTTAGGCCACACCTGACATGGAAGTTTAGCAGTGTAAGATCAGTCAGAAGCTGCCAGCTCCAAAGCAAAAAAGTGGTAAGTAGAGTTCAGATATGAGAGCAGAGGTGTGAGGAAGATGTGTCCACGATCCATTTCACAGGGGGCTTTGTTCCTGTGAAATTATCCTTCTCCTTCTTTGGCCCAGCATCCTTCCTGCTCACTGCTGTACATGCATAGCTGTCATTTGAAGCTGTGGGTCCTCCCAGGGCCCCGAACAGAGCTGGAGGTTGAGAAGGCCTTAGAATTCTATGATGCTAAGGAGGCAAAGGATCCAAGACTGAAGAGGCTACGGACGGCATGAAATGGAAACAACAAGCAGCAGGCAGCAGCAGGGATGTAGTGCTAGAAACCCCTTGCAATGGTCAGGGAGGGAAATGCTCTGACACTGGGTCCCAAGCCTGTCATATAGAAGTCAGGACGCTTGATCACCCTGTCATCCACGTCCAGTGACTTCACAGCCCCAGGACACCACCAGTCCCTGGCAGGGCTGTCAGTGGGAGCTCTACATTTGAGCTTTGAAGGAAACTCAAAACTCCTGAGGCCAAACTCTCTTGTGCCCCTTTTCCCTTGCCTTGCCCAGGATCTTTTCTCTTTGGGTTCCCTACAAATAGGTGAGGGCAATTCTGCCAGCCTGGTGGAAGCGGTGGGAAAACAGCCCACATTCAACAAGTTTGGGAACCTCCTGTCAGCAGGCCAGAAGATTGAAGGCTGTTGCTCTTGGCCTTACGGCTGCTGGGGTAGCCTTGAGGTGTTCCCACTTGGGCAAAACCTGCCAATTATTCTCCAGCCACTGCAGATGCCCTCACCGGGGACTGGATGAATACCCCTGTGCTGGGCCAGAGGGACAATCTCTGATGGCTGGAAGGTAATCCAGCCTCGTTCCTTTTGGTCTGGCTTTCACCAGTGTCCTATTGCTTTTTACAGGACTGCCATAGGATGCAGAGGTGCCCCAGCGGCGCAGCTGTGGGCGACGTGGACACGTGCCCAAGAGGAAGTAGCCTGAGACAATGGAATTCATTGCACACGTATGTACTTTGTTGATTGCTGTGCTGGAAACAGTGACCCAAATGTCGCAGTTTTGATGTCCCCTCCAGCCTCCGCTCCTCTCCCCTCCCCTCACTTGTAAGTGATTCATGCAGAAAGCTCCACATCATTCCCCAGGGACAAAATGAATAACACCCCCCCACACCTTTACCTTTCCTCTATATTAATGCATTAGCATCTGAGATCCGCCGTGCTCTTGCTGCAGTTTCAAATGGAAAGGCTATCGCTTTCCTTGTGTCCCGAGTAATTGCTCCGTCTGCTTTTGCCTGCCTGTACCTCTGGCAGGCAAGGGGGTATGCACTGGCTCCTCTGAAGAGGGTATTAACAACATCTGTCTACTGCATACTGGAAAATCAGGAGCTTCTCCCCTCCCCCTTCTCTACTTTGCTCGCTCTGAAAGAAAACAGAAACAAAATAAAAGTCGCGTTTGCAGCACAGTGCCGGTGGTACAGTTATTCCACAGGGAAAACCTGATATATCCACCTATTGTCTGAGCCACTACTAAGAGACCTTAGTGAATGAGCAAGTTACGAAAACAGGTATCCTTCCTTAGAGATTAATGTGATATTTGTGTCTGATATTTCCTGCCATACAGCAGAGATTGTTTGTGCCGATGGACAAGTGAGAAATACGGCTTTCCAGAGGCGGGAAGGACTGTTGCAACACACCTTTATTGTCCTCCTCTGGAACAGCATATTAAATTCGTTTTCCATCCATCCCTCTAAATACATTTCCTATAATTGCTACTATGTCAGATGCACTGTAATCCGTCCCTCCTACGTCAGCTGCATTGTTGTAACCCCCCTCCGATGTCAGGAAAACTGTAATCCTCCTCTTACGTTACATAGGAGCTGCATCTCTGACATTTTCAATTGCATTCACCCAAAGTCAGACAGAGCAGGGACAGAGAACAAAACACCAATTTTCAGACCATGAATGTAATGAGTTCTCTGGTGTTTTGAGTGTGCATGTGGGTGTTTGAAAGTAAGGTCAAACACATTTTACACACTCAGGAGCTGGCTTTCTCCAGTCACAGACCAGACACAGATTGTTATTGGTCCTGAACATGAGAAGCTCAGCAAAATTTTTGCATGGCATTGAATCATGCATCATACATTCTTACTGGTTCTGCACGTAGGCTGCGATGCAGGGGAAGACAATAAATGACATTTCAGAGAACAAAGGTTTAGCAAAAGTCTTGCTTCGTAAGCCCAACTGATGAAATGACGCCCATGAAGAAGGAGTAGGGGAGGTGGGTTGGCTCACAGTTTGTGAGTGGGACACCAAGACAATCTATTTTCAAATATGTACGTGTATGTTACACTTCAGTCCCGGAGCTGAGCAAGAGCCTATGAACAATAACACACACAAAAGCAAATTTCTTACGTCCAATTCTTGGCACAAGCCAAACCTGAGTTTCCAGGGAAGCAGAGTACAGGGCATATGGCATCTAAATATATGCAATCATGGATGACAAGAAACATGGAAGAACTTTTTGGATGGAGTTGTTTGTTAACATCCTGAAAATATCTTTCACAAGACAGATACTGACAAGACAACTCAAACACAGATGGTTCTCCAGTGATTGTTTCAAAAGAGCTTTAACTTTGGGGTGGAGTTTGTGCTACTGGAGAAGATTGATTTTGACTCCTCAAATAGGAAACCAGACATTCATACTTCAGCTAAAACTACTCCTCTTGTTACACAGCTGTTATAACCAGAGAGCATACCACTTTGTCCTCATATTCAGCAGGATGTTTTATCTTCAGAAAGCCTTCATGTTGAATGTTCTAGATCAGTTTTTGGGCTGCCTCAAACTGGTTCCTTTCTGTCCGTAGCCATCACCTATCAGAAGATCAGTGACAGAGCTTTTATTTCCCTGATCAATTTATGCTTTTCCGTTTGGCAAATGGTTTCCCAGTCTTGTAGTACAAACCACGAAAAAACCCTTACAGTTAGATCTGCAACTACTGATCTTGGTGGTTAAAATAGACTTGTGTCTTGCTTTAAAGAGATGTCTTTTTAGAAGGTGCTGTGATTATATGAGTATAGCAAGATTATAGTCTATAAATACTTATTTTAGCGAATAACACTGCTATATGCATAAAACATAGAGGGTCAGATTAGGAAAAGACCTAGTTACACAGCAATTCTCACTGCAAGCATGGGTGAGAAAGTCAGGAACTCATCTGAAACTTCTGGTCACCTAGATGCTTGTGTAGGAGCTGAGCCCCATAACATGGATTCTTCCAGCCAGCGTGATCCTACTTTACTAAGTCACTCATGTCAAGCATGGCTTTTTGAACTGGAAGCCTCTAAATTCTGTCATTTGTAATGGAAGGAGGATGAGCATGAAGAAAAACAAAATGGGTATTGTTTTTCACTGGTTTCCAGTGCAAAACCCCTTCTGGCAGGTCTGTGTGTGGGCACGTGTGTGCACTGCCTGTGCAGATGGGACATTCCGTCAAGGGTAATGATCTGGGCTGAGAAAACTAGTGCCAATAGAGTGTATAGTCTGGATGGCCTCTGGAGGCATCTTCTTGCTTCACTGCATGTCAATAAAAGCCAAATCTTTCCATAGACTCATTTGTTGATGACAACAAGAGATACTAGTAAGTCAATATATTTTCATGTTCATCCTTTCGACAGTATGAAATTATTCTGGTGGCTTGTAATATCAAATGCAGTCCTGGGATTCAAGGCTTTAACCTACTAGCAATATTGGTAAATATTTTCTTCAGTTAAAAATTAAGTTTCTCACCTTTGAAATCAAAGTGCTAAGTTGTAAAGGGATACATGCCTTCTCTGTTAGCACCAGAAGATACTTCTGCTGCTTTTGGGGAAGTGGAATAAGCTGCCTTACAGAACACGCATTGAAATGCATAGACACAAGCTTGCAGTGTAGTATGGACAAAGTACTGGACAGAGCAACACTCACCACCACGAGTAGGATGGGGCTATGGTGAGAACATCTATTACTGCATCTCCACAAGACAGAAAGGTATTATGGAGAAGCCTACACCAGGCTCCTCTGTTTTCAGAATATCTTTTTTTTTTTGCTGTTTTTCATAAACAGGAGGCTTGTTAAATAACGCACAGCAGCCACATGAGAGAATGTACTCATGCAACAACCTTTATGAAAAGGAAATATTGGTTTGGGAATTGGGGGTTAGAAAAAAATGCCAAGACCTAACCCACAGAATGAGCAATGAGTATTAAAGGCATGAACAGCAGTACAGTTCACTGAGCAATCCAGTGCTGATCACTAAAGCCATTCACTAGGAATTTCCAGTGATAACGAACTCCCAAGACTCTGCATCCAGCTTCATAAACAGGCAGAAAGACAATTTCTCTTTAATTCGTTGTTAATGGCAAGCTGTTTGCCCAGCCTTAGAAGAAAGCAGAGTGGGGATATGTGGTTCATCACCCCTTAAGAACCTGGAACTTGGGGTCTCTGACTGCTCACTACATTTTGAGGAAAGCCTGGGAATGCCTGAAGATGAATTGAAGGAGGTTATCACTGGATCCTGGATGGTGGAAATGTAGTGATAGGAAACAGCAATACTGGACTGGCACTGCAGAATGGGGGCTGTCACAGGTTCCTGAGCAGAAAGAAACCTGCTAAAATTTGCTGCCTGTCATCAGAGACATGGTAGTAAGGAGAGGTGCAATTTGCGGCGATGAAGGTGCATCTTGTCCCGACAAATGAGTCAAGAATCCACAAGAACTCAGAGGTCTCTGTAGGACAGGCTACTCCAGCTGGAAGCACCACCCTGAATCACCAGCAGCTCTGCACCCAGGGCTTCACTCGCAAGCCTACTGTGGGTGAATAATGTGTGTATGCAGACACACACCTGCATCCGGAGGAGGAATGCCCTCTAAATCATCTTGCTGCAGAACATGGAGGCAACATGCCCAATGCCTGGTGTTACCTACCCCTAGCAGACTGCTGCAGCCCAGGACGGAGGGTGACTTGCCAGGAGACAGGTGCAGGCACCCTGTCTATGCTGGATTTCCACATTTTGACAGTTCATATTTCCATTTGGAATGAACACTGAGAGGATATGTCCTTGCCAACTGTGCCGGCGTATCATCATGTCCTGACACAGAGGGACCAGCAGTTCTGCACTGCCCCAGCAAATGTCACTGAAAAGGACAGGGAAACTTTGCAGAAATATCACTCACGTAGGCTGCTGGCCTTTACAGTCTCATCAGTGAATCGTTTTACATAAAAGTAATTAGTGGACACAGTAAAAACACGGCGAGTCATAAACCAGTCATCCTAATAAACCTAAGGTAAAAAAGGCTGGGTCCCAGCCTGAAGCAATGGCAGCAATTTTTTGTCACTGGAGTAGCATGAGAAAGCTGGAGACTCGTGCTGGCTACGCAGTGAAGAATACGCTGGAGCAGTGAGCAGCGAAGCACTCCTAGGGCGGGAGGACACAGCCAGTCTGTGCCCCACTCCTGAAGCTGTGGGTACCAGTCATCGCTCCACCAGGGTGGAAAGACCGAGGAGGGACAGGCACAGGCACGCAAGGATGCTTTGCTGCTTCTGCTTCCCGAATACTGGTCTGCCACCTTCTAACATCTGGCTTCCCCAGCCCTGATTGTAGCTCATCCTAGCAGCAGCTCCTGGTGCTTGGCATGCTAGTGCTTGGTTATCTGTCCCAGCCTGTCCTTGTTACCTGTCCAGGTAGGAAACTACACATGTGCACCACCCCTATCCCACAGGCAGAGGGGAGCTTCTTATTCCCCCGAGTTGGGATCATCCCAGGCCTTCTGGGCAGCTGCAACTTTAGAGCAAATGCAATGAGGTCCTCTCTGTGTTTCTGTAACCTGCAGCCCCTGAGAAAGACGCGAGGAGATCCTATGTTTGTTTTTTGGAGAGGTCCCTTTATTCTCACTCCATCTGGGAGCTGCATTGGCAGGAGAGCAAGGAGACCAAGCACTCACACAAGCAGTGAAGACCAAGCTATCTCTGCTGGAATATCTTGTTTTGATAGGACCTTCACAGCCATAGCTGGTCCACTGGCCACGAGCTTTGCTGTAACCACTGCACCCATGCAGTACTAGCACAAGGGATGCTACACCTGATCAGCTCCTGCATCTGTCCCACCAGTGCTGGCACACTGCTGGCAGTGTAGCTCAAGGCATCCTTGCCTAGTGAGAGGACATCTCCCCTTACTTCTAGTTTGCTCCCACAGTGCATTCCTACCCACAACATGGATGCTTTCTTGGGATGGCAGAACCCCCCAAAAAAGAAGAAAGAAGGGGAAAAAAAGAAAGGAAATCGTCAGTGACCCCTGCTGGACACAGACACAGGTATTCCTCTTGGGCTTCCCGCTCACTCAAGTGCCAGCGGCAGTGAGGCTGACTGAAGCCCTTGGAGGGGAATAGCAATAGTTAAACCCGAATTGAAAAAAAAAAGTGGAAGAAAGCAAAAATTGCAATATTTTCCTCTCTTTCTGTGTATGTTTCAGTGCGTTGTGGAAGCTCGCATTTTTCCCTCCGCCTCAATTGCAAATCGTTCCTTGTTGCAAGCTTTTCCCCTTCATCGCCTTTCTCCTTCTGCCCTCATTTCCCCACCTGTGAAGCGCATAATGGATCTGACCCTCCTGGCAGGAGCAGCACGTCTGTATGGCACAGGGGAAGTGTGGACACGTGTAAAGCCCCACCGTGTGTTGTTGGCACAGCCCCTTGTTGGGGCGGTAAGTGGAAAGGCTCTGCGGCTGCTCAGGTTTGCTCCGCACAGCAGTCCTGCATGCACACTACGACAAAATTGCCTTCTGCCATTTGCCAGCAAGCACTCTCAGTCCAGCAGCAGGGACCCGCTCCAGAGGAGCCCTTTCCTGGCAGCCTTGACCCTTGCCTCGCTGCCTGCTGTCTCTGCTGTCTCCGTTTAGCTCCTACCAAGGCCAAGCGCAGGGAGCTCTATGTACCTTGTCAGCTCCTTCTCCCAGGAAAAGTCCTGATCCCTCCACTGCTGGATCTCCTGACAGTGGAAGTCTTTGCATAGGCGTACAGGGTGCACACCTGAGCCGGGAAGGACCCCAGGCTCTCCTTCATGCCATTTAAAGCTGGGTCTGGATGCCCAGGCAGGAGCAAGCTGCATGTGTCCCATCCTCCATCCTTCCTGGCCCCGAGGGCAGTCTGAGGGGAAGAGTTGCTCACGGAGTTCCCAAATGGCTCAGCTTTGTCTCCCAGTGGCTCCCTAGCTGATGCAGTTGGTTATCCTTGAAAGCCCTTGCAGCTGTCGAGTCTTTCATTTGCTCTGGAGCCAGGATAGCTGGTATGCTCCAGGTCCAAAATAGTTTAGGACAACTGCATCCTGTCCACCTAAAAGTCACCCCGCAGGCTTTTGCGGACAGCCCCCAGCAGCTGGTTGGTGTCTATGAGCGCTGTTTAACAGCTGTATTTCAGAAAGGGAGAAGGGACTTCTGTAAATGCGTACAGTTGTCTCAACTGCCTTGGAAAGAAACAGCATGCTGTCTGTCCTGGCTTGACTGAAAATGCCCTCAGCCAGTGCTAACTGTGCCAAAACCATAATTACCTCGTCTTCCTTGTTCTTCTGGGATAACCGAGAGCTGTTTTTTTAACAGGCGATAATACCAGTGATTCTTTCCCTAACAATCTCATGTGAGTGGCTTCTGACGTCTCCTTTTCTGAACCCGTAAGCGCAAGCGAAAGAAATCCCCTACCTGCTCCGTAATTGCATGCTAATTGTCGAAGAGAGAGGCAGTATATCCTGCCTGCTTTGAGACAATGGGTTTTTGGCTACAGCCATCACCTGGTGGAGGAAGGTGCACACCACCACCAGAAAACAGATTGTGGTGGTGTGGTCTTCAGTTTCCAAAGCTGCAGCCACCTTTCTGCGTAAGCAACCCTACGCAGTCAGTAGATCAGTGCATCCTCATTATTCACCCTGTGAAAAATATGAAGCGCCTGCAAAATTTGGCCAAGCGCGTACAAAGGATTTGGACAAGTTCCGGTAGCGTTCCGGGTACCCCCACAGAGTGGATGTGTTGAGTCTGGCAGGGCTGACTGCCCACCCACTAGGTTAGATTTTCTGCTTGGTGACCAGCATTCAGTTTTGACTTTAATTAATCTGTGCACAAGAAGAAAAAAACCCGAAAGCCTTTGCATCACGGGTGCTTTTTTTCTCTCTAACCGCTGTGATCCAGCATTCAACTTCCTCCTATCCCAGCTTCTGGGGAAAGAACCTTTATATCAAACAGCCAGGTCAGCACAAAGATATGTTTGCCAGGTCAGTAAACATAGTGACATATGAAGCTACAGAGAGGCTGAACTTCTGTTTTCACAACTGGAGAGTTTGAACAAACACAGGTAAAGTATGACCCCTCCTCTTCCAACATCACCCCCAACATCAAAGGCCCTGCTGACTCAAGAGACTGACACAGACATCTGAGGGTAGGAATATCC
Organism: Limnodromus scolopaceus; assembly: GCA_028565335.1. Classification (NCBI taxonomy): domain Eukaryota; kingdom Metazoa; phylum Chordata; class Aves; order Charadriiformes; family Scolopacidae; genus Limnodromus; species Limnodromus scolopaceus. The sequence continues at coordinate 117,827,427 of JAOXNO010000001.1, forward strand.
TTTTTGCCTCTACACCATGAAGGAGTAAGTCATGAAGGAGACTGATTCATGAAGAAGACTGATTCATGAAGAAGACTTCCCTGACACACGGGCTTGCAGAAGGAACAAGCCTCTTGGTCCTAGGTTGTGTGACTGAAAGGGTTATTAAGCATTGGAACAGGCTGCCCAGGGAAGTGGTTGAGTCACCATCCCTGCCGGTATTTAAAAGGCAGGTAAACATAGAGCTTAGCAACATGGTTTAGTGATGGTTTTTGTCAGTGTTAGGTTGATGGCTGGACTAGATGGTCTGAAAGGTCCCTTCCAACCTAGGCAATGCTATGATTCTATGATTCTATGAGTGGTGGAGCCCAATGCAGTAATTGAGCCACAGATAGTCACTTACAGGTAACCTGTAATTGTAAGTGAAGAAGGGACCTGCTTGTCCACGCTGCTTAACTGGTAGTTCACTCTACTGCTCCACTCACTTTGGACTGCTCCAGCTAGCTCTCTCCAACACAGGACTGCTCGGCAGGGCCCTAATCCTGCACAGTGGAAAAGTGAGTGAGCAAGTGCTGCACAGGGTCAGTCTGTGGCTTTTCTTTTGACTTCCAGGATGTGAGCACCACAGGGGCTTAGGTGCTTTCACCAGCTGAAATCAGTGAGCAACTGCCCAGTGTTCAGGATCTGGCCTCTAGGGCCTGATGGACAGCCCGGAGAGCATGCACACCCATTCATCGAGTCCATGACAAACCATGCTG
>JAOXNO010000001.1:117828263-117842452 GCA_028565335.1 Limnodromus scolopaceus
ACCCCCCCCCCCCCCCCCCCTCCCCGCACACAAGGTATTTTTTATGTCTACATTGTGTTAAACAGTGAAAATAAATGTTTCCCTAATAATTACTCTCAGGAAGAAGTGACATTATAGTCAAGGCGTCCTGCAGAAACACCGTGAGTCAGAGGAGAGGTAATTCCAAGACAATCTTGCTATTAGCTGGGGTCCAAGCTATGAAGATTTTGCATAACTCTGAGAAAACAGATCCCAGTAGGACTGTAATTTTGAGTCTCTCATCCTTTATTTTCCCTTTTTTCTACAAAGATGTGCCTGCTCTGAACCCCAGGCCAGGCTTATTGCATTGCCTGCATTCGCAGGGGTAGAAGTACCTTTTGGATATGTGGCTTGCATCATTAGTCATAGACTTTGATCCTTCTGCTCCCATTTCCTCTATGGCAAGAGCCCAATCTCTTTCCTTCTGACACCACTCTGCAGGGCTCAGTCCTTTTGCCACTGCACTGAACAGCACTGCAATGTTTTCAATAGCTCCTCAGGAGTCCAGTGACCCAGCTGCGGATGGAAATGCCCAAAATATTCCAGTACATACGTGTTAATAACATCCAATCACTGTTGAGCAATAATACGCAGTGGGGTCAGTGCAACACTCCTGGAGGACAGCGGAACCCTATCTGGGGGGGTAGGCACGTGAAACGGCCAGCTCTCAATACTGTGCAAGCTTTGCTAATGGCTTGGACATGTCAGACAGATGGGCTGGGCACCAAGCCTCACACGTTTAATCTGTCTCTCGGATCAGAAACTTCCTGTGCCAGGGGCTGTATCTCCTAAGCAAAGAGTTAAGCACACTGTTGGCTCTTTGTAAATACAACATTATTTGCCACAGCTGGCATTTTCAGTGGCCAGAACTTCAAAAGCGCAAACCAAGGAATTGGAGTTCTTTGGGCATCGGTGGAGGGGGTGGTGGAGGTGCACAGGGACAGAATGAGAGGCAGCAGAAATGGGTTGCAAGAGGGAAAGTCTGGTTAAGTACTAGAAAAATTTCTTTCCCTGTGAGGAGTGGTCACGCACTGGACCAGGCTGACCAGAGACACTATATTCTGCAGCCTTGGAGATAATCAGAGCTCAGCTGGATCAGTCCCTGAGTTGCTTGATCTATGTTGGCTAAGCTTTGAGCAGGGGCTGGGACCAGATGTCATCTGAGGTCCTGCCTGACCTGCACAAGTCAGTGGTTTTATGACTCAGTGGCCAGTGCTGGCCAAGTCACAATGATTCAACGAGGCACCCTGAAGATGGGGACTAAGCTAAACTCTCCTCTGCTTTATTAACTGTTAAATGAGAAGATGCAAAAATCCTCTTGCTCACCTCAGGGACTGTGGGGAGCTACTCAGCATCAGCGACCCACGAGATTGTACCTGCTATTGCTTGTCTCGAAGCTACAACTTTATTAAGGCAGGATTTTTCTTCTGGCTGATAGCTTATTCACAAGAAACATGGTTCCAATCAGCCGTGGAGCATGCAGTTCCTGTTCAGCAGCTGACATTTCAGGAGGAATCACAAAGCCATTGGGACCCAGCAGCAGCATTTTGTGGTTAGGCCATGGAGCTGAGCTGTGAGAAACCCGTCTGCCTCTTTCAGACCAAGCGGTGGAAGTGGGATGTCCCACCACACAAAGAAGTCTCTTAACTCCCAGGTCATCCTCTCTTTGGCTCCTGGCTATTTAAAGAGCCTGTAGAAAGTGGAACAACTCCAGCAGGAGGGACTGAGAGCAGCCTACCCCCAGAGAGCCCCAATATGTGGTCAGGATGCTGTGGAGGAGGCTGGAGACATGGGTTTCCCTTGAGGGGTAAAGCAGTTGGCTGTGTGTTGCCCACATCCTGTGCAAAAGCCCTCATCCAGGGGACATGGAGGCACCTCCACGCATTCTATGCCGTGTTCTGCCACTTCTGCAAGGAGCGCCCGCAGCAGGAAGGGAACGGGAACTGGGGGGTGTTTGCTGAGGATCAGATGAGGGACTCCATCCCATGCAAAACTTACTGCTCTATTTTGCTGCATGAAGGACAAATCAAATGGTCCCCCCAGCAGGAAGGGAGCGAGGGCACGGCGATGCCCGACACACCTTAGCCAGAGAGCAAACAAGAGAGGGAGAGGTGAGCGGGATTTATGACTGTGACCCTTGAAGCTTTCAGCACATCTTACTCTATATAAGGGGTAGTTTTCTTTGAATGAATTGCGACACCATAACAACCTCCTGCACCCAGTAATGGAGGGGTGGGTGTGTGCCTGTGCATTTCAAAATAAAAATCAAGTATTAAACTGGTGAGAATTATATTTAAAAAAAAAGAAACTGTAAAAGAAAAGCAATAATATGAGAACTGAGAACAAGCATTTTCACAGGAACTGCCTGCTCTTTCCCTTTGGGTCAGTGTATTTGCCCAGCACATAAACAACATTGCTCACACAACTCAGAAGGAAATCTGACCGGCAGGGCAGGCTGCCTGGGTGGGGAGATATTTTTGTCCTAATGCCCAAAAGAGGAACAAACAATATTGAACAGGGAGCATAGGTGAAATGCAAGGCGAAGGAAGGCAGCTGTGGGGCAGCATGGGGAAGATGATGGGTACGTTGCCCAGTGGATGAAAGCAAGATCCCTCGCAGTCAGAGGGAGCAGCCTAGAGAGAAGGGAAGTGAGAGGCGGGAGTGGGAGACAGAGATGGGGACAGTGGAAGAAGAGATGAGCCTGTGGTGCTCCCACAAGGAGGGGAAGAGTAGGAGGAAAGTTGAGCTGAGTTGTGGGCAGAGGCTGCTCAGCCCAGAATTTTAAATATCAGGAGCTTGACCAAACGTGGAAGGGAAGAGGGATGGCAGTGGAGGGAAAGGGCAGCCCCGCAGGTAGGGAGGGCACCGGCACTGCTGGGTGTTGCGGGGGGACCTGCCGTGCCCAGCACAGGTGAGCAGAACAAGAGAGGAGGAGAGGCATCAGTGCAGGGCTCCCAGGGCAGTGGGAGAGGTCCTGACATCCCCAAGAGGCGCTGGGTGCTGTGGCGGTGGGAACAAATGGCCCTTTCAGGGACCTCTGCAGTAAACAGGAAGGAGATAATGCTCCAGCTGGAGAGGCTGCTTGATTTCAAGGGAGATTTCCTCCGTCTTGGAAAGACCAAGACATGCTTGCAGCTAAATGGCCAGGCCTGAGGGAAACACAGCCTACGGATGGAGAGAAAAGCCCTCCTGACCCCTTGTAGGCAGGCCAGCACAGGGGAACATCACGGTAGAGTAATGTGGAGGAGCGTGGGTACAACTCCTCTCCCTAATGACAGCTTCACCCCATTGGTTGTGTTAGCACCTTCTCCATTCTCAGGTCCTATTGCCACAAGCCTCCCTGATCTCAACCCCCCCAGGAGGAGGACCCCCCTTCAGCATTTTGAGATCAGCTTCACACATCCCAGCCACCAGAGAAGGTTTCCCTGTGATGTGCTCCTCCAGGGAGCTACCATGCAGAGGCAGTGGCTCAGCCTTGCACGAGGGCAGTGGCTGATGGCAATGCCCCTCACACCATGGCCTGGCTTCCTTTGCATTCTTGACCCTTGTCCCATCCCATCCTATCCCACTTCACCCTATCCCATTCTCAGGACAGGAGCAGCAGCCATGGGAAGAGGTGGCTGTACTGAAGCAGAAACAATGCAAAGGAGATGCAGGAAAACACAAATTGAAGGCCCACCATGAAAGTGTCAGCAGATGGGTGTGCAAATGTCTGGCCCTAGGGAGCATGTCTCGATCGGGTCACGCCTCTGACCCTGTCTCCTAGTGCCTCTGTGTATGGAGCTAGCTGAGGTGTGGTAAAGGGTGCTATGTGATCCAGGAAGCCACACTTTAATGATTTTGAAGAAGAACTGTCACACATGGGCTTTCTTTGAGCTCTCATCCAGATTTGTTCTCCGACACTGACAGCGATGGCTGCTGTCACCATGCCTGTTCTTCGCAGCACTGGCAGGGGAGATGGGGCTGTGGGTGCCTTTCTTACTCTGCAATGCAACCTGACCCAGTGAGGGTAGGAGAAGTCCTCCTGCAGCCCTGTCTGCCACACTGCTCTCACCCCCGCTGTCAGCAAGCAGTGATAACAGAGGGGAAGTGATGGTTTTCCAGCACGGATTATTTTCCTAAGAATTCCTATCCCTTGTGAGTCACTGGAGGTTTTTTCCGCTGACTGCAAGAAATGAATTCCTAGCACTGAGATATTCAAAAAATGCGTGCAGTGGTCAGGAATGCTGCTTTATTCGCTTTTAGGAGACCGTTTGGTTATAAGACAACTGCGATTAGGGTGGAGATACAGCTAATTACGATTTAAAGACCACATCTTCAAGTGAAACACATGGGCAAAGCTTTCTCTTTCCAAAAGATCTGTACTACTCCAGAACAAAGTGCTAACCTGGTATCTGTTTAGCCCACTGTGGCCTTAATGAAATCCTTTTGTCCATGAGAAGCATTTAAAGTTGGGCTTCAGTGCTAGATGACCATGATCCCACTGTAAGCTTTTGTTCACGGAGGCACGATTTTGTAGCACAGAGTACCTTCCTCCCAGCTTCCCCAGATGTCAGCAGTCAAGCACTTCCATCCCACACTGTTGGAAGAGCAGGTCAAGATACTCTCAAAAAAACCCCAGACAGCAAGTAAAAGCAAAGTTCAGAGTTTTAAAAACCAGCAGTCTACGTGCAGCTGAAGAAATTCTCTGGGTAGTTACTGCATAACTTTAAAATAGCTAGTCTGGGGAAAAGGGCTGCATTTACCTACAAATATCCATTTTCCTGCAAACGGAGTACCTTTTCTGGGCTTTCTTGGAAAGAGCCCTCCAGATGGGATCATCCCAACCATCGCATGAGAAGGATTTTCAAACTACACTAATGTGCAGCAAGATGGAGACTCTAAGTGCTGGTTTAGACCTTCTGGAGAAGGTCAAGACCCTGTTTAACTTCCATTAATGTCAATCCAGTCACTTCTGATAGTACTGAATAGCAAAGTGAAAAGGAGAAAGATAAAAACAATCTTAAAAGCTTTTCAAAAATACCACATTCTTAAAGAAAGCAGCATTTGCTTTAAAGTGGCTTTAAAGGGAAAGAAAGCATGAAAGAACAAACGTTCCTTCACTGATTCCCAAATTACGGGCTGGGCACAGGGACAACTGAGATGTGATTCAGTACTTGTTGGACATCAAGACCGACTGAGAATCGCCCTTAGCACTGCTGATGTGGCCAAAAGAGATGGTCAGATACCAGTGGGGAGCATGGGGGGGGAAACATCTCCTGCTCCCCCTGCACTTCGGGAGCAGCACAGAATAAGCAGGATGAAAGTCAGGCTCTGTATTGCATAGCATAGCAAAGAGCTGGAGGGAAAAGCTGTAAGAAATGGTTCCTGCCCAGAAGGAAGAGAAACAGTGGTCACAAGCTCAGAGACACCACGACTTCTTTCTGCAATGCATAAGTGTCACACTGCATTTAAAATACTTGATCAGCCTTGTTCAGCCAGCTCAGCTCTGGCAATAAATGCACTGTACTACTTTTTAGTATGTTTCCCTCAAACAATCATCTAGCAACAAGCACTGTGTGCAAAAAAGCTCTGCAGTTGCAGTTCGAGATTTATTTTAACTTTTCAGAAAAACAAAACCTCAGAATCAAAACAAAAAGAACCAGAAGAGACTGTGGGAAACTTTTTCCTAGATAAATGTGAAGTTAGATTGTTTTGCTCTTTCCACCCTAGCAGGCCTGTTGGGATGCCACCCAGAGAGGACAGAGGATGTGTGGTCTAATGATTAACAAGGCCAGAGGAGTCCGAGTCCAGACATTGCAAACGTACAGAAGCACCTCGGGCAAATTGCTAATTGCCTGTGACTTATTCCCATTTATCTGAGGGGCGGTGGCTCAGTCCCCAGAATGTGGTGAGTGTTTAATCAATCAGGGCTCGATTGCTGCTTTTAAATCCTGGTTTCCAAAACATGCCGGGTAATTGAAGAAAGTCCTTCATTCTTCCCATCAGCAGGGACCATGCCACGCTTGCACAGACACAGAGCAGACCCTTCCCAAGCCTGGCTGGTCCTCCCTGCCCATCAAGGTGACCTGCTAGTGTGATGGTTCATGGCTAGAAGAGATGGGTGCGCTGCCCATGACGAGCTAGAGCTTTCTTTGAACCCACCAGCCAGAGCTGCGAGAGGGAGACTGCAGGCAAGCTGAGGACAGGCAGCCAGAGGACTGTGGGCAATCGCCACACTGATGAGAGAGGACAGCCAGTTTGCAACCCTACCCCCGACGGGTGGCACTGAAAGGAAGAAAGAGACATGGCTGTGTTCATGGGAGGAAGGAAGGGACTTGCCTTGGAGATGGAGATGAGATGGAGATGAGAGAGAGATGAGAGGGAGATGGAGATGGAGATGATGGAGATGGAGATGGAACAGGCTGTGGTGACTACGATCAATAGAAAAGTCAGTGGCCTTTAACTAAAGCCTGCCTGTTCTCTGCAGAGTGGTACAGCCAAAGCAGCCAGCTGGATGGTGAGCTGGAGTCGGCAGCGAGCTCTGCGCTGCCCCGTGCCCCCGGCAGCACCCAACCCCTCAGGTTCCCAGCAGGGAAGCAGGACCACCCGCGGGGCCCCTGGCTGTCACCCTGGGCTGCAGAGGGGCGAGCCTGTGCCCCCCACGTGGCGCTTGTGACAGGACACAGGGCAGCCAGCACGCAGCCGCAGGGCTGGAATGGGGTCCTCCGTCAGCTGCGTGGAAGGAAGCCAAGTGAAATTTTTTTAGGCGTCTCCGACGAGAAGAAGGTTAACTATTATTACTAGATAAGGCATTTTCCATCTAAGTAGGATATTTTAAAATGCCCCATTCCCAAATAAGCATTTATGAGAAGCCTGAGCGAAAACAAAGCATCAGAACCCATAGATTCCAGCTCCTCCTGCCTCTCTTTTGACCCCCTCGGCCTCGCTCCCCCCTTTGCCTTCTTTCAAGGAAGAAAGAAAAAATGTTGAAATTGGAAGGCTGCCAGCAGGACTTAAATTTCATTTTCCAGCAGCCTCCACAGCCACACCAAACCCTGCAAGGCCCTAGTGCTGGGCAAGGGTGTGACCTGCGGGGACAGCCCTGTGGCACCACAGGGCTGGTGGCTGCAGCCGCTGCTGGGCTCTGCTGGGGACCCAGGGGTTCCTAGGGGTGGCACCAAGTGGGGTGGCATTTCTACCCACCCACAAAGTGGTGGGAACTGTGGCCACTGGGGTGGGAACTATGGCGGGCACCCTCCTCTTCCTCTGGGGGTTGCTTGCCCTCGAGGGTGTCAGAAGTGAGCTGGTGGCTCCAGAGGGGCTCGATCCTTTTTCACCACTAGCTTTGTGCCATTTGCTATTGAAATCAATGCCCTTGGCAACGGTTTCCCTTCTTCTGTGGGAGTGTTGCCCACCTTCAGAGCTAGCACCCAAGTGCCCGATCTGCCTGGGGCAGCCTCATTTTGGAAAGCGTCCAAGGAGGACGACCCCTCTATCTACTACAAAATGTCCTACGTCACATTTTGCAATGGCCCGCCATGTCCAGACAAGACAGCCGGGGTTCAGAGCCCATGCTGGTGATTCAGCAAGCGCTCTGCTGCAAAATCACCCAGGCCGAAGCGCTTGCCGCGCTCCGTGTGGAGGTGAGGAGCTGAACTTGTGATGGAAGGTCTCCAGACCCCCACAGAGCATCCATGCTTCACCACCACGCTTCACTGCTGCCAGCGGTTTTATGGCAGCGAGGACTCTCAGGCTGTCAGGAGGTGCCAAAACTGCACCTGCCTTGGAGACGCCATAAATTCCGGGAGGTCGCCTTCTCCAGCTTTGCCAGGCGAGATGCACAAACGCAACGACTTCCCGTATAGCAGCGCTGCCTTCCTGCCAGTCCTCGCTCCTGCTGACGTCTGACCAAAGGCTTGTCAGATAACCCCAGGGGTCAGCCTACGGCCAGGAGAGAAAACACTGCTGGGGCCAGCGCCTGGTCACTTCATTGCCACAGCCCTCAAGTGTAGGAGCGGGGAGAAGCTGGTTGAGAAATATGAGGTCTCACGGAGGACTGCAACGGCTCCCCGGGGAGCACGCATCAGGGAAATGCCGGCGATTCATGTTTCCTAATGAATGGCATTGCCACATGACTGGAAAAAAGGAGAAGTGGAACAGTGTAGAGGCTGTGTCATTACCTTCTCCCCATCTCTCCTCTCCCCCTACTCTCTTGAGCTCAGCTCAGGTCCTGTCTGTTGGGATTCTCTTATTTCTCCCTCTCACCAGACTGTGGCTGCCACTATTTCTCATGGTGGAAATGGCATTTAAGATGCCATTTCACTCCCTGTTAGCTGTAGCAATGATTCCCCAAGGTACAGAGGAACTTTGTCCGGTAACACCCTTTTTTCCAGTAGTTGAGCCAGGAACCCTTCACAGCTACAATGAGCACCAGGACTCATCAGAGGGCATCCCCCTGCTGTGACTACTTTGTGCCATTCCCTTTCCCTCAGCATACATGTGCCACACTGGAGCCCAGCACCCATGCCCGGGGATGTCCAGGGTGGGTGGCTGTACTTCGCGACCCTGGGGAGAAGCACAGCTCCTATGTGAGGGTGGAGGTAATTGGATTGCCTGGAAAACAGCTTGAGGGGTTGAACTTCTTCAAAAAGGCTCTCAGAAGAGCTCCAGGCTGGCTTCAACCATCTGCAACCTCTCGGGCAGCCCCTACGTGCTCCAAAGCATCTCCGATGCTGCCTGTCAAGGGGGGTGATGCAGCCCAGGCATATTTAACTTGATCCAATGGGCAAAGGGGAAAAATAGTTCAGTGACAGGCAGTAGTTATTGATATAAGTACTTGCTAAAATGTCCCTGTGTGACTGCAGTTCTTTGTTTTTCAATCCCTGCCCTCTCTTGCAGCTCTGTGCTAGAAAACCATCCTACCTCTTCTGTTTCCTCCTGAAGGATCGCTGGCTGCCTCAGTGGAGAGAGGATCTAGGGGATTCTTCTTCTGGAAGAATCCTTTCACTTTTAGGGACACACCACAAGCACAAACGTATACATGCCATGCGTATGTATATAAGATAGTTGTGCATGCAGCTACCTTTTTCTTTCAGCTGTAAGCTCACTTCTCCCACAGAGTGCCTCCTCCTACAGCTCACCCCACATCCTTTATCCCAAGTCACTGTCTCCACGGGGCTTGCATCGTCCCTCAGCCTCAGGCTCAAATGCATAGGACCTCCCCTCACATCTCCTGTGTCATGTCTCCCGTCCCCCGTCCCCCCCCCGCCATGGTCTGCACAGGCCACTGTGTACAGCATCCCACAGCTTGCCTTCTCACTTGTGAGCTCTGAGATGTTCACCAGGCTCCAGTGAGACTGAACTGAAATGCCTTTAAAAGCCTTTAAGGGGTTTCACTCTACAGCCTGCAGCAGAAACACGTCCTGTGGGGCTAAGGAGCCCAAATCCTGACTTGTCATCCCTCCATGTAGCTAGCAGACAACAGAGAGTTGTGTTGTGAAAAAGTGGTTGTGAAAAGCCCCCTCACAAACCCCAAGGCAGTGAATGGTATTATTTTCCATCGGGAAAGGTGCTGCCAGCCCACTAACCAGGGGAGACCTTTACCACCCACAGTAGAGAGAGTGGCTGCCACCCCACGCTTAGGGGGGTCCTCTCCCAGCTGGTGCCAAAAGTCACGTCCTGCCCCCTCGGATAAGCCATCTGGGACAGGCCAAGCTCCACTGTGACCCCACCAGGAGACACTGCGGGGAGGAGCCCGCCGCCCTCGCTGGGAAGAGGCCGTGTTCCCACAGTGCCCAAGTCAGCACTATAAAGCTGCTCCTAAGGGAAGATTAATAATTTAGGAATAAACTGAAGCCTCTATTGTGTTCTGAGGAGGCTGTCGTATTTACTTATCACGACAATGTCTGAGCCCCTTCCGGTAATGCACTGGGCTATCTGATGAACGTTTGGCATGTTTGTTCTCTTGTCCTTTCCCCAAAAAGGGAAGCGCCATCCTGCCCGACTGCTTGGACAGTGGGGCACTCACTCGACTGCTGGACACCATTTATCAGATAACAAGATAAACCTACTACAGGCATTCAGTGTAAGGTCTAAAAACCCAAGGTAGTAATGAAAAAGCACCACTTGTGGTCCACTGAAGGTTTAGAAACCCCTGGAGAAGGGCTGTCTATCCGTTTGGTAGCTCTCCCTGCAATCTAGGGTATTTGTTGAACCCACATAGACCACTGGGACCGATTTAGGCTCTTCAGTTTTCCTCGGTGATTCCTGGAACTGTTGTGGGATAGCTTTTCCTGGAGAAGCTTGTCTGCCAGCACCCCTGTCCCAGAGTGCACATGTGACTGACTCAGTTCATCCATTTTGGTCAAGGCACCCAGGAGTAGATACTGTGCTTTAAATTCACAGCTGTCACGAATACCAGACAGGTTTTCTGTGTGGACAGGCTCCTGGTAGAAACCAAGAGCATCCTGGAAACCTTCATGGTCATCTTGTATTGCAGGCAAGCCGGTAATAAGGCCCACCACAGTTCAGGAGCAAGACCCAAGCTACGAAGGTAAGTACAGTCAGAAGCTGGAGTGAGACATGCTCACCTTCCTGTTGGCTAAACCCAGGGGCTGCAACTCCTAGGGGAAGCCCTTAATGAAAAAGGAAAGAGTGATTGAAATCTGACTTAATCTGCGTTCAGGGTATTTCAGGAAAGCAGCACATTGGGACATCCCTTCTGACAAGCCCTGAAATGGGATGACCTGAAGCCAGCTGGTTTACGGGAACACGCAGCGCCCAGCACGGTCTCTCCGTTAGCTGGATGGAGGGAACAGCTTAGTCACCGTTAGGGGAACCGTTCACGGAGAGCTGAAACCTTCACCTCCTGTTGCAACAGAGGAGTTGTTGTGTTTTTTTTTTCTTGCCCACCACTTATGTCACCACTTGTGCGTGGCAGACAACTCTCCCCCACTTCCCAGCAAGCTTTCCGTGTCGCTGAGTCACACCATTGATGTCCCTGCGGGGAGGTGCCCCAAAATTAATATCTCACTGGGAACATTGCAAATACCTTGGCTGAACAGCTGCTGCGGCGCAAGGGAGCAGATGTTCAGGGGGGATGATATTTGGGTAACCCTGTAGTCTCCTGCTGAAACTGCAGCTCTTTTATAAGAAGGAACAAGGGTCCTCCAGGGGCTTGACTCAGTGGCCATGAGGCAAATGCCTTTCATCAGAGGCCAGCTGAAAAGTTCCCTGAGATCAAAGGAGACTCATGTTGACCCTAGTGGGTTTTTACTCGGGGGTGAAGGGTCTGAAGTTAGGTTTGCAGAGGGATTAAAGATGTTACTTTTGTCCGTGAGCTAAGGGTGGGTCCCTCCTGTCAAAGGCTTCCTGGCAGTGACGCCCTTCTATCCAAGGATCTGAGAACTCAGACCTCTGAGTGAAGGGATTTAAACCCACATTTCCCATCCCATGTGACACTGCGTAGCAGGCCAGGGTCGGAAGAGGTGATCTCATTCCCTCCTGCTGAAGCTGTTCCGCTTGACATAGATAAATTAAGTATTGATGCAAGTATTGATTACTGTTGTGCTACGTATTGGAAAACTTACCCTCATCCTTTAGTGGACGTTTTTCCATCTCTCTATAATTAGATGCTCAGGCAGATACTCTTTCCCCCTGAGGAAGCGAAGCTGGATTGTCACAGTGTCCTATAGGTCAAGACTAGGGCTGGTGGGCAAGGTGGGAGGAGAAGGCACCATTGCCTCGGGAAGCAGGGGGAGAGCGCTGCCCGGGACAAGCAGTGAGAGCAGTGCCACCAGCAGAGCCCACACCTGAGGACTGCAGGTCCTGGCTCAGCTTTAGAGGCTGTGTTAGAAAAGCACAGTGGGTGCAAGGGGGAGGAGATTCTCTGAGGGGGCTGCTGTTCATTGGGAATCGCCGGTTGGGACTGAGAAGACCCCAAGTAGAATGTTTCTCAGGAAAAGGCTCACCTGGCACTGTGACTTCTCTTTTCAACGGTGTTTATGAAGCCATTCTATGAGGCCATATCTGCAACGGGAGTATTTTACCAGCCTGGGTTCAGGAATAATGCCAAGGCACATGGTTCATACTGTGCTTTGGGCCAACATGGTTGAGCCCCATGCATCTCCCTGAGCAAAGCCAAGTGAACTGTTGCAGCAAACTGGTTGGTGGCTGTGCTTTTGCTCAGTGAGTTTGCAGACTGTCTTGGTGAGGATCGCACCAAGATTAACCCAGTAGGACTGTAGTATAGTTTTGGTCTGCCTTAATCACTACCTCTGCCTGCGTGCAGACATCTTCTGAAAACACCTTAATGCTCTTACATTTTGGAAGCCCTTCACGCGCAGAAAGCAAACAACGCAGAGGCAAAGGGTCTTACAAAGACTAAAGCCCTGAAAACAGAGCAGGGCAAAACAGTTCCTCCCACTACATGGTCTGATCTATGTCCTTTACAGATTTTGCGCTGAACCACAAGGTTAATACAGGTCTTACAGCACAGAGGCATTTTGGGGAGAAACTGAGTAGTTTCAGTTGAAGCGATACATAAATACAATGGTTTCATATCTGTGAGGCAAAATTAAAAGGAAATGTATTTTTGGTTAAAATAGCTGATGCATCTTTTGATCAGCAGTAGATTTTTCAGTGAGACTGCAATTAAGGTACACGTACATCGGAGGTGAATCTGCCTGGACCACCCCCAAAGGGTAGCAGCGATCTGCCCTGTGGTTCTGACCTGGTGTCGCTGATAATCTCTGGGCTTTCTGAGATGTCACGGGGCTGCGTGCCAACACCGTTCACTGACACAGAGTGCATTCACTTCAGAAGTAGGAAGCAAACAATAGGCCAGATAAGAACTGTCACATGTTATTCGCAAACAGTGAAAACAAAACTTAAATAGGCCAGGTTTTTGTAACACCGTGTGAGCTAAAGCTCCGCTGTCTGTCAATAAAGGCATCCTTGAGTATTTACTGGCACTGAGGGAGACAGCCAAAACATTTTACAGTTTATCATCCTCTCTGTAGGGTGAATATTTGCACATGGTGGAGCTTTTTTTGCCTTTTTTTTTTTTTTCTTTCCCGAAATCAACCGAGAAGTGCATGATTTCTCACTGAAAACATCGCCGGTTTCTGCAATTCTGCCAGAATCAATAGATTCCAGCAATGCCTTTGATGTGGAGATGTGTTAGTGAAGCAAAGTCTGTTTTTAATGCTTTCGGCGTGTATGCTCTCATTGGAGAAGAGCAGGGAGAGGGAGATGAAACGAAAACACAAAACCCATTTTACATGACACCTTATCCCACCCAGAAGCAAAGCAGCACTTAAATCTCACAGTTCCTCTCTGAATGGTGCTTCTGTCAACAGTTTAAAGCAGCATTGCCTAAAGCGGCATTTATCTTTGGGGGCTATCTATCAGATTCCTTTCTAAGTTTGTAACGTGCGTGCTCCTCGCTGTTTACACCGTACATGGTTAAAGGGAAACTTTGTTGTTTCTCCACAGGTTACGGCAAGGTCAGGACTGAGCACTGGACATCCTTTTGCCTCCTAAATATCGGACGCTTAATCCCAGAGGCTCTGTCACAGAGGTGGAAACGCACCTACAATGATACCTTCTCACCAGTCTGCCCGTAAGGTTGCCTCTGCACGCAAAACCCAGCAGCCGCAGGGGAAGCCTTCTCTGGAAGCCTGCCCTGAGATCTGCAGCCTAAGGATCAGTTTATGTAGGATTTCAGGCAGAAATGAGCCGTTTTCTCCCTGCTTTAGGTTTACGTTTAAAGCTTGGCGAGAAGGGATTTATCCTTGTGTTGACCTATCCCAGAGACTTCTGAGACAGGCAAAGCAAATCAGACCCTGGTGTGACCTGGGTGGTGGTCCCAGCTCTGGCCTGGGACTGCAAAAGGTGTCCTTGTCAACTCACAGCCCTGCTCCAGTTCCCCAAGGTGTCTCTTTTGCTGGATATTTTGAGAACAACCACACAGTAGTTACACGTAATTTGCAGCCCATTATAACTGGAAGGCAAATCTCCGCTGCTTTTGGCTTATCAGTGGAGGAGTGTTGGCTTGCCTAAGGTGGCAGAAGGAGGTGTTATGATTTAGGCATTCAATAGTTTCTTTCTCTTTGACAATGAGCAAGCAGTGTGCTCTTGTGGCCAGGAAGGCCAACGGAATCCTGGGCTGCATAGGGAAGAGCGTGGCC
>JAOXNO010000001.1:117842552-117878111 GCA_028565335.1 Limnodromus scolopaceus
TCAGCAGGGGAGTTGGACTAGATGATCTCTATGGTCCCTTCCAACTCTAAAAATTCAGTGAAATTCAGTGAAATTCTCTCTGGCCTGTCTGACAAAAGTTAGGGCCTTGGTAAACAACATCAACCATGTGATAGTGTATTACAGGTGTTTGCGTGCCAAGGAGGCTACACCTCCCTTCCCTCCACTGCCCCCAGGAGGAAGGTCCAAGTGCTGTGCAGTGCCAGTAGCAGTAGCAGTAAGGCGTCTGAGGAGACAAGTCCCCGTCTGCTGTTGCTGTTTGAGAGGGACAGGCTTAGCAAGCAAAGCCCCAGCCAGCCTGGGGAAAGCACTTGGCAAAGATGGAGCAAGCCCACCCTTTGCGCCAGCACACACAGAGCTGAGTCTCTGTGGTCAGTTCCTCCTCAGGAAACCCACCGTCCTCTGCCACTGACTGGCAGAAAAACCAAAGAACTGCGCAGGACAAGTGGCAGCTTCCTTCTGTAATGCCCCGATGGGAATTACTTGCACAGAGAAAAAACGTTCGATGTTGAACACCACCCCAGGCCTCTGCACCGTGACACAGAGATGCACGGAGAACCCCTTCTGTATGGATACCTCTGCGTGTGCCCCATTCGCCATGCAAAAGCTCAGGCTGCAATGAATTGTCAGGATGGGGGAACCGAGTCTAGATTTTGGGGCAAAAATCACATATACAATCCTCCAGTTGAGGAATGACCCATGTCAACAAAAGATCTCGAAGAAACAAATTAAGAGAAAAGGAAAACACTATGCATGGTTGAAAGCCTGCATGTTCCTCAGCTCTCAGGGCTTCTTCACCTCCTTGAGAAACTGCGAGAGCTTGATTGATTCCTCTGACTGCAGGAGAGGAGGCGACCAGGGAACACTATTAATACCTCCGGCTGCAATCGGTGGGCAGTCGTGGTTTGCATCTCATGAATTTCAGTAGGAGTCTGACAGAAACAGAAGGCTCCTTTGCTGTTTATGGCCCATGAACAGCTGTTTGAGAGGAGAAACATCTCTGCAGTGGATGAGTCTGCCATAAAAGTCATGCCAGATTTTGGGGAATTTCTGGCGGTTGAATCCCTTCTATACCACAGCTGTCCGAGCGAGGCTGAGTGCAAACACACACCCCCCCATCTCATCTCAGACAGATGCCTGTAAATCTGATAGAGAAGGCAAAATTGGCACCAGGCTAACTGAATTAACTTTAATGAACTTATTTTTTCTGATTTACACCTGTGCACCCAGGAGAAGAATCAAGATCTGTATGTTGAATCTATTTCACCATGTCATGATTTTGTAACACGAGGGAAGATAAACAAGTATCTACTAAAGCAGGGACAAATGTCTGTGAACAACTTCGTGGATAAATGGTTAAATTCTGGGCTGCTTTACAGTGGTGTAAGTCAAAAGAGATAGCATTACCATTGCACCTCTCCAGCAGAGATCTGCTGGTCTGACACACATTTCATACTCACACCAAGATAAGCAGGAGCAAAAAATGGCCAGCATAATTGGCCAAACAGCAAATGAGCTTGGACATCCCCGCTCCATACCCGCTCACAGAGGATAACATTTCCAGCAATTCCATTTATTCACTCCTGTGCAGTAGGCTCCAAAATCTTGTAAGAGCCATTCAAATCTGGCAATGGGCAGTTAACAGGCACCAACAAAATGGGATGACTGCTGTTTTGCATTTAACAATTAGAACTATTAATCCACACGTCACCGGGAGGAACAGCAGCCTTTCTCCTACGTGAACAGTCTCACAGGGTTTTTCTCAATACTTTAATATGTCTATATGCACGCTGAAGTGGGTGTGTAATCGTGCCTCCGTGCAGCGTGGGACATAGAGCGAGACACGTCTTCATTGAAGACAGGGTCACTTACGAAGGGGTTGGGTTTTTTTTTTCCAGTCTTTCCCTGACCACAGCAAACATTTAAGGGCTGTGAGAACTTCCTTTGCTACTCATGTGCCTGGTGAGGACACACTTTGGAAATAACAACCGCAAGGGAGAATTGCCCCTGTGGTCCTTCCTCCTGCTCCACCAGGGCAGCCTCTGCTGCAGCACTTCTTGGTAACTGGCTTTTTGCTGCTTCATCCCCCAGGAAAGCCAAGGCAGAATTTTACTGCAAAGCCCTGCATGTGCCCATGAATGCCCATGCGTGTGTGTGTGTGTGCAGCTGAAGAGGACTTCTTTCTGATGGGAACTAGGAGTAGGATGGGTGCAAAAGCTGCACAGCCATGTAGGCTTGTAGGAAGGAGAGCGGTGGGAATCAATAAACAGGAGAGGAGAATGAATGCACATGTCCATGCTCCCTGGAAATCCCCAGGCTGCCAGTACAGCCTGCCTAGGGAAGAGTTAAAAGCAGAGCTCGGGAAAGTTTGGCCAGATGACTTCCTGATGGAGTTTATACAAGTATAGTGTGCGCAAGGACGTATGTGCCTACGTGCCACTTCTCCCGAAGCAGCCTGAGCCGAGCGGAGGGAGGAAAAAAAAGAATAAAAACATCACAGATGGGTCCAGGCTGAAAACAAGCATCTGATGAATGTGCAGGGTCATCACACCCCTCTCATTACAAACCCACCAGACACATTTGTGTGATGCCTCCTCTGCTACGTAGCCCTCTTGCCTCAGAGCAAGAGCACAAAAGGCAGAGAGGCAGGGGTGAGGCAGGGCAGGGGAGAGGCAGAAGAGGACATTAGCACAAGGAATTCACAGTATCCCAAACCAGCTGCCAGTTGTTCAGCTCTCAGTATGTCCCCAGCAGCCAGGGAGACAGTGGAGTCATCTGCAGTCACTGGGATGCCAGGGTGATGCAGGGGTGATGCAGAGGTGATGGCAGGGTGACGTCAGGGAGATTCCAAGGAGGTACCGGGGTGATGTCAGGGTGATGCCTGTAGGTGTAGCCAGAAGTTGTGATGTAAGTACATACACACAGGTTGGTGTCCTAAGACCTAGCCTGGACAAAAGTATCAGTGAAACACTAATACAAGCTTGTTAGCATGGATCGTAAAAACTTGTGCAGGACATTGGCACTCAAACTGTCCCTGCTTCCCTGCAGCGCATGTGCTCTGTAGATGGCACGCCCTCAGGGTTACCTTAATACACTAATATACGTGTCCTACTGCAGAGCTGTGACAGCCAGAGCTGCTAACCTAGAAAGAAACGGTCTTGCATAAGCACAGGAACTCAATTCTCACCACCCTGATTGCTTTGCGGGAAAGATTTTCAGAGATGAATAAGGATGGGTTTGGTCTTCTTGCAGCTACCCTGCACCACTTTCAGCCTGGGCTGTACATAGTACTCTCTGTAGCTGCAGGAATTAGCTGTTGCGGCCATATGGACATTAGTTTGTGCAGTGATTTACAACAGACTTATCTTCTAGCTCCTTACCCAACTTCAGTGTAAAGTTCAATGTTGCAGCTATATGCTAAGACATCTCAGCATGTATATGAACAGGGGAGCAAGGGACCAAGGCAACACTTGGTAACACTTGATACTGTCATCAAAGCCTCGACTGCTTTGACACTGAGCCTTTTCTGCCATGTGCCGAGCAGGAGCCCTCGCTGGCCTCCCAAAAGGGAGGAGTGGGAGCAAGTGGTTAGGGACAAACCAAGGACTGTGTGCAGTGGCCTGACTGATAGAGTGGCCTGCTCTAGGCATGTCAGTAAGAAGGCAAACTCCTTATTACTCACATTTAGCAGTAGATCAACCTTACTCTTAATTATGTCATTTCTCCAGAGCGCGTTCGCCTCCTTCTCCTTCAGAGCAGGGTAAGAGGGCACCGTCTATGAAAGGATTAAGCATCAGTCCCTTTAGGGATGCTTAGTCAGTGAACCCGTGCTTCTCATTACATACTTTCAACCTGCTGTCATTTGATAATCTTGTGGAAGGGTTTACAAGTTTGTGCTGTCTCAGAAGTTTCTGCTTGTTCATTGCAGCTGTACTCAGAGGGGATGCTCTGTGCACAGTAAGTCTCTCAGTGAGACCATGGCTAATTGCATCAGGAGGTCAAAAGAAAGGTCTTCTAAAGTGCTACCGTTGCAAACCCTGCCTGCGTTCCCAGAGTCGAGCCAACATTAGCACCAGTAACTAAAAAGCTGCAGACAGAATTTACACAAGGTAAAGCAAAAATAAAAATAGCCTGCAATTCATTTCTTGATAGCCGTACCGACTTTGGAAAGCAAGACTCGTAAATGGTAGAAATTGGTCATCTAAGTAAAATGAGTATTTTATTCACTGATTTCTTTTAGATCAGAGTGCTAACACTGAATCCTATTATTTGACTGCCTGGTTTCCAGAAGTTGCGCTACCTTGTTCAACTGGCCCCTACTCCATTTTTTGTAGTGAGCCCACAAACTTCTCGTTAACTGGAGCAATTACAAATCCTAAATTCTTGAGTGGAATCCTCTGCAAGGCAGTTTTGAATTTTCACTTACTCTGTCCCTTTTCTAGATATTCCCTTTTTCACATTTCTGTCAAGGATCTCTGTCATTTCCATCTTGTTTCCCTAATGTCCAAAGCATAAGAAACCTCTTATGTTACAGTCTGAAGTGCAGGTAGGGAAATTCAGAAGAAGACACACTACATTTCACACTGGTAGCAAGCAGTCTGCTGAAGATGAGAAGCCAGGGAGTTGATTTTTGCAGCAGCAGATTCAGAGCTCTTTTTCCACCTCTTTGCATTTGACCCTCTCTACAGACTAGCACAGGCTCAAGCCGGGATGATTAGGATTAGGATGAACTGCGACAGTGGAAAAGAAGTGATTTCACCTAATGCAAGCATTTCACACTGGATTGTCTCCCGCTTGAGCTGATGTGTTTAAAGAACAGAGCTGTTTACCTGCGTGCAGTAAACTTAATTTACACTGGGTACACAGCCTGCATTGAGCTGTAACCAGAAGTGTCCCTGCTCCTGGATCGCTGCCTGAAACACAGTCGGAGAGCACAGAGCATGGTTCAGACTCCCTACCTGAACGACAGACGTCTAATGCCAGCCTCTACAGTGGTTTCCCTGTTTGGGTGGGAAGGACGGGCAGCATCAAACAATGGGTGGATTCATACCAGATTTATTCTGAAACCTAAGAATCAAATCCATCTTTCCTAAGAAACAAGCTCCCTTTTGAAAAAGAAGAGTAATTTAAGGTCAAGTACTTTCATCCTAAGCAACATAAAATGAAGAATAGCAAAATTTGGTCGGCATCCTGTGTGGTTTACCAGCAGTCCCTCAGTTCAGGGGAGGAATGCCACGTCCCCGCCTGCACAATGCAAAGGCCAGCAAGCCCTGTCGCAACACCGCGTGGCAGCAGAATGACATCAGGTCACATTACATGGGAGAGTGCCATGCAGAAAAGGTCATATCCTGGGCTCCAACCCAGCCTGCCCCACTTGGAAAGCTGGGCTTTTGCACCCAGCGCTGGCTGTCTTCTTCTGGAAAACGCCTGCTCAGGCTCAGCTTGCCGCAGGGCTGTGGGCAGATGCCACCCGAGCCCCTGACGGCAGCTGATCCCTGGCAGAGGAGCTCTGAGCCAGCACAGGCAGTCGGGAAAAATAAAGGAGTCCAAAGGGAGGGCTTGTTTCTTAGAAAGAGAAGGGGAACAGGTCACTCTCAGTCTGGCCAGCTGGTACAGAGTATTTCACAACCACCAGACCTACATGAACTGAAGTGGCTGCTGAGAGCTGCTCTGAAATGAGCTTGACCCTCTTATGACAACCGCAGATGACAGCCTCCCTTGCAGGCCAACTTCTCCCTCCCTTTCTTTCTTTTTGGATATTTCCCGAGCCACTGCAAGCTAAACTTAGACCCACTGGGGCCAGCAATGTCTGGAAATCCCCCCATGGACATAATGTGTCCTCCCCACCTGATACAAAGTGCCATGTGTCGCAGGGTTATATAGCAGGGAGCTATGCCCTTGCCCGCACCAGCTCTCTGTGAGACACCTCCATGTCCCTCACCCATCCATTAGCCCCTTTGCAACAGCAGTGAGGCTAGTTTCAGCCCAGCCTCACGAACCCTTGGAGAATGTGGTCCCCAAAAGCGTGGCTGCAGGGTGCAGGCCACCATTGCCAACCCGGAATGGTCTTGCACAGTCTTGAAGTGAAACCAACCTCCTCAGGCAGGAACTGTGCTTGATTTTGCACAAGATATCCAGGGACCCTCTGGCACAAGTGTCTGTGACTGCCGCTGGGAGCTGAGCTGGTGTCCTCTGGTGTGGCCACACTGTGCCTTGCCCTACTGCCCATCCAACCATCAGTACCCAGAGGAGGGTGTTTCCAACCTCAGAGGGACTCTGCCCTGCCTAATTTGTTAGTTTTGTACCACCAGACTTTTAGTAAGGGATTGCACCCAAGCTAGGCTCTTGGCTTATCCCCATTTATTAAAATGCCTACCAGTTTGGATGCTTGTAGACCTGATGGTCTCACTGCTGCAGCAAGTTGGAAAAGGAAGCACATCCTAAATTCCCCTAGTTTTTGGGACATCACAGGGCTCGTATGGCTAGCAGTGAGGTCTGGTACCTCCCAGGAGCGTTGTGGTTCGGTGCTCGAGCTATAGCGCTCAAAGCCTGGCTTCGGGCAGGTAAAGGAAATGCAGCCACTAAACCACTCGCACTCCCCACCTTTAAAAATGCCCCATGGTTTGCTTCCCCGCACGAGGTGCAGCACAGTCATTTCCATCTGTGAGGCAGAGAGGAAGGGCACTTGAGCTTCTCACAAGGGCTCTTTTCTCACCCATTTGGCACCCATGCAAAGGGTGATGTTCTGGCAGAGCGCCAGGCTCAGTGACCAGCCATCAAGGAGACACACTGTCAGGTGCTGGCACCCTAAAATGAATCACAGAATCATCATGGGAGACATGACAAAATGAGAACATCAGCTCTATATGGGCCGTGCAATCTCCCCTCTGCTTTCACACACAAGCGCCTTCCACATCCCCTTTCATCCTTCCTCATGCAGCCTCTGGGGCCAGCATAGCACCTGCACCCCAGTGCCCCAAATACATCATCTGCCTTCCCCATACTGGACGTGTAGGCTAGGATACTTGGCTCAGAGCTTGGGCTGCTTGAGCTGGGCTGCTGATGAAGTCCTGCCTCTACTGAAGTCAATGGCAGTTTTACCTTCAGTTTCAGTGAGGAGTTAATTTTACCCTACATGGAGATGGCTCGCTGTTTGGCAGGGACCCTGCAGGACATCAGGCAGAGCCCGCATCTGTTCTCGACCCCATCCTGCTCTGACAAGCAACTTTTTAATGCCTCAGTTTCCCTCTCTGTATCTAAAAGGAAGCCCAAGTTGAAAATGCACCTTCCCCTTCCTTATGAAGTTCTTTGATACAGAGATCTAAAATACAACATAAGAGCTAACGCTGACCTTCACTTTCCTTTACCGTGTCCAGACCTATTTAGTGCCTATTTATGGCAATCTGGTCATTAGCACTATAAGAACAAATTCAGCACAAAGAAAGCTTTAAACCACTGAAGTGGGGTGTGCCGGGCTGTCAGAACTGCTATTGTACAATACCTTCCTCCTTGCCCTATCAAAAGACAAAAGCTTCATTTGATGATTGAAGACACAGAAACCAGAATAGTAACGGGAGCTCCTCCTGCAAAAAAAGGAATTCGGTATTTCCTAAAACCCGCATTTCTCCTTTCCTCCAGGCTGCTCGGTCTCCTTGGACCTCTCTACAAGAGGATCAGAGCAGGACTCTTCCTCCAGCTTCCAGTTCACCTCTTGCAGCCCCTCAAGCCAGTCCTGGGCTAAGCTATTCCAGCAGTGTCGGAAGAGCTTGTGATGTGTACATTTTTTTGTCGCTCTGTTTTCAGATAAACAAGGGAGCAGGCAGCTGATGTGAGATGTGGACAGTCTCTGTCAGGCAGGGAGCTGCTGCCACTTGCTGGCATCCTGTCACGTACAAGTGAAAAGGTTTTTCCTTCTGCATTTCTTCTCATGGAAGGTTTCAAGGGTGAAAACACATTGAAAGGAGGTGATGCACCTCCTGCTGAGCCTGGAGGAATTTGTCATTTATGGTTTCAGGTTCCCTCATAGCTCTGTTAGCACCCGTGGGACATACTATTGCACATTTCCTTTTATTTTCTCTCTGTCCTTTTTTCTGGAGCAGGGTTTCTCAGTTCTAGCTTTAGAGCCAGGGAAAGACCAGATGCCTTTGCCTCATCAAACACAGAGACAAGTAGAAGACCTGAGTTAACTAGATCTTTCATGACTCTCCCTCTGAACTAAAATCAGGCTGGAATGGGATATTCACATTCAGATGTGTACAACAGTAGAATTGCCTCAGAGAGAAAAGAACCCAAAGAAAGCTATTGTGAAAACATAAAGTCCTGGTGGGTTTAGTTTTAATGAAAACAATTGTGGTAGCAGCTGGATATCCCTTGAAAACACAGGCACAGGCACTCGCTATATATATATATATATATTGTCACTACATCATTTCTTGTCTTTCATTCAATTCCATTTCAAAGTGCCCATCTGGCCTACGTTGCTGGCAACATAGCAAACTAACTCCAGTCTTGATCAGTGCTTTGGATGTACCCACAACTCTGCGTAAACAACACTGTGGAAGACATGGGTTAAGTAATATTTTCCAGTTTGGATATGATGGAAATGGAAATCCATACCACCCTCAAAGAGGCACTAGGTTGGACAAGTGGATGCAGCAAGGAGGGAAATATAAAAATGCAAAAATAAGACTGGATCTTACAAAATGAGCACCTTAATTCAGGTGTCAGAGCCTGTGGTGCTTGGAGGATGCTGTGCTGTCTGAACAGACCTTCTCTGGCACCCACGGCTCCTGGGAGAAGAGACTTAGAGATATTTAATGGTGTCCCCATTTGAGGTAAAACAGAACCAATTTTCTGTTCAGTAATTTTATTTTTCAGTTAAGCCTCTTCTAACTAACCAAACTCTCTGAAACTTTTCAGACAGCATCGGCTTCTGGCAGAGGTAAGGCCTGATGTTTATAACTAATACCAAGGGATGGTATGCAGAGAGGCTCCCACTTATTGCTATCATCCAAGGTCAGCTAACTTCGTTATATGCACCATTAGAGGGTCAGAAGCAGAAAAGTGTAGAGGGGTCACACCACAGGGGGAAGCAGATGGAGGTGACCTAAAACTGACCCATGGGGTGTTCCATCCCATCTGCGTCATGCTTAGTATAAAAGCTGAGGGATCAAAGGGGTCAGCCTCTTTCTTCAATGGCCAACGTCCAAACAGGACTCTGTGTTTGCTTGCCTTTGATCCCAATCCATGCATTCCTGACTCCAGATTCAGAATCCAGCTCCCATTCATTGCTGAGTCCAGATTGGGACTTCACCAGTGCCTGCCATTGACATCATCCTGGGAGCTAAATACGGTTTTGTACATATTGTACATATTTAATAATTTTCTTTTTTGATATTAATGTATTTTCTTTGTATTATTTTATTGTTAATATTTCATTAAAGTAGTTTAGTTTCTTTTAAACTTATCTCTTTCGCACTCATTCTTCTCTCCCTGAGGGGAGAGGTTGGGGAAAGCATCTGTTGTTCGTTTCAGTGGCCAGTCCGGCCCAAACCACAACATATGGTTGACACAAATAAGCTGTAAGGAGGGGATTCATTCCTCCCAGAAAGTGCACCACAAAGGGACTGGGGAACACCTTTCTGCCCAGGCGGTGAAACTACGCTATGGATCATATAAATGCAAGGAGTACTCATCCTGAGAAAGTCCTCTTTATTTGTTGACCGTCAGTTTAGCTGGAGAGTAGATAAAGCTTAATTAATGCTGTCCAGCTATGCTTTCTAGGTTAAATTCTCCACACACAGATAACGATTATTAGAGAAAGTCACAGGCATACTCCAGAAGAAGTCAAGGGAAGAGAGAGCATTTTAACTGCTAACTCAGAGTCATTTTTACAAAACAAACCTTATTAAAGAGTTGTTATCTGGTCCATGCTCACAGCCTCCTTTTCTTGGCAGACCAAGAATATCACCCTAGGAAAAGCCCCAGAAATAATCTCTCAAGCATGCCCTTTTATGACCCCAAATATCTATTTTCTACATTCATTTGCAAATATTCTGCAACATGTTGGATTTGGCCTTTTATCATTGGGAAAATATAAATTAATTTACATGTACATTCACAGAATCAGAATGACTTTGCAAATGTCTTATCAGGAACCTTCAGGGTCATGGTGACCTATAAGTATTAACAGCAGCCTCGTTCACTAAAATCTTACCAAAGCCTCACTAGCTTCCAAGCGAATTCTGATCAAATTAACACATCCCCAGCGCTTCTTGCCTTTCACCCAATTTACAAACACAATGCCATCTTCAGGGTCAAAGCAAATGATTCCTGTTATGCTGATCAACCAAGTTCCCAATGAACCCACAGTCCAATTTTTTCCAAAGCCTTTTTAGCAGTCAAGTTCTTGCCTGGTTATACCACTACAGCCACCCAAAACTTTTGTATGGCCAAGTGGCAGCCCAATGGAAAAGGAATGGGCTGAAACCAGGATGGTGACCAAGGGAGGGAATCATCCTAAGCAGTGGGGATGACTTCCCCGAGCTCCCTAAAACAAGACTAACTAACAAAAAAGTACCTTTAAGTTTGGAGCACCTTGAGATTATGAACCAGAGTTGACAACATGAGGGAGAGGAAGGGAGCTAGGCATAACTAAAGGCAGAAGCAGGTTGTTGAGTCCTTCCCCAGAGAAAACAAAGCTTTCAACCTAGGGCTGAGAATAGCGAGGCAAAATGCAGCAGAAAGAAGATGAGCAAAAGGAGAGGCTGGGGGCCAGCAGATGCACAGGGCCCAGAGCTACAGCCACAACAAGGAACAAGGCCAAAATGACATTAAATCTGCAGAAGCATCGCCAAAATAGCACCCCCCTGGCTGAAACACCGCAAGTCGAAGGGTCAGCTACGGGCCAGCTACTGCAACCAAGTCAGGCAGTTCCCAGGAGGGACATGTTCCAGCACATCCAGCAGACCTAACGTTGGCTACGCCTCCTGTTACCATGCCCAGCACTATGTCAAACCACTCAGTGGTGCCCTTCAGTGGGACAAGAGGGTCACTGGAAGAGCACGGCTCGTGCAGCGTGAGCCAGAGGGCACGAGTTAGTACCTGGCGAACTACCCCTGCTCTAACTCTGCTGCATTTGTAGCTGAGGAGCCAAACCCATCATTCCCAGCACAGCGAGGACACGTCTCCTAAGGAGAAGGAGCACATGAGAAGAGGAAAGCCTTCAAAATGACCTGAGGAGGTTGCCTGTGCTGTCTGCAGAGCTGGCCAAGGGAGAAGAAAGGGCAAATGGGAGGAAATAATGATCAGTTAAAACATTTGTATTACACATGGAAGAGAAGAAAATGGAAAGAGGGATAAATTATAACACGCTAAGACGGCAAATAGCAATTTGCATTTCTCCTCTGTAACATGCATACCTTTTTGTCTGTTTTCCTGTGGAAACAAAGTGCTCTCTCCAGCCCCCTCCCCCCAACTTTAATAACTTTTGAACTTGTTGGCCAATTTTTATTAAATTTACTGAGAGGCAATGATATCAAAGATGAGTTTAAGAGCTGCCCTGACCAGGCAGAAAAGAGACGAGAATTTAACCTATTTGGCCTTGAGAGACCAGTATAAACCCACCATTTACCAAGCAACAGAGAATCCATGTGTGCACATGCCTCTGCAGGGGTGAGGAAAAAAGAGGCAGAGCAGTGTCCAAACACCAGGAACAGCTCTGGCCAAGCTCACATGGTCTTAGACGTTGAGGCTAATCAAGGACTAGACACACTGTCTTGCTGGTAACATGGCTGGGAGACGTGCTACTTCCAATGGCCCAATACAAGCTCTCCTTTTGCTCGCATGTGCATCACAGCTTCCAAATGATCCCCTCAGGTATGGTTGGTGACCATGCTGAGGTTTTGGGGGCACTGGACCAACCTCTAACCACTCACTTGTGTGCACCTGCTTGCCCTTTCTAACCCAGGGGCAGATCCCTTTCATGCCTCTGAAGCACAAGCATGAAGCTCCCACCTACAGGCCAGTGGGAGGCCATTCGACACAGGTGCTCTCCTCCTGCTTTTTGGCGGTATATAGATAGGCAGTGCTAAAAATCAACCTGCATAAACCATCGGAATGGGAACGGAAAGCATAACAGAATGATCATATGCCTGGTAGCAGGCCAAATGCTGACAGCAAAGAAGCCTATACAGGCTTGTAAACCTACTAAAATAGCATAACTCTTTCCCCACCAGCACATTCACAGATGACTTCTGCCGTAACAGGTCAGTAAAGATTTATTTACTAGGTCTGCAGCACAAAGGGTAGGAAATGCTAGCTGGACCCGCTGGGAAGCTGCAGAAAAATGCAGTAAACAGTAGCAAAGTGTTGTGCTGGTGGTGAGCATAAGTGCTTCGGTGCTTTTCCTCTTGCTGAAACCTCTAATGGTGGCTATAAATCTTCTGCTGCCGCTTGCTGTGGGTATTTACCAATTAGGGCATCAGCACGTCTTGTACCAGTCCGTGGGTCCTCGGGATAGCCTCGCAAAGAAGCAGAAATAGTTTTGCAAAGACGGCAGGTTCAAGGAATGAATGTCTCAGCACTGGTCTCTCCACTGCTCTGGCAGCCACGCTAGGAAACTAAGGATCACAATACAGAGAACAAGGATGTTAATTCTGCCTAAATAACAGACTGCGTTTCCTCTACCCGGCTGTTCTGGGGAGCTAATTACACAGATTCCCAAATCAAAGAAATATAAAACAGTCTGCAAACGATTGCAATGTTGATGTGTTGGCAGTCCAAACCATGACATATGGTCCTTCAGTATGCCATCCCAGAGAACAGGCTCACGAGCAACGCTCATTACGCAAAATAATGTCGTAAATAACAGAAAGAAGCTGATTTTAGAAATGTACTTGAGGTGGCCTCCCTGCTTAGCCCCACAAGAAGACAGAGTTTCACAGAGCTGCTGCCAGCCTGGTGATAGGCTCCCAAATGTACCTCCCTTGAGGGGGAAGGAAGGTGAATCATATCCAGACAGGATCCCTGCTCAGTCAATACCCACACAAAAACTTTGCTAAAACAGTGTTAAGGTTGCAAAGGTTTTGGCACCAGTGCTCACTGACCACCATGTACGTGTGTGTGTGCCAGCAGCTCTGTTTTGGGAGCACCCTGCAGTGGTGTGCCAGCCCTCAACCTGCTCATCAGTGGGATTCGGACCCTGAAGTTCACCACTCGGACCCCTGGCATGGACCTCCTGGAGTAAGGGATGTCTGCACGGACCATCTGTAGGCCAGGAGGAGAGAGGGGTGAGACATGAGCACCCCAAGGGCTTTCACACACCTTCGCCCACAGCAGCCGCATGGAGGTTTGGTGATCTGCGGTCCCGGCCGAGAAGGTGAGCATTGCTCCTGGTGGCACTTGGCTTGAAGTGCCATTCCCCAAAAGTGAGACCCTTCCCCTCCCCTCCTCCTTCATGCTAATCTTGCCCAAGCTCTTCCTCTTCCTCCACCCTGGCAGCACCTCACTTTGTACCTCTGCAGCCTGACCCACTGCCACTCCCCCCACCTCAGCCCCTGGTCAGCCCCCCTGTTCATCCCCTATTCCCTAAGGGCACCCTGGTCTCCATCAGAAACCCTCAGGACCAGAGCAGCGCTTCTCCCTGGCAAGCTCAGAAGTGAATTTCCCTGTGCAAAGGTTAAGGACAGACCTGATCTATTTTCTCCTTACCCTTGGGGCTACAAAGTTCAGCCACCCAGCATGCAGTACAGAGCAGCATCCCTGCATCAAGCAGCTCAGGGCATTGAGATCAAGATTTTGGCCCAGAAGACAGGTAAACTGGGCTCCTCTGCCCACATCCTTAACTCACCCTCCTCCTGCCCCATCAGGACTGCAGGGTGCCAGGGAAAAGGCAAGGGGGAGTGTGACCCACCACACTGCTCTGCCCTTAAGGTCATCATTTTGCTGCTTACAGCCCTGGGCAATGGATTATTTTTACGTGCCCAACACCTGTTCTGGACACAAATAATTTGCTGTGGAGTTTATTATTCCAGGAAAGGCCAAAGGGGCACAATGCCATTGCACTTGTCTGCCTTACTGCGCACTGAAATCCCAAATTCTCGTGTGCTGAGGGTCTCGAGGTCACCTTCCTCTCCCCCTGCCTGTGTTTGGCCTTCAAATGGGCAAATATAACTCCAGCGACGGCGCAGAGGAAAGCTCGGGGAGGCCACGGGAGCCTTGTGCCTCTTGGGAAGGAGGCAGCAGATAAACAGGATTAGGGGATTTTGCATAGCTCAACCTGCCAATTTCTGCAGAAAGGAAATGGAGGCAGTGCCTGCAGCCCTGATTCAGAGGAGAAGCCTTTGAAATGCCTGCCAGGCGAGACGTGTTAAAAAAGCGCTTTTCCTCCGTGACAGGGTGCAGTGCGGGGACCAGCAGCTCCTCTGCGCAGCCCACCCTGCCCCAGGCACAGCTTGTGGTACGTGGCCGGACGGTGAGAGCCCCGGGAGCCAGGCAAAGGAGGCCCCATCCTGCGTCACGGGCTCCAGCTACTGCCGGGATTCAAACACGGAGGGCAGATGCAAGATGTTCTGTTACGGACCAAACCAAAAAATCTCACTAAGAATTGGTTCCCTGGGAAAACCTTGGGGTTTTTTTTTCACCTGTTCTCTCTCTTTTTTTTTTTTTTGCTGTTGTTGAAAAGAGCAGACATGAAAACTAGAATATTTGAAACAGGGTGGGAAGGGGTTGGACTTGGGACTTTCTTCGGAGAAAGTGTTTGGATTGTCAGGTGAAAAATGGTTAGTTTTCAGTTTTCCATCAGAAAGGCAGCTATTCCATGGGGAAATACCAGCATGTGCCTGCCAGCTCTGACACCTTGTCTCACAGCAGCAGGCGTATTCTGCTTCGCCCTGTGGGAACATGATACTAGAGAGACCACCATCACATACCTCAGCCCTCAGGAGTCTCGCATCCCCAGGAGGAGCGGACACACCTTCAACCGGCCTCTGCTCTGGGACAAGGGCAGTCACCAGCATCTCTCCCCAAAAGAAGAGCCCCCGGCATCCTCCCCCACCTCCTGGTCACAGCACCAGAGGATGAATGCTGATTTTTGAGTGAGCTCTCTGTCAGCAAATGCACAGCGAAGCCTGTGAGGGCTCTGCTCATTAAACCCAAGGGGAGCGTACTGGGAGAAAGGGCAGGACCACTGTAAAAATAAGCTGCTGCTGTGTAATCAGCTCTGTGGTGGTCCAGCCCAGCTTGTATGAGGTCACTGGGTTGCCATGTTGGAAATACTTGGCATTAACACTTTCTGCCCCTCAGGCTTGGCAGAGGATGGTACCTTGAAAGCACAGAGCCAGGTTTGAGCATTTTAGCAGAACTGGGGAGAGGTAGGAATCATAGAATCATAGAATTGTCTAGGTTGGAAGGGACCTTTAAGGTCATCTATTCCAACCATCAACCTAACTGATAAAAAAACCACCACTAAACCATGTCACTAAGCTCTATGTTTGCCCGTCTTTTGGATACCTCCAGGGATGGTGCCTCAACCACTTCCCTGGGCAGCCCATCCCAATGCTTAATAACCCTTTCAGTGTAAGAATTTTTCCTAATGTCCAATCTGAACCTCCCCTGGCGCAACTTGAGGCCATTTCCTCTTGTCCTGTCACCTGTGACCTGGGAGAAGAGGCCAACCCCTTCCTCTCTACAACCTCCTTTCAGGTAGTTGTAGAGAGCGATAAAGTCTCCCCTCAGCCTCCTTTTCTCTAGGCTGAACAACCCCAGCTCCCTCAGCCTCTCCTCATAAGACTTATTCTCCAGACCCCTCTTTCAGGAGAAGAAAATCAGAGCAGAAACCACCACAGCCTAAGTGTTCCTCCATGGCACACTCATAGGGGTGCTCTGACAGGGACATGGACCGACCCCCCTGCCCCAATACGAGGGTAGCATCCAGCATCCCAGCTGGAGAACAAGCAGCTCTTCCTGCTGCCTCTGCCATGGAGGCAGAAATTATCAGCAAAGAACTGGGGTAGGCACATGGGGACAGAAACTGGCACGAAACGATGGAGCTGGTCTGGAGCATGGCAAAGCCTAACCCAGGGGTTTTGACCTCGAGTGCCCAGGGTGCTCATGCAGGATTTGGCTGAGTGTCTACAAGTGAGGGGAGTGGGGCAGACCTCAGGCAGCTGCCAGCAATGGAGCATGAGCCTGGTGTTCCCCCATGGGGAGCTCCAGGTTGGGTTAGCCGGTCCCATCTTTGCAACAAGGCTGTGTCTGCAGGCCTTGCACCTACGGGGGGAAGTCAAACCCCAGCACACATAAACACAAAATAAAGCTGCACTCCTGGGGTATTTAATTCTAATCAAGTCCAGCTAAAATGAAGAAAACTCTAAGCATTTAGTTAATATATTAGTTAATATATATTTTTAATTTTTTTTTTTATTTGCAGGTAGTGATTCAGAAAAGGTTTTTTACAAGGTTGGTCTGACACCCCTTTTGTTAAAACTTATTTTTCTCTTGCACAAGTGGCACCCACCACTGGCAAGTTATATGAACAGAGAATTAAGTGAGGAATCATGTCTGGCTTCCTTGCATCTGATCTGAATTTTCTCTCTTTCACATTGTATGATATTCTCTCCCTCAGGGTACTCTTGTCCTTGGAAGAGATTTTAGTGTTGCTCTTAAATGCTGTTTGGATGGACTTCCAGCAAGCCTTAGACAGCTGAAAGCTCGGTTGCACAGCATGCGAGATAGGACCTTTTGGTATGTGGCACACGGAGCAGACATGGGGAGAAGCTTCCTCTTCAGACAAGGTCTCATGTGTGGTGGGCAGGTTTCCAAAGCAGTCCACCCCTTCCCTTCTCTCCTGGGCCTGCGAGGCTGCAGGTAACCGGCTTTGTTGGCCCACTTCACAAAGCCCCGTGTCCACACTGCCCACCTTCATGGCCCAACCATCGCAGCATGTTCAGGCGGGCCCTGATGGCTCTTAAGAGCCAGCAAGCACAATGCCAAATCGGCAGAGGTTGAGGAAATTGCCTCAGCAGAGGCAATGTCCAGGGCTGAGGGGAGGAAGGTGGAAGACCCTGGCGGGGGGAGGAAGGAATGGTGGCCCTGACAAAGCGGTTTGATGACATCCCTATGGAGATCCTGGCAGCAGCCGTGCTCGCTAGCAGGCCAAGGAATGGCCATGCTGCTCGGCAAGCTGAGCTGTATCCTGTGCTGTCCCAAGCACTGCTGCAGCTGGATGGTAGATGTTCATAAACACTGGACTTGAAGCTTTACTCACAATCAAGCCCTGAGAAGAAACTCAGCTCCCTCTCCGAGTCTTTCTCTCTCAGGTAGAAGGTAGATCAAGTTACACCTATGCAGAGATTGCTCAGGACAGTAGAAACAGGCAAGAGAAGCTGTAAGTAAAGAAAAATTGTCAAGGAAAAGTTAAAAAAATATAAAATATCCCACTGCAGTCCAAAGTAATAGTTTGGCTGCTATAAAAGGTGAAATTAAATAGGTCAATCTGTAGAGCTGTACCATTTTATGCCAGATATAGGAGCTACCTTCTCATCTGCTAGACTACTTCATCATTTGCTTTTCCAAGAATCCATCTCTCTGCTAGTAATGATGTCAAATAAATCTTCACTAAAATGTAAAAATGTTTGTGATTATACTTACTGACCCGTTCCTTTATTAAATGAGGACAATAGGATGATGCCCTGATATTTGCTAATGGGTTACTCCCATCTAACCTTTTCTTGTTCATCCAGATCATCTGTTTTCATTTCATCATACAATAGCTGCCAATAAAATTAAGTCAATTAAATTAAAGGTCTATTATGCTCTTTGAAATCAGGCTGAGACCTTTTTCCTTTCCTCAGTCAGTGCTCTGAGAAGACTTTTGATAGGGCAGCTGGGAAATCTGGAGCAGATTCTCATCTGCTGTAAATTGGTTTAGCTTTTCTGAAATCAATAGAGTACCATCAGCTTACCCCAGCTGAGGGCCTGAACCCTGATGTATATGAATATGCCTCAAGCCTGTCTTTGTGCCAAAATTTAGATCTGGAATTACTCCTTCACGCAATCTCAAAGACCTCATCTACTTATCAAAGTGTTAGCCTTTACCTGTAACATAAGTTCTGTAGTTAGGTATAGCATTAGCATCCAGGTACAGGGCGCAGTTACACCATGATCTCTTCCCTATGTAAATAATCCTATTCCAGTATAAAAATGACCTTTTAGATTTAAATTTAAATGTAAGCTATTCCCAAGAGGCACAAGTGAAATCAAGAAAAGACTCTAGTGTCACATAGTAGTGTCTGCATGAAGCTGCTTGCTTTGGTTTTCTGATATAAAGCATTTTACTGCATTTTGTTCCAGTGTAGACAGGACCTTGATATCTCATTCAGTGAATATTTAAATAAAAAGGCAAACAGAGGAGGAATGTTCTACATCCTAACAAAATGCTAAGCTCTAGCCTTGAAATGCCATTCAAGTATCTTAAGGACTAGTAGCGGATATTACAACTATAAGGGGTCTTAATTTTCAGACAACCCACCAACTTTGCGGCATCTTTGAAAGTGAGTTCTCATTTCTGGGCCAGACTTCCCGTAAATTTTTGCCCAAATCAGCTGCTTCTTGGAAAACGCCATTTAGCTATTTCATCCTTAGTGAAAAGGCTAAGGCTGACAAGGCAGGGTGCCCGTAGTTTATTCCCCTGCCTTCCTGTGGGACAAATGGTTTGTGAAGAGCTGAACGTGCCCCTGCCTCGCACAGGATATGTAAGTGAGGGGAGCTCAACCACTTCGAATATCCCCCGTGTGACTCCCAGCTGGTGTGGTCCCCGGTTCTGTCTCATCTTCTATTCAGCCACAGCACCTCTGGCATGTCTGATAAAAACACGATGTGGTGGGGCACAACGGATGCCTCCAGTCAGTCAGTGGGAGATGCCAGGTTGCATCCAGGGGCTCTGACCCATCCAAGGGAGAGCCTTAGGACAAGACGTCTCATAGGAGACACAGACATTTGCTTTGCCTCCTAAGCAGTTGCAACTGGTAGGTAAGCCATTAGTGGCACTGGGGACATGGCTTGGCAAGGTTTGGGGGCTGCAGTATGAGGCTGGGCTCTCAACCACCAGGAAACCTTGGACTGCAGCCTCTAGCAGTAGGACGTGTGGCCTGCCTGGTGGAAACCCTGCACTGTGGAAATCACAGCAGGGTGCGGGGATGGGGCAGCTCCTTCTCCAGGCACAGATGAGTGCTAATCACTTGTGCAAAAGGCCACGTGCTAGCACATGGCCAGAGGAGAGAGAAGAAGCTGCCAGAGCAGCTGGGACTACCTCGAGGAGGCTTCTCGAAAGGTGTTGGGCTGCAGTCCTATAGATTTCCCAGTGGAGTGAGGGACACCAACTGGGACCAGCTAAGTGGTTTCCTTCAGTCTCATCTCATAAGGTGGGGGCGAGACGTGCCTTTCTGCAGTCCCAACTGTCAGACCTTGGGAAAACAAAAGGTTTCATATCTGTCTTAGAGGCCCAAGATATTCTGATTAACCTTTTAGATGGCACAGAGAAGTGAGTTTGCTCACATCATTCCAGAATACATTTTCTGTGTTTTAGTGTCTTCCCCCTAATAATAAAGGACTAGAGATCTTCTCTGTACAATTCTTACAGAGCTAGTGAAAATTTCACAAATAACTGAACCAAGACACCACCATCTAGCTCAAGTCACAATCTCGAAAGCTTTTTTCAACTTAAAGCCCTTAATACACTGAATGCTCTGTCAGAAGTCATCTGTAAACTCTTAGCTCATCATATCAGTACTGCTATTAAATTTGAATCTCCAGCCCTCTGTTAGCAATCATCCTGAAGAGCTGGTGCGCAAATAGAAAGTGTTTTAACTGTCTTCCTGCAGACTCAATGGCAAAGTTAGCACAATCCCCATCAATCCTAGACAAATTCTGCTGTGAAAGGAAGGCAAATAAAGACCTGGAAGAGCTTCTTTATAGAGACTGAGAGCAGAGAAAGTGTTTACCCAAAAACCTTAAAGCAAACTTGGGAATTAACACTGAACAGCTTTGTATGTATTTCCAAGTGAGAGAAAGCTTTATTTAACTCTCTGCTGTCAGAAATTCAAACAGTGAAACAGCTTCTAACCCTAATTAACTCAGTGTTTGACATCTTAGAAAAGCTTTGAAGCATAGAAGGGTTCCCTATCAGCCAGATCTAGAATGCAGACCAGAAGTTTCCCTCTTCAAACTTCAGAGTTTTTCAGTTTGTATCAGGCATTGTATAAAACTACATGCAACCTCACACAAGATGCAGCAACATATTTTGCTCCAAGAGTGCTTTTTTCTAGGACAAAAGCTGGAAAGTGATCTACACATTTCAAACTGTAAGAAGAAAATCTCAACTTCTTTTCAGACCCCAAGGGACATGAAAACGAATACAAGAGATATCATCACACCATCAAAAGGCAAGGCAAAATGTCCCTTGCAAGGTGTTGCAAGGGGGATAGGATAAGAGGTCAGGGTCAGACCTTTCTCTGAGCTGATCTTCTCTCTGCCACTGAACAAGGAATGAACAAGTTTCTTGCCATGGCTGTCCCTACTCAGGCTAGAGACCAGCTAAGGATAGAAAGTTTAACACTCTCTTTCTTCAAAGGATCTTATCATTCATTTATAAGTTTCCAACCCTAAACAGTCTCTGAAATGATGCAAACAAGACTTGGTTGCTCATTGCCTGCTAATGACCCTGGTGCGTGCTCTGTGCAGAGCTAATTTTTGCTGAACAATCACAGCTAAACTGCTGGAAACCCATGTCATCAATTTCAAGAACTGTAAAGGTGAGCTTCCTCCCAGGAGATCCACACCTCTCCTGTAATTGTCAAATTAATGGAGTTACGTTGGGGTAAAAGCAATGTAAATGAAGAGAACACTTACTTGGCAATTTATGTGCTGTATCAGGAAAATGTTATCACTTCTGATATATCAGGTGGATTCTCTGTTCACTGACACCTTAATAACACAACAGTGATTTTGATGAAATCCTTAGGTAATGATTACACAAGGAGAGTTACAACACTGAAAAAAACCAAACTATAGTATTTTCCAGCTGCGGTGCACATTAAACATCAGTAATGATCACTTCCACAATGAGAGGTTATCCCTGCGCAGAAGTGAAGCAGAAGAGCTCAGATGCCTGCATTTTTGTCAAGGCAACACATAGCTTTACAGTTAGTTCCAGTCACTCACACAGAAACAGCACCTTGAGGTGCTTTACTACATTACAGCTTACAAAGGAAAAAGTGGCAGTCACAGTGATGTCACAGGTGCTTCTCATCATGTGAAGCCTGAGAGCCACAGCCTGGAGAGCTTGGTGTCGGTGAGAGAGAAAAGGAAGGGGATGCTTATAGCTGATCTGCTCATGGAAGGAAAAGGGTTCGACCAACAGAAGCAGCAGTAGAATGACTTCTCCATCTCCAGATATGCATCATGTCTACGATTCACTGATTCACTCTCAATGGTGGGTTTTAGCAGTAAAAGAATAAAAGTACAAACTTGCTGAACAAAATAATCTGAGTTTGTATGTAGCAACCATTGCAATCCAGCTACCCTTTCCTTAAAGAAAAATCTTTCTTTAGATCTTTAGATCAAGGCTTTTAGATCAAGGTGTCTCAACGAGAGTTAATGCTTCCTTTGGCTAAAACTGAAGTGTTGCTGCAGTAAGGATTACCCTGGGGGCTGTGGAAAAAAGTCCTCCACGATCAGGGTAGGCCAGGGCAGCATGCTCAGTCACAGGGCTGCCGGAAGGGTTTGCAAACGAGGGACATCTGGACTGCTAAGTCACACATGTGGAGAGAGACTCTGCTGCAAGCAATGGCCAGATGGCAAAAGCATACAAGAAAAGCTGTGTTCCATGTATGTCTTATACAGGACGTGGAATTTGACAGTATAATAAAGGAAATCTGTGTTGGAAGGGGTGGCCGAGAGGCTTAGCCCTGACTGATGGGTGAGGGGTATCCATTGCTAGAAACAGCAGAGGTCTGTGGTTCCTGTGCAGGATGGGGCATGCAGCAGTGGCTCCTCTGCACCCTAGGGGGGCCTGTCCACCACCTGGGCAGCACCCCACATTTGCTGAGGAAAGATGCTGCAGGGTACCCCAGCCTCTCCGATGGGCTGTCTTCAGACCAGAGCTGCCAAGGAGATCAGCTGCCCATTCTAAGGGATCTGCCTTGGCCGGTCTTCTGCCCTGGCTGTTGAGGCTCAGTCTGGGCCCTGCTGCATCTGGCTGCGAGCATCTCTGCGTGGGGAAGGGAGCACTCTGCCTGAAGCCTTTCCCCTGGAAGAGTGAAAAACCACCAGAAGCTCTCGTCAGGAAAGTGTAATTGTTGTAAGAGAAAAGAACAATGAGATAATGCATGGATGGGAGTGGGCGGCAGTGAGAGAGAAGAGCAGTCATTTGATAGTCCAATTTATTGAGCAGGAGTTATTCACAACAATATCCACAGTGCAGAGACAGAGCTGCAGCTTTTGTGGGGGTGATGTGTCTGATCCCATTTCTAACAGTCAGGGGGTTCCTGTGTCCTGGATCCTGGCTTTCCTTTCCTGCCAGGTAGACTGGACATCTGGAGTACTTTTTTTTCCCTTCCTCTTCTTTGCTAATAGGAAGAGGAATTCCATTGCATGAGCCTGGGAGCAAAACCCGAGAGAACAAAAAGCAAATATTGCAAGACTTACAAAATCGCAAGAGCTGGCAGCACTATGTAGATTCATCTGTACGTTACTCATTCTAGAATAATTGGGAGAGACTTTTAACCAGCCCACTAGCAGAGACAGGGACACATGGTGCCTTGTAAAACTCAGAGTAGAGAACAAAGTGAAAAGGTAGCGTAGCCCAACTCCCTGCAGACACAGAATTGCAGCGTGAGTCTTGCAGATCTAAGTCTCTCTCTGTGAACGCCCTTGTTCCCTGCTATGTCCCCAAATCCCTGCAGATTTCAGCACAAACAGGTACTCCTTGAGCCTTTTACCAAACTGCAGAGGAAACAAAGTCCATACGACAAGAGCATGAATTAAGAAAAAGGGCTTATTAACTCCAGGCAGTCGCCAAGTTAATGTGTCTAGTCTGCATCCAGTAAATGCTCCCTGTGCCATGTGGGCAGAGTATCTTTGATCCCCACTGCCTCTGGCATTTCAGCGGCAAGCAGCATTTTGTGGTGTAAACTTGTCCTTAGTTCACTCACAGTTCTCTGCGGTTCTCTTGGGACTTGTTTGATATAACATGATCTTCTCAGTGTTACCACAGTAAGGACCTGTGAGCCACATCCTGTGTTCCTTGTGCATTTGATACTTTCAGGGCTAAGAAATAGCCACTCTTAGGCTAACCTCTCAAAGAAAAAGTTAAAATGCCCTTTCAGAAAAATATCGTGGTTGGATGCTTTGAGTCTTGTCTCAGGTCTGGCGCTTCAAAACCTGTTCCCTGTATGGAGCCATGGTTTAAAGGAGAGCAACAGCTTGCATTTTGTTTCTAGACCAACATTTATTAAAATTGCCAAGACAAGCAACCTTCCAGGGAATCACACTAGCCCCATTTCTGCCTGCTGAAGGACAGCTGTCTAAACCAGCCACCAGTCAGACCCTTCCCTATGGAAGCACACCAAGCCTAACATCCTGCAGCATGTAGGTCTCCCCTCCTTCACTCCAGTTTGGGTTAGGAAGCATTGAAAGAAGTTTCACTGATATAAAACTGTAGGAAACAAGATATTCTTAGATAGAGTGGTCATGGTAATATAGTACCTTTGCAGGACAGAAATAAGACAATTTCTTTTGACAAGAACCAGCAGCAACAGCACCATTGACACTGGAAAAACCGGCCGTGGCGGAGTGAGAGCCATCTGACAAAGATAAGTAAATACCCTACAACAACCAAGACAATCCCAACAGTGTCATGGGTAAAGAGAAGAGGTTTTTCTCTGCCTATACGAACTCACACGCACATCTATATATACACATGCACACATGCAAGCACATATATTCAGGTAGCAGCATTATTCAGAGGTCTAATTTTAAGCTGATGATGCCCATTAGCGCAAGGCGTAACCAGCAATTTGGAAGCACTTGGAAGCGTTTCCTTTTGTGGGTGTAGAGCTGCTAAATTGCATTGTTGAGGCAGCAATGGCTCTCTCTTAGGGAGACTGTGCTACACAGCCCCAGAAGGCAGGCTGGTGCCTCCATTTCCCCATGTGCCTTTCATTGCAATTCAGAGCTAGGCTGCAAGTAGGATTTAAAGCCTTATCACCTCCTCCTACCCCTTTCACTGGAGTTTACACCAGCCTGAATCTGCCCTGGCTCATTTAAACAAAGCCATCAAAGAAAATGTCACTGTGTTTTCCTGAGCACAAATGGATGCAGAGAGCCTAACGTAGCAAATGGCAATGTAAAACTCACTTGCTTTACAAATACAATCTCGCTCATGTAAACCAAAAGACATATGCCAAGGGAAAGTTTAATAGTCACCTGGAAAAAACATTGAGTTACATCTATTTTCTAATGGCATATTGTGTACGTAACAAAACACCCACAAATAATTTTGGGACCAGGGATGTTCCCCCTTCTAATTGTTTTCATCATGGGGGCCGCCAGGGCTCTTACGTGCGCTTTCGACTGCCGCTGTGAAATATGTGTTCCCTGTTTGTTCTTGTTCTGCCTCTGCAGGAAATCAGAGACTCTGGCTTCCTGTAGGCTGCAGATGCTTTATTCTTTGTATTCCCCAAATAGGAAGTCCTGGGGTCATTCTGCCAAATATATGGAAACTTAATTTCATTTCAACACAGGATTAATCACTAGGAAGTGTCAGGACATTGATGGTCTGATAACAAGACAGTTACAGCAGAAACCTTTTATGGGCACCAGGGCTAAAGCATTTGGCAACAGGCATGGAGCTGTAAGTCTCTGCATCAAATGGGGAAGGAAGGCTACCTGATGGGAATTAATGCCGGCAATTGTAATAGCGGTGTTTTTTTAATGCCCTCTAAACCTTACCAAACTTTTAAGCGTTTTTGTATTTTAAGAGGAAGGTAGATTGTTTTTGATGACTAACCCCTGTTTTTGATGACTAAGCTCTATGTTTTTTCTCTACAAATCATAACAGTCTGCGGTCAACGTCCTCTCACCACAGCCCGGCAATGGCCCATCTCCGCTCAGCTGAAGGAAAGGCTTCTGATTTGCACTCTTGGAAGTCACAGAGCAGCCCCCTACTGCCGCTGCATGTCAGAGGGGGGTGCAGATTTCTCAGGCCAATGCATACAATGGAAACACTGGAAAAAACAGTTGCTAAATTTAAGTCCATTAGCAATTAAATGGAGTTTCACCAAGTGTGCTCAGACTTTCTGTTTAAAGCACTGTTTGAACACAGCCAACACCACACTGCTGGGAGGTTGGCAACTATTATTATTCCTATTGTAAAGGCTGGGAAAAGCGAGGTGCAAAGACTGAGAGCTTGGTCTGTGCCCATAGAGCTTCATCAGCACTCGGGGATTGACAGCATCAATCTTTATGCAGTGTCCAGCTTTTGCTCAGGGCTCAAGATAGCTTGCAGAAGAGTTGCTTTCCCTTGTGATCCACTTTTAACTGATCACATCCCAACAGCATGACCTTCATAACAGCTCTGCCTGTACCCCCCTCTGTGTGGGCTAGCTGTTACAGGCCCTATCTCTCGTACTGCACCCTGCTCAGCCCATTAGACATTTTTTACACTTTTTCTGAGATCTAGCTTTAGGAATAGGTACAATACTTTTATCAAGACACTGGGCTGTGTTCATCTTTGCTGCAATTGGAACAGAAATGCACCTCTATAAGGGATTAGCATGTTTTATGGCAAGTAGGTAAGGACAATACAGGGTTGTGTGAAATATTTCATGAACATAATGTCATCCTCTGCCTTAGAGCAAAAGATCTGTCTAAATCATAGGACTTTGTGAAGAACACATTAAAACATATTCGGTTTAACATCTTCCACAAGGAGTAAACAGGGAGGGAGGAATCTCTCCTTTACAGAAAGCAAGAACCCCTTCAGAGAGAGCAGCAGACATGTGGTGCCCTGCCCAAACTGCTCTTTGGCAGTATACAAACGGAGTTGTCACCTCCTCCTTTCTAAAAACACACTGCAGCAACTATGTATTTCAATTTTTACCCTTTTGAGTTTGTGTGAAATCTGCTATGGAAAAGCAGTCAAATCAGCCCCCTGTTCGCCGTGTGCCTCCTCCATTTCCATCGTCTGAAGCTGGAGATGATATAAACCAGGTGCTCTGCACGCTGCATGGGATCAGCCAGCTGCCATCACCCTACCCACACAGCAAAGTGAGATGCTCACCAAGGTCTTGAGCAACCCCACAGGACATTTCACCTGGCAAATCCAACACTACAAAAATGTCCCTTGATAAGCAAGACTAAAATACCAACACTGTGCCCTGGGAATAAACTGTTGAATGTACAACTGATGGAGACGGGAAGCCTTGGGACAGGAGTGCACCACTCCTCTGTCTGAATCCAACTCATCAAAGCTCCCTCCTCCTTGTAATTAATCCCCTTCTCATTCTGTAACGCAGTGTGGACATTCACTTAAATCCAATAATAAGCCGTGGGATTTGAGCATCAGTTTAATATTAGACTCATGGTTAAATGTTCTGCTGAATAGAAATGAGCCAAAAATTGGCTTATGTGCTTTGCTGAATAGGAGCGGCTTGCTGCAGTTCAGCGTTGGTGGAGAACGGAGATTACTCTGTAAGGATGATTCACTTCACTCAAGCCCAGACAACCCCGAGCTCCACAAGCCGGATCCCACCCTGCTTGTAAAGGAGACTTGAGAACACGAGA
Source organism: Limnodromus scolopaceus (assembly GCA_028565335.1). Taxonomy (NCBI): domain Eukaryota; kingdom Metazoa; phylum Chordata; class Aves; order Charadriiformes; family Scolopacidae; genus Limnodromus; species Limnodromus scolopaceus. Next base: position 117,869,412 of record JAOXNO010000001.1, read on the forward strand.
GGCTGGAATTGAGCAGTGATGCATATGATGACTGCCAGAAGACACCCGGGACGTGGGAATAACAAATGCAAGAAGGTTCGCTGCACAGCGTCACTCCCTCGGGGGTCTACATGAATCTGCAGAAACGCTGCATGAATAAAGTGGTGACCTTACCTAACTGACGTGTGGCAATTGAGTCAAATCACTGGCACTTCAGTCAGCTTCACTTAGGAGCACTTGTCTACACTACAAAGCCTTTACCAGCAGCTAAGCTGTCTGATTTATGTCAGCAGTGTCTCCTAAAGCAGACTAAGCTTATATTTGGAAGGGGGTGATTTGGAAGATTTATCTTAATGTCCTCCCTGAATAGAATAAGCCATGTGTATCTGCTGGTCTAAATTCTGCTTACTCAGCGGGTTTTCCTGACCTACCTAACCTGGTTTGGGAAATAATTTCTTTTCCCCAGAAAAACTTCAGAACATTAGCTTGACTGAGAAGACTGATGCAGTAGCAGACACACATAAAGAGGGCAGTCTGGGAGAAATGAAATATAAAGATGACAAGAGGCAGGAAATTTGGGATAAAAAACAGGCAAGAAAAGGCTTCCCCATGGTAAATCATTTTTGTTACTGACAAAACCCAACGGAAAAAAAGCTAAACAGCTTATCACAGAAAGAGTCATGCTAAAAGCATGTCACAGAGAGAGTTTACATCAGGGGACAAACAAAAGACATCAAGAAAGGCATAAAATGTTGCCCTGAAGGACATGTCCTTTTCAGAAATGTCCAGGCTCCGGACAACAGAGCAATGGGGGATGAGAAGGAAGCAGAGAGGCCTAGACTAAAGGACCCTGCTGAAATTTGTGGAGGTATTTGTTATTTAAAGTCTGAACGGGAATAGCCCCCAAGAAAGTGAATAACAACATTTCTTCAATTGAAGGGTTTTACCTGAGAAGATTTATGGTGTGCACGTGTGCAGCCCAGGGCACAAGCTGGCTACAGCTCCTGGTGGCAGGTGTGAGTGGGCTCCAGCCATCCTCCGTGCCAGCCACTTTCAGCTGTGGCAAGCAGAGATCTCCTGAGCACGGGAGCTGGGACCAGTGAGGTGCCTTCAGGGCCAGACCAAGCCCTTGGGGGAAGCTGTTCTTGCAATGTCACCGACATCTTTGTGCAGCTGTGCACAGCTGGGATCGGGGAAAGGGGCGAGGGGTCCAGTGGGGGCTATACCGAGAATAAGATGATCAGTGAGCAAGAACTGCATTTCGCAGAAAAAAAAAAAAAAAAAGAAAAAAAGAGAAAGATTTCAACACTTGTTCCCCACTTCATGCCAGAGCAGGAACTCAATTTTGGATGGCCCCAACATAGGGAGAGGAGGGAGGAGAAGGGAGCGGGGTAAAGGGCGAAGGGAAAACGTGGAGAAAGCTGGAGAGGAGTGCCTCAGCAGCAGACAGCTTGGGCTGGGGTAAAGCCAGCATGCCTGATGTCTGACTTGAGGAGCACTTAATCCTCAGCATGGCCATTCATTTCCTCACTGTTTAAAAAAATACATGTATTTACAGAGCTTCTCAAGGAAGCGAAGTGCTGTGAATCAGTGTCCAACTATTAGCTGCTGACCCAGATGAAGGCATTAGCAACTTGGAGTGCCCCTTTCACATCGGCTCTCCAGGCATCCTGTTAGCTGTGTGCCATTAGAGCTAACCTCACCTGACCTTGCATCACTGTCATGTTGACACAGCACTAGTAATGTCTCTCATGGACCTGAGCTCACCTCCCACAGCAATTTACAAGGGCTTTGTCTTCCTGCCTTGAAGCTCTTCTTTCAAGGTCCTTGGCTTGTTGAAGCTCCTTTCAGCCTCATGATAGGAAATTATTCAAAAGGTGATACTTTCTCTTTACGCCACACTATCCTCAGAGCTTCTTGTGGCAACCAAGTTCCTACCCTAAGATGCCTTTGATCCTACCACTGCTCTGCACAGCACCCCAAAATATATACTGCCATTTTCCAAAGAACTATGGATTGCCGAAGGAAACTTTGAAGCTGCCCACATCCTGGTAGGTATTAAAGATGCACTGCATTCTCCCTGTGAGCAGCTATCAGGCTCCACAGTGCTTCTCTCAGGCTGAAGGGTCACATCTGATTTCAGCCTCTGTCAATGAGGCCTTTCCTGTACACCACAGCCCTGGCCCCTGGCCAGAGAGGGCTGGTGTTCAGGCAGCGCGGCCGCTGCGGCTTCCCCGAGTTCCTCATCCTTGCAATGAGGGAATCCCTCAGAGGAGAAGGTTCATTTGGAGCCCTCGTGAATTAGACAAGTTCTAAATTTTCTTGATAGCGTCTTCCAAAATCCCAGCCAAATGCATCCCAGGGAGGTGAGGACCAGAAGGTCAGCCCAGCCCAGGGAAGTATGGCCAGAGGGTAAGGTGATGTTCAAGTCTGCAGAAGTGATGGAGAAACTTCACAATTTGATTAGTTTCTGCTGAGAATTAGGCACCCGAAGACACATTAGTAAAGGCACCCAGCAGGGTTTTCAAAAGTACCGATCTCCCAATGCATTTATTTCAGTGGAAGTTGGCAACCAAGGGACTTCCCAAAGCCCCATTGCTCCCCCTGCCACCCAGAGCTCATTGCACACCTGGCCTTTGAGAGCCTCTGGCATCACCCACCAGCAGGATTTCGGCCCTGAAGGCTGCAGCTCCACCATTGCCCATATCAGCTCCCCGTGCTAAGCAGGTCACTTGGCAGGACAAAGCTGAGCCCCAGCAGTCATGCTCACACGGTTGCCCCTCCGTTCAATTAACAACAACACATGGCCCCACGTCTGTGCAGCTTTACTCCATCGCCCTGGCCTCATGCCAGCTCCAGGAGGACGTGTAGCACCTGATCTAGCATGAAAGCTGCTGTAATAACATTAACCCATCCAAAAGCACGCTGTCTGGTGAATAAGAAGCAGCAGGAGGATTCAAAATAGCAGGTCGCTGTTTTGTGTTATGCAGTTCCAATGGATTTGGGTCAGCGCTAAGTGCCCTGAAAGTTGATTTACTATCTCATTGAGCCACGGCCTCTGCTGCTTGGGAAGTTTGGAATAACATTTCCAGAAGTACCTAAGTGCTCCTGATAAATTTTACTGTCAAAAATTAATTTCCTTCATTTCCTCTTTTTCCTCCCACTTTCTCCTCTTATTCCCATTACAAAGAATTGATGTCAGTGCCACAAACGGCTCTGAATTCATTTGCTTACAGCTTCAGGCAGGGAGATTATTCTTTTTTTTTCATCAGAAGGTTTTATTGCATTTATTCTCTCCTCCTCCTTTCTTGCACCTATGCCTGGCCTCTTCTTCCCTGCACATTTCAAGGCTATGGCTCAGCTGCTCTTGTAATGGAGGCGTCACTACCAAGTCATCCCTTTGCATCCAGCTCGTTGCTAATCCACTTCTTGCTGTTTCTTTCTCAAGGGCTGTTCAGTCTTCTTCTCCACATCCATCCCCAGTGGTCTGTGGTTTGGGCATTTCCACCCTCAGACACTCCTGTTACCTCCTCTCTGAATTTTCTCTCTCTCCTTTCTCTGGAGTCTGCATTATTGAAGATGGTGCCCATCCCCTTCCCCTACCTGCTCTTTGTTTGAATGTCTTCCTCAGATGTCCTCCCAAGGTTCTGGCCTTCCTTCCCCAACCCTCCTATGAGAGTAGCTACCTTATCCTCATCTTTACAGTCACTGCGGATGCAGTAGGGACGGGCTTGGCAACCTCTCATTTTGATAATTTTCCATGGGAAATAGATTCCCCTGTTTTGATTTTGCTTTTGTTTCTCTGTTCTAGTCACTGAAGTCCTGAGACCTCCTCCTCCTCCTTGTTCTCCTCCTCCTCCTTCAGAGGCAGCTCCAAAGGAAGGAAGGAGGCCTGGCCACCCTTGAAGGCTGGAGATACAAGTCAAAGCCTCTCCAAAACCCAATACCTCTCACACCACTGTGCAATCAAAGAATTGTTATTTGCAACATTACACATGATATTTACCACATTGAAACAACTCTATGGACAGGTTTCTTGTACTTAACCAAAACCCTTGCTTTTTCCCCCCTCTCCAAGAAAGGAGAGGACATCACAGTCCTTCAGTCCTCTGGGTTCGTTCCCCCCCACCTCCTTTTCCTGCAGCCCTCTGCTGGTGAGCCCAGCCATAAGGCTGGGGACCCTGTGCATTTCTTACTCAGGCTGCCTCTGTCCGTGAGGGTGGGGGCTCAGAAACACCTGGGATGAGCACCACAGGGGGAGGGAATCATACTGAGCGTCATTCAGAGAGAAGCTGGGGCTCCTTTGAAGCATTTGAGTCCCCAGATCGGAAGCTGGGTGTTACTACAGCAGATGAAACACACTTCAGAGGAGTGGGCTGCACCAGAGACAGTAACTGATAGCAAACAGCTACAGTGCAGGAGGCTACATGCTTTTTTACATCAGGGTCAGGAGCTTTCAACCTATGTCCTCAGGGAAGGGCTGAGACCGCCTTCAAGATCAGATGCTTTCTCATCCAAGCAGCAGCTCGGCTCTCCAGCACAGTCAAAGCCTCCGGAGCAGGAGAGACTCTGTCACACCACTAAGCATGCCCATACCAGCCTCTTTGTGGCTGTTGTCATCAAAGTCCAATGTGCAAAATGGAGGTAGAAGATGGATAGGGAACATAAAACATGCTTCTCTTACAGCTCACCCAAAACCCCTTCCTTCCGAATATGAATACAGCCTGTGTAGCCCATACACCAGCTGGCAAAGCTCAATCACCCAAGTGAAAGGGAAAGATATAGGATGTTTTGCCAACCAAAAAACAAAACAACAAAACAAAAAAAAAATAAAAATAATGAAAGAACAGGTTAAAGTCGCAACAAATAATTCAACCCATAGCAGCAACAACCTTTCAGCAGCTTTACTGGCTATTCAGTAGCTTTTGGTACCATTTCTATTAGCCATATAGGACAGAGTTTATATGATCCTATCGAAATAGCACCATTCAACCAGGAAAAGATATTACAGCAAAACAGCCTTTTTTGTGGTTTAATTATATGGCCCTGATCCAAACTCCACTGAAGTCAGTAAGAATCCTTGCCACTGACTTTAACAACTTTGCACGACTGAATACTCCCAGCAGGGCTTTAATAGGGAAAAAGACTGAAGTTTAAGCTGCAAAATACAGGACATAATCTGTACAGCAGGAATGCTGCCGACATATTTCCATGGCATAGGCAATTGTCATTGATGGAAAAAGGGAGATTCTGACCTAATGGAAGAGCTTTAGGGTTTGCATCTTCATTTTCTATTTACACACCTAAGGAATTGTTTGGGATTTACATTAATAAACCGGTGCCTAACTGTAAAACATACACTGTCAGAGGGTCAAAAAGCAAGTCTGTGCATCTGGGAGAGGTAGAATATGTTGACACCCAGAGCTTGTTTTCTTACTGTGCCATATCTTGGTTATGTTGAAGTGAATGGAAACACTTTGAGTGGCTTCAGCAGAACAGTGATTTAGCTCACTCTCTGGAAAAGGGCTGGAACTGTGGAAGGAGCACTATTGCACACCCCGGACTGACTGTCACTTTGCAGAGCCCTTTTTATAGATGCTTCTTGTTTATAAGCAAAAGTACTTACATTAACATTGCGAAAACAAATAGTCTAATGTTGTTACATTTTAAGGGCACATTAACTTGAAAGAGCAGCCAAGTTTGTTGACTAAAATGATTTACACAACTCTAAGGCCGCTAAACAAGTATTTCTCAATGTCTCATCAGCAGCTCAAGGGAGCAGAAGCTAAAAATGCCACAGCTCAACAAACAGTTCTGTGTTTCTACTGTTGATAAGTACATCATGTTTCTTTGCAAATAAAAGCCTGTCAGGGGTTGCTTTAAGGAAAAAAAAACAAACCACAACACATCAAAACAACAAACAAACCAGAAATAAATAAATAACACAAATAATTTCTAAGTACACACTGTCCTCTTTCCCTCCTTCCATTTCCCTCATATAACTCCATTACAACAGCCCCAACAAATCACCTGCAATATGCCCAGGATTCCCTCAAACAGGCTTCTGGCTGGCCAAGAGGCAACCCTTAGTGTGGCTGTTTCAATGCAACAGCCTTTTTCTTGGCAGGGACAGGCGTCAGTAAACTCCATCTACACAAATTGATCATCCAAGGTGCCCAGATTCCCCGAGAGATGATGCATGTCCTCCACCAGCAATTATTTTGATGGGAAGTAATTGTTCAGCATCACACAGACATGGTAAACACCTCACAAGGGCCAGCCATAAGACCACAAGCATATGCATGGCAGTGGGGCTTTATGCATAATTCCAGTTTGCAGATGCACCCCCTGATCTGTCAAGGTGCAATGGGAATACGTCCTTGTTGAAGGCTGTCATGGATTAAGAGCTCAGTCAGGATCTCAATTCAGGTCACCAAAGAGAAGTGTCCGGGTGCCTTGCCAAGGAATCACTATATAGAGGAGATGGTTCTTTAACAAAGCATGCAAGGGAGTGGTAAGACGAGCAGCTGGAAACTGAATTCAGGAAAGAATTATGCTAGCAGATGTCTAATACTGAGATTAATCAACCAAGACAGTCATCACCAAGGGACACTGTGCAATCCCCATGACTTGATGCCTTTACATCTAGACTGGCGAAACTTTCATAACAGACACTGTTCAACCAAAAGCTGTTGTGCTTGATTTTAAGAACTGGAGGATAAAATTCAAAGTCCTCCATCATACAAAAGTCAAGCAAGGTGATCACAAAGGATTTTAAAACATTGAAGATATCAATTTAAAAGATTTGAAAAGCTTTTGTCTCTGTCAAAATGTAGGAAAAGCAGAATGGGATAGTGTGCTCTGCAGCTGGACTGCAGGCAGGGAAAATACCAAGAAGCACTACATTGCTCTGTCTGTTTGGGTAATTTCTATGGCCATGGTTGCCAAAAAAGAGAGATCCTCACTGATGTGTTGTCTCCAGCAGGCCTAATGAAGCATGAACACGGCCAGCTTTCACAGCTACAGAAAGAGATGAGAACCACTGTTTCATGTCATCCAGTCACATAAAACATAAATATGTCCTAATGGAGGCATGCAAAGTACTTGCCTTACTTCGCCTGCTAAGCCAGCTGAGAATGTTTTGCTGTTGCAGTAAAAATGGTCAATCTGCCGAATGTCACATTCGGGGAATACATCTTCCATCATATACAGTCTGCCTTTTCCTTTGGGTTTCCTTCTGTTCTCTGTAGGGTAGCAAGAAAGTTTCACTGTAAGTAGACAGACGCGTTGCAGACTTGACTTTTACTCAGATCTTATATCGTCACCGTGCATATTCATTACACAGATCTACTCTGCTACAAGACGATGGCTGGTCTTTTGCCTGTGATATGACCATTTGCCAGAAATTATTTTAAATAGAGCAGACAATGAGCCTGTTACTGCGAAATGTTTTCTGGTAATTATGTTCTGTCACCCTCAGCCAAAGTGATATAACATCTGTGCTCAAACAGTTTCTACACAGATGCTGTCTGAGACCCGTTTTCCCTATGAACATTTGGTGAAAGACAGAGCAGGAAAGCACCACTTTGAGTAACATTTGGCAGTATCTCCACAATGCAGGGAGAAGTCCATGAGTTGAACTCTCTTTACATAAACACCAATAGGGGATAAGTCAGTACTCTTGAAATCGGTATGTCACCTTATTTCAACATCAAAATAAAGCTTGATGTGAAAGTTCAGTCAGAGCTGAATCTGGCTCCACGATTTATAGTGTTTATTTAACTTAGGAGCCAGCATGATAGTAAAATATCTCAGATATCTCTTTAATCTGGATAGTTTATACCCCAAATTACATTTAACTGTTGGAGAATGGGGAGGAGGGGGAGTCATAGTTCAGACCAGGTTTTATTTGGTGCATTGGAAACTGCCTCTTGGATGCCCATCCTGGGGAAAAAGATCCAGAAAGCAGGGACAAACTCTGGCCTTGGAGGCCAGAGGAGAGGCAGGAGAGGAGCAGGGAGGGAAAAATATGTCCATACAGAAGGGCAAAGGCACTTGGGATTTCCCCCAAAATGTATGCTACAGGGCAGGAGGCTCAAATGAGAAAGGCTCAGGCCAATCTTGGCACGTGAGGCAGCTTGACCAACTGCCCTGCCCTGGGAAGAGACAGGAATTGCTCCACGTGCCAAACGCAAGAGATACAGCCCAAAACCTGGGAGCTAAGCTTCAAAAATCTGGGAACACGCCCCCTGCTGCAGGCTTTGAAATGGGGTCCTCCCACCACAGCTGGCAGGACTGACCCCTGCTTCCAGAGAGGCCACTGAGGGGCCGGCTGGGCATGGGGGGCACTGAACACCCCCAGGCGATCAGCGTCTGGCTATTGAGCCACACACAGCCCCTGGTGTAAAGGTTGCTGTTATTTTGGATTCGCTAATGACTGTGCTGAAGGCTGCTCCAGTAAGGAATTATCCCCTTATCATCTTCAGGGCAAGGGGACAGTGAACAAAACCTCAACAATTTGCAAATTTCCCCTCTGGCATACATAGCTATGCATTTGGATTTTTAAATACCAATTTGCACATTATCTATAAAACAAACATACATTTACACACATGTGTATATAAATCTCAGGAGATTTTTTAAAAAGACATTTAAGTGAGGTAGCAAGTTGTCCTGCTTCCCTTCAGGTAGGGCCCTGAAATGTCAGATGATATTCCCTGC
>JAOXNO010000001.1:117878211-117921458 GCA_028565335.1 Limnodromus scolopaceus
AAGACATTTAAGTGAGGTAGCAAGTTGTCCTGCTTCCCTTCAGGTAGGGCCCTGAAATGTCAGATGATATTCCCTGCCTTTCTCTGCAGATGTCTTAAGAAGGCAGTAGAGGTTTTGTGCTTGCTCGAGAGCCAGAGCCCCTTAGGAAGTTCTGAGAGACTCGTGCCGCCCATCTCATGCAAGCTCAGCAGGAGATGGACCTGCCATGGGTGAAACTGGGTGAGGTGAGGCCACGTTGACCCCAAGGCAGGAGTGCTACTGTGTTTTGTACAAAAAAAGTGACGCTGTTATCCAGGGGGTGCTGCAGCTGAAGCACTTGGGTGCAATATCAGGGTTGGCATGTCTCAAAACCTCCACAGGTCCCAACACAGATCTGCTGTGGGTGGCACAGGCACAACGGTACACTTGGACCAAAATCACATCCACCCACAAGTTGAATGGTTAGGTTTTTCGGGATGGTGAAGAGACTTAAGGCCCAAGGCTTTGCTTTATCCATTTACTTGGTCTTGGTTTGCCAGTGCCGAGATCTTCTCCAGGGCACTGTGACAAATCCCTTGTCTAATGGCTTCCCCTGCAAAGCCAGGATTATCTGCCTCCTGAAAACAGTCATTGCTGGACGGTCTAGGATGCAGGCCCAAGTGATTCAAGCAGCGAGCAAATGCCAGAAAGGGATGATTTCACTGCATTATTGAACACACATTTGACAGATAAGCCTAGCAACAGGGACCCTGTCTGCAGGCTGACTCCCAACAATCAGCTCCTGCTATAGCTCCCTGTCATTCGACTGCACTGCTGCAAATGCATGCATAAATAATCTCCCAAAGCCTTTGTGCAATAAGCGGAATATTAACATGTAGCTGTCAAGACGACCTTTAGCAAAGGAAGCAGCATTTATAATGGAGAAACTTATCTAAAAATAAATTATTATCACTCATGTATACATAGAAATACCAAGGGCAAGATATGACTTTCTATAATGTGAAATGACTCATTTTCCCCCTGAAGTTTTAGTGAGTGTCGAAGATATGTACTTCTAAGAGTGAATCACTCCAAATGGCCACTGGGTGACTGGCTGAGTTTGAACTAATCCTGGGGAGGAGAGCTGACGTAAGAGCCGTGGGACTTGGAATGCATCGGCTATTTGCAGGGCAAGGATGGCAGACATTAGCACTCAGTTGTCACTAGTAAATCTCAAATTGCTTTGACAGGTGGCAGATTGTGAGACATGAATGGCTATGGCTTCCAGGGGAACACTTCTTTTCATGGAAAGTGGGATGAGGCCAAGGGAACAACCCATATTTCTTCTTTATAGATAAGTGCCTGTGCGTGCGCGCACACACACACACACGCTCGTTTATAGCTGTAAAAAATAAAGCACCTCTTTTACGGATCTGTAAACTAACTTGAACCCTCATTTATACTTGCTAGCTCAATCCCAAAGTAAGAGCTCAAGCTTTCTGGAAGTGTAGCTGGACTGCCAGCCTCCAGAACAAGCCCAAAAAAGTTCTGGTGAGTTATCTACAAACTTCGTAAGCATGAGAGAATTCAACAGCTCTGCAGATATTCACGGGGGAGTGTGGAGGCTCCCATCACTGGGTTCAAACCACTCCTGGGACAATCAGTGACTACAGTATGATGCCTAAAGTGGGTAATTTTTTTTCAGTTATCCCAGTGGGATTTGTCTTCTGTGTCATTCCCAGGTGTCCACGTCAGCTCAGGTTCTAATCGGCACCCTAAGAGATGGCACAAGCCTTGGGGAGGGGTGGCATCCCCTGTCTTCCTGGACACAACCAGTCTGGCCAGCATATTCGTTGTGACAGCACCAGGGGAAAAGCTTTTTTCTGTCTTCCCAGTGACACAGATGGAAATTGAGGGTGGCAGGACTGAGCAGGCACTACCTCAGTGTGCTAATTGGGCACACAACAAACTCCCGACTCACTTAGGAGTGCCTCCCTCAGGGCTCAGACATTACATATACATAAATATCAGCTTCACATTGGAGACATGTCCTGAGGAGGGAAGTGAAAGAAGCTTTTTGCTGTCTCCCTTTAAACAGTGATTAGAGCAGCCTGACTGCTGAGGAAAGAAAGATCCCCAGAAAGCTCTGTCTTCCAGAGGAACTTAGCAGCCTCCATAAGCAATGTAAGTATAACTTGGCAATAACAAATGGCAGCCATGCAACATGTCACACAGTTAAAAAGCAGCAATGCACCAATGCCTTAGAAATGGCTGCACATACAAATTCACATTCTACGATCTGCTATACGTATAGGTCCTTGCATATGAGCCCGATGCCTGATCTGTGGGGGGGTTCCTTACGCTCAGTGAACTCAGTTGGTGAACAAGGGTCCCACACAGACTTTACACTTTGCTAAGGGACTGGCTGATGCAACTGTGTCTTTCATTTTCTTCTCCTGTGGGAAGCAGCCAACACAGCTTGCCCTGTATTTTTTAGGGATATTTGTTACATCCCTAGTTACATACCTAGTTACACTGGGGTACAAGTTTTGCTGTGGGCTATAAGAAAAAATTAAAATTGAGTCAAGCTGATTCAAGGCAAATTTGTTCTGAAGAAATGTTTCCTCAGAGGACAGAGCTGTCAAGCAGAAGGTCTTTCCAAAAACAGGAGGAACCTCTATTGACTAACACAGTCTGCCAGAAAGGATGAAATCCTGGAAAGATTTTGAAAATGAGAAGGAAATGTGGATATTTCGAGTACTGCCACAGAAGTTTTGTGTGACCTTGGGACAGTGGTTTAACTCCCCATTGAACCGTAACTTCTCCCTTCCTCCAAAGGCAGAGAGATGACAGGACCGCCTGCAGTTCCTCCCACTCTATGAGGGCATCAGTAAGCGTAACACACCGAACAGGTAGGGATTTTAAGCAAATTAATTATTTGCTACAAACATTCTTTTCCACTTTCCTCATTATTCACATACCTACTCAGACAGCTATAAATTTATTCACGATTATTAAACGAGAGAGGGATGCAGCTGTACTTCATCCTGTATGCAAACTCTGCACAACAAGGATGGAGTCAGCCCTTGTCCCAGCAGCCAAAGACAGCTGCTGCCAAGGGAGGGAAAAGGGTTGGGGTCTCTTAGCCAGCCTCACCCAGGAATACAACAGGAGTGCAAACCACTCACTCTTCTGCTGCCATGGAGTTATTCAGCTGCACTTTCCAGTCCCATGGTACCTACCGGCCAAAGCCATTAAGAAATGCCAAACTAACCCTATGAGCCCTTCCAAATATTGACAGATTTTCATTTTACCTTCTTGAGAACAGTCTCAAAAAACACACAAACTCGTCAAGTAAGCGGAGTCCTCAATAACTAGCAACTCATGCGGTTTCTAATGAAATTAAGGTTTCTGGGTGCTTTTGGGAAGAATTTAAACTGCGCTGCTCTTACAGTGATGTAGCTTATCTCGAGGAAAAAATACCATATAAAAACACAGACAAGCTGGTTTCTAAATCCCACTGCATCAGAGCTCTCCTTTGAGATTTCAGACCAACTAGATAAGCATTAACTACAGTTTCCATTTTCCACCAGAGGACATTCAAAGGACTGTCATACCAATGAGAAGTGATCATAAACGACACAGATGAGATCTATAACCATTTGCACCGGTGATGCAGGAGACTTCAATATAACATGCTTACTTAAAAGAGCACCACGTTTCCTCTCTTAAAACAGACAAAAGTCAATACCTGAAGAACAGATTCTTGCATGAAGAATTTTGCTAAGTATATTCCATTTTCAGTGGCTGAGATTCTCCTTCAGAGAATAATTAAATAAGCAATATATGGTCTAAAACAGCCAGGAAAGAGATTGAAAATACAGAAAATTGAAAGGAAATTATTTCAAACTAGAGTGCTCTGACTCTGGAAACTAAGTTATAAATGCTTTTGAGAACCTGCATTTATTACTTGCAATAAATAACTTTTCTTCCAAACACGCCTTTGTGTGAGAGACAGATTAGCAGTGCAAGTGGAGCATATTTCTGCTGTGCAGAAGTTACTTATTTTAGAATAATGGACGTCACAAATTGGCCCTGCATAGCAACACTCATTGGAAAAAGATCACAGTTCCACTTAACACAAAAGTGCAATCTTGAAGCCCATTGAAACTGAAGTCTCTTCACAGGGCAAGCACTGAAGTAGCTCCTCATTTGCGTAAAGCTGGACAATTGCTCTACTTCCATACACAAAAAATTGCTTAGATATCTGCTATGCACGGGGAAAGGCTCATTAATCACATTACAGCAAGTGAACATCCCAAGGTTAAATCCTGATGCTGTGAAATACATCAGTGTTTTATAAAAAGTTATCTAAATGGGATTTATATCTGCAAATCTTCATGGTGTGGTGAAGACTTGGAGCTTACCTTTAAACTCGAGGCACTTCTTTTTCCCTGTAAGAAAAGCCCAGTTCTGAAAAACAAATTTAGATACACAGGGTCTGATTCTCCACTACATTAAACCTGTTTTACAGCTGTGTCACTGCAGTGAAAATCAATGGAGTGGCTCTGGTGAAAAAAACCAATGTAATGAGGAGGAGAACTAGCCCAGGCTCTTTAAAAGGCTGTTCATGCAGCCATTCTCTAAGGTTTTCTTCAAGTCCATTTTGCTAGCTACTCTGTGGCAGGAGGATGTAGGAAAAAAAGGCCATGAGATGGCAAACCTTTCCACCCTTATTTGCTTGTTTTATGGCATTCCTGTCTTTCTGCCTTTGCATCATAACTCTGCTTTCCTTCAAGGAAAAGAAAACAATGAGACCTAGATTTATCCTCACTAAGAGAGCTGCTTTTCCTTAGAGTTTTTTTCTGTGAGAAGCAATTACACCTGAATTTGTTCCAGTGCTTCTTACTGCCCGGGAGGACGGCTGGGAGCACAGGCTGTAAGCCAGCAGAGTTCTAAATGGGATCAAGGGAACGGTGCTGATTTACACCCACCGAGGATCTGTCTCAGGAGGTTTGCTATCAGGCATGTTATTTCACTTCTGGAGTCTCCACTGACAGACATTAAGTTCCCCCTCAGAAACTGGCCAAAACTGCTCAAAATTTTGCAAACCACTTCAAAGTCACCTTGAAATAGCTTGTGAGCAAAAAAGGGGCAGCTCCTCTGCTTGTCACCAGTCACATGCGTCCCTCCCAGTGCCCGCTGCCTCCTACCCAGCCCACATCAGCTCTCACCCGCACTCCTCCAGGATGCCCCGCGCAGGACCGGATCCAGCCTCACCACCCGGTCCCAGATAGAGCTTGCTGATAAGGCACGAGTGCTGGGGTTTCTCCTCATTTATCATACCAAAAGCTGCTCTTATGTGGCTGGGGTCCAGACACAGGAAGTCTGAGTTGGTGTTTCAATTTGCTATGGACTCCCTGCATGAGATTAGGGAAGACAGTTGAGCCTGTGTCTCAGTTGCCTGCCTCTGGCATGGCTTGTCCTCTCATCCACCCTCTGGGGCTTTTGGGGACAGAGTGGGTTTTTTGTGCTCCCCTTCCAGTAGGACCTGCCCCATCCCACCCACTTCACTGCATGAAACTCTGATCAGAGCTTAAAAAGCAAAGGTGGGTTGCACACCTGGGCCTGCATTGGCTTTCTCAGAGCAGACACTTTTCCAGAATTTGGGTATAAATGAGGCCAAGTGGCAGGAGAGCCGGCTGGGTGCTAGGACTCTGCTCAGTGTCAACAAGCCAAGCTGCTGGCTGCAGAGGAGGTTGGCACAAGGCAGCTGGCAGCAAGGAATCACTTGAGTCAGGGGAGCATCTGAGCGAAAGTGTGTATGAGTACAAACTTGCTTGAAAGAGGGGGGTGACACTTGGGGCCGTGGCTCTGGAGCACTGAGAAAGGAAAGGAGATAGGACAACTGAGCAAAATCCTGGGGGAAAGTCAAGAGCCATGTAGGCACAGAGCACTGTAACACACCAGCTTGAAATTTTCACACCTCTCTGATTTAGCCAGGAAATGTTATTCCTCTTAAGCACTTTGTGTCACATGGCTGTGGTGTTCTTTTGCCCAGGACAAAATGCTCTAAACACAGATTTGCCACCTCCTGGACGCACGGCCCTGCAGCTGGGGCTGTGGCCGTGCTGGAGACAGCCCTGGGGAAGGGGGAGCTGGGATCCCCATGCAGCAGGGTGGCTCTCTGATCACATCTCCAATAGGCACTGCTGCAGCTGCAAGGTATATTTGTGTGACTGGCAGAGCTAAGTCACCCTTCATTAGATTAACAACTGATTCAAAGGCCACGCAGCTGTCGTATCATCCATCCCATTCCTGGGGTCAGACTGCTTTAATTTTAGCAGCCCCACATACCTTCGGGGCTACTTACAAGGTTAGAAAAGGGGGGTTTCCAAGTGCAAGCTGTGGGTAGCAGATCCACCCAGAGCTTCTTCATTCTGGAGATGACGCAGCTAACTGGACATCAGCAACTGGAAGACACAGGCAGCTCCACAAGGTGACTGTGAGTCATCCACCTGGGATTTGTGATTTGTTTTTTCCTTTGTTTGGAGGTAAAAGTGAAGCACCACGACTCCCAGTAAAATGACAAAGCATAAAGACGAACTGCAGGGATTCAGCCAGTGACAAAGTAATGAATGAGGTAGGGAGGAAAGTCTGCCTGGAGGACTCTTCTGTTGAGCCGCAGCTGGATGAAATACTCCTCCTGATAACACGCACACATTGTCCACTGACAATAGGATGGGCTTGACATTTTCTGCAATGTCCAACAAAGTACAAGATTCAGCACTAGTTTGTGGGGATGTGGGGACAGGTAAAGGAATGAGGTGAATAAGGGACATACCAGGAATAAAACAAGGTAAAAAGTTAGCTTTGTCAGTGGTGTAGCCAGAAGGAAACACAGGTAAACACAGCTTACCCATTTCTAATTCAGACACTTCCTTCCTTCAACGTATGAGGAAGCAGCCAGGCAACTGAGTTTACCCACCTCCTTCCTTACCAGCTCCCACCAAGCTACACTGTATTATATTTAGTTGAACCGCCAGCTCCAGCACTGACCTTTAAAGCACTGTACAATCTTTTGTAACACCCCTGTAAATAAAAGAGCCTTCTACCCTAAGGACAGGCAGCTGGAGACACCTAGGCTATGTCCATAACAGTGTATCAGACATGCCCAGGTCTGTTTGCCGGCGCTAAGGCCAGCCAGCATGAGATACTCTACTTCCAGACTATTGAACTTTCTTATCTGCAAAAACAAGGCAGTTTCATCTCAAATGTCTACTGAGAATGGTCTCTGGGCCCTGCTGGTCTCTCCCTGCTTGCTTCCAAGTCATGCCTGGGAAACATCTGAAGGACCACAGACGTGCATACTTTGGACATCCTAACAATTTAACAGTATAGATGTCTCAGTCTTAATGTCTGGAAATGTGCCCTGGGACCATTTAATTAAGTAGCAGAGACGTAGCTTGAGGTGCTGAAGTACTGTAACTCCAGCTAAAACCAGGGAATAGTTTCAGGGAGCCACCCTTCAGTGGTTTGAGCTGAGCACCAGCATCTGAAGCAACAAGAACAAAGCAGCCTTCTAAAGCCTCTTTGTTGTGATTGACTCACTCGAGTAACAGAAG
Source organism: Limnodromus scolopaceus (assembly GCA_028565335.1). NCBI lineage: Eukaryota > Metazoa > Chordata > Aves > Charadriiformes > Scolopacidae > Limnodromus > Limnodromus scolopaceus. The sequence goes on from JAOXNO010000001.1 coordinate 117,885,795, forward strand.
ATGTGTCAACATCACTGCCCCACAGCATGTCTTGGATGCCTCTCATCTCCTACTAGAGAATGATGTGGGAGTGAAATATCCTTTCCCTCATCCTTTCCCTCATCCCCATTGCACCCCAGTTCCCACACAAAGGAAACTTGAGTGCACAAGCTGAGCTAGGCCCACGCCACAGATTGTAGAAAATGTAGATGCAGCTGCAGTGACCCAGAAGAGGAACTGGGAAACGTGATTTTAAGAGGTCTACCTCTCCTCATACCCGCCTAAGAGCTCCACCTCTCCTCTGCCTTTTTCCCCAACTTTCTGGATAGTCTTCTTCTGTGGCTAGGTCATGGAATCAACCCTGAGCTTAATTGCACAAATGACAGCATGCAACTCGCTAATTAACGACAGACATGTCAGTCTGCTTGCATGGAGCTGCATACATGCCGTGCATTTTTAACATTGCTTAGTAAACAGTGGTGATGAAACGTGATAAAGAATGCCAAATGTTTAGCACTGATACGATGCCCAGACAGGTTTGAGTGCCTTTTTCAGACAAGGGAGAGGGTGAGCTCCTTTTCTTTGCCATCACAATAACCCAGCAGTCTCACTAGAATTGTATCTGCAAGATCTCGGAACTGAGCAGGATGTCCTGTTCATAAATCAAATCCCAGCAGACCTCTCCCTCGACAGGCTTTTCCCTTCCTGGACTGGACTTTCTGGAAACTTAACATTTAAGATTCTAATCCTGCAAACATTTGTACAAATGTTTTCCTACCTAGAGGCCCCATTATTGAAGTTAAATCTATGCACGAATGTTGACAGGACGGGCCTGTGCATAGGAAGAGATTTTGTAATGTTCTTTTCAGCAAGTTACCTATTTCTAAACAAGTATCTGTATTTTTCCACATGACCTCATAACTCTGGGGCAAAAAGAGAACCGTATACGCCCACCGAGTTGCATTATAATCAGTTGCCTTAGCAGCCTTGCCTTACACCAGATTTGGGATGTGCCCTACGGAGTACCTCAGATATTGCTCAAGTCTGTTGCACTTCCCTCCCTATTATTTAGGCAATAATAGCTGATGGGGAGGGTATTTCCTGAGAGTCATCTGGAGAAAATGAGGTCTCTGCCTTAGGCCCATAATTCAGCAAGGAATGTACCGCCAGGAAGTAAGTCCCACCCTGTCCCCCTACACTGGGCCCATCGCTGTTACAGCAAGCGGCTGCTTGGTTTGGGGTTTTCAGGTGTAAAAAAATACGTCAGACCTACATTTGTGTTTTCTTCAGTGAGCTACTTCTCAGGTTTCCAGAGTGGCTGGTGATTTTGGAGACACAGGATGCTGCTCCACTTCCACAGGGAAATTGTGCCCCAAAAGGTCAATGAATCATTTGATGTCAGGCTGCAAAAGGGAAGATATACAATCAACAATATATGCAATATACAACAGACAAGATACGCAATCAATATATGATTGCTGTCATGTGTCATGTATTGATTGCTGCAGCCTTCACAGGACACACCAGAAGGCTTCACAAGCAGCAGGGGGCTGCACTCTGCATTTGAAAAATCTCTCTGCTTTATATAGGGACAAATTTACTGATCCAAGTTCACACTCGGAGCCACTGCTCTGAGCCATAAGCTGCCATCCATAAGCTGAGTTTATGGCTATATTGAATTCCCGGAAAGCTGCACAGCAATCACAGCACACAGAGGAATCTGACGCAATTATTTTATACCAGCGTTTCTTTGACTGATGTGTTCTTTGCTTTTCATAGAACCTTTTCTTGTTTAAAATTGTTACGATAGCAGGACTTACTCTTCTCCACAATTACACATATATATACATACATACATAAGCATATACATATATAGGCATATAATTTCTTTTTTTCCTAACAGAGAAATACAAAAAACCACCAGACGGATTTAAAAAAAGCTTGGATTCAAACCTAGAAAAATGCCAGTAGTGAATATGTTGGAGAGAGTTTTGTTAGCTTTATTAAGGTGAACTGTGAGAAAGAGAAAATATTTTTTCAGATCTGTACCTGTATGACTACAAAGACTATAGCGCAGCTCCGGCAGCCTGCAGAACTCATTGCCACAGGACAGCAATGTGTTCACAGGCTGGGTAGGACTGATGTGCAGTATTTGGAACCACAGGATATTCTCTAAAATTGCTTGTTGCTGCTGCAAATGAGCACACTTCTCCTAACTTTAAAAGAGAGCTGTTGCCATCAGCTGAGGCTGTAGCTGAAAAGGTTCCTGTGGACACAGTAACTCCAGGACTAACAGGCTATGGTTTCGCAATACAAAACCATCAGTAGCAACACTTGCTCAGGCAATTAACATTTCCCTCCCTTCTTGTCCCCTCTGTCATCCCTTCACACTACCTAGTTCTCTGTGAGGCCAAGTTTTGAACTGGTTTAGGGAATGGATCCAGCAGAAAACTAATTAACAAAACCACACAACAAAGAATCCTTGGGTTTTGACCCAGCTCAGGTGTGCCACTTGGTCGACAGCACTGGCCAAAAGCAAGTGGGCAGCACAACAGAGGACAGGCAAGCCCCAGTGCGATGCAAAGGGGAAGAGCCAAGAGCATCCACTGGCAGTGCGAAAGTACAACCTGGCTGAACTCCCCCGGCTCTCCATGAACAGGTCAACTGATGAACAGGTATACGATGCCTTTCCTGAATGCCCTTCCAGCCTACAACTGTCTGTGTTTCAGGGATTTCCTGAGCCAGCTGCCGTGTCTATAACCCATGTGGTGATGCTCAGTGGATTTTCCTCCACAAACCTGTCTAACCTCCTCCTGGATCCACACAAGCTTCCTTAGGATCTACAGTACCCCCGTAAGGGAGAGAGCTGCTCCACCATCAGGTCATGGGATGGGATGAAGGAGGGCCCAGGCACAAACCATGTGCCTCCTGGCAGGACTCAACAAGGCCCTGCTGAGGGCAATGCAGCACAGACCATGGGTCAGGCTGACCCCTTGCATCAGGCAAGATGGTAGGGGCTGTTACGTGGCAGGACAGATGCTGCAGTGCCTTCTCCTGCCAGAGCACAAGGTAGTGCCAAGGAACGCATGGTGAAGGCAAAGGGGCCAGCTCATGCTTCAGAGTACAGATCAGAGCAAACAAGTCTCCCATCCTCCTCCTCCTCAGAAATGTATCTATTCCCCAGACTTTCAGCATCTTCCTCGAGAGCATCTGGTGGTGTTCCCTTGTGGAGACAGGATTCTGGTTTATAGGTTGTTATTTTGCCCGATACAGCTGGCACTGCCTTCACACAGTCACCACCACAGTGGAAACAACATGTCTACGGAAATCGAAGTTCTTGCTGTTTCTTTAGTGCTGATCGACCACACATTTTGGGTGGGAATGCCAGGATTACAGCTGATGTGGGTTATGGCAGAGTGTCAGGTCGTTAAGCATCCAGAAGGTTTCGACATCTTGCACCTGCCACTTGGACAGCAAATCCTGGCATTTCACATTTCCACCGGACAAAACTTAAAGCTCTTTACAGAAGCTGAATTTTAAAAGACATCAAATCCTCTAGCATGACAAAACTGGCAACATTTCTATATTCACTTTAGTTTGTTTCTCTTTATTTGAAATTGCATCTGCACCCTAGCATGACTGAAACTCTGGGTGTACAAATCAATTGAAACTGAGTCACTGGGCTTGATAAAAGCAAACAGACGTCATCATAACGGGATTGAAGCCCCACTTCAAGCCTCTACCGCCCTGCTGAGTTACAAGATTAATTAAAGGAATGTATAAAACTGTAATGAATGAAGCAACCATTAAGTATGTTGCTAATATTTAAAGAAACCTGGCCAAAAACTAGCTAGCAGACTAACGTTTACATTGTAAAATGTAAATTTACAGTGTTAACTTTCTCCAGAATGAGCAAACAAATACTTTAAGCAAGCAAAAAAAAATAATGCATGTACTTTCAGCAAACACTGACATCTTCTTACGCTGGGGAAATTCTTGTCATGCTTAACCTAAGTGTGACACAATGCCTTGTAATAATTATCCATTACTGAAGCTTATCTGGGCATGCTGATAGCCTGGTGTTCCTGTGGCACATAAAGAAATGTGCATTTCACCTCATTTATCTTGGACAGCAAGCGTATTTAATCCACCCGTCGCCTTAGGAGGCCCAACTGCCTGTATACTCAGCGTAAACAAAGAAACACTTGGGTGCTTTGAATGACTCACTTGGGGCTACAGTCAGCCTTTGGAGAGCTGACAAATCTATCAGCTCAGATGCCTAAAGTAGGGCAGGGTGAGTATTTACTAAATATCTATCTCAGGAGCTGAGGTTTGGGTCTCCCACTTACAGTTTCACCAACGGGAAAGCCACTGTAAGTGACTTCCCACAAATCTTTCAAAAATTACCCAGAAAGAAGTCAGGGTTTCTTTTAAATCTGTGAATCTGTGCTGCCACACAAGCAGATGCTCCACTGCTGCAGGAGAGTGTATCCTGCACTGAGAATAGGGGAGAGGAAGAGTAGATGGTGACAGAGAGGACAAAGCTTCTTACTTGGGGAATCATAACACAATACCATGCCCTGTTTTCATGCACCCAGGGAAAAGCATAAAAGGTCCACCTTCATGGACCATTAAGAGTGTGCCAGTGCCCCCAGCATTCTGTCATGGTTGGGACACCCTGGCTTGTTGGAATAGACCAATATGGGCCACAGGACAAGGTTTTACCAGCAAAATCATGCTAAGCACTGAAACTGTGGTGACACCACTATTCTGACCTTCAGAGATTCTCTTCAGGCCAGCTGGAAGACCACCTAAAGGGAAGTCTTTTTCTAGACCAAATTAAAATGTGTCAGTGACCACAAAATACTTGGCGTCAGCAGCCAGGCAGATGCTGAAGTTCCAGCAGCGGTTGGGCTGGGTGGCCTCTCCCCATCACACCACGTGGCAAGCACACACCGTGAGGCAGAGTTGCTGTGGGGACTCAGGAGCACAGGGGGCTTACCGTCCCCTTGTCCACATTCTTCTTGTTCCCCCAAGCTAATCCCTAGAAAAGTGAGTATTTATGTGTCTTTTTACTGATTTTCCCATCCTAATGCCTATTTGTGGCCATGTGTTCAGGTTTGCCTCCACAAGCAAAACACTGGCAAACTTGGAAATCAGTTTTAAGTGTATTGATGGAACAGATAAAGGTTTCTTTCACCTGTTTCTGCCTTTTTTTGTTCAGAGAGCATCAGGTTACGTTACTGGGCCTGTGCCTTTTTTACTGATGTGGAGAAGGGATAACATTTTCCGCTTACTCCAATTTCTCTTATTGTGAGTAGCTGCTAAAAAGTATTATATACTCAGAGCAGAACCCACCGTTATCAAATCTCAGCAGCAGAATCTGAAGTTCCTTAGTTATGCCTTGAGTTCTGGTCTGTAGTCCAAGAATTTAAGGATATTGGTGAATAAGTCACACAACAGATGCATGGGGAGCAATGAAGATATAGGGAACAGAGTAGAGAAGATAAACAACCATGTTAATACTCTTCTCACTTCCAACAGATCCACATTTTCAAGCCACAGAATGTAATTTTCATGCTGTCTCTAGACATAAGGATAACTGCTCTTCAGGAGCTACTTTGTGTGTTAAACAAATACGACATTTACAGATTGTTTTCTCTCACTATTTATTTGTTATGTCCTGAGCTAATGACCTTAAAAATTGCTCTCTCTGATGGCATTAGTGTGAGATGATTTCCAAAAAGCATGAAATTGCAATAAACTGTCAAGTTTGCACAGGTGCATTAGAGATTAAGAGATCAGCCACAGAGCCATTAAGATCTATGGCAAAATGCCCAATGGGACCAAGATCAAACCTTCAGAGTGTTTTTAAAAATGTCATCATTAGTAGAGAGATGCCTTGCCCGGCAATCCCAGGAGTTCATCATAATGCTGGATTTTAACCATACCCTTCTGCAGTACTCCTCTGAGATGGCAGCTGCTGGAATTTCCTATTCATCTCAAAATAGATGAAGTAAATATTAATTCTGCTGAAGCAAAGATCAGTGGAACGTCCCCACTGAGATGTTGGTATGTCCTACGGAAGCCTTCAAATTCTTGCTAACCTGCAGGAAGAAAGGATCTTACAGGCACAAGAAGCCCATTTGCACTCGTCGGACAGGGACATATTTTTACCTACTATGAAAAACTCTAAGGAGCCAGCTCTTGTGAAAAATCAGAGCGGCCATCTGGGTGGTTTTATGAACAGTAACTGTCTTCTCTGCAGTCACACAATTTTCATTCTTACTCCACTACCTTTCTACAAAGGCAAAGTTCCCTGGCCTGGGGAACTTTTGCTAGCTGGTGTGGCCAAAGGCAGAGATTATGTCCTGAGCTGCCTGTCCACACAGAGAAAGCGTGAAAATAAATCAATCAGTGTTCAAAATCTCCCACTGAGAATTTCTCCTCACTTTCCCTGATCTCTTCCTGGAAGGACAGACAAGTTTCCTTTTAACTGCCTGTGAAAGAGCACCAGAGCATCTCCGCCCTACGAGCCACAAAATACACTCCAGGCATACAGGGCAAATACAGAAACATTGGTACTGCAGGAACACAGGTGGAGTTTGCTTAGCAGCGCTCACACATTGACTCTCCATACATGTCAGGTAAGAAGCAGAGCATTTGTAATGGTTTAGGAATGCGTTTCAGTGCTTCTCATCTGAAAAATGACATCATCAATGCTGAGGTTACGTTTTGCTTCAGTTCTCTATTGGCAAACTGCCATTTCTGTTGTACTGTTGCTTTTGCTCTGTATCGTAAGTCTTACCCCACAAAAGAAAACAAAGAAAGAAAGAATCAAAATTAATCCAACTTTTTTTTTAAACCTTCCATATTGCTTTTCTCAAGGGACGTTCAGGGGAGCCCATACCCTGTATCACACTGTTGAGCACATACTTTCAGTTAGTTCTTCAAATATTTTTGTAAGATAGGAAAGTCAAGCAGGAGGCGGGAAATGACTAGATCTGAGGGAACACATGCTTAGCAAGCTGAGTCACCCCTAAATCCAGCCAGCTGCCTGCAGACAACTCCTCTGCTGGCTCAACTGCAAATTAGTTCTCGCCTTGTGCAGAAAATCTGTTAAACAATAGGTGCTACTTCTGCAACACTTTATTGTTGCTGATGCTGTCCTTGTCCCCTCCCACCACGGTGCCGGCACCTGAAGCCCTGCCGTTGATAGCATTATCTGCATGATACTGAAGGTGCTTTCTGCGTGCCCATTCACTCAAGTCCAAATCAGACAAACATCAAGTCTAGTACTGCTGACAAGAGACAGCTATATCCCAGCTGCTACAGCAGTTTTCAGCCTTCTTCAAAACAAAGGCCCATACGCATTTTCTAGTGCTTAACGCCCAGGAGAGGAAAGAGGGCAGAACAGAGGAAGGTGCCTATCTTTGTGGAAAGGAGTGAAAAGGGCAAGAAATGGAAAAAGATTCCCATCGTCAGTCACAGACACCTAGGAGACCTTCTGTCCTGTCCTTGTTGTTACAGCCTTGGCCTTGGCTGCTATTCTGAATTCAAGGACAGTGAGATTTTCAAAACAAAAAACCAAAGCATCCCCTGCAGGGCAGAGGAAGGAAGGGAACCACAGCGAGCCCTTGGGAGAGGGTCAGAATAAACAGAAAGTCACTGCACCTACCTGTCTGCCTCCCTTCCTCTCTCTACAGGTTGTGGCCATGGAGCAGACAGAAGGCAGCACCCCGCTGAAGCTGAGCAGCTCCTGGTGCCCTGGCTCGGTTCCTTAAGACAGGCCAGGTAACTTTATGCAGCACTCCGGTCACCGCTGCTGCCGTTTTCCCTTCTCAATTCTGCTCTATTCCCTGCAGCAATCCCAGGCTCATTGCTGATGCGGAGAAGCTGAAGTATCAGCCTGCTTGGTTAAGACAGGATTTGCAGCCCCTCGGGGATAGCATCACTGCAGCTACCCTGCTGTCAGCTTATCAGGTACACCATCCAAAGCTACCAGCAGGCTTAGCGGTATGGGGAGGTTGCTCTAAGACCTTGTGAAATGAAGGAATTAATCTTTTGAGACCTGACAGGGAGATGAGAGTTGCAGGGACAGCACTAACACACGCCGTGCTTGGCTGAAGGTCTGGGAGATGTGCTCAACCACGACCAGAACGATGCCATAGCTTGTCCAGGCTCCCGCTAGCAGCAGGAACCAAACACACAGGACATTTTCCAGTTTCCAAGACAAACTCCAAGTCTTAGGTTGCTCACTCCCCAACTGTATCTTTGACTTTCCAGGGAAACGGAGCTCTTCAAGAATGAACAGATTCAATACTCAAAAAACATCCTGCCCTGGCCCCCCCAGGGGAGGGAAGGGAGCCAGGCCTCGCTGTGCTGCGGCATCAACAGGTGCACACACAGGCCTCCTCCCAGCCTGGCCCAAGAACAGCAGTGCAGCAGTGCCGTGGGCAATGCAGCCACGGACGACGGTTTCTGCTTCTGGAAGATGAGACCCTCAGGGAACAGACCTACCTCTCTGCCCTGGCCCAAAGGAGAAGCTTTCATTGGCAAGCTGCTTCTTCCTTCCCCACTCTTTAATTTCCTTTCTCACTTCCTCCATAAACAGAATCTCCTTCTTTCTAGCCACTGTGCTTAAGGGTTGAATCCTTGGAAGCAAGTTTCTTTTTTCTCTTCCTCTTGGTTCCCTTCGTCCTTTTGTCTTCCCTCAAAGTATCCAGAAAGCATTCCTTCATTCTCATTTAGGATCTTAGTATCTCATTTAGGATCTTAGGATCCTCATTTAGGATCTTAGCAGTCTTCCATCTGGAGGGGCAGAGGAGCACTGGGCTGGAGTACTTCTCCCTCCCCTAACCTATGGTGGTGACAGCAGGAGCACCGGTTTTTGCCCTCCCTGCAATATAGAAGCTGCTTCTTTTGGTACCTGCATCCTGCTTTCACAGCATAAGCCCAAGAGAGCTCATGATGCCCGAATTCAGGCTGCGGGTGGACTATCAGATCGGCAGAGAGGCCATATCAGAGCTACGCACCCAACTGAGCCAGGAGCCAGCTGGAGGCAAGGAGCAGCATCCTCAAGACCCCAGGTTCCCTCTTCTCCTCCCCCCCGCCACCTGTTACTTGGACTGCAGCACTAGACAAGCGAGATGACAGCCCCTTTAAGCCTGCCAGACACTTTAAATACTTACCCCAAAGACTTGTGCAACCCAAATAAAAGTGGTCAGACTAAGGCAGAAAGGAAGTAAGTTACATGAAAAGAGAACCAAAGCAGAAATCTAATTTGGAGGACTGAGCCCTCCAGCATGCTCCCTCTGAAATCAGGAACACTCCAAAAGAAGCTCAGCCCCTCAGCAAATTTGGTCCATGTGGCTTAGCTGGGCACACAGGAGGCCTGTGACTGCATAGGGAACTGACTCCCCATCCCCTGAGTCCCAGATGATCACCCCAGAAGCTATGCCCTACCTCATCCTGTAGGGCTGCATCTCAGGCCCCAACAGGAACCAAAGAGACAGTATCTCCTGGCCACCAGTGAAGCACAAGCTGTATGATCCTCTTGTGCCCAAAGAAACTAAAATGCAGGTCTAAGAAACTATAATTTAGTAGCAGCAGAGCACTTCAATGGAAATGCTCGGTTTGTGTAATAATGTTTGGGGGGGGTTTGTGGCATTATAGCACTGCCTTAGAAATATTTTCCAGTCCTTTCCTCTGTGCTCCTCTTGTGACACTCTTAGCAGTGAGAAGGTTGCCAGTGGGCCACCCCCTGCTGTAGACAGCCTACACAGTACAAACTACCTATTGCTACACAGCAGTCCATTATAATTAAAAATTAATGGCAAATGCACTTTCTCCCTTTCTCCATTCTGAAAAATGTGTATCATTCCAGAGCCAAAGGCCTTTCCATTACAGGCTCAGTACATCTCTCAAAAGCCACCTCCTCTGTGGGAGCTTCCACATCAGTTTCACTGCACTCCCATGCTTGTGATCTGCCCTTGAAGCCTCCCCTCTTCCCTCGGCCACTTACAGCAGCACTATTGTTTTTACCAGCTCAGCTTTTCAGCTGACTTTAAGATCCCCACAGGCAGTCTCTTTTTTTCTGACTGTGTTCCAGGTTGCTACCAGTGCTCATGAAACGACTCCTGCACCTTTTGGTCCTTTGCCATTTACGGCCAAGAGGGTACCTCCTTTCCCTTGGCTTCCTTACCTGAGATCTGTCTGCTGCTAGATTAGCTGCCTGGGCACTGGAGACACTGGCTATGCCTGACAAGCAATCTCTGAAGGTTTCCGGGGCAGTATTACACACTGTCAGCATTGTTAAAGCTGAATAGCTCGGCGACGGATCAGGGCTGCACAGGACATCATTGCTAGAGAGGCTTCCTGAAGGGACTTCCTTACTGGAATGAGGGTGACTCACTCCTACTCAGCTGCTCTTGTTTCAGAGAGATTAAGCTTCTGCTGCAACAGGGTAGTAATGATGTTCATGAAAATGACTCTGAAGGAATAAACACTTACTGGAATAGAAAGAAGAGAAAGGATACGTCTGGGAAGAACAGCCATCGCTGTCAGTAGCTTTGTGCTGCTGAACAATTTCAGAGTGAATGGAGAGCTCTGCACTTCTTTTTGTCAGTCACAGGATGAAGCATCCACTGCATTTTCTAAAATGCAGCTGCACCCAGCCAAGCTGTGAAATGCAAAAAAACAGTCACAAGAACAGGCGTATTTCTGTATGTGCATGCTGGGGATCTTGCAAACACTATGGCAAGCCTACACATGCAAAGCAGAGGTAACCACCTGCCCATCTGCCTCACCAGTGGTGTGACTATGGGCCTATTATGCATTAGAGATTCCACCCAGAAGTCCCCCGATTTCCCTGTGAGCAGTCTGCCCTCACACCTCCAGTGCCAGCAAGGTCTGCCAGGGCGGGTGGGGGAACTGAAGAGGCCAGCAGGAGAGCCATTCCTCACCAGCGCTCGGGTTTTACAGTGTCTCTCTGCCCTTCAGGTTGGTCACCTTGTCCCTCACCCCAGGTTCCTGACTGGGAAAAGGCATCCCACGTAACGCTAGTGCTGCTTTCTGGCACAGACAAAGCCCTGGTGCTTTCAGCCACCCCCTCAAAGTAAGGCAGTTCAGGAAACTCAAAACTCATTCAGGATCGCATGTGCCAGTGCTCCCTGGCTGGGCAGACACTTGCTGCTCGGAGAAGAGCCTGGAGCATTGCTCAAATCCCGGGCATATCCACCCACACCCAGCTCAGCTGCTCTGCCCAGCCCCGCCAGTTGCCTCCTCAGAGACTTTGCTCCCTCTTATCACTGAAGCCCAGCCTGCTTTCAAGCAGTGGGGTCCAGCCACAGGCTGGCATGGTGGCAGCGGTGCCTGGCTGCTGACTGCAGGCTTCCCGGGGGCTTTAAAGCTCATCTTAACCCTCTTTCACAGCCATTCACGCAGTGGAGACAAGAGATGCTTGGCCTGAAAAGCTTCAGACACCTCGCCAACACACAAAGTGGTCCTTTCACCAGAAAACCTCCCTGATGTTTCCTCTCAGTGCCGTAAACAACAGTGTGGCGAAGCATGGAGGTGCTGCCCTTGGTGCACCAAAGCCAGCTGACACCCACTCAGCCTGGCCCCCAGGTGCCATTGGCTGTGTTTAAAAGCGGCTGAGGAGGCAGATGGAGATGGAGAGAGGCCCAGTGGGTCCCCAGAGCCAAGTGTGGCTGAGGAAGCTGTAGCATGGCTTCTGGTCGCCATGCCACAGCTCCCTCCCGGCCTGCTGCTAGGCTGAGGCAGTAGCTCAGCTCTGCCCCCCACCAGCAGGTTGGCTCTGTGGAAACCTCCCTTTCAGCAGAAGCTGACTTCCACCCACCCAAAATCAGTCCCTTCCCCATCTACTGCTCCCCTCTTGGCAGGCCAGCGAAGCGGCAGCCCTGTTGGCAGGAACAGCACTGCCTGGCGAGGCCCTGGCCTTGCCCTGCCCTCAGCACCCTGGTGCTCTGCTCTCCCCCTGAGCAGCCTGAAGACCCGTCCCCCACGTTGCTCTTTCCTAACCATCTCCCTGGCATCACCTCCTAGTTTTTCCACCTCTAATTCAATGTTCTGGCACATGCCTAGGAGTACTGACACCGATCCAGGCTCCCATCACAGTGACTTGAGAAGTTCTTTAGCCCCTAGCAGGAGGCCCTGACTCTCCTTGGCTTTTGAACACCCATAACCCTCTTCCTTGTGCCAGCAGGTCCCAGAAACCCACGGGCTGAGGAAATGGCAGAAGCGCTCCTGAAGACCTATCTATGTGCTGCACCGAAAGCCCCAACAAGCCCCATGAGAGCTCTAGAAACACCAGGAACCATAATAGGAAGTCCTCTGGTGAGGCTGCAGTACGCTGGCAAGCAGCAAGGGACTGGTTGCACTGATCAGCTCTCGCACATACCATGACTAAGCCAAAGTGCCCTTGAAAATGGTTCTGGACACCGCAGATCCTGCTCAGGAGGAAGGGGTGCAGACACAAGAACTGGGTTTTTTTTTACTACATTCTCCATTTTCTGTTTTGTACTAAAACAGGGTGACTGCTGCACTTCATTTGACACTGGTGGCAATATAGCTATAGAAGAAAGAAGGCATCTATCTCTCTGCAGAGAGCTTCAAACAGCTCGCTTGACTTCCTACCACCCAATACATTCCTCTGTCCCAGACCCAGGTGGCATGAAAGCCACTTATGCAGCTCAGTTGGACCTGACCTTCCCCATCCAGCTGGCAGAACCACCCAGGTCGCACACCATCTTGCCCTTCCCCAGCCCCCATGCCAGCCTTGCCCTCAGCGATTGCTGCCTCTCATGACTGCAGCCCAACAGCACAGAAAATGAAAACCACATGCATTCAAAAAGACCAAGCACCTGGCATCAGAAGTGCTCTAACTGCAGTCACGCCCACAGTAAAAATTATAGTCCTATAAATTACATGCGGAACTATAATTTGGTCAAAGTCTTTTTAAGGTTTCCGACCGAGCAAGTTATAGGTTGTAAAGGTCATCATAAAGCATTGGAGAAGTTAAAATCTGTATGACCTCGCGAGTTTTCTGATTACTTTTTATCAGCTGTAACTTGTAACGCACAAGTATGAGAAGCAACTAGCAGTTGCCAAAGTTCCTGCATACAAATCAGGAAAATTACCTACAGAACAAAACAGACATGGCCAGAATCAGCTGCAAATTAGATGCTATGAACAGAAGGGAAGAGGCAGCCGTGCTTTGAATATCCCTTAACTTGTAGTGCATGCAGTGGGCAGGGATAACAGAGGTTCTTTATTCCCCAGTAAAACTCTTTTCTCCTCACCTCCAGCATCCATGCAGGACTGGAAGCAATAGAGGAGATGAATCATACAATATTTGCAAGACTTGTAAAATCTTATCAATTCTGAAGACCAATTTGTGCTATCAGCCCATATCACAAGTGCAAACGTTAACCCGAAGGAACAGGTAAATGACTGGTGCAACCAGCTGAAATTGAATCACCTCAAAGTTCACTCGTGGCCATGTGACCAAATCTTCACACTCTCCTCTTCTTCCTCCAACTTACTTCCTCTCTTAAACCACCATAACAGGATGATGTGTCTTGAACTGTAGTTCACCACCTTTGTCATGAGCTCCTGGGAGCAGGTCAGCATCAGCACACAACCAAACACCAGCTTCCCTCAGGAGCTGGGGAGCTGGTTGCCATTCTCATCCAAGATCTCACAGTCCCCTTCAGAGATGCCTCATGCTTCCATGCCTGCCGCTCACCATGGGGCACAGAGCCACTGGGGAAGGTCTAAGCCTTACTTTCTTCTGCTGAAGTTTTCCAGTTTCCTTTCAGCCAGCTCATAGCCCAAGCCAAACATCAACCTAAGATACTACATGAAGAACTGGTGAAGTACATTGCATAGCTAAACTTCTTAAGTTACAGGAAATACCCTCAGGGGATCCTCATTTATTTTTCCTTTGCATCTAATTGATTATCAGCATCAAATATGAAAAGCCAGTATTTCCCAGGAGTATCAGCAAACCGACGTCATTTCAGTGGCTCTGTACGCAGTATATAAAACTGAAAGGAGTAAAGTTCAATTTTAATTGTGCAGTTGATACTGTGAAGTAAACAAGCGCTTTCTTCTAAGGATTTTTAAAACAGATTTTTAATCTTTTGAGATGGCTTAGCATGAGAATCAAATTTTGCTTTCAGTTATATGGATATAAATCTGGAGAAACTCTGATAATCTCAAAGCAACACCAAACTTTTTCTTTTTTGCTGAAACTCAGAGATTGTGCAACAGAGGAAATGTCAACAATCGAGTAACTCCAGACTTTGAACATGGCTAGTGAAACTAGTGCTTTGACTGTGTGAACCACCTTTTCTTCTGCAAGCTAGTAATGCAATCAATCAATCACTTCACAGAATAATCCTGAACTTTTCAATAGGATCCAGAAAAAGCAACAGGTGTTTTCCAAAGCATATGCTGAACTAGTTTTAAACCAGTAAAACTTTCTAATAGCCCACAATTTCAGACTGAAGCAAAACTTCACAGCAAAGTAAAACCAGAGATTTATAATAACCAGTCTTTAACTGCAGCAGCACCTTGTAGTGTCATATTGTGTTCTTTGTATAACCCATTGCTCCACTTTGTAAATAAAGTTTTGACACACTCTAAGATTTTTGAGCATCACCTGTTATTTAGAGACTTTCTTTTATTCATAAACTCTCACAACATATGTGTTTTAGGGGAGAGGGAAACTCAAAGGAGATCCACAGTTACCTAACAGCCTAATTTCTGGCACTAGCCATATGAAGACAAATTAAGACTTTAAATGCTTTTCTCCTCCAAACAGGGATTTCTCGAGCTTACCAACAAAGGAGGTTCTAAAATGCTGTCTGTGAATAGTAGGGCAACCTGACAACTTGCTCTGCCTCTATTATTGCAAAAAGGACAGCAAAGAGTAGGATCCATCTCACCTCATTTTAGCCATTTAAACTAAACAGTCAGCACCTTGTCTCAGCGAGTCACTGGAGCTTCCTCTACAGCCAATGGCATGAGACTCCCACCAATTTTAGCATGGAGAAAGGAACAGTGAAGGCAGCATTGAAGCTGCTAATTGCAGAGTCCAGATCATTAGTTTATGGTAGATGCCAAGGTCTGGGAGAATCCCACCATGACATGTCCAACAGTACGCATGGGGTATAGTAGACAACTATATGGAAAACTGCCGGCTTCACTCCCACAGCAAAAAAGTTCCACAAATTGCAACACAGCCCTAGGCCTGCAGAGGAGCAGGAAGAAGGGGCTGGTCCCTAGCTCCATCAAATAGAGGACTGAGGAATAAAGGAATCTGAAAAACAGCAAAAAGATATAACAGCTCATAACACAATGTGCAAACTAGGAATGTCCAACTTTTTTACTAAAATACTTAAGTATGAGAAACCTTAATGAAATTTCAAACACTCTGAAATATTAAGGCATCAGGTTTACCCCTGGCTTCTATCCACTTGCCTTACTTCAGCACAAATGGACTCCAGTGACCTTCTTTTTTTTCCAAACCAAAAAGTATTATGTATTTGCTTCGCTGTGATAACAAGTTCCCCTCAAATATTTTTTCTTTTCCATAAATCCAAATGAAAAATTAAAACTATAGCAAAATTAATTGCAAACACCTAGACAAAGTAAATTTAGGGAAAACATAAAGATTTTCCTAGTTTGTCACAGGTTCTCTCCAATGCTTCTGACATTTTTGCTCTCTGGTATTTTTGAAGATGCACTGTGTTTCATAAGGGGGTGACTTTTCCTTATTTATCAATCTTGCACAATGAAACACTTAGTATAGAAAAAAGACTTTCTCAAGGTCGGTGCATCATTGATGGCTTGATTTTGAAGAGACAGTCTTGGCGAGCTACGCCCGAAAATAAAGTCATCTGGGAGGCATTCAAACACTTATCATCAGATCTGAGCAGCTTGCTGGGTAAAGTCTGTAGTGTCTCCAATCATCTATTTTACCATGGCTTTTAAGTGCTGACTATGCCAGTGGACATACAATTAAAATGAACAGTCCTGAGTGTTTTGTTTCCTGATTTCATATAGAAACGAGGTGTAATTGCATTGCCAGTCCCTCTCATAACACTGAACCTGTCAGTCAGCTCCCGGCAAACCTGATAGAGGGAGAAGACTTCTCAAAAATAATTACGCTCCCTCAAGCGCCGTGGCCAGCTGAGGTAACAGCAGAAAAGACCTAAATTAAAACCTTCAGGAGGAGAAAGCTGGCAGACTGGCACACACCCTGCTTGGCAGCAGCTAACCAGCACATCGCCACATCTTACTAACCTGGTCACAAGCACCAATGTCATTCTCAGCTCATGCGCTCCACGCTGCTCCGGGGCTGGACTTGGTTTTAATGGGAAGGGCTGGGAAGGACACGGACATTTTCAAGAACTATCTCGAAACCACAGGACATGAGGCTTAACCAGCTCTTCCACTCACAGAACTCCTTTCTTTCTTTTTCTGTTATTTACTGGCTTCCACAAGTTTGATGAAAAGACCTTCATGAGCAGCTACCCATTAAGTGGAAAGTGGATGCCCTTCAGTGTTTCTTAAAATTGAACACTTTCATGAGTTGAAATTCCAGGAAATTATCGATTATCATTTTGATCCCTTTAGGATTAAATTCTAGGAGGTTTAACTAGGATAGCAAGATAAGAAAACAAATCCAAAGAAAGTATGCTTTAAAGAAGATTTAAAGCCTTCCAAAAATCTACACTTGGTAATTTCAATGTAGTGTTGAATCTGACGCAGCAGAACCCCATGCAACCCTTTCATGTATGTGAGATCTGTATCTTAATCTTCATTTTAGACAGCCCCAAATCAGACTGCTACCCTTCAATAGCATTTGAGGCAATTATTTTAAGTAATTTTAAGCTGATTTATTACATTTTTAACTCTGAACATTCATCATTCTGCAAACAGCCTAACGGGAGATGACCTTGACTTACACATTTTACATGGTCTTCCTCTAAAACTGTCTGCCAATCACAGTATTCAAATCCTATGAAGTTTACTTCTTTTTTTCCATACATTTGGATTAGAAGTTCACATTGTATTTTGTTAATACGTTGGGTTCACAGCTGAGGTACCATAACTTTCGTATGGAAGAAGTTGCTACTACAGCATTGCATTTCTCATTTCTATTCTCTTGAATAGCATCACCTAATTGGCTGTTTTTCTGTAATAACAGAAATGGATGCTATTTTTTTGTAAAAAATGTGTAAATTATACCAATACAAAGCACACACAGGTTTGTATGTACCACTGAGGTAAGCAAGCTGTACGCAGAAGCTCTAACAACCACCAGAGTTGTGAGGGAATGCAATGATGCTCACAACAGAGAAGCAGTTCATTTTACCCTCTTCAGCACACAACTGGGTAGGACAACAATAATTCATTTCCTTTTTTCAGGGCTTTTCAAAGAACAATGGCTCAGTTTCTAGCATGCCTGGCTGCCACAGACCAGGCCAACTTGCAGTTCAAGTGAATCTGAATGCAAATTTTGAAAGCAGAATCCAGTACACGCTGCAGAATTCAAGTTTTCTTTTATTGGAATAGAAAAAGAGAGGTGAGAAACAACAGCAATAAAACTGGAACTTTGGATGCATTCTGACACAGAAGAGTTATGAAAAGCAACAAAGCTCTCCTCACAGTACAATAATTCTTAAGGATGGACCAACAAGATTTTTTACCACTGCAATAAACTATATATTATCAATGAATAATGAGATGACAACTTTACTCCCTATATATGGTAAATAGACAACATAACCTGGATCACTGTGGAAAGCCATTATCAACAAAATCCTACTGAAAGAAATTAAGTCTGCCTCATCTCTACCAGTTCACCTAAGATTATATTTGGGCAGCTAAAACCCAACACGTTTTCCCAAGAATTATTTTAGTTGGGTTACCTAATTTCTGGAAAAGGATTTTGTCAGAGGAACTTAAGCAGAGGTTTTTTCAGACAAGCCCATCTCCAACAACTCTTGCAGCATAAAAATATAGGAAGGACATAAGCAGTTGGTGTCATAGAGCTCTTCTACGCTTCATACTCAAGTATTTTAAGATCTTCAAGTAGTTCTTTTGCAAGTGCTTGCAGATCTGCATTGCGGCTCCTTGACAGTGCAATGATACGCTGAAATGGCAAAGTATCACGCATCTCAGAGGCTGACTTGGATAATACTTCTGGCTCCAGAATCACAGACTGGAGCAGCCGCAGAGCATGAAGACAAACTTCTGTATCCGGGTCTAAAAGTGGGGGAGGAAAAAAACCCAGTGCTTATCAGAACCAAGTCCAAAAAAGTAGCATTAAAGCTCTACAGTGCCATTCCTCATGAGCCACTAGGCATTCAGGGAATAAATGAAGTTTCATAATTCACAGCTGCCACGTGGTGCTGGCTGGCTGGCTCTAGAAGGAACCTGAAAACACCACCTTTGCTGTCCTCGGCAGCGTGTGCTCAGCAGCGTTTGGGAGGGAGAGACAACCAGGAACCCCTCTCTCATTGTTGAAATGTTAAAAGTGCTATAAATGAGGAAACTTATAAGCTTGAATTTATCCAGTCAGTAGCCAAGACGCACTGTTGGATGGAAACCAATTTAAGAGCAGAACAAGCTATATCCCATGACTATTCAGTCTTAAAAAACAAACAGACCAACTAATCAAATCTGCAGTAAATCACTAGGCTTTTCTTTAAGTTCTTTTTATGCAAGCCTTCAGATTTCTTCAAAGCTCAATGAAATATTAATCTTTATAAAAGTTTCTGGTAACCATGTATCAACCTTCCAAGTGTTTAATTCAGTTTACACAAAATTGAAATGGGTACTGAAGCTAAGCACTGCTGCTTAGGAATGCGTCACAGAAATGTAGCAAAGACCTTTGACTGACTTAAGCTAGGAAGACATATAATAACTCTACTGTTAAGAACACAGGATGCATTTTTAATTACTGAAACATTAGGAGCATTACATTTTAATCATTCACAACAGTCCATTTGCATTTAGTTGTTTATAGCTTTATCAAAAGCATCTGGTAGAAAGTCCCGGTTTTGCACTTCTCTATTCTGCATATTCCAAATGAAAATGTATAATATATTTTTATGGCTGAAGTAGTTATTTGTTCCACGTGCCATGCATTTTTTATGTGTTTGTCATTAACATACCTAGTCTTCAGCAAGCTTTTGGTAAAGCGTTGTGCAGAAATGTTGAGAAAAATTAATGCAGATCATTTTGCACACAAAATCACCAGAGTCCAAAATCTCACTGAAGGAGCATAAATGCAGTGCAGCGATAAACCACACTGTACTGAGTTTGAAGGAAGCATTTGGTGGGCTGAACTAAGTTCTTTCCTTTCCTGACTTACTTAATACCTAACACTGGTGACCTGAAAAAGGACTAAGAAAATTATTCATTAAAGCATAAGGGGAAATGTTGAAAGCATTGAGGGAAGAAAACAGAATGTAATCAACAGTGAAGAAGACTATGGCTTTAAGCATGAAACTGACTGTCAGGACGGGAATTTTTAAATACTTCCCACTAGCACATGACTGAAGTACAGTATTAAACACTGTGACATCTGACCCACACCCACAAGCCAGGCACTATCTCCCTGTTTCTCAATTTTCCATCGTAAATGAGATATGTAGGTCTTTTCTACCATGCCTTCTACCCTATTTAAAGTGTAAACCTCTTAAGAAAGGAATTCTACTTTATCCTGGGAAACTAGCAGAGTGGGGTATAATCTGAAGACACAGGAATTGTCCAAAACCAAACAATAATATGCATTTTCTGATTTTCCGTGCAATGAGAATCTTAGCTATTGGGTATACTGGACAACTTTAGACATCCAAATCAGCATTTAAAAAACCGCCAGTGATTAGTGCTGCACACCCCACAGAAGCAGCCATACCCAGAGCACAGCTGCTTATATTGCTGCCACCTGGGCTGGAGGCTCTCAGGAGTCTCTTTCTCCAGCAGTCCCTGCAGGTGCAATTTTCTGAGTAACGAGCAGTTGTAACTCATGGAGAAATGCTGCAACTCAGCCTCACAGACAGCGAGACTTTATGTCCAATTTCTTGGGCAGCAACACTTCGGTGAATCCTTCTGAAAAAAACCTGGGTGCAAATTTTGGTTTTCAGATTAATTCTGACCTAATCAAAATATGACTAAAAGCCTTGAATTTGTCCTCCCATTCCTTCAATTTTTGTCTTCATGCCTTCCAGAGATTTTTTTTTAATTCCTTTTTTTTTTCCCCAGATATAACATCCAAACTCTGCACATGCCTCCCTTCTCTGTACTTAGAATTATTCTACATTTATTCAGCAGAAATAGCAGCAACAAGCCATAGCACAAATACGTACCAAGAAAGCTTTTGAGAGTGAAATCTATGTAATTCATTACAATCTTCCTCCGTGAATAGGAAGATATTTCTCCATGAAATAAAGCCATTAATGCTTTTAATGGCTTGCAGTACTGCTGGGAAACTTCATATATGTAAGATGTTTTAAATCCCTGGATGAAAAGTGCTTTGTTATTAATACTGTTAAAGGCACCTACATTACTATTATCTGCAAGTTTAAAGGCTGCAGAAAGTAAAGAATTGATCAGGGAAGAAACGTTAGCAGGGGAGCTAACAAAATTAGGATCTGTAGATCAGGAAATGATTTCCAGCTTGACGAGCAAGAACATTTTCCAGTAAGAGCGAAGAGGTTCTAGGAAGAATCTCCAACAGCAGCCAGGGAAGCTCAGCGGCTTGAGTCACTCAAATGAAGAACAGATTAGGCACTCAGGCGTACAGCAAAGGAAGGAAATGATCCTACACCAGAAGACAACTTAATATGCATTTAACCTCTGATTGCCATTGTTTTGCATGTATTTTGAGACTCCTCAAGTTAAATAAATACATATGCCTTAAAATATACTCCCTTAGGATTACATGTGGTTTTGAGAATACTACTTATTACAGATAATCATGTTTTCTAACAGGATTTTAAAATAAAATACCCTAGGAGTCTTTATCTTGTCTCTCCAATATCATTAGGGATTTTTTCTAAAAACCCTGTCTAAAGAATACTCAGAAGAAACATAAAGAATCCTCATTATTCAGCATTATATTTATTTCAATAACTTCCAGATCTAGTAATTTCTAGGCAAGCTGAGTAACATTTTGTTTGTACAAGATCAAAAAAATCCTTTAGCTGTAATCCAATCACTGCATCGTATCCTCCCAACAACTAGCACACACATCTCTTCAACTAAAACTTCAAAACTGCAATCATTATTTCTGGGGAACAGGGAACTGTCAAGCTGCTTGCCTCAGTCGGGGACCACAGGCGTAGCGTAAGCCTACCACCATCATAAAACGCTGATGCAATTTTAACAAGATATTGAAACTGCTGGCGTTTGCTGACGTTCTGCTAGCTGCCAGCACTACCGTTTGATGTCACTGGCTTTCAGTCACTGACAAAAGCAACTGATAATGTGGACATATTTTAGTCACATCTGTCACTAGCACCACGCTCTCAGATGAACTGTCCCCTACAGCAGGGTTCAAGTAATTGCATTACATCAATGCTAAACAGCTTATCTACAATTGGCTCTGAGTTGTGTGAACTCAATTTACACGTGCCCATACCACTTCCTGGGCACCTGAACTCAAGATTTATTACCAGCAAGCTGTTTACAGCTATGCCTATGTACAAAAGCAGTATTTCAAAAGCTTCCCACCGCTGTTGTAAATGTCATTCAATCCTGTTACTGTCCGATTCTAGCACAAAGGGGCAACCGGCCGCTCCCCCTTTTCCTTTTTTCAGCATCCATTTTTTTTCAGTTTTCCAGTATCTGCAGCAGCAACGAGTTTTTCGGACATTTTCATAATGCTGATAGGTCTGAGGAGACAAGAAGCATTGCAATAAAGACACCATGTAGGGAAGGAGCAGGGAAGAACACCGTGGCAGAAAAAAAGACTGAGATTTGCTGCAATTCCTACGGATGCAAATGCACTTTCTCTCTGCAACATATTTGCCCCAGCTCCTGTATACCAGCTCAGTTTGCTTCAGTCTCTTCCCTGGCCAGGTGATTGCTCTCACTGTCGAGACACGGAGTTCAGCTAACCAGAATTCCCCACTCTCCTACAGGCACACGCTTGTCACACTTTTATCAGGGAAATCCTTGAGAGAGACTCCCAGGGTCCAGATCGAAGCAGCAATTTGGTCTCAATTTGCCTGACTGCCACTCAGGAGCTGCGAGTGAAAAGGAGCTTGCCCAGACCATCGCTCTGCAGCTGGCAGATTTGTGGGTGAGCTGTTAGATACGTTCTCCAGCTCCCATCAATCCTAGCTTGGGTTTCTGAGGATTCCCACCATAGCTACTTGAAGGAGAGTAACAATCTAAGAACAAACCAACACTTTACAGTGACAGATGCATTTACCAGAAGTAAGGTTTCTCACACGTATTTACAAAAGGAAAAACACTGCGCTCCTCAGAAGAACATCAGTTTGCCTGAGCCTGCTGTTGGGCAGGGCAAGGACCTAGTCAAGAAACTCCTGCTCAGATGGGAAGGACAGCCACACCGCACCCAGCCGGCGCTCCATCTGGGCAAGTGTCATTTGCAGCAGCTGCTTAGGGAAGAGAATGGAAAAGGGCAAGCATTCAGTGGACTTCCCCTGGCCACTCTTCCAGCCTCTCAGCTAACTGTGGTTCGGGGACTTTCTACATCAGAGCTGACATCTTTGCATTTAAGAACATGGATACGGTCTTAAAGGGCAAGGCCAATACTCCTTTGAAGATTAGTTTCACAGTCTGAAGAGAATGCAACTGCAGTGCACTTGAAAGAGTGGTAACTGAGGTTTTGATTTACGAACCAAAATTTGTTTTAATACAGGCATCAATTTATAAATAGGGGGGTTCTGTTTGTCCAGATGTCTTTTAAATAACATGCTGCCATGCAAATAGCCCGAATTTTCAAAAACTCTCACAGCCACAACCAATTCAAACAGAAAAGCAAGGTATTAGAAACCTTAAGAGTTAGTCATGAAAAGCAAATATTGATGGTTGCAGACGGCATTAGCAAAATGAAAATGTGCTTCATACAGGCATATATAATAAAGACCGTCATTTGCAAAGAATTTGGATAAACAAGGTTAGATTTCCGTGTGGAACTGTGGTGGAGGAAACTGAAGGGCAAAATCTATAATTAGTCATACTTCTCTTGTTGTCTTTTGTTTAATGAAGTACCTGGAGCAATTTCCCAGCTATAGATAAGAAATGTCAGTAACATAGTCTCTCTGAATTCCACACTTTCTCATGTATCCAAGAAGAGCAACCTTTTAAATTGCATTCAAAGAACAGAAAAGTGGGGGAATATAATAACATATGTTTATAAAAATAAACATACAGCATAGAAAAAAAAAAACCCACAACCAAAAACCCAGAGAAGAGCCCAGACCCATTCTCCCCAGCAACCATTTGCTGGTAGATGTTTTATATGATCAAAAATTAAAAATATAAATCTAGTCTTTATTATTAATACCTAAGCTGATTGCATCTTCTTGTTCTTCAAAAGATCCTTGGCAGAGTCTATCTCTTTGGGAATTACAGAATGAAACTCTTATTGCATCTATAGACGTAAAGCACCAGAAAAAAATATCGACAAAGCTCAGGTGGATTTCTACGCAAAATTACATAACTTCTTTTTCTATTGCTGAGGATGAGGCTTCTTTAAATCTGAAAGTTATGCGAAACCCTTAGGCAAGACATCAACGCAGGGTCAGCAACTGATGGAGAAAACTAAAGCTGCCTATTTTCTCCAAGATGGGAACAGCTGCTCTGAAAACAAATGGTGCTCCACAAGAAGAGAACTCTACTGATCCCACAAGCTGCTCCACAGCCAGAAACCTGAGTCATCATCCATGTGTTTTATGCTGGCACCAAGCTGGGAAGGTAGAGGTAGGCATAGCTGATACAACAAAATATAACAGCTAGGTAAACTATCAGGGTATCTTCTTCAGTGATCAGTGTTGCTTATTAAAGGGCGCCCACCTTTTGGACAGTGTTTTAAAAGGCAGGGGAAAAAAAAAAAAAAGAAAAGAAGAGCTCAGGTCAGAAAGTTCTAAAACTACAGAGATCTGTATTACCTTCAAAAACTGTGCCAAACATTTGTTTTCCTCCTATTATCAGCATAGCCTCCAGCAGAATGGGCTATTAAGAATTCTTGTTAGGGAGTGTGAAGTTCCAAATTTTCAAAAGACATGATAAACCCAGTTTGCTGTTAACATTCTTACTCCACTAGAAACATTTATTAAATTTTCCCTCCTTTCTCTTCCAATCCATGTATTCAATTTCAAGGCATATTTCTCTCTCTTCAAAAAGCCTGCCAGACAACCTGAATCAAATCCCTCTTTGCTTCATATATAACAAAGCGGAATAGAGAAAATCAGGTTAATGATTTGCTCTCTTCACTTAATGGGAAAGACACTCTTCTTCAGGGGACAAGACTGGGCAGAGACTGAGCATTCAGAGAAGGAATTTGAGGGATTCATCAGTTGCGTACAAGCCAGTGGGAGAAAAATGGCCTTGATGTACAGGCTGAGGTCACAGACATTTGTGGATTGATGATGGAAAAGCAAACAGGATGATTCTCTGAAAATAAATAAAAAAAAGTCAGGATGATTTCTGGGGCCTCTCTTAGTGGGAATGCTGATAAAAGCTTACAGAACTGTGGAAAGCTGAATCATCTCATAAGCCTTAATCAAAACACTCTTCAAAGAAGCTTCCTGCAGGAAGGCAGCATATACAGGATACCCTGCCAGCAGAGTGTAGTGCTCTATTCTCTTGCATGGAAAAAACTGTTTAGACCTTATGCTGTAGCAGCTCCAGGTGTTTGTAAGCTGAATCATGGCTAGCAGAAGCTGAAGACGCTGGCCACAGAAAACAGGAGAGGAGCAAGAGTGGGAGGAAGCTACCGAGTTTTGCAAGTTGAAACATTTAGAAATAGACTAAATGTAGAGAAAACTACAGAGATCTCATACAAAATGTTGGGAACAAGAACAGGTCTTGGATCTGATTTCTCATCTGATATACAAACTAGTCAGCCCTCTCCCTTGACAGTAAGAATTCCTCTGAAATCAGAAAACTGAACCAGCAGATATGGTTTATTTCAGAATCTTCCTCCTCTGCTGTAACTGGAGAACTTAACAAAAAGTGAAGGAATTAGCCATGCCTGTCCTTCCTTCTACAACCCAGCCATACGAAATTAAAACTTTCAAAATGCAGAGTAGCCTTTCCATTTCTTATTTCCATTAGCACCTCCAAATCAATTATAACTGTGCCCCATTTCATCCTCTTATATGACCTAGGAGCTTTCTTCGAACAACAGACTGCATCAAACAATCAGCCTCTTTGTTTTATCACAACATTTAGAAGGGCACATTCGGGAACTCATAGTTAGGGGTTTGAGGGTGTCCTAGGATTATTTTTTTTTTGCTAGAACAACAGCTTATGTATATATGAGTCAAATATAAAGTAAAAGGAAAATCTGGACTAACATATGTTAAATTTCTAAATGTGGCAGAAAAAATGACCATGTATTCAGAGCTGTCTGAGAATACAATTTTTCTCAAACTATATTAAAAGAACTACAAAACCGGTGTTTTCCAACAGTCTTACTAGGATTACTTAATTTTCTGGGATTTCAGAAGAGAGAGCCTATGGCACTGCAAAGCAGGAAATTATTTGGTGAAAAGCATGAGTACCTATGTTTTCTGCAAAATAGCTGAGGGAACTATGACCAATACAAGTAGCTTCCATTTTCCCAGCCCAATTCAAAGCTTTTCTAAAACTTCAGTATTGAATTAACTCCTTGAAAAAAGCAGATGCAACCTCCCTCACTTCAGCTGCTGTTAGCGTTTACTAGTTGTATTTTAGCAGGGTTTCACATAGCAGCACAGAGTGCCGGGATGACTAACCTCCGCAGTCCTATGAACTGCGTGCCAAAATCTTCTCATGGACAAGCCACAAAAACTTGACAAAGCCAAGACAGAGCAGCTCTAGGTGCAGTTCACAGGCAGGACAGTGTCAGAGCTCTGTCCTTACTGCTGTCCTCACTGTTCCCTACAAGCTGTGCACACAGCTGCCAGCCAAGTCCAACACACACGGGCAACGTCAATCTCTTGTGGCTCCTACGCAGGGATTTGAAGCCTCCGAAAGGCAGTGCCTTGATGTCACTCATGTACCTGACAGTGGCAACAAAAGTCCTTGATGTCCTTGAAGCCCTGCACTGGCTCAAAGGCAAAGCTGGGAACAGTATTCAAGCCCTGCAAGCCCAAATCCTATTAGGGCACAAGGCTTCTCTTCAGCTGTAGAAGGGGTCACTTTGGTCATGGGTCAGCGTAGTTACAGAGGTTGACTTCTTTCCCCAAAACGTGTCAGAACAGTGTTCCATCTTCTTTTGCTAAACAGTAGTTTCCCCTCAGAGTTTGTTTTAAAGTTGGTATGTTAAAATACAGGTGGCTCCTTTTAATCCGCTTCATCAAATTTCTCTATTCCCTATTTTTAATTCTACCATCCATAAATTTGATATTAATGGAATATTACACACAGTGCCAAAAGTGTTGTGGGAAATGCACAGCTCCTCCCTCTAGCTATTTGTCCTTTTTGTTTACTTTCAATCTGACAAAAGGTGTACATACTCAGGTTACAGATATATATTTGTGTTATTTGCAACAACTATTGCCAATCTACAACCCCCAAAGTCACAATTTACAAGGTTCTTAGAGCAACTTACCATTCAATAGCCACCAAAGCAAAGGAAAAAACCCTGGATTTTCACTGATGTACTTCAAGCCTTTCAAGTTGATACTCACGTTGTAAAGTGACATTAGCATTAGCCTAGAATTGAAATAAAAAAAGATCACAGAATCATAGAATGGCTTACCTTGGAAGGCCCCTTAAAGATCATCAAGTTCCAACCCCCCTGCCCTGGGCCCAGACACCTCCCACTAGAGCAGGTTGCTCAAAGCCCCATCCAGCCTGCCTTTGAACACCTCCAGGGATGGAGCATCCACAGCTTCTCTGGGCAACCTGTTCCAGTGTCTCACCACCCTCACAGTAAAGAATTTCTTCCTAATATCTAATCTAAATCTACCCTCTTTCAGTTTAAAACTGTTACCCCTTGTCCTATCGCTCCACTCCCTGATGAAGAGTCCCTCCCCATCTCTCCTGTAGGCCCCCATTAGGTATGGGAAGGCCGCTAATATGGTAGATGGTATTATAGAGGATATGATCTCCTTTGATTTCTTTGCATGTTTTAGCACCTTTTGCTATTTATGCCAAGCATGTACTGATACAGAAGCCTACTCTAATAATTTATATCTGGATAAAAGAGACAAGTCTCAAATTATATATCAGCAATGTTGTGCAAAACCTTGTTTATACTGCTAAATCACATATTTCAAATATGTGAAATATA
This sequence comes from Limnodromus scolopaceus, assembly GCA_028565335.1. Classification (NCBI taxonomy): domain Eukaryota; kingdom Metazoa; phylum Chordata; class Aves; order Charadriiformes; family Scolopacidae; genus Limnodromus; species Limnodromus scolopaceus. Next base: position 117,913,288 of record JAOXNO010000001.1, read on the forward strand.
TCTGAAAAATATCCCATGTGAGGGTAAGAAAGTCTCATCAAACTCCACGAGATTCATTACATGAGATGCGCAAAACCAGGACTTGGCTTTACGTGACCACACAACCCATGAAATCGAGCTTTCACGGTGACAATCCCCCCACTGGGCAGACGATCATCTCAAATAAGCTGTTTGCCCTGACAAATAATAGGGCTGCTTGGAAACACAGAAAGCAAGACTCGTATTCCGAGTACTAGACATGGCAAAGGAAGTCTTTGCTCCATCAATTGTGCAAGACCAGCCTTTCCACCAGCCTTTCTGTACAGCTGACCCTCCAGTCAGCTGAAACACAGACACGTTGCCTGTGCCATCCCCTTTTGTGTATCCTCCTGTTCCTCCTGCAAACGGGAACAGATGCAATACACAGCCAGTGTACAGCAAACACTAATACAGCCTCTCTTCACTGGCAGGGGAAGTTACTGCAGAAGCATTTGGAAGAAGAGGACAGGCCTGAAGGAGGGAAAAGGAAAGTATTAGTAGTCCCAGCTCAGCTTACACACTGCCCCCTAAACTAGATTTGTCCCTTCTGCTGTGGGTGCAAGGCAGAGAACCAGCCTGCTCTGCCTGCTCTCCAGGCCCCTGCAGTCAGGCAGGGCCATGCCATCTGGGCTATCGAGTGAGACCCTGCTGTGGGAAAAAACGACTGCTTGTCTCCTAAAATGCTGTCATGGACTTTCCTATTTACTCTGCCTTCAGGAACCCAGATTGATTATGTTCAATGTACACACGGAATTTTTTTTTTTTTTTTTTTTTTAAGTCAATAATCCTGGAATTCAATTTGGCTGTAATCTCTGCTCTTCTCTTAGCGTAGGTCAACACCAGGGTAACATAGGCCAGTTGATACTCTCACCCACACCTCTTCAAAACTGTTCAAAACAAGATTTGTGCCCACTCAAAGCCATATTTTATTTTATTTTTCTGGAAGGTGATTTCTTTAGGTCTTTTATTACAGTCATCGATGTTGAAGGAGGACAGAACCCATATCCTGTCTTCCAGGTAACAGAAAAGGTTTACGACCTGGCAGCTAGAAAACATTTCCTTAATTGAGCATTGAAAAAAACCTAAGGTGACATCTCTGACAAACAAAAACCAAGACTGTCCCTTGCATGTCAGTGTGTAAACAACAAAATAAAAATACATTTACTAAGTATATGTGCATCTCAGCCACATTTTCAAAAGCTTCCAAACCCAGGATTTCCTCATTTACCAGCCTCCTAAAATAAAGTTCATTAGTCATTTTGGGGCTGCATATATCACGGGTTATAAATTAAACCAATGTCTCAACTTCTCTAGAGAGAAAAACAGGTAGGCTGAAGAAGGCTCTACATTTGAACAGGACTATTCTAGCCTGCCCATCCCACCAGCTTCTCCCACGGCAGCTCATGCTGAAGTCACTGCGAACATGAAAAGCTTCACTATAATCAGTACCTTGCAAAACCTGACAGCCACCAGGGAAAGTGGGTTCAGCTACAGGTAACCCCTCAGCCTTAGCCGTGACAGAGCTGAGGTCATGTTGTAAGGTACAGGAAATGGCAGCTTTGCCTCTTTATGCAGATAAAGTGCCTGGGTCAAAATTTACTTTTAGCTGCTTTTGACTGGCAGACAAGTATGGTAACTTAGGGCTCAAAATGAGCATCCCTTCCAAAGCTATCCAGAACAGTCACTAGTACTCAATGCAGAGCATTTCGTTGGGATTAAACCTTCTGCAGTCTCTGCTGATCTAAGTTCTGCTTTCAAGCATTTGATGTTACACCGTCTTCCACATTGCCGATACAAGTTTTTACAAGTTTGGTGGATAAAGCTCTTTTTCAGCTAAGCAGAGTCTCAATGGACTTAATGCAAATTATTTCAATTTCACTCTAACTTACAGTAGGAATGGGAGGTGATACTCAAAAGCAGAAAACATCCAGGAAAAAAAAAGCCCCACTGACAGTAGCAAGACAAACTAATGCTCTGCCTCTTAGAAAATCAGATCACTGCTGGACTATGAACTTCAACCCAAGAGATCCCTGATGTGCCTGGAAAAAAAACCCATACCATACTCCGGAGTCAAAAGTTGTCCTACAAACAAATTCTTTCACCCTTCTAGCAATCTTCTCCTATCCTGGCTTTTATGCAGATCATCTTTACAGCTGTGGAGGAGCTGCAGGGAGAGGGCACCAGTGATGTGCTGTGATGGATGCTATTACTTTTTATTTTCTTTCCAAAGATGGTAACATGCAAGTCAATTCTCTGGACAATGAAATGGGAAGATGAATGAGCAGGGCTCCTGCACCATCTATGGAACATGTCATCATATCAACTCACAGTAGGGTGCTGGGTTTCAAACGAAACCAGCTTGGCAACTCCTATCCTGCATGGCTGTGATAAACCTGCATGTCACTGCACTGCCACTATTTCCAAACCAAAGGGAAATAACATTATTCCAAATGGACTTCACACCTCACTTCCTATTCTCAAACGAGTTCTCAGGGCTTAAGTTGCGGAACTGAAAGTGCAGCTTGTAAAGCCCAAACGCTTCTTTTCGTGCAGCCTCTGCAGCTCTCACTTGGCTTCCAGAACCCAAGCCCAAAGCCCAAGAATGAAAATTAACAATAAAACAGTATCTTCTAATGGAAAGTGTTAACATTTCTTGACAACATCTTCCATCCTTAATCTGTTTGACATTTGCAGTTAGAAATAAAGTGACGTAAAAAGATACTGCTATGTTTGATTTTTATTTTACCTGTTTGCTTTGTGCAGACAAAAGGGCCTGGTGATGGTAATCCAGGAAAGTGCTGTGGTTTTGGAGTGTCAGAAGAAGATATAACCCACCCCACAAGCCAATGTAGTAGAACATTATTAATAATTAAACACACTCAGCTGAGTACAACACCAAAACATTTCCAAGCCCTTTATACCACCTTAGCCTCTAGTACTTGCACATTCTAGTAAGAAATTTTTTTGCAATAATTATTGCAAAAATGCTTATTGAAGCAGACCTGACACACACAATTACTTAATAAACAACACTTTCTGGGTTTTTTTAATGTGGTGGGCTTTTTAATTAAGCACTTCATAGTCTTCCTATTTAGACAAGCCAAATTTAATTAACATCTTAGACTACCATATCTGTCAATGCTTTCTTTAAAATCTAGAACTAGAAGCACAGCTAAAGCCCCTTCTTGTCTGCTTAACACATGAGATTAGTACACAAAATGTGCTAATATGTACTAAAGTATGTGTTTTTACTGGCTACTTTCAACTGCAACATAAGCAAAGTTGAAGATTCCTAACAATTTAATTATAGCTATGAACAACTGTGTAAATGTTTATTGACTGCCTAACAATTACAAATGTTGAACAAACCCTATACCAATGAGAAGAAAACCTCAAGTCTTTCACACCACTGCTATTTCAGAATGGCAAAGACACCCATGAGATTTCAGTCCCAGCACTCGCGTAGAATGCCTTGGATATACTTATTACATACTCACGGACTACAGTGGATATTGTAGCAGTGCTGGAATAAATGAGAGCTTTTCCCTGTAAAATTTGCATTTATATACCAGTACAAGTAAAACACAGGATTGCTGGAACTAGAAGATGAAGAACTCCTCCCTTTATCAGGTTACTTTGTTTGATACTGCTGTGAGTAGAATTAGACCCACAGTTCTCCCTGATTTCTCACACAATAAAGAAAAATATTTTTGAAAATAAAAGCTATAATTGCAAAACCTCAAAACTGAGCAAAGGACAAACATATCCTCAAAAATAATAAGCCAAATTTTTTATTTAGCTGATTAAATTTTAAGTTGATGATGTCCCTCCATGTAATACCATTGTGATGTTCTGAGAAAATACACATTGTATTTCCAAAATAAGGTACAGCCATTTTCATCCATGAGGTATAGTTTTAAAAATGTGTCTGTATGCATGTGTATAAGTGTGCGTGTAAACGTTATTTATAATGACTCCAGAGTCCATCTATACATAACTTTGAAATTTCACTACAACTTCTGTTAACTATCATATCCTTATCTCACAATTGTCTTTCATGTTGTACTGCCTTATGCTCCTTACGGTAAGCAAAACAGGGAGTTCTTCTGATACATCTGCTTATGAAAACATTGATTAATATTTTTTTTGAAAAACAAACAAACCAACCCACCTCTAAATCCCTTCTTTGCTGGGCTGGGAGAGTGGGAAATCCCCAAAAAGGACAGGAAAGAGGTCCAGTGTTAGTAACAGGTTTTAAGAACTGAATAGCGACAAGACACGTAGGGAGCTCAGACAAAAAGGAAACCTGACCATGAGCATGAAAGACAAACACAGGGAAAGTTTTTGCACTACAACATTTGAGCAAATTAGGATCCCTCGGTTCTGGCATTTTCTCTACTGTCATAATACAGCAATTTCTTTATCAAGTGGAAAGCTCAAAGTAAGAAAAAAAAAAAAAAGTTAGTTCCCTGGAACATCAGAAAACATTATCACTGCACTGAATTCAAGCTATTGTTAACATATGCTTAACATTTCTCACTTATCAAATACCTTGTGCAACCTCTTTTTTTAGGCTTCACTCAATTTGTTAGCCTAAGAGGCTGGTCCCTGAATCCCTAGCCACTTCATGGGATTGTTTTATGTATATTTTATCAGTATTGCTGTATGGCAGCCAAGTTCATATCACCATGCGTAATTCTTCTGCAAAGCAGTCAGATTTTCAAATATAATTAAAAAAAACACCCAAAACATCAATTCAAAAGAAAGGCCTCAAATCCAATTACATTGTCTAATTACATTAATGCAATCTGAAATCATCAAAAAAATAATCAATCTGGACCCATAGAACCACATTTGCTTGAAATTCAGAGTGTGCGTTCAGGAACGCTTTCCTCTCCCTCCTCTGAAATTAAAGTGCTCTCTTGTTTGTGGGTTGGTTTTTTTTTTCCTGTACAGATTTTGAAACAGTATAGGTCCCCTTTTCATGTTTGGGGTTTTGGGTTTTTTTTTTGTTATACACATGAAGGCAAAAATTATCCTTTCATTCTTAAGCTAAGATTCTCATAGAAATCTCTCAGTTGGGGCTTTACAAAAAACCACCCCCCTGTTTGCAAGAGTTAACTACCCTGTTTTTCAGCACTGACCTTCAAGCCCAACACTTGAGAAATGCAGTAAATGATTGACATTAAAAGCATCTAACAACTACCATCAGCCCAGGCTATTCAGCTTCCCCCTCGCCACCCAACAGGGAAAGGTGAGCATCTTCAGAGGGCAACTCGAGCATCTTCAGAGGGCAACTCGCTCCCCCTGACACAAAGGCTGAGAGTTTGATCATCAGACAGCACCATCTCCTTCCACCGACTGCGGGAAGGAGCCCAGACAGTTAGCAGATACTTGGCATCTCGCTTTCTGATAGCTGAGGTTAGGCAAGATAAAACCTATCCGGAGTTAAGACAGAGCCCGATTTCATGCCTATCACGTACAACCTGCCTAAATGCATGCAATGGACATAGTCAAGTTATGGTGGCTGACAGGGTTGCTGTTTGTCAGCTGAGCTGTGACAGACGGCTTGGGTATGAATTCTTTTTTTTGTGTGTGTATCCCGTTTATGAAAAAAAAAAAAAAAACCAAAACAACTAAAAACCACCACACTGGTTTAAGCCATTTTCATGAACAAACTAACCAGGAGTACGGGGCAAGTACCCACAGCTTAGCAGATGAGCAAGTACGCATTAAGCCACAGTAATTTCCTTGGTCAAGGCCATATATCCTCAGCTTGTAACAGCTCTGAGAAAAAGGCAAAGACAATAGTTTATTTAATCTCTTGATCGGAAAGTACAGCTTTTCCAGCATCTGAACTACATATCATTGCCTTTTCCTTACAAGGCTGTATCACAAGGTCCCTCTATAGGCATTACCTTCTACAAATACAAACACATAGTGCTTCTGGCTACTAAGTAGCATCAACTAATTTAATTTTTGCTCTTAGCTCACTTTCTTCGCTAAGCAGACATAGCATTTTACAGTCTTCATATTGGAGGGGAATAAATAGGAGACCACATTTCCCACATTCTCTGTTTTAAAACTTGATCTCACACCTTCCTTATCTGACCCTCAACTCACAAGCCCCTCCTAAGGTAAAAGAGTGCATCCCTGCTCATCTCTACAAGTATTATGGTGCTTGACAGACTTCCAAAGACACAAAACCTGGATAAAGCCAGCCTTGTAGCCGAGCTTGAAATATCTACATGGAATGCCACTGTGCAATATGTTTCCAAAAATTATGTTTCCTCTCCAGAACAGGAAATAATGGGAGAGTGTAAAAACTACTGTCATCACTGTGACCTACATTACAGGATAGTGCATTTCATTTAAAAGGGAAAAAAAAAAAGTCATCATACACTTTAAATTTGGTACAGAATCCTGGCTTCATGTCTCCCAGGAGGTGCATCATTGTGTCCAGTAGTTCACGACTTGAACTAACCAAGAACTCACGGCCACAAGCCAGAGCAGCCACATCTGTGAGAGAACACAAAACATCAAAATAAAAATCATGTTTCAAACAAAAGTTTATGCTAATTATCAAGACCACTAAAAAGATATGTCAGCTGTGAAGAATGAACTATAGCATCTATATAAACTTCAAAATATATTCATCTACAGAGCAAATACTGAAGCAGCAAATTATACTGGTCAAACTCCTTCGTAATTCTACTTTGGTAATTAAAATGTTTATTCAGTGGCCAGTATCCTAATAGTAACCCAGTGAATTACGAAACAAAAGATTGGATTCATCCACAAATAATGTGGGACTGAAGCAGAGCTGACCATTATAGGTCCCACTTCAAAGAAAAGAGATTGCAGATTGTTTTACAATTACTCAACCCAATCTACCTGGCACATTACGCAACTAAAACTCTTGTGGACATATACTCAAAAGCTCTTTTCCTACCTCTCTACAAGCGCTGCATTACTCATGTACAAACCAAAAGGCAAAATGATTTCCAAACACTACTGCTCAAAAGCAGACTTTCCTTCAGTATTTTCCCTATAAAAAATTTCCCTTATTTATCCTTATGTGCAAGAGGTATCTTCCAGCAAACCGAGCTTCTTTGTATGGTGCGTCTGGCCAAGCCTCCTCCAACCGCGTGAAGCGCGGTGCATGTAACTACTGAGAGAACCTGGTTCCCTGGCCTCCCCTTCAGGGCAAGTTTGGGGATCTGCAGCACGATACAGTTCTTCCACTTCCATGCAGCCTCAGGTTCTCTCTCCTATGCACAAACACCATGATGCCTTTTTTAACCTCAGCATAAGCAGAAGTACTAGCTTGGACACAGCTTGTAACTAAAGACCGTTATTGCAGTGTTTGTACACACTGGACTGTGTTAAGACTGCACTGAGAATTACTGTTCTGGTGTTTTCGAACTTCTGAATACTTGGCACCTCATGACCACCTCCTCAGTGTTCTTTTAATAACGCTTTCTAGTGCAATACTGCTTTACAGCATAACTAGGATAATTAAACTGGTACCTTCTACATCAATCATGTGGACATCAATCAAAGGACTCTATCCTTTATCACATGAGTTTCAGCAACCTCCCAAATTACAGAGACAAAGAGAGAAATCTTGGTAATACCGACTTCACTTGAAAAATTTGCATCAGTTTCAGTGAAGCAAGATGTTGTTACATCACCCTGATTCCTCCACAGGCAGAGCCCCAACACCCCTCACCCTCCACCTTTAAACATTTCCTTTGTTCAGCCTTTCCTTTTGCTATGATTTTTTCGTTCTTTTTTAAATTAAGCAACTGGAGAACTGGATTCCACCTTAGTAACAGCGGCATAATGTATCACATACTGTTTTTTATTACCATGTTTAATGGTACCACAATACCTAAAAATCACACATTTAAAAAGGCTGTTAATGCAATATTCACTTATTTGTATGTTTCATCCATTTTGCATCGTGTCATTAGCGTCATTTTGACAGTTGCCCAGTTTCACAAACATGCAGATGACATATCAACCCCATTTCTCACAGCCTTCCAAGCCAGAGGCAGTCATACTAAGCTAGAGCTGAATTTCACTGAATTTTTTTTAGAGTTGGAAGGGACCATAGAGATCATCTAGTCCAACTCCCCTGCCAAAGCAGG